>JACJUM010003085.1:11275382-11591031 GCA_020976665.1 Heortia vitessoides | reverse complement strand
TGAAGATACTCATAATTTATAAAACTGATTAGTAAACTTCGTACCCATTGTCCACGGTGTCATATTGTATGACACACAATGCAATACAAGACACGCAAGGTCTTCATAGTCGCCACGGGTCTGAGATCAATTGTCAGAATTAAACTGAATGTACGCGGTTCGTATTTGTAAATTAAACTGTGGAATTTAAATGTATCATGTTCCGTAGTGAAGTGCGCGCGATAGATGGTATCAGTTCGTTCCATTTAAACTAATTATGATGGAATTATGATGGCATTATTGCGAAACATACATATATACTAGTCCTTGCAGTTTATGATTTTACTCAATCTATTGCTGACTAGTATTACTACTACTCTAATGCCAGTGGCATTTGGACGTACCCTTATTGTCAGCATTAAAATTTTATTTATATCTTCTTATATAAAATGTCTCACAGTCGCACCACTATGTTTACCGAGTGGAACTATGAAAATAACGGTGAATAATTAACTTTCATCACTTTCAGACGAAATGACTGCGTCAAGGTTTACGGTACTGTAAAGAAGCATGAATACAAACGCTTTTGAGAGTCTGAAATTCACATATAAATTGTAAACTATGAATGTTTTATAAGTGGGTATTTTAATTTGAACCGTTACAATGACACCGTTGAAATTCATTTCGTCATTCTTTATCAAAGCGTGCTGCAGGCCTAGTATACGAGATATTTTTTAAATTATTTTCAAGTACTTACACAGTTCTAAGATTCTGGTGAGCACCTGCGCGTATTTACAGTTACATGGATCACCGGAGGTTGTTCAAGTAGTAGAGGCTCATGCTGAGATATTGTTGATGTCTTACGTAGAATTGAGATATATACATAAATTATGTCATTTTAGTCACAAATCGGGTTTCACCGAAAAGGTTTCTGTGAAAGCCTGTCACGTACAAGACTTTGTCCTTGAAAATATTAAAATTGTAACAATGTTTGTATAGTGTTAATTATACAGGGTCAAGGTAAAGGGAATTTTGTAAGACTGATTGAACAAATGATCCGAAAACATATGAAAGTAAGCCAAGGTTGCAGAGACAAAGAATCACGAGATTGAGTAAATGTGGCAAAAACTTATTTGGTGAACGAGTTAATAATATTACTTTATTCGTTACGAGAGAAGGAGAGGATCAATACAAAAAGAGAATACAGTATATCAAGGACTTTCGAGCATTGATAAAAAATGAATGTAGGTGCAGACAATTATCATGCTTCCATTCCATTCCTCGGTTGCACTTTTTAAGGACATAACATTTAACATACACATAACTCTACCTCATGAGGTTCTCCTCCCCATATATCCCTCCAATGGATTAAATGGTGCAAGTGATTCTTGTAGTTATGCTGGTGTCGCTTTTTGCGTGAGTCAGTAGGCGAGGGTGGCGCCGTCAAGGACTCTCGCCGACCACTAGACATAGCCACAACAGCAGGCGGAAGCTGTGAGCTGAGGAGCCGCTCCGTCTCCGGCCCCTCATCAGACGAAACACTATCCATGAACAAGCGTACAGGCTTCGACGACCGGTCCCCTTTCCCCATACTACTTTGGGAATCTTCTTTCTTCATTTTAACAATTCACTACACAATCAACACGGCAAATTGTATTCTGAAGGATTTTGTGACATGAAAAGTATTGATAACATTTCGCAAACGCTATGATAAAAGCAAAATTATCTTGCGAGTGTTCGGCCGTGTGGCGCACACGACGCCGGCGGCAGACTGCGGCGCGGAGTTAGGCGCACGTGGGTGCTGTCGTCGACGTCAAAACAACTACGATCAGAGCCGGCACTTTCCAAAGTCTCGCGTAAATAGCAAACAGCATAATTTAATGATATAATCAATTGTAGAACATTTGTAACACGTACTAGCAGAATTATTAATTGTTCAACTGAAAATACTTCTGCTATCATCAAATGAAAACCCTAGATAAAAAGTTTATTATTTCTGGCTTCTAGCTAGAGCCAATATTGTATATTTGTTGAAGTATTTATTAGTTATTAAAGTTATTTTGTACAAAATATTTTTTTTTATTGGACAATAATTTAGATACATACTTTAAAAAGTAGTTTTAGACATAAAAAAATAATTTAGACTTTCTACAAAATTTTATGATTAAAAAAATATATCTAATCAATTGCTAAAAAGTAATAAATTGCATTATTATATAGTAAAAAACATACAATGCATCTGTATAATATTGCTCTCACAATAAATGTTATCGAAAAAAGTATATAAAAAGAGCAATCCTCTTGTTGTGTAAATTAATTAAATTAATAACTACTTTGCTTTCATTATTAAGAAATAAGAGTTCAATAAGCTGTTTGTTGCTCTGCTTATCTTTGCAAATGCAAAGGGTCAGAGCACACCCTGTGTAAAGATAAGACATTTTTTAAACTATTATTATTTAACATTTTGACAATTAATTTTAAATCAGGTACTTCTTTAAAATATTTTCTTGAGTTCATCCGGAGAGGATAAGTAAATAATAAATTCCATGTGCACTAAAACTCAGTACCTAGTGGGTTGTAATAATTACTGATAAATAAATTGAGGAAGAACAATACCAGACAAATCTCCTAAGCCAATCATAAGCAGAAACGGAAGGTGTCAAATTTCCCTCAGTCATATAAATAAAATAAAAGTTGCAGTTGAGCAAATATTTTGTTTTGAATTTGAATTGTTTTCTTCAACGAATACTCGACTAAAAATATTTAGGATTGAATAAATGAACATATAGTAAATTGAAGACAGTGGCTTACCTGGAGTGTCGTCAACTTTATATGGGGTGAAATCAGCAAGCACTTAAAGTCACATATTATTTTCTTCAATCAGAGTAACTTTTGTTTCAGAGCAACAAAGAAGTATTTTTTAGTCGAACGAAATATCGTAAAAGGAATCATCATTTGACTTTGACATTATGCTTTTTTTTTGTCTGACAATTTGTTTTTTACATGCTAGCTAATTTGAAGTAGCTATTTTGTAAATTTTAGCTTTATAATTATTATAAATGTAAAAGAATAATCGTAATAATATAACTCTAAAATAACTGCTAAATTGGGTCGATCTTTTTTTCTTGTTTTTATAGTTGCCAGGACCCAGGGACCACCTGGATAAAAATTTTCTCTAGTGTATTTATAACAAGGAAAAGAAAGTTATTTATTATTGCAATTAAATACGATTTATGAATTTACTTAACCTTAATAAGTTAAATAAAATATTACGCGTTTATTTTATTATGTATCTACTAATAAACCATCTGTATTTCGTTTTTACACGTATTTTTAGATGTCAATGCCAATGAGCAAATTGGAAAGAAGAGTTTTAGAATTGTACAGTTTTATGTACAAACTGCCCAAGTTTTCACTATTTTGAATTCTAGTAAATAGCATCTTCAAAAAAAAATTCTATAGTTCTCCGAATCAGCTATTTCAAATGGCTCTGCCTCAGAAAAAGTACTACCGGCAGCGTGCTCATTCTAACCCTATTGCTGATCATTGTTTTGATTAGTGAGTTTTGTTGGAAATATAAATTTTTAGTTTTATAAATTTTACTCCTTAGTTGTTACCCTTACTTCCTTTCAGCCCAGCGCATCCTGACGAGTATGACTGGTCTTTATTATATCCTATAGGAGATAAGGGTACTCAAGAAAAGAAAGTTGAATTTTTAGATGTTGGCTGTGGATATGGAGGACTATTAGGTAAAGTAAACTATAGTTTAACGGTCTGTTTATTATTTGACTTTATAAAACTGATCCTAAATTATTGGGATTATTAATTTTGTTTGGCTATTGGGATGGTGTTGTGATAATTATTCTCTTCATATTTGTACTTTTCAAGATTTTTTATATAAACCATTAATAATCACCATTGACTATATATTGAATAATCTGTTTATTGATTTTAGTGACTTTGTCCCCAATGTATCCTGAAAGTTTAATGCTCGGTGTGGAGATACGAGTAAAAGTATCAGACTATGTAAATGATCGTATACTAGCTCTAAGAACTAAACATCCAGGAATGTATGATAATGTTGCAGTATTGAGAACTAATGCAATGAAATATTTGCCTAACTTTTTCTATAAAGGACAGGTTTGTATTTTAATTATATTCTTAATTTGAAACATCAACTCCTGTTAACCACTAACAGACTATTGATTTCAATTTGGTTCAATAGTTCGTTACTTTCATAACTTGTTTCCATAAATCCCTATTGATGCTGTAACAAAATATTGACTTACTTTGCCAAATTTAACAGTTAGTTTGGGTAAACACTTAACAAAAACAAAAATATCATAGATAATTATAAAAGTTAACAAGAAATTTAAATCTCATACCAATACCATGCAACAATTCCTCCTATTATTTAATTTACCTTTTGTGTGTGTTACCTAGAGTCCTGAGGGTGTTACATCTGTCTATTAAAACAACAGGGTAACCAATCCATAAAATTGATCAAAATGATACCTTTTTGATTGTAGAAGCTGGTACTGGATTATTAAACTGGTAATATACCAGTTTTCACAATGACATACTATATACCACATACAGATACACATATAACATTAGAATAAATATATACCACACTATGGCATAACTATGCCATCTAGGGCCTGTGGCAAATTCTTTTGATAGGGCCCTGTTAGTAAAATCATCACATTGTAGTAAGTTTAATTTTATAAACACTGTAAGTAGTTATGCAACACTAATAAACAATTTAAATTCAAGAGCATGAGTGCATACATTTACATTCATTCACTTCACATTCATCTTCCATTAGCTAGTTTTTCAGTGAAATAAAAATAACAATTTAATTTTATTAAGATAAATATTTTAAAAAATCTTTTAGTCCAGCTTTTTGTTAGGCAAGTGTCTATAACATCATTGAAGTTTCAAGATCAGGTCATAAAATGTTCAATAGACAGAATAGCCAAGTTACGTAACCTGTTTTGTCCCATAGTTTCTTATATAGGTTTTTATCAATTTTTGTTTTGAAAATGATCATTCAGCACTAGCTGTAGTCACAGGAATTGTATACTTCAGGAAAGCTGCATGACATAAAATTATTATTTTTATTAATAAATCAGCTAGGTCTCTAATACATGAAGACTTCTATTTCGTCTCTGCAAGTGGATGGAAAAATAAGAATTTCTTTGGCAAATGATTCAGATATATGTTTCTAATATATATATTAACAAATTCTAGAGCCTTTTTTAATAGATCATTGTCATTTATTTCTGGTAAATTTGAAGGCTAAGAAACATTGAAATTGAAACAATTTAATTCATCGGAAAGAAATGTGATTTCAGTTGATTATTATTAATGATGTCTAGTACTCAATAAAATATGTTCACATCTTTGGAAAGCTCGTCAAAATGGCGTTTTACCTTCCTCGTGTTTTAGAAAATTTTGTGGTTATAGACCATTTTTCTGTTATACTCTTATCTGATATACCTATTCTTCAAGGAAAATAAAATACTCAGGGCAATGTTAAAAATAATTTTGAGCTTGAGCTGGGGCTCCCTTAGCACGAGTGCACGTTGCATTTTACCAGTCCTGCCACCCTATAGTTACGCTACTTATACCACGACATGTTTTTTTTTATTAATTGATTTTCTTACTTTATCTCTTCTTTTCTAAATCATCTTTACATTTGACAATCCATTACAATCCATGCATGAAATTCCTTGTTTACAAGGTATGTCAAATATACACGCATGCTTCCCCTGATATAAAAAAATATTAACTTGCTCAACCTAACCTGCATTATACACTCATTTGCAAAAAAAAAACGGGCACCTAAGCAATGAATCATTTCAAATGTTAATATTGGTTTGTTCGATTATAATTATAGGTAGGTAGTTTTATTTTCACAATTTTGTAAATTAATAAGCAAATAATCGATTTCGTCAGTATTATCATAAAATTTTCATAAAATTTATGGGTTTTAATGCTAAAGTTCACTAGTAGTGTATGTTCGCTAGTATTGCATATGCTCCTGAAGTAAAAGTTAACAAAGATTTTGTTTGTTTTTTCTTTAATTAAGTAAAAGCACAAATGTTTAGTATAGAGTGTGATCTAATTTAGCTGAAATCACAGCTTGAATTCGTTTGGGTATGCTAGCGAGAATATCCCGGATACTTGCTTACGCAATTACCGCAATACGTTCCCACTCCGCGGTAATTACATCAGCTCTATGATAGTCTGCGGAGCCGGTTGTACTTATTTCACGCGTCGTTTCAGAACGTCCCAGACATGCTCTATAGGATTGAGGTCAGGACTTCGAGCTGTACAATCCAAACTACAAATGCCTACCTCTCGCTTCCACATCGCCAGACCGGAAGGTGCGAGCGTTGTCGTCCATAAAAATTGAGTCTTCGCCTAAAGCGGCACATGCGGATTGTGCATGAGTGTGCAGTCAGTGAGCCGTTTTCAATGAAGACGTAACTCTATACGATCCATTGAATTTATTCCTGCCCAAAACATAACAGAGCCCCCTCTACCATAAGGTGTGATTTTTTCAAAACAAGCCTATGCAAAGCGTTCTCCTCGTCTTCGTAGCACTCGCCAACGTCGATCTTCACCGAACAGAGATATCCTGGCTTCATCGGAGAACAATACCCTATTCCAATCTTCTTGAGTCCATGACTCATAATTTCGAGCAAACCTAAGCCTGGCAACTCTGTGCTCACGGAGTAACTTAGGGCCGCGGGCCGGGCGATGCCTGCGTATATTGGCCGCGAGAAGCTCCTCCTGACCGTCCATAGCCTAATATTTATTTATTTAACTTTATTGCACAAAATGTACAAATGGCGGACTTAATGCCAGATGGCATTATCTCCCAGTCAACCATTACACAAAACAGAAAAAAAATATATATGTATAGTGGTGCAGGCAATATATATACAAAATAAATAAACGTGGCATTACATATTTGTGTAAATAAACGCAATAAATGCATATGATATAATATGTGTGTATATATATATATATATATATATACATATATATATATATACACATAAATATAAATACATAAAATAACGTACATCAGAAATAGAGTTATAAAACATTAGAAGAACGGAGATTACGTTCGTGAGAGGAAGATAGGAATTGGAATCTGTCCTATAAGTAAATTGGTGCGTACGGATCAAAAAGTATTGAAAATAGTATGGTTAGAACTCGAATTTTGCGACGTCCTCGAATAGGAAGAGCCGAGAAGAGAATATGCACATTTCTTACTTCTTTGAGGTTGTTCTTAAGGTCCACATACGAAGACCTACGATTTCTCAATGCGCAAGTCACAAGAAAACGATCATCCCGTGGTTGGGTGCATGGTATTCTTCCAGAACCAGGCCTTTTCTCGACGGTACCGGTGTCTTGATACCGCTGCCAGGTCCTTTGAACCGCCGAGCGACTCACTTAGCCTCTGAGCCACGAAGCATTAGCTGCAACCCTCTTCGAGCAGCGCTATAAATTTGGTAGCTTTTACCACTTTCTTTAACATTATTGAGACAGCTAAACAGAAATAAATTAATCTTTGAGAATTAAGAATATGAAATAAATTCATAAAAATTGACTAAAAGTTATAAAAACCGATATTATCTTTTGAAACTTCGCCCCAAAAATGTAGGATAAAAAGTTGTTTTCTGTAAAAACAAGCATCAAACGAAAATTTGAATTTAGAAAGTACTGTTTTAAACACCACGGCATTTTTAAAACCGGCCAGTGACATGTACAAATTATTGAAATCATTTTGGTACCGTATTTTTCAAAGAAGAATTATAATCATAACCGCCCGTTTTTTTTTGCAAATGAGTGTAGTACCTTTTCACTTTGTCTTAGATTCACAATAATATTTATTTGGTTTACATATGATGCACATAACTTGATCGTTAACAGGAGATATTTCAAAATTAATCAGACTTATGTCATATTCTATATTTCAGCTCAAAAAAATGTTCTTCTTGTATCCAGATCCTCACTTCAAAAAAGCGAAACACAAGTGGAGGATCATCAACAAGTGGCTGCTATCAGAATATGCATATGTCCTTGCAGAGCAAGTAAATGATAACAGTTAATGTTATTGTATGGTATTCTTTGCTCAAATTTACTTTTTGCTAAATTTATAAATTATATTGCATTTCAGGCTGTAGTTTACACTATTACTGATGTGAAAGATTTACATGATTGGATTATCTTTCATTTTGAAGAACATCCATTATTTGAAAGGATAAGTGAAGACAACTTGGTAAGAAATTGTTTACTTCAATAGTACTTTTCTTTAATGTCGATCAATTTAAATTTAAATAACTGTATTTATATTACAGAAAAATGACCCAATTGTTGACAATTTGTATGAGAGCACAGAAGAGGGCAAAAAAGTAACTCGAAATCATGGTGATAAACATGTTGCAGTTTTTAGAAGAATTCGTGATAACAACATACAAAGTTGATTTTAATATGAATAATTTATAGAATAAAACACTTTAAATAATAATTTTATTAATTCACCTGAAAAACAAATCAGCGATATTCAAGTTTGATTAATATAGCTTAATGCACTAACAGGTATTACTAGCTGGTTAAACATATTACCAACACTACAATGTAGAGATAATTATACAAGTTTATTTTCACCATATTATTAATTAAACATAATCCTTAAAACACTGGGATAAACCGAGTTATTTGCCCATTTTTTTCTCAATTAGGTTTACCCATCTATTTAACTGTCGTGATGTGTTCATGTGTTTGCGCATATGGCATGTTGCTGTTAGAATCCATTCTCTTCTTTCTGCCCATAGCTTATCAGGCATTAGTGAAAATAAAAGTGCAGCCCATATTTCTCCATTAATTGGGTACATATGTAAACCTTCTTTGGCCAAATACAATGCCTTAATTTTGTCTCCACTGATGTGCTCAGCAACACTGGCTGTAGCAATAATTTTTGCGGAATCATAAGAACAATTACTATGTTGAGTAGAAAATAAAGCTCTTTGGGCACAACGGCTAGCGACTTTTGACCTGGTAGATACTTTTAGGCAATATTCAGCCATACAAAACCACAGCTTAGCATTATTAGGATGATCATAGAGTGAATCACTTAATAGTTTTATAGCTTGATTCACATTACCTTCTGACACAAATAAATATGATTTGAGAAATCCTATATCAAAGCCAAAGATGGTATCTTTTTCATATTTCTGTAATTCAGTCAAGGCAAGCTTTGTCAAATTTTGTTCTGAATGTATCAAACCCAATGAACAGATTCCAAATAAGCTGTAAGCTGTTGGTTTCTTTTGTGTTATTTGTATACTGTGAAATAAAATTGTTTTTGCATCTTCTGCTCCTTTAAACATGTACATTATTCCAGCCATTGCAACAAGTAACTCTGCTTTCTCATCATTATCGTTACTTAACCAATGTAGAGCAGTATCATATACAGAATAAGATTCTTCATAAAGTCCTTTTTTATACAGTGCAAGAGCTAAACCACATGTAGAGTTCAAACTCGCTTCTGTTATAGCTTTGTAGGTTCTAATTGATTCTTCAAATTTTCCCATTCGAAGTAAAAGTCTACCAATATTTAATAGAATTATGTTCTTTTTGTCTTCTTCAGCAAACTGTAATGCTTTTTCATAAGATTTTGAAGCTGCAAATAAAAGACCTCCCCTCTCTTGCAAAACACCAAGAATGTTATAAGCACATGCATTATTAGGTTCGAAGTTACATAACCATTCAAGTAAATCAATAGCATAATTGGTTGCATAGAGCCCCTCCATCATATACTTATATTCGGGGTCTTCATTATACTTATTACTCTTTAATGTTCGACACACCCAGTCTGCATACCCTAGAGCACTCTCTGGATGAAATCCAAGAAGGCTTGCATGTCTAAATAGATCCATTGCTTCCTCTTCTTGCAAAACTTCTGCAATCATAGCTTGACCTATCCAACTTTGGGGGTAAGATGGTAAAGTTGACTGGCCCCTCCAGAAGCAATAATTTGCCAATTTATACTGTTCTAATTTCAAATATAATGTACCCAGATTGCACCATATTTTTGCAATAGACCATTTCCGTGTAACCATTAAAGCTTTGATAAAGCAGTGTTGAGCTAAATCATATTTGTTAATATAAAGGCAAATTTTGCCAAGTAAATTCCAATTGCGCCAAGAAGTAGGATTTTCTTTCACACATGTTATAGCTAGATTGAATGATATATTACAATTAACCAATTTTCTGCTTTGATGATAATAATCCAGGTATGCAGATGCTAAATCATATGAAGCTAACTGCTGATTCCGTTTTGCAATATGTGAATAGCAGACAATTGCTAGGGGAAATATATCAAGTTTCTCTTTTCTTATCATTGTATCACAATCTTTTTTTACATTGAATAATTTTTTTGTATCAACATAAGAATATTTATCAGGTAACATTGTTATAAAAAGTAAACAATCGCCCATTAATTTCCAATAAGACGAAAATTGCTTTCCATTTCCCAGGGCAGATGTCATATAATCAACAGCAAACTGAGCACAATCTCTGGCACTTCCATATAATTTAGCAGTAAATTTTTTCTTTGCGATTCTCATCCATGTTTCAGCTATTCCCTTTAATGCTAAAATAGATGATGGATTGGAGGCTAAAACTTTGTTAAATGTTGTTATGGCATCATCATATTGTTTTAATAAGGAATAAATATATCCTATTTTTGTAAAACAGTGAGTACTTTTGTTTGGATTCATAGTTATAACTTTATTATAAGCTTGTAAAGCGGATGTGTAAGATCCCCGTGAATAATATGCATCTGCGAGACATTCTAAAGCAATAACATTAGTATGGTCATATTTAATAACATTTTTGAAATTAATAATGGCATTTTCCCATTCCCTTTTGTTAAGATAATGTAGTCCAAGTCTGAAGTATATCCAAGATTCATTAGTTTGTAAGAATTTCTCTGCTGTTATTAGCAAATGAAAATCTAATTCCTTTAGATTCAGAGATGTATAAGTTTCACTTAATTTTTTTACAGTTTTACTATCATTGCTATTTAAGTTATAAGCTTTTTCATAACACTTTTTAGCCTTTTCCAAACTGTTTTTCATATAGTAATAATTACCCAGATAGTAAAAGGTTTCTGCATGTTCTGAATCTAATTTAGCAGCTTTTAATAGGTTGACTAGGCATCTGTCATATTGTTTGAGTTCCCAATATGCACAGCCCAAATAAAAAAATGATATATTATTAGTTGCTGCATTCTCTAACAAGTTAACAGTTTCATTGTATTTCTCTTGTTTTATAAGAGCTAATGCTTGAAGTTGTTGGTAGTATTTAGTAGAGCTCAAATTTTCCAATAACTCTGAAACACTTTCATTATTTTCTATATAGCATGTTGCAAGTAAAGCTTGCTCAGCATAATTCAATCTGTTCATTGACAAACCTTTGGCAACTGTGCTAGCTTGTTTCCATTTCTGTTGTTTAACAAAAGACAGGAACAGGTATTTTTTTAGCTCTAAAGCTAATGTTTCATCTTTTACTTTAGTTAAAAAATTGGTTACCAACTTTTGAGTGATAGACCATTTTTTCAACTTAATGCTACACTTCACAATAAAAGTTGCCTCAGTGACATCAGGTTGTTGATAGTCAACTAGTGGTACACATTGTTTGTAAGCTTCAGTATACATGCCTTTTTCATAATATATCATACTCCTTAAGAGAGCTGGATTTTTAGAATTCTCTATTCCATATGTTATTTTATCAACATATTTATCAATGTCTAAGCCTGTGAATGAATTGTTCTCAATATATTTTTTGCATAAAAAACTACAAAGCCATTCCCGTAATAAAACATTAGTGTTAAAAAAATTAAGAGATAACACTTCCTCTATTGAAGCTACAAAATTAGACTTCTGTACTATTACTTTTCCCACCAAAACTTGCAAAGAGTCATTAGGATCTTTTTCACAGATATTTTCCAAGAGATGCATGATTCTTGGAATGCTTATTTCTTCACATTGAACACCTCCTTTCAAGAGTTCTATAACCTTTTCTGTAGCAAAATTATTTAATTTCTCTTCTTTGTTATCATTTAAGTATTGAAGTAAAATAGTGATAGTCTCACTATTTTTTAACAACAAACCTAATTGGGTAAGTTTCATCAAAATTTTTAAAGCTTTTTCTTTTTCAATCTCTAATTTTAACATTTCTTTGTAAACAGGAATTAGTTTTGTTTTAATTTCATTATCATTTTTGCCTTCATAATAATTAGCCAAGCCTCGCCAACCTAAAGGGTGATCCGGTTTGGTGGAAATCGCTTTCTGGTATACCAACAGGGCTTTTTCTGAATGTTGCAAGGATTCTCCAAGTAGCACTAATGCAAAGAAGTTTTTTTTATCTTCACGTAATACATTTTTACAGCATTCTTGCGCTTCATCAAATTTGTTTTCTTCAATTAGTTTTCTCGCTTCCTTTAACAATGCCTTCATATTCTTCATCTGGAATGAAAATTAAAGCTCTTCTTAAGCACATTAACTAGAAATAAAAAGGACCAACCTTGTCCGACCGTCTGTCGATTATACTTAAATTACAAAACTATTAAAAATGGATTTGCTTTAAATTTTACAATCTTTTTCTAAGAACTATTCGCGTTTGAAACAAAAACACCGGGTCTCCGTTCTAGTGCTATTTATAGCACACAAATGGTAAAAAAGAGTTACATGTGTAATAACGTAATATGTATTAATTTAAGTATCAGTAAATTGTACCTTTAGTTAGATATATTTCAGGAAATAAAATTAATATGTCATATGGTATTTTGACAAAATTATTCAACAAGACATGAAAATGAAATATCCACTTAGAAACTAGGGAGAGGCTCTGACGTTGACAATAATGTTTTTAATATGTGCCGTGTTATTATTGGGCATCATTGTACAGTCGCGCGTTGCTCGCTACAATTCAAAATACATTTTTTTAAACTTATATTCATTTTTGTATATTAGAAATAAGCGAATAAATAAAACTACACAATTCATTACGAAAACTGCGATCTTTATTAATAATTAAATACGAGACATTAAGTTCAAAATAATAAACAAATTAAATGAAATTTCCACGAGAAGTTAAATCTCTTTCAGTTGAATATAATTGGGTAGATATATGGATAACTTTATGAAGTTAATTGTTCAAAATTATCGATGGGTACCTTAACTGGTCTGTTTTAAATTTAGGCATTTCATTCAAATGTCAGTCAGTGTTATTAACAAAGTGTCACAATTGACAAGTAACAGTTACAGACGAATTTTGAAAATGTATAAAACACAGCTTGTAAAAAAGGAATTTACTCTTTATAAAAACTACTAATTCTAAATTATTAATAATTAAATAGATTGTTTCTGTTCTATGTAGTTCAGTTATGACTTCTTTACAGATTTTGTCTATTTATATAGGAAAACTTAGTAAGTGTTTGTGTTTACGCTATATCGTATATTCGTATATAAATCTGTAGTTCTAAATGAGACTGTAATTTACTTTATTTGTAGATCATCCATTGAGAGAAATCCGAGACCGAGCTTTAGAACTTTTATTAGCCAAGTTTAAACTTGGGTGGGAGTTGGATGATGAATTATCTTCTACCAGAGAACTTATGCTCGCACTACTAAATTGGTTTTTGACACCGAACCCGTTGCTAACAAAAGAGGCCCTTGATTTATTACAACTCTTAATAAAAGTATACAATTATTTTGAAAACTAAACTAAACTTAAATATTTAAACAAAAACTTTAGACAGATACCTAATTTTTTTTCAGACAAATCCTGGTAATTATATTACTAAAGAACTTGGTATTAAAAAGATACTGTCATCCATTGATCAAGGGAAACAATATATAAATGAACCTGAGGCTTTAGAAATATATAATGATATCATTGAAACTGTAAGATTTTTGAATACTTTGGAGTCTGAGGAAAATGTGGCTATTCCAGCATTGAATCTACACTCATTTGCTAGGTAAATTACATTAATTATGAAAGTTGTCATTAGGTGCTTTCATATTAATCGATAAATCATAGTCCAATTTGCTATCTACCTATTTATTTTTAAACTTACTTAACCAATTTTAAAGCTGTTAAAAATGTAGATTTATCCCTTTATGTACTTTAGCTCAGAGAGTGAAGAAAACAAGGGTGATTTTTATAGTAGAGGTGTATTACAGTCATCAGAAGAAACATCTCTTGCATATCAAGAAGCTAGTATAAAAAATAATACTTGGTAAATACATTTTTATTTTATTAGTCAAGAAATAGTAATGAGTTACTTCATTAGATTTTTTTAGTTGTTATTTTAAAAATATATTTTTTTTTTATAAATATTTTAGGTCCAAAACTTATGATGGTGTAAAAGTTTTATTATTTCCATGGGTGGATTTGGCCTCCTCTGACTTAAAAACAATGCTTTTGATTGAAGATGCTTTAAAGCTTCTGAAATCAGTGCGTAGATGCTGTCGATTCATCCGTGATGTGTTTCTGAGAGATTTTCCTGCTGAAATATTTCTAAACAGGCCAGCTATAATCAAGGTAAGAAGATAAAGAAACTGTGATTATCTATTATATGTATGACTTGTTTTATATCAATGTGAAAAAGGTAAGGTTTTACCTTGATGATAAAATAAGAGACCTTATCTTTTTGTTTTACTTGGCATTCAGAGAAAATTACAGTTCAGTTACATTACAGTAATTACAAATTCCATATTATTTTTCAGAATTTATTAGCCATAGCTGAAGGTATTCATGGAAATAAACCAGATGAAGCATTGCAGGTCCTTCTTTGCATTACAAAAGCTCTTCAAATACGTATTAGGGAATTGTCTTGCACTGATTTAATCAGTGATTGCAGCGAGGTAATATTTAGGGAATAATAACAGCCCGGAAGGGAATACCATAGCTGATGGTAGTGATCCTATCATTCGCGCCAAATGCCCTGTCTGAGACAAATATATATGTGATGAATATTTTTGTTTGTTTTGTATCTGTATGTTAATTATATTTAAGTATTATATTTGTGATTCTTCTGTCTGATATCTGCTTATGTTGTCTCAAAGTCAGGTCATTGAGCAGGATGTTAGTGATTTCTTTTATTATTCAAAAATATCTAATTGCCATTGACTTCCCATCTTGCGAGATTGCTATTTATGTATCTCAATAAGAAATAGCTTATTGCCCTTCCCTAGAATTCAAGCTAATTGGTACACCTATGTAATAGCTATGAAAGTGTCTAAGACAAGCAAGTATTTACAAATGAGTGGAAATAAAATAAGTATATACATTGATATTTTTTATACATTAACTGGATTATATGTGATAAATTTTAGCATACAGATGACCAGAGAGACTTAGATGATAGTACAAATATAGAATTAGAACAAATAACTAAAAACCATAACTTAAATCTACCATGTAGGGTAGAGCCTCTAGCAGTATTGAGGCAAATGCCAGCACCCATATTTACCCTAGATGGACTTCACGCAGTTTTAACAACAATGGCTAGAAATTTTGCATCTGTAGATATGGCAAACAAAACTGGAACTTTGAGTTTGGTGAGTTATAAATTACAATTTTTGTTAAGTATATTTATATAACAACAATGTTTGTGGTATATATTTAAGAAAAATAAAATAAGAATCTTAATAGCATATTTAATTTGTGTTTAAAATATTTATATGTTTTTTTACAGAAAGAAATGAACCTGTGTTTAGATTTAATAGAATCTCTCATACAATTACTGCAAAGTTGTATTACTAAAGATTTTTGGAGAATGGACCACAATACAAAAACTTATCGGGATATAGCCCATAAAAGCTGTATGGTTATGCGGTTATTGGGAGATTTATTGCAAAAGTACAGGTAAAGTGATAGTAGACTAGCAGACGTTGCATTAAATGCCAAAGGTTTGAACTTCAGACATAAGATTAAAAAAGTTACTTTTTAAATAAGTTTGACATGATAAAATAGACAGTCACTGCTTTACAAATTGCCACTTTTCCGTCTACATAGAAGTGATTTAAGGGATTTTTTCTCCAAATAAAATTTTGTATAGTGAGGCGTTCTCAGAAGAGTCGGACTCGAATTTCCACCAACGGGCGGGGTGGTTGCGTCTTCTAGTTAACTCTGAGTCGCTACTGAACTGGGCCCGCGACTCGGCTCTGCCGCCAACCTCCCTCGTGTTAGCGCTGCAGGCGGCGCAGTTGGACCCGGCGGTATGCCTGTTGTACCCTCAGGTTGGAGACAAGATTGCGTTGGTGTTACAGGTGATTACCATTATTTATATCGTTAAAATCGTACTAAACACTGATAATAGTGGGAAAGATTGATCTAATTTTTACACTTGGTCCGGGCTATTTATAATTTCCTGGGACAATATTCATTGCTTTAAAATACACAATATTTGGTAATTTGCCTTTATTTGTGAAAAATCAGAACTTAGGCTATATTTTCACATTGAACCCTCTCCTTTTTCACGGGAGAAACTTCATTCGGTGCATTTTATATACATTTTCATTTTATTTTTAGATGGCAAAAATATCTGCAGACCAAGAGTATAACACCAAATATGGTGAGCTAACTAAACTGATTGCGAGTATGGAGGACGCCGTCAATTTTATTAAGAATAAAAACAATTGTCAAAGTTCGAAGAAGGTATTAATGGTTATTAAAAAATCTCTCCCAGCCCTAGAATTGCATATGAGTGAAATATATTTGAACGATGTAGCGAATATATTATTAAGACGTCTGAAGGACTTCGATGTGGATAACAGTGACTGGACGACGGCTCGCAGTATAGCTCTAAGTCTAATGGCTCATAATGTTGAATGGGTTCGCTCTATGTTCTACGCCAAGCTTGAGGATATGGTGAAATTTGTGTTAGTTGGTGATGAAAATAACCAGACTGAAAATGAGAAGTGCTTGGCTTTTATATGTGACGTCGGCATTTTAACTGAGATCTGCTGCCATGGACTTTCCGCTACAAACAAACAGGTATGGAAAGAATAAAATAAATAGAAGAAAACTAGAAATAACATAATGTACTTAAAAAAGTAAATATATATGTTAGATAAACGTGTC
This sequence comes from Heortia vitessoides, assembly GCA_020976665.1. NCBI lineage: Eukaryota > Metazoa > Arthropoda > Insecta > Lepidoptera > Crambidae > Heortia > Heortia vitessoides. Next base: position 11,573,877 of record JACJUM010003085.1, on the reverse strand, counting down.
GAATTATTTTTGTTTCCATCTACCATATTAGTTCATAGATTGATAACGGTGATACAAGCTCTTGATGTTATAAAAAAAAATCAGTTAACCGAAAAATCAAAATTTGGCGTGTTGCGTTGTATCGTGTTGTAGGTGCGAGAGAGTGCGACAGAGGTGATGGTGTACTTACTTCGCGGGAGACTGGTGTTGAGCGAGGCGTGGTGGTGGCGTTGGCTGGCCAGCCTGTTGCCGGTGCTGCCGCTGTTGCATTCATACGCCGAACATGACACGCAGCTCGGTAAGTGGGGACTACGAGTGGTCCTTAACTATATGTGTAGTTGATTTTGCGACAGACGTGATGGCCGGTAGTTCTTTTATTTGTTTGTTTTAACTAATTGTGAATTCCAATCCCACGGGAAATCAGAACCCAAATTTAATTTATGTTAAACCCTAAAACTGGGAGGCAGGAAGAGGGAGACACCACACAGCTATGTCAGAATTTGATTATTAATAAATTCACACGACATCTCATACATTGATTGGACTCCGAAATAAGTATCTTAAAGCACTTGTGTTACGGATATCAGTTAATAGAGGAATACAAACAGAATACAGAAAACCCAGATACAGAAAATATACATGTATCATCATATAAATATTTGCTCTGGGTGGGAATTGAACCCGCGATATTTGGTGCACAAGATAAGTTCACTACCATCTGCGCCATCGGGCCCGTCATTCGTTTCGTCATTCAATTCGATAAAATATATAGAATTTTTCTTTTATCAGGCATAATATCACCTAAACTCACACTCATATTTCTTTTATATTTATTTTGCGTCATTATGTACTTAATTTTTTAAATTTCACTTTATATAGCTTATTTTATGTTCGGTACGCCTCAAATATAGTTTAACTATCATAATCATCACATCAGCTACCAGACATCCACTGCTGGACATAATGAGGTTTATTTATTGCGTGTCCGGCCAAAATAAACGGTGTCCGGATTTTATGACCTAGGTATTTTACATATTCTTTTTTGTCGCACCTATTAATTCTGAAATACAAAATGTATGTGTCTTTCAAAATGTCTTTTATACCCAAATATCCGGCGAAACTCTATTTCAAAGTATGTTTTCCGTAACTGTTATCCATGTCCACCCTAAGAAAAAGATTGCAATTGTTCAAAAAATCCACCTATATTATAACTACATATTATGTTGTGTATAATTAAATATAATGTTTTTTTTTGTGTGACATATATGTTGCTATACACAACATATATGTTGTGTTCACCTTTTTTATATTGTATTTAATATTACAAATATTGGTGTACAAAAGTAAATAAATCTCATAAGCAATTAAATGGAAAAATAGCATAGCTTTAAATACATTTCAGGCAAAGCGATTTGCAAGTCTTTGGAGACTGATATAGCTTCGTGCATGGGCGTGTCCCTACGGGAAGTGACTGGCGGGCTGGTGCGGCTCGTGTTCGTGCGCTGCGTCGCCGTGCAGCTGGACGCCGCGCACTCGCTGTGCCGCATTCTTGGTGAGTCCACCCACCCACAACTTGACTCATAGCTCATGGTCCCCTTCATTGAATACTAGCTTTCCGCCCGCGACTATTCGTGAAGCCTTTACTTATGGAAGGTAGTCAAATATCTCCCGTCCGCTTTTTGCTTTTGATTTAATGCTTTAAAAAAAGTGTTACAGTGATCGGATTTAGTTAAATATGTGCCGTTTTGTTCGATAATCTGTTTCCATCTAGACGGCAACTTCATAATACCCCCTTCGTAGAAGTCTCCCTCCTTATTTGTGAAGAACTCGGACAATCGGCCATTTTTCACAAGCCTCTTTTGAGCTCAAGTTTACACCACCAAGGGTGTTTGCCATGGACAAGAACAGGTGGTAATCACTTGGTGCTATTTCCTGGCTATATCATGGATGCAATAAAACCTCAACGAAGTGTGTGGTCTGGCGTTATCCTGGTGGTACACTACACCCTTCCTGTTGGCCAATTCTGGACGCTTCTGGATCGCCTGCTTCAAGCGGTCCAGTTGTTCGCAATAGATGGTAGAATTAAACGTCTGGCCATATGGGAGCAGCTCATAGTGGATGATTCCCTTCCAATCTCACCAAACACACAGCAAAACCTTCCTGGCCGTCAATCCCGGCTTGGCCACTGCTTGGGACGATCACCGGTCTTCGACCACGACCGTTTTCGCATGATATTACGCATCGCATGTGATCCAGTTTTTGTTGCCAAACACCATCCGCTTCAAAAATGGGTCGATTTCGTTCCGTTTCAGAGGCATATCGCAGGCGTTGATTCAGTCCATAAGGTTTTGTTGTGTCAAATCATGCGGCACCCAATCATCAAGCTTTTGTATTCAGCCTCCTGCAGGTGGTTTAAAATGGTTTGGTGACTAACTCCCATCTCCTGGGCGATATCAAGAGATGCCACAAGCCGGTCTAACTCGATTTTTTTCCATGATTTGATCGGTATTCGTCGTCACAGGTCTTCCACCGGCCATTATCCATGGTGTCGTTTTCACCGGCTCTGAATCGTCGAAACCATTCCTCCGCGGTTCGAAGTGATAGAGTACCATCCCCCACAACATCATTAATCATTCGGAACGTTTCTCTAGTGGATTACCCTTTAACGAAGAATAACTTTAAAATAGCGCGAATTTCGGCGTTAGGGAACTCCATGTTTACACATCTATAACTGTGGAACGCAATATCGAACTAATCATGCATAGCGTTGTTCAAGACCTTTCAAATTATGTATAGTATTGGCAGATACGAGCTCTGTTGTGATATAGACATAGACATAGGCGCGAAATTCAAAAGACAAAAAGGCTATATTTGATCACCTCATATATTTATCTCATCCCTAAGGAACTTTTGTTATTCCAGGAAGTAATTTGTATCTTTTTAACATATGTGTAAATCGTGCTAATTCCTCAGAGATAAAGAACTGGCACTCCTGGAGTGCCGAGAGAAGAAAAAAGTTGGACAATTACGTGTATATTTTGTCAAGCAATATTTTGTTATGATAATACGTTAGAACGAACTCTTTCCAAAGTAGTCTAGAGCCAAATTGTATCCACATCTATTCAGTCGTACTGGAGTAAGAGTAACAAAATCCATGCATACATACATACATCCATACAAACGCGTTTAAAATAATAGTAAGATATGATAAATAAAAAGTCTGACTGCTTTTTATAGTACTAGTAACATTCAAACCATTCAAACCTTAGTTCTGTGACGGATGATATCACAGATACCACCATTCAAGTTGTTCTGGATGGATAAACCGCCAATTGCTTGGATGTTGGACCACCGGTGGTTTCCGGTACCTTAATTGACTTTGTAATTCTCGATATAGAGGTAGATATTGTTTTACTCTCAACACCAACATAGCATGGTGAAGCTGCAAAAGTTGCCTATTGGTGGCACTGAGTAGACGGACTTTGGAAATTACGGAACAATAAAACTTAATGGGATAATGTCGAAAAAATTATAACCAAAAACTTAGATTTTTAAAAAGAGTAAGATATTTAAAAAGTATAACAATTAGTATAAGATATTTCAAATGGAATAAGACATTTCAGAATGTGTAAATATTGAAAAGAATTTAAGATATTTTCAAAAAGAATTGTTCAGATTAGTAAAGTTATCTGTCTGTTAAAATTCTAAAGCAAGCATTGACATTGCTATTGTTAGACATTTATATAGTATCAACTACAAAATACTGATTATACATTTTGTTTCAATAGACGACGATAAATATTTGCCGCCAAAGGAAGCACTACGAGCGGATGTCTTGCTGAACGCATTAAGACGTATACAACCACAAGATTTCAATATCGATACAAATAGTTCACCGTCCAAAAACCCTCAGGTATTTAATATTTTTTTATGTATACTCATAATAAGACTTTTTGATGGTTTTTTTTTGCTCTTTAAATTTCTTGTCTTAAGTTTCAAGATCGTTAATGATTCATGAATATATATCCGAACATTTTCAGATAAATGATATGTTTTAGTGTTATAGACACAGTATATTTTTGTAGAACACAGGGCTATATCAGATTTTGGACGTGCTCAAACAAGACATTATTTTGGAAGAGCACGGCGCCGACTACGTGAGCAGGCAGTCGACGCAGCTGGCTCTGGAGCCGTCGTTGCGGCGCAGCACGCTGCAACAACTGGCCGTTATGATGCGCCGGCAGGAGTTGCATGATGCGTTCCTTCAGAGCGACGGCCTGAAACTTGTTGTGGCTATATTGAGGTTTGTAAACGTTCAGCTAAAAGATGAATTAAATTTATATCTCTTTATGATAAATATGAGTGTTTTTTCTGTTGCTGGGCTATATATATGTATATATAATATCACATCAATGTATGCGATGTTTTGTGAATTATTAATCAAAAGTTGAATTCGAATGTGTGAAAAATAAAAAAATATTTGCGACTGCGATGGTCACAGCAAAATTATTTTAGTCAGATGTAGTCAAGGATGCCTTTTAACGTCAGTAAAGTATAGTAAATGATTGGTCAAAAAATAATCAGTTGCTGTATTTCAGAATGTCCCTGTTGGTAGACGACTACCTCGCGTACCCGGAGTGCGCCATTAGCTGTGTGTCCGTGCTGAATAGCGTGTGCTTTGCGAGCAGGCACGCGCTAGCCAAGGTCAACGATTTACCCGCACTTTTGCTTAGAGGTTTGTTGTTTTACAACACTAGCGATGCCCGCGACTTCTTCCGCGTGGAATAGTGACTTTGAGGGTTATCCTTCTTCGATAAAGTGTCTGTGGACGTATCGACATTTATTTAAGAGAGTTGATTATTCTTAATTTGTGCGATCGTACTGACTGCGGCAACTCGCTTCTAGTTTTGTTAAAAATCTATATACTCTCTTTTTAGACCTCATAGAAAAAGTCGTCTGAATTTGTACCTCACTTCCACCTATTTCTACCGTAAAACAGCAGGGTTCGCATTCTTTTATTACAGTTTGAAAGGTGAGAAAGGCAGTGAATTACTGGGCAATGTGACATTAATATCGTAGTCACAATAATAAGATAACAGTGTAGATGTCGCAGGCATTTTTTGTGAATACGCCGTTTACATACGTCATAAAACTGTGTTTTCTTCATGGTCATCCTAAAACTACAACAAACGTTTAAAATATTAACAATCAATCCAGTTTTTAATTTCCCTTCGGCATATTATTTACCAGCACCGTTTCTAAACTGACGACGCCGTATGAAAATGGCGGTTTCAAACAAAATGCCTGCGACATAGATACTAACAGCTATATTATTATAGTATCTTCAACAAGAATTTTCGATATTGGTATGACATTTTGGCAATTTTTATTTTCGTAGTGATCATCGTTTTCCCCGCGAACGACTCTGCAGTACTAATGTCGGCGCAAGTTCTAGCGCTCATCGCGTGGTCGGGCTTCGCCCTTCAGGAACTAGACGAAGAACGGCGGCGCTTGCCAGCGTTGCCCGCCTGCGTCATCCAGCGTACCGCGCTCCCTTTCAGGGCTACTAGCTACTGGAATACCAGCCCTAATGCTGGTCACTCTTCTGTAGGTGAGTTGGCGGCTAAATTAAAACCGCGAGAAATAAATGCTAATCCGCGCTGAACGCAATTAACGAATATTTTGCGCATTTGTGTTACGACGTTAGACAGCGACGACGTAAAGCCCTTATAAATCGCGTGGTAATAATCAATTTCAACGTTGGACACTACGTGGTCAGCAAATTAAGTATGGCTTGTGAAAGACGTGTTAGTTTAGTCTTGGCCTGTGCGAGCGGGCTGTGGTGCTGCCTAGCTCGGCGCTAACCTTTAGAACCATCTGCCCTGGAAGGCAGAATTCTCTTTTATTTCAAAGACCAATAGCTGAACTCAGAACCATTGCAGCAAATTACAAAATATGAAATATACACTTATACCTTCCAAATATACCTTCGAGAGAGCGAGAACAGTATAAAAAATATATCGGTACTTTTTGAGCTTATCAAGAAAATAGACTCAGGCAGACATGGATATGATTTAAAAAACTATTGCCCCGACGCAGCGGAGAACCGGTGGCCATTACAGCCATTGGAAGTCTACTGGACATAGGCTTTCTCAAGAAAGGGGTAATTTTGTCCATAATGGCCGCGCCGAGCAAGCGTGTTGGCAATCGCAGAGCGCAACTTTTCCGAGGGGGATGCTGCTGCCCATCCCCACCCTGTGTATTAGAGTTATACTGTCTCAGGTGTTTTTACCGCCATCTGTCGGTTCTGGTACCTTAGTCGCCTTTTTCGTACCTCGTACCTTAGTCGCCTTTTTCGTACCTCGTACCTGGTGCTGAGGGAGGTATTATTCTACGTTGATCCGATGATCATCTCGATACAGAATGGCTGACTCGCGACGAGGACTGGCGCGCATGCATCCGCGTCCGCTGGTGGTGTGCGCTGGAGGGGCCGGCGCGTGTGGCGTGCGGCGCGCCCGCGCCCCCCGCGCCCGCCGCGCTAAGGCCGGTGCCCCGCGACCGCGCGCTACTCCGCGCCTCGTGCCCGTCACACGCGCTGTCCTCGGCCTTGCTGGCCTTGGAAAATGCTACCGCTCACGCGCAAGTGGTCGACGCTCTGTGCTTATTGGAGAGGTGAGTATCGATGGATCGCACTCGGCTTCTATTCTACTCCTTTTTTTCTCTTACATAATATGCCTCGAGCGCTATATGTGATTTGTCAGCTTCTCGCATCCCACTCTATTAGAGACTCGACGATATAACAATGTGATGGTTTGTGTTTTTACAGTGTTTTCATTCGATAGCGGAGGTACCGTTAGAAATATAATCAAAATTTAAGGAAAATGAAACAAAAACGTTTAATACCTATATCGTTAAAATGATTGGTATTATTCTAGTAAACTTCAATAAAAGTCTATTACTTACTAACAAGTTCTTAATAAAATAAAAAATTATAAAACTGATAAACTCCGGGAATAAACTCGTGATTCCGTCGTTAACTAGAAGTAATAAACTGAGCTTACCTTTTCTTGACCACTTTAACTTTAATTAGATTTCGTTTGTGTTTACGACTTTATTTTTCATTGTTACTGTGCTCATTATGATTGTCAGTCATTCATAGCCCATGTTAATTGAAAATATTATAAATTCATTGTCTACTGAACAGTAAAAAATATATCGCTGCATCTTACTCATGGTGCTTTAGCTACGTGCATCTTCTGCCGCTGACTAAAATAAGCGGTGAAGAGTTGGCGGCGTTGCCATGGCAACACATCGGCCGCTTCCTACGCGCGCCGCCTGCATCCTCGCGCGACGCGGCGCTGCTAGTGTCGCTCATGCAATTCATACTTGTCTATATGGACAGTGTACCTAGAGAGGGTGAGTGAAACTAACTTTGATATGGTCACTTTTTAGCTATTATAAGGACAATAATTATGAATATGTAATAAAGGCAAATTAGGAATTTTAAATTGAATTATATTTTCTGTTGATATGTTCGTACTCAACTGATATATAAATATAAAAAAGTGGCTGCATAAGGACTATTAATTTATCATATAAGATATTTTACAAGGTGGGGCACTGATAAAGAATGTTGTAATATGCGTCCGCAACGATTTTCTCCTCCACCGTGGCCTTTAAGGAATACATCAACGTTCCTGTTTCCCGCCCCAGAAGACGTGAAAATATCTAACCATTTTGCGTCTTTGTTTGTGCGAGAATATTTAGATAAAATACTTATCAAAAAAGGGATCGCATTTTCACAAAAAAACCACTTGTGCGTGCTAATCTCAAATATAGAAAAACAGAAAGGTCATATCATCAAGGCGAGGCTATAAAGTTTTGTGCCGTATCGGGACTGAACAAGAAGAAGTAGCATCTGCTATTAGAGATATTCCAATGGTAGATTCAATTTTATAAATCGGTTTTGAACCCTTGTAATGAAAGTTGTTTTAAAAATGATATCTATTCCATCCATGAAAATACAAGGCACAGTACTTTTTATATCTTTATCAGCAACAGATGTTATCAAAAACATAGAACAAAGATAGTATAAGATTCGATAGTAGAAGATAGAGAATATTTGAATGCCTATTATAAAAAAATATTAAGTCTATAAATTGAGATCAAAACTATTGTATCTCTCAAGTTGGTTCAAGCTGTACATAGTAAGCAAAAATTGATTCAAATTGGTGTAGTAGTTTGAAAGTTTGTACCAAACAAACACCATGACACGAAAAGTTTATATATTGTTTCGTATGTTTAGTTTTAATAAAGAATATTGCATGGGATTGTATACATAAAATATATCTAGAAAAATGAATATACATAGAAACATCTCAAACCAACAATTAATTTAATTTTTTCTTAGACGCGAACACATCGTGGATCAAAAAATTTTTCATTGATGGCGACGCTACAATGGTGTCACTGCTCAGCCGCGATCAGCTGTTACCCCAGCAGTCACCATCTGATGCCATCGAAGTCACCCAACTGCATATACATATAGTAAAGGTGCTACTTCGGAGCGTACGCTCGCTTGAGCATGAAGACTATGACAGTGGAAAACTGCAAAGTCTGCTCAAAATACTGCTGGCTTGTTTGGAGAGGGTGGACTTGAAGAATTTCCATGCGCTCGGTAAGTACAAGATTCAAGAAAAAATAAGTATCAATAAAATGAACTTCAATAAAATAAGTATCAATAAAATGGCTAAGGAGGAAGGAAATCACAATTATAATACTTAAATACATATTTAACACCCAGACACGGAACAAACAAAAATATTAATTATAAAAAATCTTTTTGGTGGTGATCGAACCCTCGGATCGAACACTTGGCGCACAAGATAGGATCACTACCGTACCTTTACTATTTACGGATATTCTTATGGTTTTACTGAGATGGTCTATATCGCTGATGCATGCAGATTATGATATTCGCAAACAACAGAGCCTTTTTAAATATTACTGGCTCATTCATCATTATCATCCTATCAGCCGTAGGACGTCGACGACATAGGCTTCCTCAAGTCCAACCACTTTGGTCAGATCCCTCTGTCTTGTGTCGATGTCCTACGCTGCGCTTCTCGGTTCTAACAATGCATATCATAACCGTAAGTACGGCTCCATCGGCCGTTGGTTCTACGCCACTACGGCAACTGGCAGTTCTTGCCACTTCTGCCACTACTGCCAACTGGCTAATCCGTCGAGCTATGTCGGTAACTACGAAACTACATATTCTTGATGCGATCGCACAAAGAAACAACGGGCATTTCCTTTTCTATAGCTCGTTGGTCTACTCAGTAGTAGGTCGTTAATTTCAAGGCAATGCATTGGATGAGTACAGACAACATAGTTACTTCTTTACTCTCTCTTAGATAAACAATATGTATTTTGTAGATGTGGTTGGAATTCAAACTAGTTTTTACACCGTATTAAGGGATCCGCTGGTAATATTTGTACAGTTTCTGAAACTTATAAAACTTCCACATTTTTTTTCTCCGTACAGTTCATCCATATGCAAATTAAATTAATGTTGAATTAAAAACATTAGTCTTCTTGTGAAGATGTTTGGTAATTTTATGAACACCTTTCAATTTGTTTAAATAATTGCACTACCATTTAATAAAGGATACAATAATGGAACGAATTTGAAGGCACTGCTGCTTGCTCAAAATATTTCTGGTTTGTTTCGTCAATGGACAATTCCTCGGAAAGTACACAAACAAAAGCAAATAAGTAATAAGTGCTTTAGTACAGCGGTGCGTCAGGCTGAAGAAGATAATTTGCAGACGTTTCTCATAATGCCTGTTTCGAGTTGAACCTTCTAAAAAAATACTCAACGCATCTCGTAACTGAATGTCATATGCTTGTAAATATTGTCAAAAAAATTAAGTATATTTAGCTCATTAAGAAATTGATGTTATTTTGACATACTAAGAATTATTAATTTCAAATTATATATATGAGTTTTTTTTTATGTTTAATACATAAATACTTCATATTTAATGGACTCTTTTTTTAAAAGTTACCTGCTAATATACTTTACACTATATATATATATATATAAATATAACATTGTAACGGCCGTGAGGTACTGACAGAGTAGAATAGTATCTCCCCCTGTACCAGTTGACGTGCTCAAAATTCCCCCTTTCTTGGGGAGGCCTATGTCCAGCAGTGGATTTACAACGGCTATTATGATGATGATGATGATGATGAATAAAGTATGAAGAGGACTTATCCTGCGACTTCTAACCTGTGTGTTCTTCTCTATACTGAGGAAGGAAAGATTGGAGTTGGAAGGATTTAATATGCCTAAAACATGTGACGCGCCAAATTTGTATAAGTCCCAAATTAGTGTGTTATGTTTTTATTTGTATATTTTTTAATACGATATTTTACAACGCGTAGTTGTTATTTATTGTAGGATTAACCCATGCATGTGATCAAAGTGCGCTATTGAGACTTACAATGAACACTTAGGTTATCTCAACGAGCTAACTCGCTGCATAAGGCACGTTCTACATTCGCGGTACTGCAAACTGTCGGAGGACGTCCTGATACACAGTATGAGGGTCGTGGGGTGGATCCTGAGCGGGTGCGCCTGCGGCGCGGGTCGCAAGGGTAGCGCGTGCCGATTGGATGCTGTGTTATCCCTCTTGGCCCTGCTGCGGGTCTTGAACGAGCAAGCCATACCTGTGCAGGTCAGTGTTGCATGCAGCCCGCCTTGTGTTAGGCTAGTAATGACAAGAACTAGTGTAGGAATTCAGCATGAGGTTGTGCCTGATTAAATGCTGCAAATTGTGTTATATTTTATTTCGTATTGTATTTGTTTCATGACTTAATTCGTAATCGTGTAGAATTATCTATCACATTTCTGGTTAGTTAAACTCGCTTGAGTATCTATACCGTAGGTCAACTTGAAAGTATAGCCTCATGTATAGCTTTTTCCTGTTAAATGTTTACCTTTACTGACTATTTGTACAACTTTGAGGAAAACTCGACATCTCATTCAATTCGAGACTCGTTTTGCAATCGAGGCGCTAAATATTGCATAGGACTAGGTTGAGTTGTCTATTACAACATGGAGATATAAATGAATATGAAGAGCTTTTTTCATTGCTTGCTGATATTGTCACTCATATAACAACGGGGAAGGTTTTGGTTTCTTATCTTAAGAGTTAATGTAATATTATTTTCCCTGTTAACATCTAAGATGATTAATCTTTGAGGTAATTCGGGTAATAGAGATGGTCGGAACTGTGGCACGGAGACGTCACCCAGGCGGTGGTGAACTGCAGCCGAGGGGCTAGCGCTCAGCTGCGGTCGGCTTCCCTGCAAGTAATGGCCGCGCTTGCTCAATACACGCAGTTGCTCCCGCACCTGACGCAGGGTATGTGATAGACAGTTGGAGATGGGTAGTAATAGTTTGGCTCAGACGTTGCACGTTTCCTGCAGTCCAAGTTTCACCTCCTTCCTTGTGAGTCATTGTGATTGAGGATATAACCCCGTTAAATACGAAATATACAGCAAATAATAGTTAACCAACATAATATAGTATTATCCTGTTCCTACGGCTAATGAAATTTAATCAGAATCAAAATTATCACTGGACTTTTAAATTTAGTTTCCAAATCCTATATTTATATATCATGTTTCAATCAAATTGCATTGAGCAGTTACTATTCTGTATCATGACGTACAGTGAGGCTCAAAAACTGCTATATTCTGAGCGCGACATGCAGAATATAATGGTTGATAATCCAGAGGCCTCATTTTCGATATAGCTATAGGAGAACAATCTCTGTCCCATTGGGCGGCGCAGACACTCGCGGAAACCACGGAGGCGAGCGTAGTCCGCGCGGCCGCAGCCGACCTGCTCACTGCTGTGACTGCGCGCACGTCTACACATTCTGATGTGAGTCTTTTATATTTTTACTCTATGTAGACCTATTTCATAAATTCCCATACAGCTGTTTATGAACATGTCAATATTCGTTCTTCAGTATTATAGTTTATATTATTAAAATGATATTAAATAATATATGTCTATAGTTTACTAATGATCATTTTAATATTTTAAGTGCAGTGTGATCATAAGTAATGCTAGGACAGTTTTCATCAAGACCCGTGTTCGTTGACTAATGTCATCATTGAAAGTAGGTGTTTCGGATCGAAAGGGTCTATACCTTTTAACATAATCTATGTTAAAAGGTGTAGACTCTTTGGATTGTTGTGCGATGAGCACAAAAGGGTGAGGTCCTGGACGAATTCTCTGTTTTATGTCAAGCTGCTACCTTAGTCAGAACAGTTGGTCTGCACAGTATGTAATTGCTTGCCCAGGTTATATTATTAATGGCAAATGATATCAACATTTAATTTTATGCATTTTCTTCCAATGTTCTGATACAGCACATATTATAAACTTATGTAGAACATATAGTTGAGACGCACATCGGTTAGTACTCTAGTAGTGCTAATATTGTATTAGCACTTTTACCACCATCTAGTCAATAATTTATGTAATAAATAAAGAATAAGTTTTCCTGCTATGTGATTGTACGTAAAAGTCATATACATTGTTTGGTACCAGGTATACTGGTAAGTAACATTATTTATATCATTTTTGTTTTTAATTATGCTATTGCATATATTAATTAATACTCATTTACAAGACTATATACTATGTTTTATAATTAATATAAACCGTTAAATAAGCATTATAAGGAAACCGGATATAATTACAGTTAAACAAATCTACGATTTCACTATTCTTGTTATTGAAACCGGTCACGTTTGTTCTCATGATCTATGATAATGTTAATGCACGAAACTTACAAGATGTACGTATTACTTACTAAGTGCACTTATTAAAGATGAGAAATATAATGCACTGCATTGATCCGGGTTGTTCCGGAGTTGAATCGTAAGTTATTAACCCGAATCACTTTTTCTTACATATTTTAATTGTGTTTATTATGTTTGCACAGTTTTAATTATATATAACACTAAATGCGTATCGTCACTGAAAACAGAATAATATTAATATTCTATACTGCATTCTAAATCATAAATATTTCTCATCATAATATTTTGAATAGTTATAATGGCAATAAGTTAAATTCCTTATCAGGAGTATCACTGAAATCTTGTTTCACTTGGACGAACTCCAGGTTCATCAGCTCGTAACTTAATGCACATGAGGCGTCGTAATGGTAACCGCAGTGTAGGCATCAATATATTAACTGAGACTTTGTTTTTTCCATTGTTTCCAATGTGAAATAAGTCGCCTTATATCGCCTTTGTAACAAACAACTTATTCTGCTCTATTGTATTGTTAATATTTCAATGAGTAATATTTCCCTTATGTTTTTACTACATTTCCTTTGTTTAAGTATGCAAATAGCCGACTACGTGTTTATCTAACAAGCGTAATAAAATTTATTACATACTATTTTAAGGAATGAAGCGGATGCTAGCTGCAAATAGAAAGCCGATTACTCGACTATTATTCACATAATGCAACTAGTCTTAGAGCAGGTACGAGACGAAATTTAGCTGCTTGTAGTCGTGGAGGTCTAGGAGACTAAAAAGGAAGATTTTAACCGTTTAGGCCCTTTTTATAACTCTTTGGAATCGTGGAGTCAAGACAGAACAAGAATTATTACTCGATATGTACCCTAAAGTAAGACCTGTTAAGAAAAAAAAATAATTTTACACCAAAACACAATAGTACGTACTAAGGAGAAATAGTTCAGTAAGCGGGATTTAGAACACGTATGGGGTGCATATCTCGGGTATTATTCTCCAGTTCTCTCTTTGGTGTGTAGGTAAAGAGCAACTGGCGATTAATAAAATGATTTTACGTCATTTAGATTTATAGAGGGCCTTTGATAGCGTTGCGGGAATCGTAGTATGAACGGCAGGTTACTGGACGGTTACCGGACTGGACTACACTTGTTTGTTATGATTGCTTATTTACCCGGTTTTATGTCTTTACTGGTGTTAAACAGGAATGCGTGGCACCGTGTATGTCCAATTTATTTGTTAAACTAAGATATTCTTATTGTGGACTAAAAAACGATGATAATTTTGCTGATATGCCGCCTAATGCATGCTTCTCATTGATTATATGATTTTATAACTGTAGAACTAGAAAAGACGTTTGACAGTAACCATGAACAATGAAAAATCTTGTTTTTTTTTAAGTATTTGGGTATGGTCCTAGAAAAGTTGAGCCAGTTTATTGTATCTGTTGTATTGGGGAGCAATACATATTACTACCGCGGGTGAATTATTTTACATGCTCAAGAGGCGTGATTGTAAGAAGCGTGAAAGTAAGTTCAATAACGACTCAATAACAACTAAATCTATGCGCAGTATTGTATTTAACATAATTGAATTGGATTGGTTTAGGAATAATGTGATAAGAGAGGAAGGTGGTGGCATGAATGATGAAAATATCACAGAGATTAAAAAAGAAAAATGTTCAGGTGGTTTTAAATAAGTATTCACACAATATCTCATATATTGACCTGACTCCGTGGGAAGTCGCTTAAAGCACTTGTGTTAAGACATCAGACAACAGAGGAATCACAAATATAATATATACGTTTATACGTTTGACGTACTCGGTGTCTTAAGTCGTGACTCTTCGATCAATGTGTGTTACCAGCGATGACGTATGCCAGCGAAACTGATCTTATACGATTGGTTTGGAAAGCCAAACGAACTATGGAGAGAGCTATGCTTGGAGCCTCGAGGAACACGATCGAATCCGCGTAGATTCCGCGGGACTTATCGTTACTTTGCAACAGCGGTTAGCGTTTACTAAATCGTCGCTCTTAAATTAAAAACTAAGCTGCTTATGGCTATATTTCCTCTAAAACACGTAGAAGCATAGCAAACGACACTTTGGATATGTTATGTCTTCGCAGACATTCTCAATTGAATGCTAACAAAATGGCCAAACTAAGCAATTAGTTCTGTCAACATGTATGTTTTGTTTTTTTTTAATTGCACGTAATTGTTTTTATCTCTTTATATGTAATCAATTTTGTTAAACAGTGCAATTAGATTGATCACATGCTAACAGTAAAACTTAAATAAAAGTGGAGTTTGGTGATTCATTATATTGTGTTTTTCAGAATTATATAAGTAATTAAAACATAAATGTGAGGGATCCTGCAAACTTCACAAAACGTCATAAGATGTTTGTATACATTTTATTTGAATTGATAATGTCGACCCCAGGGCTGTGCAATTGGAAGCTCTTTTATGTGTTTTTGTTCTAAAAATTACCTAAACATTTAGAATTGAATACAATGTATGGTTCAATAGTGTTGCACGTAGTCAGTGACCACATGACACCTCGACAACATGCTGCGGTTACGATAATGTAATCTTCGTTGATTTATTACATATTGACCACTTAATAGAACGATGTATGAATTATTCAAACGCCCCGTTGTTGTCCAGTGCTGGCGTTGATTGGGACCACCCATGTAGTTAGTCAAAGACACTGTAGATTTTAAAACATAAGTACTTCAGTCAAGTGATTTAATTCTTATTCGTCGTTTTTTAAATTCTGTAATCCGATTGTTGTAACTTCTAAAATTTTAATGTAGATTCAGAATATTTGTTGAATCTTATTCATCGAGACGTCACTATAATTCAAATGTAAAAGTTCAAAATAAACTGCATTATTAAAATTATAGATTATGTTTTACATTGTCTATAATTTCATTTAAGTTTACGACAAACTATGCATTGTTTACTACAAGTACCTTTGTTATTAACAGGCGTGATTTAGCGCTAAGTGGATCTTAGTTTTATGAGTCACAATTTTAGGCGTTTATATTATTCTCTATCCAGTTTTGCTGCGGTTATAGAAAATATACTTCGTAGTTATACTGGGCACTAAAAGTATTTTGCATTGTTGTGTTTTATTGCTTTGTTTATGTACGCGTTGTATGCAAACCGGTTTCTTTGATATATTGATAACTAACTATCGTTTTACAATAAATGTATGTTAACAAAATACACGATTTGCAAATTGGAAGTTCAAAAACATCGCTAATACAAAATTGACGTGTCTACTGCTATTTTTGTATGTTTTAGATAAGTTTTTTTTATGAAAGGCATTGAGCCTGTGACTAGCAGATGTTTTCATGATATACGTCCTATTAAATATTTTTGAATACAATGGGCGCCGTAAAATCTTAAGTGCTGGTATATGCTAGTCACGGGCGCGGTACGTCAACAAGCGCGGCCTTGACTGCGCAGGCACAGCGTACTAGGGCTAGGTTTATCTCGCGCTCACCGCCCGCGCATTTCAATTGGTGACCGACCGCCGCCGGTAACGCAGGCGCCCTTCTCCGCACCACTCCGCGTGCCACGAGCCGCTATCGCTTCGTTTTGTTTACACGCATAAAAAAGCCGGCATGGTCGCGCATGCCAGAGTTGTTTCATAAATATTAGAACAGGATTTGTGTTCGATTTATAACGGTACTTAAACTAAATCAAAATGTGGTTAAGTGTTACATTATTCTTGGCGTCAGTAGTGCTGATATTGACTGTTTTATTGAGTATATTCCATTATTCCACCAAAGGGAGAAAATACTGGCGCATGAAAAATGTGCCATACAGAGAACCATGCCCGATATTTGGCAATTTTGGACCGACGTTTACAATGCGACAAAGTTACACCAGCATGTTGAAGTTTTTCTACGACTATTATAGAAATGAAAAGTTTGTGGGGCTCTTTCAAGCTCGTCGACCGACTTTGATGGTGATAGATTTGGAAATTATAAAAACCGTATTCTCAACGGAGTTTTCTAATTTTAGTGATCGTGTCTCTGTCTCAACAGATACACAACGTGAACCGTTACTTAGAAATTTGGCAAATATGAGCGGTACCGAATGGAAAGCTATGAGGCAAATAATTACACCCACCTTTTCGTCTGCTAAAATGAAAGCAATGTTTCCGCTCATAGCAGAGTGCGCGCTAGCACTTCAGAACACTCTCCTAAAAGAATCTATGGAGGATGTCGATATTCCAAAACTATTTTGTAGATACACGACCGATGTAATAGGAAGTTGCGCTTTCGGAGTCAATCCGGCATCATTGCAAAATCTTGATTCTCCGTTCTTAAAAATGTCCTCAAAAATGTTCAGAGCCGATCGTACCACAATATTGAAACGTTACTGTCGCACATTCTTTCCGAGATTGTTTAAAGTGTTGAATCTCAGAAGCTATTCGTCAGATGTGGAGTCATTTTTCACTTCAATTATTAAACATGTTCTCATGGAAAGGCGTAATACAGGGATGGAAAGGCATGATTTCCTTCAATCTATGTTGAATGTACAGAAAAACGCAAACGGTTTTACGATGACGGACGAATTGATTACATCAAACTCATTTATATTCATGCTCGCCGGACTGGAAACGTCATCAACGACGTTATCGTTTTGTTTATATGAATTGGCAAGGGACAAAGACTTACAAGACCAAATTAGGAAGGAGATAGAGGAGTGTATTGAGCAGTATGGTGCCTTAAATTATGATGCAGTAACAGCCATGCGCTTTACCACACAAGCTGTGTTAGAAACACTTAGGTTGCATCCACCGACACCTCTTACCACAAGACTTTGTACGAAACCATGTACACTGCCAGGAACCGATTTGAAAATAAAACTAAAAGACCCGGTGCTTATTCCGCTCCATTGCATTCAAAGGGATCCGAACTATTTCCCTGATCCGGATAAATTTGATCCGTATCGCTTTCAAGATAACTTGAATCCACCAGGATTTTTTGCTTTCGGCGATGGACCAAGAAGTTGCCCAGGTAAGTACAATCATATAAACGACATTACTTTTTTATATTATGAAATCAGCTAATAAGCATTTCAGAAAGCGTAATCAAACCTTCAACCGGATCGCAGAAATGCGAACACTGCTATTTGGCGGCAAAAATAGGCGAGAGTGAGGTACAAATGCAGACGAACTTTGTAAGAAGTTGGACTACCTCATGTTAAATGTAATGCCTTCTTAAATACGATAAAAGTAATTTATCTTCTTTATATAAAATGGAATTTTTCGTGGTCACCACAATACGTGTGAACGACTAGACTGGTTTCGTCGATTCTTTTTTCGATTTGTTTGTTGTTGTTATGGAAGAGAATGCTGCGCTAGTTGATTATATGATTCATGGAAACTTAATTTGTTTATACGGGGTCAACGATCTCATTACTGGGTTTGCCCGAGAAGCTGATGTATTTCTGAACACATTTACAATTGCACATCCTGTGTCAGTTATTCAAAAACATTGAATGTTTTTATAATTATCGATTGTTGTTTAATATGTAAACACACAAGCGATTTACAGGCCATATACATGCATTGTCCGCCGTTTAAATAATAAAAACAGAATACAGTAAATATTACTTTCAGTGAGTAATGCTTACATCGCACAATATAGGAAGTACAATATATGGTGTTGATAAAAAGAGTTCTGTTAAGATTGTTCCTAAATTTCAGGAGCCCGGTTCGCGCAGCTGACTGTGGTGGCAGGACTGGCTGCAATTCTCTCCAAGTTTTCCGTGGAACCATGCACGCGCACCTCTCCGCGCATCCAGTACGACCCTCGTAGTGTAATGCTTAAGAACAAGGACGGTATTTGGCTCAGTTTCAAAATAACTAAAAAAGACGAGTGATACTGACACAGGTGTTTGTTATGTAAAAACTCAAATCTCCTGCAGTATCTTGAGGATGTATAGATTCAGATTCTGATCTTTCTTGTTTATCATCATTTTGATTATTATCAGGCTTGAGGTTCTGGACAGATAATGTGTATGTAGCTATAGCTAGTTTCTTCGTAGAAACGGTACCCAAGTTACAAATACATAAAGAATGTTATCATTAATTGTTTTTGTACTTAGATTAATTTAAACATGATAAAAATGTAGTATCAATACATAGATATAAGCATTTCTCTCCAGATATGAGAACTATTTAATATATTATGGGTGTTATTAAATGATATGCAATAAGTAGCAGCAGTATCACAATTGCAGTTGGTGAACATATACGGGGTTTGTTATGTTTGACATTTCATATCTGCGGTGTGTCTATCGAAATATGTTTGCCTCTATTTCGGGTTAGAAATTTCAAATGTATTCTGAACATACTATGATGAATAATAAAACCTCTGATATGTATAAGGCTTTAATTTGAAAACTAAAATTATGTATAGGTAATATGCATGGATATTAAACGTTGGCATAGTCGGAAAGTCGCGTGCCTCACAACTTGTACTGCGCTCTCGAATTGGAGGTATGTTTCAAGAACGTTGAAATGTGATACTTGAACGGTGTTCCACGATTTTCCTATATCGGTGTCATTATCTATGCAAGTTCATGCACGGATGCGTGCGGGGCTTAGCACGATCATGTTGAGGCTATCACAGTCGGTACTGACCTTTAGTAACCTACCGCTCTAATGTAAACCGGGATTATTTAGCACTTGCTTGCACGTAGATCTTCTAGCACGTGTTATTTTAATTAATCTTTCAATATCAGTATTAATATTATTGGGGATATTTTTATGTGGGTTATTTATTACATTGTTGTTATTTTTAACATTGTATTGATTGATCCAACATTACTAAATATTACATACTATGCAAATGATGAACTTAAAAAGTGTATTATCGTTCATTTGTTTTTCTTATTGTACTTAATGGTTATTAAGTAGTTAACGAGATGTAAAATTTTTTATTCTCTTGTTTTAGTTTAAAAACCATATTGTATTCAAATGGTGAACTGCATGTAAACCGTTTTAATCATACATTGAGTATGTATTAAAGTGATATCTTTATGACTTTTGATCGTGTATTATTGGACATAGTTATACAATAAATACAATTGTTATATCAATCTCACCTGAATAAAAACTCCTTACTGTTTTATTTTCTTAAAATTTTCAGTACCTATGGAAATTGATAGAATGGTCAAATGATCAAAATGTTTTTAACGATTTCCTTTTATCTATTCGACATTTTTTATCTCGTTACAGGTAATAGAGAGTGAAGTATTGGGGAGCCTGAAAAGTAACTGCATATTAGAGCACTGCCTTGACGTATTAGTGGATTTCTGCAATGAAAGAGAATACAAACGCTGTTTAGGTAATCCGAGCTTGCTTTTTACTGTCTGTTTTCGAACGGGTAACCGGGGCAGTAGGTGTTTGTTTGAGTCGTGGAATCGCAAGGCACTAGCATCTGCTCATATTTGTAATTATTTATAAATAGCACTATTATATATAATATATATATATTCTCCCAAATTGTGCATTTTCGTGTAATGTAATCAAATTAAACAATAAAAACGTTATTCTGTGTTTACTTGGTGGAATTTTGTTTTGAGTAGTTTATAATTGTCATTCGCACAAAAATAGGTATTTGCGTGTTAACAATTTGAATGTTAACTCTAATTTCGTTGAGACACAGTGTAACAACGTATTCTTAATAGATATGAGACCAAAAGTGAGAATTTATCAGACAACGCAAGTGTTCTGGGAATAATTTTAAGGTGGATCTTAAACCTTTTCGGAAACTCATAGATAATGCAGTGTCAATAGATAATGCAGATTACAGCATAACACGCCAAGGCGGCAGCAGGTTGAGATTGAACAATAACAATATCACATGCAAACATAGTTATGTAAGGGTATGCTCTAAGATGCATACTTTCAATAACAAATTTTCTATGTAAGGTTGTAATAAAATCTAACATAGGTATGATTACTTACAGCGATGGCCATTCGTAATCTTTTCCGTTATTTAATATTGATAAGTATCGTTGTTAATTAACACGTTATCGAAGTGATAGTTAATTGACTTAGTATGCGTATTTTTATTATTTTTTACTTGTACACATTAGTAGCATTCCGTTTTGTGAATGCAATAATTGTAACTTTTAATCCTGACTCACATTTTTTGACAATCTTGAGATCGGTTGCCGCATCGTAACCAAAACGGTTGAACAAAAAATGTAAAACGTTAAATAAACCGCGAATTAAAGCCATTAAAAAAGTAATTTTATTATGACGCATGTATATACGAAAAACATTGAATCTTTCACAGAATCGAACGTATCTCTGTCAACTTTGGAACGTTGTTCCGAACTTGAGGTGCGCGCACAGAAGTCTACGGGCTTAGTCGTGTCGCCAGTTGATCCGTCCGTAGGCCGACCACCGCCCACCGCTGCGCTTGTGTCCGCTTTAGCCGATATGGTGCATAATGTCAGCCGGTTCAGTCGTTGTCCGGTGCAGGAGTGGAACGACAAAGGGCTGTATAGACTCTTATTTAGGTAAACCTTCGTTAACAATTGTTGGTTTTAAAATTTTTGTTTTATTCAGTGGTTGCGTGCTAGTCTTTATAGAAATTTTTAGACTTGGCAGATATTATACATTCGTAATATCAAAATAGCAGCTTTTTAAAATAAAGTTTGTACGGTATATACTTATACCAAAATAAACATTTTACATGTTTTGTCTGTTTGAGGTAAACTCCGAAACATGTATACATCTATGTTCTTGTGGACTAGGCTTTATTATATTTACAAAAAAAGAAATGCCTACCTACATTGAAAATATGTAAACTAGTTTTGCATTTCTGCTCGTTTGAAACAAATTAAATTAAAAACTAATAGACTGTTTTCAAGAAACCTTTCTTTAATATAAAGTTAAAGAGAAGAACAACCGCATACAACCGGTTCTATAGGAGATTACTTGGGGAGGCCTATGTCTGGCAGTGGACGTCTTATGGCTGATATGATGATGATAAATTGAAAGTTACATTATCAGCGAGTAACATAAACTATATTTTATCTATAGGAAGGTGAACTACGCAGGTGAAAACGCAGAGTATCAGGACTCTGTGTTAACACTTTTTAACTTTCATGATTATTTTGCCAATTGTATTTTATTCAGTTTATCTATTTATTTTGACTTTGTAGATTTAATAAAATGTTTGGACTTGGCCGTACTAGTCTACTCTAGCGTGCGCGTATTTTAATCAGGATCAACTAGTTTGACCTAGGCTAAAATGGTTTATCCTTTCGAGCTTAGGACAAAATCATTTAGAAAGAAAGTATAGAAATTAGTTTAGCCTAGGAAAAACTAGTTTGTCCTGAAATCGGGTTTGGCCAGTTATATATATATATATATATATATATATATATATATATTTCCGTTTGTGCATTCCTTCTAGCAATACATTTTGATTGCGGTGACAAGACTTAGTTTATCTAGATATGATAATAATGTAATCTGACGTGCATTCTAATGTTCTGTGATGCATTTATTGATAAGCGATAACTGTATGGAATGTTTGTTTTTCCTCTTAATATATTATTATAATAAATATAAATATTAATTTTATAGTTGACTTATATCTCATCTGACAATAGGCGTAGGCTATGAGTTATAGGAAATATTAACTTTAATAGAATGACATGTATAATTGATTATGTATCTATATATTTTGATTTTCGATAAGTGGCTTGCATGATCATGTTGCATTAGTTATTATATTATTAAAATACATGACGTCACATACGTTGACCTGACTCCGAGATAAAATTGATATCAGACAACAGACGAATTACATATATAGTACTTACATATAAATGACTCTCAGACATCCTTACATTCATCATATACAAATTTGTTCTGGGTGGGCATCGAACCCTAGACCTTTAGCGCTCAAGATTGGATCATTACCGTTTGCGCAATCGACCCGTCAAAAATTATCTTAAGAGCCGATAATCAAAAGAAAGTACCAAGTTAAGACTCGTCGCTGATAGAATATCGCAACGAGATAAGCCGAGTGTAGGCGCAGCTGGTCTTTGATATTTTGACAAAATTACCAACTCTGTTAATAAAACTATTTTTTAACGGATTTAAAACGCGGTTTATTTAACTTTTTATATTTTTAGTTTTACATTTTGGCAACCGTTCTCAAGATTGACAAAAAATGTGTCAGGATTTGAAAGTTACCATTCTACCTTCACGAATTTTTATTTACATTATTTTGTACGTTCGCTTTTCCAACCACGCAGTAGGTTCTGTCAGTATCTTGTAATCTGGCAGATGTTGACCTTGATGTATGTCAGGATCCCGGGCAGGTGGTATAAAAGTCGAACTAAAAATGTAAAATGTAAAATAAACTGCGTTTTAAAGCCGTTATAAAGTAGTTTTAGTTTTATAAGTAGTGAACGCGTATATGTTAGATTATCAGCCATTGGAAGTCCACGGCATATGAAATATCGGACACAGGCCTCCCCGAGACAAGAAGTGGAATTTTGCCCATAATTGCCGCGCTGGGCATTTAAATATGGCCGATGATTATATACAAACTTATAAGTTTAAATTGTAACAAAAAGTCTACATTCAATAATTTCATAATGAATATGTTAATTAGTTAATAAAAATAACTTTTAGTATTTAGATTACTGTTAAAAATAACTTGTTTTTGTGGTCCCTAATTTAAATTAGTTCGCCGTAGACTTTATTGTTCTGGTACTTACTTAGTCGGTTTGTTTAAATATATAAGGTCGTGTTCTGGCTACAGATGCGCGTCAACCTCAATAGGCGGGCCGGTGAGCGCGCAGCGAGTCCGCGCCGCCGCGAGCCGCGCACTGGCCGCTGTGACATCACACGCGTGCGTGCGCAGCGCGCTGGCCGCTACCAAGGATTGCTTGCACAACTTGCTTGGGACTCTCACACCCCTGGCCGAAGGTACTAATAATACATTTCACAGATTTATACTTTAGTATACTTGTTTCGGTTAGTTGTTATAATCAACTTATTATGTTGCATTCTACAGGAAGCTCCTTAGATTTGCAAAATATAATAGCAATGTGTACAAAATTATTTTCACTGTCACCTTTATGTCTGTGAAAATAAAATTTTGACATGAATTGTATGGTGATAATAATGGTAATGTACAAAAAAGTAAAAAAAATGTCTCTACTTTCTATGTCAGCATCCACTTCTGTATACATCAAATAAATTATATTGAAGTGGTGTACAAAAAATAATCGATTCAATAATTTAGTTACAAGAACTAGCCATAATCAATACTCGTATCGTCCTATCAATAGGTTCTCAGAATTTCAATTGCAAATAAAATAAATACAAGTATCTCTAATTCCAGTTATTAACAACAAGCTGCTGTTACTGATAATTTTGCTATTTATACGATTCTTAACTTGTTTCCCGCTCGGATTCGGACGTCATTATTCACCGTATAAGATCACCATCTTTTTTTAGCCAATTTTATAAACTTTATTCTCTCGATCATACCAACGGTTAATAAATTAAAATCTATTGACCGTTGGTGTGATCAAACTCAAAAGGTTAAATATATTTAAATAAACTCATACGTATTTATGTTCTAACACGGATCTTAAGGTTAATACAGGTTCGCAATGCAATCCACTATAAAGAACCTGCGAAGTTTCATATAACCAGAATGAGGTAAATTCATCGGCAGAGTATGTACTGGTGATTTATATAATTTTTGTATTTACTAATAAATGTTTACACACGGCTTTATATGGTGTTTTATATAACCTAATATCGATGACGTACAGTTCAATGTCAATTCTGTCAGATTTTTAGAGGACAATTAATAGCCATGTACCCTTTTTTTATAGAGCTTCGTCACAACAGGGTATTGTGTATCCCCTAATAAAATACATTCTCAAAAACAAAATTGCTATCATTTTAGAATCTGGTCTAGCTCGTCAATTGATAACCAGGCATTTCAGACCTTGGACGACGTTAAAACTAACTCGTACGTACATAATACGTTTAGCAAAATGAATTATTTTTGTTTATAAATACAAATGTGTAATGCAATGCAAATCTTGGTACTAAGTAGTATGACTTGTCAGTGCACGATAAGATAGGATAACGGTAGATAAAGCATACACAGTATCTCACAATACACTTTCATATGGAGAACTAATAACAAATCAATATAAATTTACGACATTACACTCGTATGTTACTTACTACTATTTTTATTTCATTATATAGGCATATTGAGAGGTAGTTAAAAATGTTGATCTGTTTAACCGTGAAAGCGTTACAAACAGACAGATTCTTCAACTTCGCGTTTACAATATTAGTACGGTTGTGGTATTCTCTGTGAACTATATTATTGTTAAGGTTCAATAAACGGTATTCAGTAGCCTTTTCGTTAAAAAGTAATAAATATCTTAACAAACTTTCGCCTTTATA
This sequence comes from Heortia vitessoides, assembly GCA_020976665.1. Lineage (NCBI taxonomy): Eukaryota > Metazoa > Arthropoda > Insecta > Lepidoptera > Crambidae > Heortia > Heortia vitessoides. Next base: position 11,548,550 of record JACJUM010003085.1, on the reverse strand, counting down.
ATATCGGAAGTATTATAATCTGCACGGTAAAATGGGTAGCTTACCGGATTGGTAGAGTAGTTAAACCGTGTCCGCCTGTAAAATCTTTGCCGATTTTTACCCATTAAATATATTATAAGGAAAGTGTTCGACGGTGGAAATGCGTTATTTAAAACTGATTTCATATTTATGTAATTCTTCTGATACCTTATTCTAGAACCCCCACTTGATAGATCCGATGAATACAGTGCGTAGTATCTATGTTGATAAAAGCGTTTGACTGAGATTTTATAGATAAGAGACCAATTGACGTTATGCGTTGTATTTTGGTCTTTAGAGTTAGTTTATTAGAGTAACTTTATTTATTAGTATATATATATATATATATATATATATATAATTGTTTTTATATGTATGATATGTAAATTATACTTATCAATGTCAAATTAGATACCTAATATTAATTTTCCACACATTTCGTTTTCAAGCCACGATTCGAGCAAAGTTTTCAAAAGGTATAATCCGCATCCGCATTATCCGGCTTGATTATATGATTTCGTGCATACAAGAAACTGGCTAGTTAAATTATAAACTATACATATATAACAGATTTCCACCGGTTGTTTCAATGAAATTGTCTCATTAGATATTATATAAATTGCCTAGTTTGCGCTACCCGGTTACCCGCGTGGTTCCCGTTTCCGTGGGTATGCAGAGATAATATATTGCTTATGTTACCTACTTAATGTTTGAGATGGCTTCATTCATTTCAAGTTTATTCGGTACTATCGTACCAAAATACATATTATATATCTCTATATTTTTTATAATCTAGCGGCTTGCCTCGACTTGGATCGTCGTTCCGTACATCGAAAATTTTATTCCGTGCATCCCGATATCGAAGAAGTTTTTATTCTGATACTTACAAGAAAAAAATCAACTGTCTCAGGTGCCAGGTAGGTCTTGAACCCGCATCTTACCATTACCATACAAGGGGATTGCACCATTATTACGCTACTTTAAAGCGACCTATAACGTTAAAGAAATAGCAGTACGAAAAAATACATACTTTTTACATGATTTTTTTGTAAATATCATCTTTAATATAATTCAGCAATTTCTATCTCTTAGAGATAACCCACATAAACCATTTTTTTATTCTTATTGCGCCCATGCGAAGCCGAGGCAGGCTGCTAGTGTATAAAAATCTATCTCTGAATGACACGTCAAAAAAAGCTCGAGCTCTGGCGACAGTCACATGTCGTTTAAGCGCGTCATCGTAGATACGTTATTTTTCTTGCATATCCATTTAGTTTTATATTTGAAAATTCTATAGAATGAGACAAACGGAACATATTTGTTCATCTTGTGAACGATTGCCACAAGTTAACCTAAACGTCGAATAAAAAATGTGAAATTGTTATATTAAATGCATTTTAAAGCCCATAAAAATAGTTGTGTTATGTTAATATTTCTTTATAATCGCAAATAAGATCCATAAAAGTTTTATCCAATTATTAATGACACACAATTATTATTAAAAAAGTAGGAAGATTTTTTGTTCATTTGGTTTATAATTGCCTAAAGACTTTAACTTTTTTACATAGGTACAAGTAACAGTTTAATTGATAAATGGCCAATTAATCATTAGTATCGTAATTTATACATTTAGATTTCTTTACGAGCGCTTGTATAGGAAACAACGATAAAGGATTGCAAAAACGAGTCCTCAGCTGTCAAAAAGTAAAAGCAGTAAAAACTTAATAAAACACATCCAAAATATATAATTTCAGGTGAAATGTCGAGAGAATACATAGACGCGCGCGCGCAAGGTCTTCTGCTCCTAGCGGGCTTGTTTTCGGATAAGGGCGCAACCTGCAGCTTGTGGTCAGACTTCAGGAATGGACAAATGACGCATTTGTTCTGCTTGTTGCTGCAGGGTTTGGAGAGTGATGAGACTGGTAGGTGTAAAGTAGGTGACTCCATTAATTTTTTACTTGGATGTGTCCGAAATATTAAAATAATTTATTAAATTGAGTATTTTCTACTAGTTAACAAAATGAAAGTTATTGCTAGTTTCGAGGTTCGTACGAGGTGTCGACTGTATATTGACTTTGTATTTTGATGTCTTTGAGACGTGCTATGGATATGCCATAGACCGTAGGTAGACTCCAAATGCGAAGCGTAAATAATTATTCGTTGACTGTTCCCAACTCCGTGGAGAAGTTTCATGCCACTAGTTTATCGCTTTAAGCTAAGCTTAGCTAAAGAATTTGCTAAGCTTATTAACGCTCGAACAATATATATATAATAATTTTGAATTTAAAATTCATACTTTCTTGCTAGTATGTACACCATTGAAGTATTCCATTAACATAAATCCCATGAAAAACATAAATGTGAAAAAGGGGGCCCAGTTCAAATGCGCGCTTGCTGACTTTTCCTATAAAAGAATTTGATCTGGTAAAAGTAGCTCCAAACGGTTCGTGTAAAAATACACACGGATGCTGCCTCGCCAGTTCTTTTTTTGAACTTGGCTGACACGCTTGCCGCGTTTCTTGATAATTTATTAAGATATGCAATTTTTTTTTGTCTAAAACTGGATTTTAAGCAAGTTATGGCTACTTATGAAAATTAATGTTGTTAGTCATTGGAAGAACATAATGATAGAATATTTAATAATTAATATTCTACATATACACTATACAATATACTAACCGAGGTAAAAGTTCGATCTGTATCGTTTATAAATATATTTATTTAATTATTTTATAATTAATTCATACGACATCTCAAACATTGACCTGACTTCGAGATAAGTTGCTTAAAGCACTTGTATTATGGGCATCAGACTACAGAGGAATCACAAATATAATACTCAAATACAATTTTTTTACTAGGTGAGAAAAAAAAAATTGACATAAAACAAACGTAATACCTAATTACGTATTTAACACAGACATAGAGTAAAACAATTATTTATCGTGTTTAATTCAAATACAGGCCATATACCATCACCCTAGGAAAAAAACCAGGGCAGCATAAATGATAATGGGTTTTTTCTATAACTCCACGCGGGTAAACCCGTGAGGCGCTGCAGTGGAGCACAAAGTCTAATACAGATTACATGCAATGCCTTCTGAATGTTTATATGTTACAATTATATTTCTAGAACTACAAGCGGCATCTCTGTACTGCTTAACACAACTGGCACAGTCTATCCCTCATAAGAAACAAGTGGACGAACTATCCAATGACGAGTCTTGTGCGCTATACTTGGACAGTGTGAAGTCGCCGTTCGAAGATTGTGAGAGACAGTCCGCGGGCGATGCGGGCGATTGTCACCCTGAGTACATAGTTGAAGAGATGTGTAAGGCATTGATATTCCTGCTGCGGAAGGAATCGCTTGAAGATAAGAAGTTTCAGTGTGAACCAGGTTGGTGTTGGATGTATCTCTGATTATTATTATTTCTAGTGAGAATAATAAATAGTAAAAGAAAGCCGTTGCTCTTCCTAACAACATCAACTACCTGCCAGTGAAAGTCCCAGCCGTTTCGAAGTTTACCGCAAACAGACAGACAGGCAAATAACTGGTATTTACAAACAGACACTTCAATCTAATATATAAAATTCTCGTGTCACAGTTTTAGTTACCATATTTCTCCGAAACGGCTTGACCGTTTCGTATGAAATTTAATATGCATATTCTGTAGATGTGAGAATCGCCTACTATGTATTTTACAATTACAAGTTTGTTTACAATTTATCTACATTTTTTTTATTATATAGCATTAAAAATACTTACAACCCTAAATTTTCACCCTTCTATCACCAACCCCTATTTTTATAGTTTTTTAGTAATTCAATCATTTCATTTCATTTATATGGCAGAACCTCGTTTGCCGGGACAGCTAAAATATAGCACTTACGTTTATATTTCACATTTCACTAGACACAGAACAAATAAATATTTAAAGAGCCCGATAGCGCAGATGGTAGTGATTCTATCTTGTGCGCCAAAGGCTGAGTTCGATTTCCAACCAAAGCAAATATTTAGATGAGGATATTTGTGTTCGTTCTGTGTCTGGGTGTTGAATATATGTATTTAAGTTGTATATTTGTGATTCCTCTGTTGGATGGATAGCAGCTTCCCCGTCGCGAAAGCTGCGCTCTGCTATTGCCAACACGCTTGCCAAGCGCGGCAAATATGGGCAAAATTCTCCCATTCTAAGGGAAGCCTATGTCAAGCAGTGGACTTTCTATGGCTTCCAGAGGCTAATATGATGATGACGATGATTTGTGTTTAGATTTACTTCTTATTAGGAAATTAATTTAGAAACAACATTCCCAACTTGCTTCGAAAACATCACGTGCTCGTGCCATTGCAAGGTGAGATAGTATCCCTGCCATTGTTTCGAGAAACCACGGACAGAAATACCAGCACAAGGTCCAGCATATCCTTTTCGTCATCATATTTACATACATATTTAAAATATGTAGCTTTTTCTCAGACGATGTCCTGGGGTGGGGTGTATTCATAAATTATCCATAAACCGGTATTTTTTTAGGGAAATATGACAAACACAAACCTTCATTCATGCTCGTAAATCATAGAAAATGGTGTTATACTAGAATTATTATCATTAAAGTATGTCCAACAGTGATAAACCATTTTCTCGGTAAAGATATCGACCATCATAAATACAATTGTCGTAAGGGACAAGGTGCAGGTTTACAGTAAGAACAAAAAAAAAAACAATTAATTCCTTGTTTACTTTATTATTTGAAAATCTAATTTTAATGATGTTTAAGCTGTTTTTAATAAATATTATTAAAATTTAATCCTACTTACTACTTGAATCTATTGAAAATAAATAAAAAATAAATAAATTCTCACAATATCTCATACATTGACCTGACTCAGTGCGAAGTCGCTTAAAGCACTTGTATTACGGCCGCCAAACAACAGAGGAATCACAAATATACTATTTAAATACATATATTTAATACCCAGACACACAGAACAAACACAGCTATCATTATTTAAATATTTTCTCTGGGTGGGAATCGAACCCACGACCTTTGGCGCATAAAATAGGATCACTGCCATCTGCGCCATATGGCCCGTCGTCAGTCAGACAAACAGTCAAAAAAGTCAGAAATAAATAAACACATTTTTTTGCATATATGTTTACAGCAATTAAATTTCAGTTCGCCGATATAGGCTTGTATGTAAATTCTAGATGACCAGTGGGTGTGCGTGTCGTCATGCCTGTCTTCGTTACTGTCCGCGAGCGGGCGGTGCCGGTCGTACGCGGTCCACTGCGGCCTGCCGCGGACGCTCCTGTCCGCGCTGCAGGCTGTCCGGGACCATCTCTCCGTCATCGGCAAACCTATGGAGACTATTAGAAATGCTAACCATGTATGTATATTTTTACTAGAAAGTAACTGGTATTTTCTCAGTACTCTGATGAATACAGAAAGTTATTCCCGTCTTGCTGCATTTGAGCTTACGCTGTATAGGTCGGATATATCGCTACCTCTCGGTTCCGGTTCCACAGTAGTGGCTCTTAAGACTCCTTGTGCAGGAGAAGAAGGTGCCGATACCCCATGGCGATAACTGTCGCCATCTTTAAATAAAGAAATACTAATATTGTAACTGTATTAATATCCAAATGAAATCCGATCTATGTAGGTCAGTGATCAGCGTCCTTTAAAGCATTCGACTTAGGGTAACTTGAACGAACTCTAAACATAAACGCATCCTCTCCCCAGAGCCCCGTCCTCCGCTGCCTGCTCTGGATCCTGACCCTCATGAGTTCGTCGCTGGTGGACTGTGCGCCGGCGAAGGAGAGCTTCGCCGAGAATGGCATAGCGGTGTCGTTGAACCGGCTGTGGCCCTGGTGCATGGCGGCGGAGCGGCTGCGCGCGGCCGGCGCGGGGCTCTTGTACAACTTCACCAACGACTGCCCCAAAGGTAAAAGTCACGTTCCTGGTATTATTGTTTTGTATCGTGCCATCAAGTAACCATTACGCAAAACTAAAAAGGCAGGAGATTTTACAGGGTTTCTGACTGGCATTGTGCATAATCAGCTCGTAGTGAATGGCCAAGCTGTTAAAGAAATGAAAAATACTGACCCAAAAAACGTACACATTGAAGATGGTTAAGACAATTGAATTAAATTTGTTTATTCGGAAGTGAAATGAATTTCACTTTATACCATGATATGCAAGTGGATCAACATTATCATAGCAGCCTCAGTTTATCTACTGGTAGATAATTGTCGGGCTGGACAGGCGTGGTGGCAACGTACTTTCGCTTAAGGAATACTGCTGCCCATTCCCGCCCTGCTGTATTTAAACTAAGGTATTTCGTGTGGAGAAGTCTATTAGGTCCGGTACCTCATTCGCTTTTTACGGCACATGATACAGGAAAAGGTATAGGTAGGTATATAAACCACGGATATTCCTTTGATAAACGATTCCTTCGTACTTTGCAGTATAGTATCTAGACATCCTTGGAGCAATATATATATATATATATATATATATATATATAAAAATAGCTAACGACCGTCCTTAAAAGCCGATTTTTAATATTTTGTTATCCTAATAAGGAAGGAAGTTAGAGAAGAATTTATTTAAGACCACTTAATGTTTGCAGCGTGGTCAGCAATGTCGACGTGCGTGGGCAGCCGCACGCTGGTAGCCGAAGTGTGCGCGCTGAGCGCGCGCGAAGCGGCGCTAGTGTCGCGGACTCGCGCCCCCACGCTGGTGCTGCTGTGTGTGGACACGCTGCGGCACTGTGCCGCGCACCATCAGTGCCGCTCACTTATGCTCACGGTATTGTCATTCATCGTTACAGCCTTTGCAAGTCCACTGCTGGACATAGGCCTCTCCAACAAATGAGGATTTTTGCTCATAATTGCCGCGCCGGGCAAGCGTGTTGGCGAGCGCAGAGTACAACATCCCCACCCTGTGTATTTGAACTACACTGTTTTGGATGGATATACCGACAGATGGCGGTATATCCATCTGAAACAGTGTAACCGCCATCTGTTACTTCTGGTACTTAGGCGCCCCTTACGACACCTGGTACAAAGGGAGGTACTATTCTACTCTGCTAGTATCTCACGGCAGGTGTTATAATTATCAGTAGGTTTCGGTACCGTCTATCTGGAAGCTTTTTATGACGGTCAAGGTCAAGGCCTAAGGTGAGAATAGAGACATTGAAGATAAGCAACAGAATATTTATATTTTTTCTTCTCTTAGTATCAGTTGAAGGTTGAGAAGACAGGTTAGATATTGTTATTTAAATTGTACAATTGTTTAGCCTGAGCGGAGTATCGGTGTCGCATCCCTGTGACGATGCGATAGCATTTAGGTAGTTTAAAATTGTACGACCAGTACACAACTCTGCTGCGACCCATGCCTCGGTGTTTTACACCTATGACATATTTGGTCTGCATTTTTCTTTAAGTATCAACGCTTTGTTGAATCCGAATTTCACTCAGTAATCCCCTCGTTATTCATATTTAAAACCAATCATCCGAACATTATCGGATATAAGGCTTATCCTAGGTTTAACGCCGCGGTTTCCCTAATGAGGAAGATCGACTATTGAACTTATCCTTACACACGATAAAATATGACGGTTGTTTTACAGAGTGACGTGATGTCAACTCTATACAAAGCACTAGTACGGGACCGCAACCGCGGCGGGGGGGTGACGGGCGCGGCCTGGGCGAAATTTTGCCTCGCGGTGGCGCGGTACGCGGACGGCGCGGCCGCGCTGCTGGCGCTGCGGCCGCAGCTGGGCGCCCTGCCGCCGGCCCTGCGCCCGCTGCTGGTGCCGGCCCTGGCGCACGCCGCGCACCACCACCGGCCCGCCTTCCTGCAGTCGCGTGAGTACTCCGCGGTACTGGCCCTGGAAATGTTTAAGTTTACCGAACGCACTCTAGAAATGTGCCCTACCTTCTGAAATTGCACGTGTTAGATGCGCGATTATCTCGCTAAATGAAAGTAGTGTTAAGCGTTAATATCGCTAAACCTGTTTGATGTTATTCACCATTTAGCATATTAATCCACTCTAATAGACGCAGCACACTCCCAAACTTATCGAGTCGCCTGTTCTATTGACTGAACGAAGGCGCTAAAACTTCAATGCCATGTTTTCCTAAATACTAGTTTGTGGATTTACACTGTCATTGTGTGCATAATGACGGCTAAAATGTAGCCCAATACACTTGAGACATTGTATTATTAGTGTTTGCACTTAACATTAGCGAGTCTAACTGGTTTACATAATAAGTATATGTAAAGATTTGTTTTTTCTTAACAGTTTTCCTTGTTGATATTAAATAGCAGAATGCTTAGTAGAAAGAATACAAAAAATCTTTCAAAATCATAGGTCTATCTTCTTTATATTATTATTTTTATAATTAATAGAGTACAATTGTATAAATATATACTACTGTAAGTTACCGGTCCGTGTGCAAGCTTGCGTGTTCTCATTTAAAACCAAACCAATGAGAGCCAAGCATAAAGGAAACGGTAAAGCCTGAAATTCTTATGTTCTAAATCTCTCAAAAATCAAATTCTTCAATTAAAAACTTCCATTAAAATACGTCAACTGAAATCGTTTCAATAATGACCTATCCATTGCCAGTTCCTTATCTAGTCAGTTCAATAAAAGTTTTTAGATTATTGTTTGTCATAATTGTTCAAAGAATCACCAAGCCGCCATCGAAACATTACTAATCCGACTGATTTTCACATTACTTTTACTAATATTACAAATATTTGATTGTTACGTTTTAACGCAAAAACTACTGGACCAATTAAAAAAAACATTAGAGAGCTTATTCTTTACCTAGTAACAAAGCTATCAAATAAATGTATTTAAACGGGATTTGCATTTATGTAGAACAATTAAACTCAGTAATAAATACTGAACTCATTTCAAAATCTCTTTTATGTATATAAATATACATTATCAGCAAGTGCATAGATAACATGTTTTATCTTCATATTGTCACTGGAAGAGGAATTACGTAGGTGAACCGCCGAGCATTGCTAGTATGTAATAAATTAATTCATAGTTAGACGATAGACCAGCATAATAAATTTATTGGGAAATTAACATCACCATCAATGAGATGATACACAAGTAAAGTAAACTTTAACGTATCTGGTAATGATAATGCTCTTTACCTTTATTTCTATACGATAACGATACAATCTGATGTTTAATGTTTAATAATATATTAACGAACGAAATATATTTTTAAAGCTAATCCATGGCTTTATGTTTATATATACTCTTAAGATAATACACCTTTGTGGATTTGGATGGGTTTTCTACATCTAGTGTACATATACTAAATAATAATTCTGTCCAGCTGAGCTGTTGGAGCTGCTGTGCGGTACGCTGCTGGCCGGGGACACGACGGAGGTGATATCTGCGGCGCGAGCTGTCTGGGCGCTGGCTGCTAACAATCATAAGGTACATATTTGTAATATTTTATACTTATATATAAATCTGCTTTTGGAATGAATTTAAAACGCCTTTTAAACAACATTTTTTTCGACTTTTTCGTTTACATTGCGACAACCGACTATAGTTTACATACCTTAGTGACATACAATCGTATACCTTATACGATCGTACTCTTTAGCGCGTTAGCAACTATTTCACTGAAGGTTATTTTCTGACGAAGGTTCCTACTCAGAAATTGCGAAATTCTACCCTTACACACATAAGTTCAGAAAATCATTTTTTTTAATATCTAACACACCAAAAATAATTTTAACCAAAATAAATAAGGGATATTTTTTACATTTAGATACTACCTTCATTAGGTGCAAAATAAAGTTTGAGAGTTTATCTAATGCTCAGATAGACAGGCGCACGCCTGTCTATCTGAGCATTCCAAGAAACTAAATATCAAAGTTTTGACTAACATTTGCGATTTCTACAGGGAGAAGAAAACGTAAATCTCAGTGATTATATTATTATTATTATGTTTTTACTATAAATTTTTAAAAACATGCGCTATTGTATTGTGACTTCCTTTCATTATGCCTTGAAGAATTACGTGTAAAATCGTTACTTATAGTAAATATTATGTTCACTTGATTTTTATTGTTTGAGTTTGTCCATAATGAATATTGCCAACAATTTTAATACCTAATCCGTCTCAATTTATTATCCGTTTATATTTAAAAGCTCGGTGGTTTTTGAGTTTTTATAAAAAAGAACATACATTGGGAAAGGGGGGGGGGGGGATTTGTTTAACAATATTTTGCAATTATATTTTTGTATATTCATCGGTATTATTAGGCAATAGGACAAACATAAGAACTAACAATACATTTTTTTAGTTATCAGCAGTAGGTATTCTGGATTCATTGTTTCTTTGGTCCAGAATAAACCAAAATCCCCTTAGTTGGACTGTCTAACGCCAGTACACAATTACAAAATGTATCTACGTCCCTGCTAAAACATCATACAATCACCTTTTTCACTTTTGCGTTGTTTGGTTACTTTGTTGAAATGTCACACGGTGAATCACACATGCTCGTTAACATTTCAGTATTGCTCGTAGCCTTTGTTCGTATGCGTAAAAGTTCTGTTGGTCGTACAACCGGACAAGATTTGAGTGGGTTACAAGTGACCTTGTAAAAGCCTTGCCTTCAAACCTCTTGAGTGTCACCGGCTTGAATTCCAAAAATGTATTTTTACAACGTCGTGAACGCCACAGTTTCAGATAATTGCGCGGGAAACTAAATAGTGCCATATAATGACAGATAATAGTCTTAAAATAAATAGCATATAGACAGTTTTAAGTAATACTTAAAACTGTCTGTATGCTATTATCTGACTTAGCAATAATTAACACGTTAAATTACAATGCAGTTTTCATGATGTCTCCGCGGATTCCGTTTACATTTCAAAGTGCACACGCCAGGCGAGTCGTCGGCACAACAATGTGATTTGAATGAACTCGTTTAGTGAGTACAATGGGCTCATATTGAGATAAAATTGAGGTTTTGTTGTTGTTGTGCATTGTCATTCTCCGATTTAACGGCAAAAAATGGAGATCATTTATACGTACTAAATACATATTAAAAAAATGCCATATTTGAATATTTATAATAACTGTAAGCGGTGTAAAATAGTTTTACTCTATTTTATCTACTATATAAATAACAAAAAATAAATATATTTTTATAAAGATTTTTTGTTATTTATAGATAATTAATTAGGTTCGAAAGTGAATCCATTGTTATCATTAGTAAATACTAATGATACCAATGGATTCACTATTGAAAAGAATTAAGCACGCGCCAAAGTTACAAATGAAGTGACAGATAGAGGGAAAACTAGGGATCTGTATACAATTAATTCAAAGTAAGGGTGTGAATCGTTACTTGATTTTCTCCCGGATAACATTATGATATCCATCGTACATTTAAATATTATTTATACTTTTTTTGTGAACATTATACACTCAATGCCCTATGGCGTGCGTAGAAAAGAAGGTTCACCTATAAGAGGTGACTAAGGAATTTTCAGATGCGTTTTACCTACTTGAAACTGCCTATCGCAAATACAACATGGCGGGGATGGACAGCAGCATTTTCATCGCGAAGCTACGTTCAGCGAATCCAAATTTTCTTTCTTTCTTAGGAATGTATGTCTAGCAGTAAACGTTTTACGGCTGCTATGTATGTACTCGTATTTTAACAGCTAATTTATTATAAGTCGGCTTCCTAATATTTTTTTCCTTGGCTGGTAATTGAATTCTCAAAACATATATTAGGTCCTTACATTTGAAATTGGCGTTTCCTACGGCAGGATTATAAAGTCATTTTTTTGTAAAATATATTAAATTCCTAATAAGAATCTACCGTTGTTATCTGAACACTTTTGCAATCTCATAGGTAGGTCATAGATCTCTTTACTAAAAATATAAAATTTGGGCGAGGCTTAATAAACGCTTTGAAGGCGGTTTGAACTGCCGGTTCGGAGTTTATTTCCCTTGTTATTGAAGTTGTCCAAATTCCGGAAAAAATGGTAATCTCTTTGAGTAAGGTACGGGAGCACGGTGGGTGTCGCAGATATTCCAATGTAGCTTATCTTACTTAGTAGTTGTTTGTTGTACAGTGTGTGGTCTTGCGTTGACGTAAAGTGGCAGTGGCATTAGTAGAGCGATTAACGAATCTTGATTTTGTAGCAGCTATTTTTTCCTTCGTGGTTTGCAGTTGCTGATAATAGATGTCTGCCGTAATCGTTTGGCTAGATTTTAGAAAGCTGTAGTGAACGACACCGAGGCTAGTCCCCCAAACACTCACAAGTAACTTTTTCTGAGTTAATTTTCGCCTGGGTCTTCAGTGTTCAGCCATTGCGACGAGTGCTTCCGATTATTGTACAAGATCCACTTTTCAGTACAAGTAGGTATTCGATTCAATATAAAGTCTCATCATTATTGTGTCGTTTGAGCAAAATAACACAACAGTCGACCTTTGTTTGCAAGTTCGATTCACTCAATTCATGATGGGTACCCATCGTTCAGGTTTTTTAGATTTGGATTAATATAGTCGTTTCACTTACCCCGAAGCCTGCAGCTATCTCTGAAGTGCTTTGTGATGGAACTGCTTCATTTCCAACTTTGGTCTCCGGCCTTCCACGGGGTTGATTCTTAAGGTGGAAATTTCCAGAACGAAAACGTTGAAACCAAAAACGTGTCGTGCTTTATTGCTTTGTGCTTGCGACACCAACGCCGAACACATCATTAATCCTTCCAGTTGTTTGTGCAGCACTGGTACCACGGTAGAACTCGTACTCGTAAATACACCGATGTTTCATATTTTCGATAGTGCGTTATAAGCGACGCCAAATAAAACTATAATGAGGAAACAAACAAATGAATGACAGTTTTCAAAACTCAAATGTACCAGCTAAATGAATTTATTAATAAAAATTTTGAATTATTAACCAAAGCGGAGATATTTCAGATCAAAGTAGTCAGTACAACAAAAAGCTAATTTCATATGTAAAGACCTAATATTATTTCTAAGACGTGTTGCAAACAAATGTAAGTCGAGATAATAAAATTCGGATGAAATCCTGATGCAGATCTTAGCATAAGTTAAATTTAATATTGTTAAATGTCGGTAAGAAATACTACGGCAGCATCTACTGCATTGCCTAACACAATGCACTTTTGTCTGAGCACAGGCCAAGCTGATACTGCGCAGCGCAGGCATGCCGGCGGCCGCGCAGGCCGCGCTGCAGCGAGTGAGGCGCGCGCGCCACCCCGCCGCGCCCCGCGCGCTGCAGCTGCTCGCCTACACCCACAGCGTGCTGCAAGCCACCTGACCTGTCTGCAATACCCACGTGTTTAGGTGCTATTTACTATTCGTCCTGGCGTGAACCGGACAGACTGATTTTGGAATTCCTAAAGACTTTTTTACTCTGTAGCTGAGTAAGTGCTCGTAGAACGCTTTCTTTTGAGACAATAAATTGTTATATAATATCGTGTTTCATTACTCGTATTTTCCCTGTTGAATAATCAAAAAGAATCCATATATATATACATACATTTTTGCATGGATTTCGAGCGAATACATTACAAATACAGAGGAGACAAATATATTGCGCTAATGGAGTTGCTAAAACAAACGCTCTATGATATTATGTCAAGACATATTGTCGGTCACATACAGATAACTCTAATGACATCAATTTCGAACAATGAAACTTATTGTATTTAAACAAACAATAATTTTTTTAACATTTACGCGTTCACTACTCGTAATGAAAACTAATTTTACTAATAAACTTAAAATATTCCTTTACCGCTTTAAATTATATGTATATAATAATAATATTATATACTAATAATATATATATATATATTTTTTTTATTTTTTTTTCTAGTCATAAGTACAGATAAGCGTCGGGTGAAATTAATCCATTCAAAATGTAATTCGGTGCACACACTGCATCACATGATCTAGTTAATCTTAATTTATCAGATATTTGCGAGTACCTACTTTAAAAACCAAAGTCACATGGTGAGTAAAATGCACGTGAATGCGTGACATTGGCCAATAAAGTCTAAAATACACTTCGGATTACGAAAAATTTGCATACCATAAAATTACATTGTGTTCTCATAATGCAGGGACAATATGTGTTCTATTTTTAACTATATGACCTATTTACTGTTCTTGTTGCACGGCATTTTTTTCTGTAAATATTCAGTCTTATATATCACCTACTGAGTTTAAATGTATATTCGCTATTACCAATATCATCTGACACGTAATAAAATCTATTTTCTTGTTGTCTTTGTCTTAATTAATCTATTAAATTAAATAAATAATCTATAAAATTAATCTATGTTCTTCTGTTCTTAACTATATTTCCGTCTTACTTAAATAGTTAAATTCACCTAAAATCTAATTCATTAATTCCTGACTCCAAGATATGTATCTTAAAGCACTTGTGTTACGGAATTTAGACAACAGAAGCATCACATATGTTATATTTAAATTTATATTTAATATCCAGACACAGAACAAACACACATCATCATACCAGCCATTGGAAGGCTACTGCTGGACATAGACGTCTCCAAGAAAAGAGGTTTTATGCCCATAATTGTAGTTTTCGCGATGAGGATGCTGCTGCGTTTTCCCGCCCTGTGCATTTGAGCTGTACTGGGACCTCTGACGACATCTAGTGCTGTGGGAGGTACTATACTACTCTGCCGGTACCTCAGGACAAACACACATATTTGTCACATAAATATTTGTTCTGGGTGTTTATCGAACCCAAGACCTTGGCGCACAAGATAGGTGCACCACTGAATGCACTCTCGGGCCAGCTAAAATAATTATGCAAATGTTTAACTGATTGAGAAGTCAGATATTATGTGAATTGTAAGTATATTTTATAGATGTGTTGTTGACAATAAATAAGTCATCAGTCATTTAAAAAAACAGAATTTTTGTTACGATAACAATGTATGTAAGTCTGCTCATAAATAAATATTTGTTATGTGATATACAAATAAAAATTTGAAACAGTATTTTGTTTTATTTAATTTGACAGGCAGTTGGAATAAGTTTTATAAAAATCTACACTTTAAAGATTTCTAAAAGAACATTAATTATTTAAAAGAACATACGGGTGCCGTCTGGACGCATGAATGCATCTATTACAAATGAAAGTATAAAGTCTGTTTGCGTAAAATATGATGATATTATATTTATTTACATACGTTGTCGTGTTAAACGGCGCCCCTATTGCGATGTACCAAATAAAACGTCAAATGTAATTACCATACATACGTAACGCTCTACCGCTCCTTGCATTTACGTCAATTGTTTATTTTTATTGTCGAGTATGAAGGTATAAAATATAGTTAGTGCGAATACCCGCATTCCAGATATGTATTAAAATGAGTCAGTGTGCCAGTGGAGGCGCACCCAGTGTCGCCGAGGCGCGGGTCCCGATAAGGCAGCCCCCGCGGCCGACAGACGCACATGGTGGACAATAATTCGTATTAGTTTCGCCTTACTCATTATCGGGCAAAGTGCGATAATCCTCGTCGGTACGGGCGCCGGCGTCGCTCAGTGCGTCCGCGCGGCCCGCTCGCACACATGCCGGCAAGTCTTCGAGGCGTTGATCAATAAGGAACAATGAATCGGCCGCACGACCGCTTTTGGCGGCGGAACATCTGACCGGCTCGGGTCGCGAACATCTGCGTTAGTGCCGCGAGTGTGAGCGGAGATGTCGTCTGCGTTCAGCTTCCCGCCGGAGAGCTACTCGGCAGTGTACAGTGGCGATGGCATAAACAGTGCGAATGTGAGTAGGTGCCGGTGAGTGGCGCGGCGTTATCGGCGTGCGTGTGCGGCAAGGTCGCGGCGCCGCGCACCGGTGCATTCAACCCGCTTGTGAAACGTCTCCATGATTTCGCGACCGGCTGTCGTGTCCGACGGTTTGCGCTTCGAATCCGCCACTTTACAAATAGCTTTATAATAAATAATTATGACGTAAAGACGCTTTTATTACGTCAATGACATATTTTCACGATGATTCACGCTTTCTTTGGCTTCGTATGGGAAACCATTTCTTATGTGTAAACATTAGACACTAACATAAACGTAATTTATATTATGCTATAGGCAAACTATGATTATAATGTTCGTCTTAATCTAAATATGTACATGAGGCCGCTCGTTATCCGTTGGAGCACGCACTTCGGGAGCCACATCTGCTTTGTTCTTTGTTTTGTCAAGGTTACCGATTTACCGTCACATAATGTCGATACTTGGACGTACATATACTTTACAAGTGTTAACGAATTATTATTTTAAATACAAGTAAACTAGCATTTGGTACTTACTTCTGGGTTACTATCGTTATTGCTTATAAGAGCAATGGACTACCTATTAGGTGTATTGTAGCCAGAGGTACCTCTGGCTACTTAACTGCCTTCTTGGATTAATATCTTTGTTTTTTGCGCCTGACATGTATTTACATGTTAAACGGAATGATCAACTTTCTACACATTACTACACTTGACTATACATTTTTGCACGAGGAATAAAAGTGGTATATGTATCGTAGATCACATTAATAACATATATTATTGGTAGGTACCTAATAGAAGTTCTATTTGCGTGGAAGAGAAATGTAGAAAAAATCAAGAAACACCAAGTACTACTAGAGGATAGATGTGACATCTATAATTTCCGGGATCCGGATCTAGGATCATGAAATAACAGGCAATAGAGTGCAATTGTTGTCTATAGTATGTTTGCAAATGCATGTTTGCATGAGATGCAATCGGTGGGTAGTGATTATAAATGCATGCAAAATATTAGGCAAAATCATTTTTAACTTCAAAATATAAAAAGAAAACATACGATTCCGTTAAATGATTAAACAAACATGTTCTTTTTTAAAAAACATACTTTTCCAACAAACTTTAGAGTATGGGTCTTTGACGTCATTTAATTTCGTATCTCTTTATGTAACTAATAAAAGCGTGTTAAAAATATGCTTTGGATCTATAACTATAAAGTGTATTTAAAAAATATTTTATTGTATCTATATAGGTTAAATGAGTAAATAAAGTCTTCGATATAATATATAATTTATATAGATAAGGTCCAATAGATCTGAAACAACAAGAAACAACAATCTAAGACCAAATCTTTGATGCTTATAATATGCACTATAAATACAGACGTTGATGTCATAGAATATAAATAAAGTTGGTTTATCTGTACTAGAATATCGAAAGTAAATATATTTTGAGTAGCTGACGTAAATTATCATAATATGTACTATGAAAAATCCTTCAATGCTCCATAACACTCGTCCATAATTTTAATAAGAACTGGCCTAAATGTATTATTTTATTTATTTATTATTTGGAGCAATAAGATTTTATTTACTGCACCAATTTTAGTTAGTAGTTTATTTATAGTTATACCATAGCTCGTTCACTAAGGACACAATACTTAAAATATATAATATTATGTTTGTTAATAGTAATATTGTATAAGAGAGACAAAATAAATGAGTATAAAGTGAAGTAGGTACAAACATACTCATGCGATAATGTGGCGAATGTACACAGTACTAAATATACTAATGTTTACTTGTCAGTGTTGTTATGATTTAGAGCACATGATATAATTTATAATAAATAAAACCTAATATTAAAACACTTATAACAAAAACACATTTTTGATTTGACTTAAACAAAACAAATACAATTAGGTACCAGAGTGTTGTGGTTATTTTTTGAAGAACCTTTGACACTTTGGTGGGTAATATTTTTGTTGTTACGACTTACGAACAACAAGCGATCGAGCTTCGTGCCTTTTTGCTGACATAATTTACTGCTATTCCAATATCACAACGAAAGGCTTATTTTAGGGCGTAGCATTAGGGTTGCCCGATTAACTTTGCTGATTTTTTACTCCCTCAATTTGTCACTAACAGGCAGAGCAAGAAGCCTCATTAAAAATAATAAAAATCTCGTAAAAATATAAAGAAAATATGAATATAAAAAAGCCTATCAATCGATAATATTAAAAATGTTGTCTGAGAACTTTCTTATTCTTTTCTCTTTTTTCATAACACTTGTTTTAGTAATAGCATAAATGTTGCACTACACCTAATTATTAACGATGTCATAAGTATTATTTATACAAGCCACTATTTAGGAAAAAATCTTTCTGAATGAACTAAATGGCTAAATTTCATGCTTAACTAGTTTTAAAATTAGCTTCTACTGTTCGTTCTAGTGATGATTTATTTTCCCATTTTTTTGGTATTAGATAGTTTAGTTAGAGGCTTAATAACATTACAGAGTAATTGTTATACGAGTATATTAGGTACCTAGGCAGGAGTTGGGAAATGTATCAAAACAAGCATGGCTGTCAACCGCGAGAACGCAATGAATTGTATTTATGGAGATTAATAAATAAGTTTCTTATGTGGTCATTTTAGTCTCGTTTTGGACAGCAGGATATATAAAACTGAAAGAAGGATAATCCCACCCATACGCCCATACCCCACAAAACTACCTGTTCTGTGATGTCTATTGATAATTTTTTACAACTGGTGCTTGGACTTGATCAGAGAGGAGGATAACTTTTCTCATTAACGTTTCATTGCAACGGAGCAAAGCTTTTCTAGTCTAAACAGACGAAGTTATTATAAATTATGAAATCCTTTTCGTTGTAGTTGTAGTCTTATATACATAAATTTTGCTTATTTTTTTTAATTCTGTGATATAAATAAATATGTGCACTTCTATAATACTTGTCTGTCCACCAGATTGTCCTGGACAGCAATCTATTGGTGGATGAGCAGGATTCCCCGAGCACCGCCTCATCCGCGCCAGGGACACCGCCGTCCTCGTTGTTCAGCTGTTTTCATTGTGCTGTAAGTATATCGTCTTGTCAATTAAATTGCCCTTTCACCGATTACTTATCGTATTCTCAATTAGAGAATATTTTTCACATATTTTAATGATGTCTTTATCAATGTAACAATTTTCTATAAGGATTTAGCTCTCTTCCCCATTTTTTTCTATATAACGCTCTTTAGGACTGTCACTGTGTCCTGTCAAAATATTTTGTGACTTTTTAAATATATTTACTTCATACGTTTTAATCATATAAGTTATGGTAAAGAGGTATGGTACCCAAAAAAACTATTCCACGCGGACAAAGTCGCGGGCACAGCTAGTTATATATATAGTTAAAGGTTAGTGTTCTTTCCGAGACTTTGTCCCTTGCGGTCTTTGTTATATGTATATCTCGTCATGCTCTACTCGCTTATACTTGTTCTCTCAAATCCTAAAGCAGACCCCCGAATTATTGACTGAAGTGTGAAATCCAAAAAATAAACAGACATTTTTATATTTATAATAGTATGCTACTTTTTGAGTCATGAGAAATATCTCCTAAATATATTTATATTTTCCTATCTGCTTTCACATATTAATATTGTCTTATGTTTACTGTTATATGATAACCTAATTGAATTATCTTTTTTTCTAGTTTCGTAACGGTATCAGAGCGATCCGGAATGATAAGCAAGCAGTCAAAAAACAGGTATGCTATTTTATACATAAATGCGCAAAATATTCATATTTAAACAAGTTTTTTTATGATCACAGAAGATCAAAAATCAAATATATATTAAGGTTGATACCAATTAACACATTTAAATTATATTAAGTCCTGAACGCAAAAAAAGGAAAACACGGTGTTGCCCTTCTTTTGCTGCTAGTCGTGTTGAACTGTCGAAGGATTGAAGTGAGCTGTTCATTTATGCTGGTTTTGTTAGCATTAAGAACAGACGCGATGGGGTTTCCCAACGAATTCAATATTTGCCAATATAATAGTGCGTTACATATATGAATAATAAGCATGTAAGTCACACTCGGCTTCTTCATAAATATTGTCCTATTTAAGAAGTAAGTATGCTTATACTTATCATACACGATGGCGGCGGTAGGGTATGTGACCCATCACGCTATTAAAGCATAAAATGGCACCTAGGCGTGTCCGTTGTCAATTTTGTGTAGTGATTGAATCTAATTAACCAGAAATAATACTTAATTATTATTGTGGCTTATAATTAATGGATAATAACGGATAATATATTTTTTCATATATTATATATAGTATATATATATATATATATATATATATACATATAAAATAGTTAAATTTTTAAATTCACAACTATATTTATGTGGAAAAGTCTCTTCTATGGATCTTCGGTCACTTCCATGGAGGGAAACTTTTTTTCAACCCTTATAATTACGAATTTAAAATATTGCGAGCTCGGCGAGTACTTTTTCCATGGCCGCTAAATCCATTAAAATCAATCAATTACTTTTAAATACAACTTCACTTTTTGATATGAAAATTAATTAATTAATAAATGAGAAATATATATGAGAATTACCCATATACCTGCCACTACTAAGCAAATTGTACATTCATCATCATCATATTAGCCATAAGACGTCCATTGCTGGACATAGGCCTCTCCAAGTAATCTCCAATAGGACCGGTTGTATGCGGCCTGTGCCAAGCGCGATCCTGGGGATCTAGTTAGATTGTCGGTCCATCTTGCGGGTGGACGTCCTACGCTGCGCTTGCTGGTACGTGGTCTCCATTCCAGAACCTTACGACTCCATCGGCTATCGATTCTGCATACCAAATGCCCTGCCCACTGCCACTTCAACTTACTAATCCGCCGGGCAATGATGGTAACTTTGGTTCTGTTACGAATCTTCTCATTCCTGACTCGATCGCCTTGCCCTCTCCATAGCTCGTTGATCTACTTTCAGTTGGTCAAGAAAGTCAATGGTAAGAGACCACGTTTCGCTGCCATAGTTCATCGCTGGTAACACACATTGGTCAAAAACTTTCGACTTGAGGCAATTGACTTGACTTGAGGTATGTCGGACGAGAAAATATTTCGCAGCGCGAACGCTGCCCAGCCGAGTAGGATTCGGCGATTGACCTCTTTCTTGAAGTTGGACTTACCTAATTGGACTATTTATCCTAGGTATACATACGAGTCAACAACTTGTACAAGAATGTTACGAATTTTATACTCAGTTCATTCCTATTTTGTTCGTATTTATAGTAATTATAATTGGTTTTAGTCAATACAAACTAAGTGTAAGAGATATCTAAGTGTTGGTACGATCCACGCACATACATATAGACAGCAGACATATCCGAGACACTGCAAACGCCAGACAGGTTCACTTTTGTACTAATTGCCAACCATCTGTGCAAATATCTATCCCAAAAGCTGTACGCAAATTACTTAGACTTTTAAACTATACAGTGAATTTCATTGAACTCGTGTGTGATAGCATAGAATATAGAATATGATAATATATAAGTAATATTCACAAAATAATATTTTCTACTAATTACGCTATCACGAATATAATATTTGTTTTCCTATTTAACGAGGACAACAAATAAAATATTTGTGATCAACAATCAACAACAAAGTTCAACTATGATTTGTAATAGGTAAAATAAATAGTCTACAAATTTTTATAGTTAAGCGACAGTGCAGTAATTGCATAAGTACTTTTAGCAAGATTCGTAAAACTAAATTAATAGTAATGTGATTATAAATGTCAGTTAGAGTGTCGATGTACCTACTTCCGAGACTAATTCGATTATGAGACTACGGTTAGCTAAATTTATATTTATTTGCTTATCTGTTGACTAGAGTTTTCTCGATGAGTTCTTTATAAAGAAAATATAAAGAAATAAGCCATTTACTTAGTTTAAAAAGACCTTGTAAGTAATTTCAGATTATAATTGATTAAATTACGGCTTGGCTTTTATTTTTATAAAAGTCTTTTATAAAAAGTAAATTTTTGCATTTGAATCTATACGTACCACTTTATCTATGAAACACAATTAGCGTTTAAACAATTCTCCGTTCTAGCTGGTGAATGCACAGCCAGAACACTATTAGAACAACGTGACGTCATTCGCTGGATTCAACACGTCGAGCTAGTCACTGTACTATATTGATTGTTTGAATATCCCTTCGCCGGCATTTTTATTATTCTGACATTGTCTTTTTGAGTCGCTGGACTGCTACTGGAATAATGTGTATTATGTACCGTGAGTGTACGTTCCGGAAGTGCCTTGAGGTACCGGCAGAATAGAATAGTACCTCCCGCTGCACCAGGTATCGTAAGAGGTGACTAAGGTGCCAGATCCGACAGATGGTGGAATATCTACCCAGACAGTGCAGCTCAAATGCACAGGGCGAGGATGGGCAGCAGAATCCCCGTCGCGATAGCTGCCCTTAGATTGCCAACACGCTTGCCCAGCGTGGCAATTATGGGCAAAAATCCTCCTTTCTTGGAGAGGTTTATGTCCAGCAGTGGACTTCTAATGGTTGGTATGATGGTGATGATTATGATCAATGGATTTTTCCAATTCATAATGTAACACTTTAGATTGGATTTTTCCAATTCATAATGTAACACATTAGAACACTTTAGACCTTAGTTTTTAAACGTCAGATTGAACAACGTTTATAGATTACTTCACGTAAGACGTCTACTAGCTATATTCTGATTCCTTATTGTATATCCTAATAATAAATAAACTTGATGATGATGATGACAAAATCGGATAAAGACTTCTATCAACAGCGTCTGCATAGATATTTTACTTTCACCGAATCCCATCGCGGTAGGCTTGAAGAGTGAAAGAGGCGTTGAAATTAATAGGCAAAGTTATGTCCTCAGTATATAAGGTTGGAGATGCCTCAGTGATATTTATGATATCCATACATGTTAATACGAGCGTCTATATGATGCAGATACGCTTTCCATCTCTCAGGCTGCGTAATTCTTTGCCATTAGTTAACATACATCTAATCAAACAATAAAATTACATAAAATAATCGTGAGTTAACTTTCCTATGTTTACTTGATAGATGTAGCTATAGCAGTATCTATTATAAAACTTAAAAAGAAAGCGCTAACGGGACGTATAGTTATTATAGTTACTGCTAATATTTTAGCTTGATGTGGATTTTGACTTTAAACAGCTTGTTTTGGCAAGTGTTTGTTTAACTTAAATATTCATTATTATTGTGGATTTTCCCATTTTTCTCGTATTATTAAAATGTGGGGATTTCCACTCAAACCGATTAGAGTTCATTAATATTTATACACGTAGCGTAACGCTTTAATTTCCGATATAATAGACAAAATTATTTGGCTTAATTCCAGTGGCCCGAATAATACGTTGTAAGTAGTAGGTAAAGTATACATAAACAAATTTAATTAGAAATGTAATTGTTGAAATATAAAGTAAAACGGATTGAAAACATAAATTATTAATTTATATTTTGATCTCAAACCATTTAAACGTTCCGGACCCCTTGATGCTATCATGGATTTTATTTCTTAGTTCGCACAACAACATATCTACACTGATATTATAAAGAGGAAAGATTTGTATTTTTGTATGTAACGAATAAACTCAAAAAGTACTGGACTGATTTTAATAATTATTTTTTTTATTAGAAAGTTACATTATCACTGAGTAACAAAGGCTAGATTCTTATAGAAATCTTTAAGAATTTCTTTTAAAACTTACCAGAGGTGTAAAAAAATTAGCTATAAAACGTCTTTCATCGCATACGCTGCAATGAGTATTAATGATTGGACAAAAAAATGTTCGACAATATTATAGTATAAATCAATATCTACTAAAAACCACACGAGACCATATTTAGTATCTATTGTAGTTACGTCACTATAACTACTTTTTTATATTTAACAAATAAAAGAAATGCCGATCAAAATCAAACCATGTTATCCATACCATTTATAATTTTTATCCAAATAAATAATTTAATATCCAAGTCTGCCTCAATATCTGATAATTATTTTTTAAATTATTGAAATCGGTCATTCCATTCAAAAGGTATCATGAAATTAAAATTAAAATACATGATGGCGGCAGCCGCCACGCAGCGCATCGAGTAACTGACTCGACGAGGGCAATTGATTGTGGCACTTTCTCGAGTAGGATCTCCTGAAAATCAATACATTTTGTTGCCACCTACAAATACCATAGCCAACGTAGTGTACAGAGAGGCTGTAAGATAAGCATATTTTTTTTCTAATTTAGTGATTCATGGTCGTCTTGATTAGCATGCTTATAACTTAAATATCTGTACCTATTTATGTCTATCCGTACGAAGTCGGGACGGGCCGCTAGTATGAGCATAAGCTTAGAGCAGTACACCGTACTCACCATTGAGCGCGTGATTTCCTCTCCAACACAGCGCTTATCCGGGCGCAATAGCCCTCAATCTTTTTTAAGTTCTCCCAAACGACGGCTTCTCAAGCCGAAGTCCGATCGCCGTCGGTCTTGCTCCAATCCGGCAAACTTTGCGAGCTTTATAGAACTTCTTTCTAAATCGCAAAATATGAATTAAATGATCTATGCCCATTTCCTATGCGCCATGAAATAATTTAAATAAACTCCTTGTGTAAAACCACTTTGCCTTGCTTTCCATATTTATTATGTACGTTTAGCAAAATGACTTGGACATGGTGACTTTCAATGTGAATGTATTAAAGCAATGAAGTCTTGTTCGGCACTTGCTAATGACGCGTGCTCCGATTCTTGCTGCATGTGCGTCTTTAGTGATGTGCTATGGTATATTGTATTTGTTCTATGATCTCGCCCAAAACTTACGCTAACCCCTACGTACCAAAGTTAGAAAAGTAGAGTATCTACACTTAGTGCGGTTTGGTTTAATAGTTTACCTATTTTTCTAATCCAGCTCTTTCTACCCTTCTAATAAGTTTTAATTAGTATAATAGTCAATCAAGTTAAACGTTTGGTCTCAGGCTAGGGTAAATTAATCCGTCAATCCGTCAATTGCCCGAGTATTACATATCGTTATATTGTTTGTTTCGATAGCAACTGCATGAAAGTTGGGTCCCGTCTCTTTTAGCAACATGCGATCAATTTAAGAAAAATTTGTTCCTTGTGTACCCTAGTATGACTGAGTTCGGGATCTTCAATGTCTTATAGAAAGTCAGTACCATTACATCACCGAGTTAAACATTTCCCTCTTACGGTGTTATATGTTATTGCCATACCAAAATCCCGAAATCCCGGGACACGTGCCCATCCCGCAGGTGTGTTGACCGCCGTCGGCCGGCGTGGCTGCGCGCGCTCACGTTTGCGTCCCGCACTCATTGCACGACGAGAGTTTTCTCCCTCCCATCCTGAATTACCTTCACGCACGTGACTGAATAATTGCGATCAAATTATTCTCAAGTATATTCTAGTCGTCATTGGAATTGGTAATTCTCGTTGCTTATGATACGTCAGTAGAGTCGAGGTATTTATTGAATATAAAATTATATTAATATATTGATTGTATAAATTTGGGGTACGTTTTCGAATCATTGTACCGAAAATTGTTAGCGTTAATTAATTATATCGTACCTTTAATAACTATAAATCATTAAATGGTTGTTTTGTTACTTTTGCGTGACTAGATGATATTTTAATGAACCTCTTGACTGAAGATGCATTACAAATAATTATCCACATAATAACTTAACAATTCGTCTGATCACTCGAAGATGATTTTATCCGAGAAAATAAATTATGAATTTGATGATAGCCTAATAAAACGAAATAGTAATAAACAAATTTTAATATAAACCCAAGTAATTATGGCCAATTAATTCCCAATATCTTATTTAATTTCACGCCTTTTTCATGCAAAATTGTTTATCTGAATTCAGTTATTGCATAGAATTGAATGATAGAGATGAGAAAAGAATATTATATATGCTATCGGGGGCCCTACCTCTACATAATGTCGATTATCCTAATGACGTTTGGCATAACTCACTAGGCATATCTATCATACGACATAAAACTATCACCTTCATTAAATTTTTCTATTATTTCCACACTGAGCATGCGGGATAGCAATCACAGAGCGCCTACTGCCCATCCTCGCCCTGTTGCATTTCAGCGAAGGCTTTTTGGGTGGATATATCGCCCCATCTTTCGGTTCCGGTTCCTTTATTCCAGTACTGTAATATTCATTAGGTATTATCATACCGACCATTAGAAGTCCTGCTGGACAGAGGCCTCTTCATGAAAAGAAGATGTTTGCCCATAGTGCGCTGGGCAAGCGTGTTGGCAATCGCAAAGTGTAACTTTCGCGACAAGGATGCTGCTGCCCATCCACGCCCTGTGCATTTAAGCTGCTCTGTTTCTGATGTATATACCGCCATCTCTCAATTCTGGAACCTTAGTCGCCTCTTACGACACCTGGTGAAGTGGGAGGTACTATTCTACTTTGCCGGTACCTCACGGCAAATAATAATAATTTTTGCTTCACATTACCTTTGTGTATAATAATAGTCAAAAAGTACGTTAGCTTATTATGCTCTATATATAATTTAATAGAGTATAATAAGGAAAACTCAAAATTATATGTGGCATAATATTGTTAAGCCTTAAATTTTTCGTTGTCGAAAGTCTACTCGCATGCACCGTCATTCTTGGTATATTTGATTGTATATTATCAAATTACTGTTGGTAATCCGAAATAAATAAATAAATTATTCCCAATGAGAATAAAGGTATGGTTTCTATAAACTATTTCTTTTATAATAACAATAATTGTTTAATTTAGATTAGATGCACCCATACTTTATTATACTTGTTGTATCGTAGTATTTTTGGTTGGTTAAGGAATACTAATACAAAATCGGTCATCTGTCAGTGAACGTTCAAAAAAATCGGCCCCGCCGTTTTGCAAACTAGTCTGAGTAAATACAATAGACAAAATAACATTTGTATGCACAGATAAAAATAGAGGGCAAACGAGCACTGGCTACGACTCGGGCAAACGTTGTTTTAGTCTCTCCCCATAATCTCGTTTGGAAAAAATGTAGTAAAATGCACGTCGTTTCGTATAAAAGGACAAGTAAACTATGCCCCATTTGTGTTATTGTATATTTTACTAAATTTTTATTAATAGTGTTTGCTTTAGTAGTAAATTTTTCAGTCGTGCTGTATAACTCGGGTATTGTGCACAATACATAATTGCAGTTTATTTAGGATGTTGTTAAATTATATGCCGCGATACTTCTAAGAACGAGAAAATATGATTTTATTTTTGATGTTGTGCCTTGTACGATAAAACCCAAACTTGCTTCGCACCACCTGTCTAGCCCATGGAATAGCATCATAGAAGAGATTAAATTTCAATAAATTGAATGTGGAATTCAATTGTTTCATAGTATGTTCTCACATGACAGCTGAATAATACAATGAAAAAATATTATATAAACAAATATAGTGAAAATAAACGTACAATTTTATTAATCATATTTTCATTGTGCGTATCTACTGCATATGTTGTGTATGTGTCCTTTGCATGCACATTTTGACCATTTGATAGTGATAGATAATGCAGATTATGCGATGTCGAATTATAATACTTGCAGAATAACTAGCAGACCATTTCTGTCTCTAAAATAATGTTGTGTAGCAATGACCTTAGATAGACATTGGACAGACGGACATTGGATATGCCTGCGAGAAATACGGCGCGAGTTGTGATGCAAAGATGCCCGGTCACCGAGGGCACGCGCTACTTGAGTTAAAACTTACCCATTGTGTGTGTACGTATTCAGATGTTGAAATTTACCTTTTCACGTGTGCTTTATTAAAAGGGTGCTTTAAGTGTCATTTTTACAAGCTATTCCTTACATCAAAAAACACGAAACTCAACTTTGGTTGGAGGTTGAATAATTCTCAATCTTACATAATGTAAGTAACGCACCGTCTGCCCGATGACCTTCGGTAATATATACGTTGGATAACACAGGTCTCTTTTTTGCTTTTACGCATACATGAAAAGTTTTATTCACAAACAACTTGTCTCGCATGGAAACCTATGTTCTTGGCATGTTTCCAGAGACGTTCAGTTTTAACTAATTCTAAATCTATACTTAGCTAGCAGAGCATCATCGTACCAGCCATTAAAAGTCCACTGTTGGACATAAGCCTCCACAAGAAAGGGCAACAATTATGGGCAACATATCCATGTTGCCCATAATTGCCGCGCTGGGCAAGCGTGTTGGCAATCGCAGAGCGCAGCTTTCGCGACGGTGAAGCTGTTGCCCATTCCCCCCCTTTACATTTGAACTTACTTTTTTGCATGGATATACCGCCATCTGTCGGTTCTGGTACCTTATTCACCCCCTACGACACCTAGTACAGGGGGAGGTACTATTCTACTCTGCCGGTACCTCACAGCTAGCAGAGTATATTCTGATTAATTGCCTGTTATAAGTCATGAGACACACTGACACTGTATGTTTTACAGCTAGTGTGAAACCTCTGAAAAGCTGGTGAAAATAACAGTAGCAAAAGCACCCTCTCAGTAATAATAAATAATGATAAGGAAGGTTTATTGAGGACGAAGGCAAAGGTTTTTAACTGAAAATCTCAATTTAAAATAAAAGGACTTACGCCTGTAATTTATTACGTATCTAACATAAGTACTGACAGAATGTGCACTGCTCACTTGAAGGCCTCACCCAGGGAGATCAATAGTTTACAGACTATAATTATATACTGGCTCTTAGTACTCTGCTCAGCGCAAGTCGCTGCCTTCTGGCAAGGCACAGCACGCACACATCTTAGCTTCTTCCATTGCGCAATCCAATTATAAGATGCCTCTCAAAGCACAGCCCTGGAGCTGAGCGGTGAGAAGTAATTGTAAATATTTTTATTTCGTTGTCAAAAGTAATTTTTCCTTTTCGCTTTGCTGGAGTCTTATATTTATTTCGTTATTTTTGTCTTATGCCTGTTTAGGGCCGAAGGCATCATCAATCATGTATGGAATTTCAGTTATGTATAATTCTAATACCAAAACTACTAAACTAAGCAAATTGTAACGATATTCAACAACATAAATCGTACCGTTTTGTAAACAACACAAAATCACATGCAATACCATCGATTAAATGGAAATGTGTTCTCTTGTTATTTTTACTTTCGACGAATCACGTGTAAAATTGAAATTCAATTGTTTCAATTTCAAAGAAGACTTTTAAATTTGGTGATCGTAGTGATAAGAGCAAAAAAAATGTTTTCGCTGGTGCAGTCTCGTATATTCATTTATTTGGTATATCTTTAGCTGTATATTGAATATTTCATATTTCGCGACCGGCATAGGTTAAAAAAATGTTAAACGACAACTGTTAGACAACTGACAACTTAGTTAAAATTTTAACTTTCATTTTGTTTATATTATTATAAGTGTAACATCATGTCATTCAAAATTTATTGATAAGATATCTTTTGAGTACTCACTTCGCTCAATGTCTGGTCTAGTCTAAAAGCTTTACGAAAATGTTTGTTGTGGAAAATAATAAATGTGAATAAATATCTGGATTCGAAACGTATATATATTTTAATTTAAGTTTTTAAATAGGAAGGGTTGTTAAATACAAATTTGAAATGATGTCATATTTATTACTAATAGCGCACTGCGGTTTTACCTGCGTAGTTCCCGTTTAAATAAGAGTACCTAAGTTACACCTTGGGCCATTATAGATGCGTTAGTGGACTTCCCGTTAAAATTAGTCCAGCCCTTTAGCAATTTACCTCAAACAGTCAGTTTTTATAAGCCTTTTTTTAATTAAAAGCTGTTATTTTGATATTGACACGTATTTATTATGTAAATGCAGAAAACCTTTAATTCCTGTCTGCATCTCAAACATAACATAATGTTAAGCAGAATTGCAGACGAAACTTGGCAGGCGTTAGGGGCTGAAACTTCATTCAATAATAATGATATTTAGTCAAATCTTAATAAATTATAACCTACGTTTTACTCTGATATATAGGTCTTTGAGTGACAACCTCTTTCAATCAACTTTCAATCTCACACTCAACTGTCGCCTTTTATAATATTAGTGTGATAAGAAAAGGTCACTCTATCCGCTAGGCAACCATTAGCGAGTTAAAGTCAACATTCTCCTTTTTTTAGTCTCCATTACGGTTTTCGTCTTAGATATAGGTATGTAGCTCTATTGTATCTGTATATACTATAGTATGGTATGGCATAATTAGTGGAGCCAAGTGGCTTAAATTGATATATTTGATTATTACCTTATTGTAGAGAAAGTAATATCCTGAATTCCTTTACGAAATACCCACGAATGTGATATAGTTCTCTTTCCTTAAATGGTTAAAGCTGTATTCATGTATTCGAAAAACACGTTTTCCTAGCAAGTGACAGTAATTCAGATCATCCAATAAGATCCCCGATCGGTAAGGACATGCACGTGACCACTACGCTCTCTACTTACTATTAATGTGTTTACAAAATTTCGCCTTCATTCTGTCGCGACATGACTTTTTAAAATTATCATGAGACAAATAGCTATCTCTTGGTATTAGGGGTCTGTAAAATGTTTTACCTCGGTTTGAATACTTATATGTGAGTTGATTGTCGAATTAATTCTGAATCCACACTATGTCGAATTACCTTTAAATCGATGACAAAGAATTATGCCTTAAAAAAACGAAAAGGTACTATATGACGTTCCTCAATTCTCCAATCACAAATGACAGCAGTGTTTAACTTCAACGTCACTTACTCAAAATAATCAGTAGGTATACCTTCAGTTACGGTACTATCTAATACTGTAAGTTATGATTGCCGTTTTTTTATGAAAATGTTGTGGTTGTTTAAAAATATTAAAAGATAATAAGTACGTACATGTTTTAGGAAATAAGGAACCCGTAAATTTTGTTTATCATAAAAAAATGTTTGCTATCACGTTGATTCTCTCGCTCTTGTTCACGTTATCTGGGGACATATCGGGATGTATTCAAATAGATTCCATTTCGCCGAGTACGTACGGTAAGTATATTATGTAAGGTGGAAAAAACAATACTAAACTACTTTAAAAACATCAAAACACGTTTTGAAATATAATGTAATAGCCATGTCTCAACGCTGGTCACCATCATGTATGAATATAAGATTTTTAGTTTTCGTCTTACATAAAACAAGGGTTAGGTAAAAAACGGTGTTATGCTCTCGATTTTGAGATGAAATATACACTGTATTGATATCATAAATACCGTATTTTTCTAGTTTTCAGCATTATCAAAATGGAAGCCGTAAAAAATTTTAAATACATACCTGTAAATAGACACATTTTTTAATATTAACTATGTGGATTTTTTGTATACTAAATAAGCTTGTATACTAAAATTAATTGCATGTAGAGAGTTTTAATTTAAATTATTTAATAATAAAAAAATTACATAATTGTGAAATCCTAATACCTATTAAAATTTTATAGAAATGCTGGAGGGACCACAACAGTGTTAATGAAAATGCCTCAAGTCTAATTCATTATCCGCCAGAGTTGATTTAATGTTTGGTAGATATTGAGACACTTACATGTGTCATTCTAGCGACATGTTCAGTACCACTGAACGACGATCTTTAATTATGTTTGTACATTATAACATACTTTGTTTTGTTCTATTATTAATGTTTCATACAGTTTTCCTTGCATATACTATTTTTATTTAATTTACCATCTAGTTACCTTGACAGGCTGTAACAGAAAAACAGTGCACTACATAAGACTATATCAAGGTATCATATACATTCAAATTTAGTTTTATGTCGTATTTTGTTTTGCTATACTTACTTTCCAAATTTAATTTACATTTGTTTGGGACCAATATAGTTTTTCTTTCTATTTTCCATTGTACAACCATCGTATAATTTTTATACATACATTTAACGTTAACTATTAACGGTAAATGTTCCGTTATAAATATTTTTGTATATAAATGCATTGTTAGATTTCATCGATTCAGATTATTTACGACTTATGATTGTAAAAAAATAATTAAATATCTGAACTCATAAGTAAATTCATAGAATGAAAATTAATTCTTCAATTCAAGACACACGCGTCTGCAGTGTTTTAAAATACCGTTTTTTTCATCTACGTAAAACAAATCGCAACAATTTACCAATGCCATTTTTACTTGTTTTTCCTTATATGGGTGCAAGTTATGCAAAATGTTAATATTATCGAGTCTTGATTATGTTGTAACTCACGTGTTGGTAGACGCCAGTAATATACTCGAGCCGAGTGTAATTGTTATTGTGTGTATGTAGGCTATTTCGGCCCGATAGCATGGCGGGTTGGAGGGGACTGGGGAGGGGGCGCCTGCGCGCGGCGGGGGGCGCTGCGCTCGCGCATCCTGAGGTCAGTGTTGACGTCAATGGAGTCACGTGACCGCGACGCGGCTCTTACGGCGCACGCGCATCCAGTTTGCGGCTAGACATTACTATGGCTCAATAGAAAAAAAAACTAGATATCAGCATAATCTTAATGATATCTTAACAAGGAAGGAATGCCTCAAAAAAAGAGATTGTTTATTTAGCGCGTTATTTCAATTTGAATAAAAAATGATGGCCCTATTTCTATATGGCTATATAAAAACAACATAAATAATATTTATATGCAAATGTTGGTGGACAAGCAAATACCTTGGCTACGACCTCCAATAATGACAAATATACAGATATTTATGGAAAATATCCTAATTTTTGGGTGCAGAATATTTAGGTCTGTTTTAAGATTTTTGCTTTAATATTATCTTAATAGTTAAAGCAACTTTTGCTTAATAATTAAGAAGAAAGAACAAATGAACATCAAACAGGATAGGGGAACCAAACCTATTAGATGATTCTTTTTTTTTCTCTTGAGATGATGTGTACTCACACGGAACTCCTTTGTAATTACTCAGCGACTACCCGCGATGTCGGCCGTATATATTTTTATTTATACATCTTAAAAAGTTTTGTATATGTTATCCTGCAACATATATAGTGTAGTCTCACTAAAATCCATTAATCCTCATAACTCGCGATAATATTATTATAATAATTTACCTTGCATTTACGCTTACATTGTAATCACTGGCCAAACCCTTGCGAGCTAGATCAAATTAATGTACGGCATTGTATTTCTTAAGTATAATAATGATATAACATGTCCGTGTCTGCGATGGTCTCGCCTCATAAGCATAACCAACCAATTTTAAATATAATAAAAGTTGTTCTATACTGCATATTATAAAAAGGTATATATATATATATGTACCCCATATAGATATATATCTCAGCTAGACAGCCATAACCATTGTACAACAGTATACATACTGAGTTGCCGTTCGTGTCTAAATGCATTAGCAATCAGATTACCGTGCTAGCGGTCCCATATTTAATCTTTATAAGTTGAGAATATTTAAATAAGTAGTAGAATGGAACTGTTTTAAAAATCTTTATAATAAAGAACATAATTTTGTTGCGATATCACAGAATTCAGTGTCATATTTCCGGCAATACCAATCACACAGTTGAGTTAAGTCGCCAATTAGCGTTATCATTTGTAATTTTCAAATTCGTCACATTAAGTAAAACACACTTATTTTCTATAAAAATATAATCTTTACAACGTTCGGAGAATCTAATATGGAAATTGTTAAAGGAGTAAATAGGAAATAAATGGTCAAAATAATTTGTTTAAATTTGCCTCTGAATGATTTGCGGCCGTGATTTATTGGTTTTATAAATCATTTATTTATTTATTTTGCTGCTTATGTCGCTTGGATATGTTTTCATGAATAAGAAAGTCTATAAACAATTTTTTATTCAAGATACATAACATTTTGAGAGATTTTAATATGTTAAATATTTTTCCATTAAATACGCAAACGTATCGCTTTCTTTGTAAACAAACTTATGTGTTACAAAATCTAGTCTAATACAATGTGTTGCACTGAAAATTTCCATTGCTTTTTTTTATTAATAAAACTTATCGTTTAATGACGCTTCATTATCAATTAACTATTAATTTTAAAACCTGATAAGTTTTAAGATTAATAAGTTAATTAATCATTTCACTGGCATATGCTCTCTATTTGCTAAGCTAATAAACTTACTTAAACTACATTCTTAAAAAAAGTTTAGCAAAAGTTTTCTGTTATTAAGCTTGTTTAGCGGTATAACGAATATAAGCTTGCTAGTCGAACAGCGATAGTTGTTGTCAATATAAAATGAAAGTTGCTATATTTTGGTTCAGTTCAGATAAAATGTCTGCTTGTCTCTCGTACGGATATTGTGGTGTGACTTACGTTATTTTATTTATTGCACAGCATTACATAGGTAGTGCAGAAATAAATTAAAATACTACTTAAAATCTTTTTCTACATTTGTCACGTTATGTGAATACAACACAATATTATAAATAGGAAACGTTATATTTTTGTATGTTTGAAAAGAATAAACTCAAAAAATACTGGATGGATTTCGATAATTTTTTCACTATTAGAATGCCACTTTATTCTTAGGTAACAACTCTACTAAAGTCTCTACTAAAATTTCAACAATGTTATCCAAGGCATGAAAATAATTGCCATAATGACTTTCATAGCCTGCGCTGCGTAAACTAAAGTATAAAAAATGGTTTTACAATATGATTGATAGTAATGTCTATAAAACACCACGCGTTACCATATGTCCATTTATTATAATTATGTCACAGCTATGTATTTGATAGATTTTTTTACAAAAAAAGTGTTACTAGAGGCACACCTCTTACAAAGGTTGTCTGCATTGGTACCTTACTCTCACCTATTTCTTCCAATTTAAAGGGTGAGAGCCGCAATGAAATTTCAGGGTATATGTGACATTGTGTCTTCAGCTCACAAGGTTAGCGATACAATAGTGATATCTTTGTGTTAACACGAGTGTAAAAAGGCTGCAGTTACATTTATATCATCAAGCGGATCGTATGTTCGTTTGCTGACTTCGTGACATAAAAACATACTATGACTAGCCTAACTGTGACTGTTTGGCGGAACAGTAAAGTGTAGTTCTCGGAAAGCTACTACGCACCAAAACGGTTAATTCACTGGGTAGTTATTTTATGTTTTCATTTTGTTAGGAATGTTAGGTTAGTGCGTGGGTAGATTACCCTCGTACCGAAGACTTTTTTCTATAAGATTTTTGGTTCTGGATTGGATCGCGGGTACAAGATTTTTAAAAATATGATCAGTATTAGCCAATTCACATATGTTTGACCCAATTGTTTAAAACAATTATCCGCCCGTACGAAGCCGGGGCAGTCCGCTAGTGTATTCGTAAAAGGCCATAAGCCTTTTACGAATACACTCAATACATTGAGTGTTGAGGGATTAATTGCGGTGTATGTTGTCTCGGTAGGATGGTATTTAAAATGATGGTATAGAGATATATATCAGATTCAGGCGCTGAAATTTCTTACGGTTGACGTAAAAATAAGTCTATTCTCCTCTAAAAGGCCTGCAACGTAAAATTTTATCCAACTCTAAAGATAAGATCTATATGTCAATTTATAATTACATTTTTTAATGTTTAACATAGGTATATAAGACAAAATATATATATACACTCATTTGAAAAAAACGGGCGGTTTAGATTTTAATTCTTCTTTAAAAAAATATTGTACCAAATTAATTTCAATCATTTGTACATGTTACTGGCCAGTTTTAAAAATGCCGTGGTGGTTTAAACAGTACGTTCTAAATACAAATTTTCGTTTAATGCTCATCGGTTTTCATAACTTTTGGTCAATTTTTATGAATTTATTTCATATTCGTATTTGGCAAAGCTTCATTTATTGCTGTCTCAATAATGTTAGAGAAAGTGGAAAAGCTACCAAAATTATTGCGCTGCACGAAGAGGGTTGCAGCCAATGCTTCGTGGCTCAAGATGCTAAGTGTGAGTCGCTCGACGGTTCAAATGACCTGGCAGCGGTAACAATACACCGGTTCCGTCTAGAGAAGTCCTGGTTCTGGAAGAAATGTACCCAACCATAGGATGATCGTTTTCTTGTGAGTCGCGCATTGAGAAATCGCAAGTCTTCGTATGTGGACCTGAAGAACAACCTCGAAGAAGCAAGAATAAATTCAATGGATCGTGCAGAGTTAGTCTTCATTGAACACGGCTCACTGACTGGACAAAGATACATAACGGAAGTTCTAATTACTCATGCACAACCCGCATGGGCTTTAGACGAAGACTCAATTTTTATGGACGACAACACTCGCGCCCACCCGTCTGGCGATGATGGAAGCGTGCAAGAGGTCGGCATTCGTCGTTTGGATTGGCCAGCTCGAAGTCCCGACCTCAATCCTATAGAGCATGTCTGAGACGTTCTGAAACGACGCGTGAGATCAGTACAACCGGCTCCGCAGACCATCAGAGAGCTGAAGAATGTGATAACCGCAGAGTGGGAACGTATTCTGTAAGCAGGTATACGGGATATCCTCGCTAGCATACCCAGACGAATTCAATCTTTGATTTCAGCTAGAGGGGGTCACACTCGATACTAAACATTTATCTGCTTTTACTTTATCAAAGAAAAAGCAAACACATCAAAACACTGACAAAAACGATTATTTGTTTATTAATTTACAAAATTGTAAAAGTAAACCTACCTATAATTATCAAAACACCAATAGTAACATTTGAAATGGTTAATTGCTTAGGTGCCCGCTTTTTTGCAAATGAGTGTAGTTAGAAGTACAACATCTGTCGTTTCAGCTAGTATTTTATATAAAAAGTAGTCAATATATTTCGAAAGAGGAGAAATAGACTGTAAATATACCAATACCAATGCAATTATGATTCTTTATAGAATACCGAGTCGCGCGTAAGAATCACGTATATATTATCAATACGGTAGAAATAAGATCTTTGCGAAGTAAAATTGATAGGCCAAAGAACAGAGTAATAAGAGATTGGCGTACTGTGAAAGATAGTATTATAACTGGGGATATCATCATCCACACCATAAATAATTTATGTATTGCCATGTAGAGTGGATGAGTAAATGTAGAGAAACTTAAGTCAAATTTATAGCGCGAAGTTTAAGGGAGCAGTTGGTAGACGCAGACTCCAAAGGATATTTATCACATTCTTAGATAGTCTGATGCAATGTAGAGTCGACCGGCGCTTGTATATGAAGGTATTAATGATTGTGAAGGAAGCGATGAATATAAGTGTGGATTTAAGCAAATAGAAATAAATCAATAGTTTCCATCTTGCCCCGGACAGGGTAGCTTTATGTATACACGTATATTGGAAACTACTATGTATAAATTAGTCATTTATATATTGTAATTTCCAATAAACGTTTTCCAAACACAACAGGCGTTGTCAGAACAACTTATAAATGTTAATTATAAATACATGTTTGTCATGAAAAAATATTGCAACTATCAATTGAGATATAAACTCACCCGTCCCCACAGAAAATATATAATTGTTGAATTCGGTTCTGTAGTTTAATACTTCATCCTAGACTGACGCGAAATTTTTATAAGTATATAAAGATAATTAGAAAACTGTTTTACCTTATCCAAGTTAGGTATTTTATTATGGCAAGCAGTATAGTGTTGTTTTTTTAAAGATGAACCTGGAATTTAAATATCATATACACGGAAAAAGGAACACAAACACACACGAATTTTATTTTTATAAAATCACCATCTAAATTCTAATTTAGGCAAACTGCGCAGAAAAACTTTCAATTCTGATTTACATCCGCAAATACTTAGTTTTTATTCGGATGAATGGACGTTAAAAGACAAGTATGCAGCAGGTCAGTCACGAAAATGTGTTTTTAAGTTGAGCCTAACTTATCACAAGAGCAATAATGCTTCAATCGTCACTTCGTTCAATATATTCTGTAAGGAGGAGAAAACAGCCTATAAAACTACATATTTATACGATTCCTATGGGGTACGTGGGTACTCCGTAAGAAGTTTTATTGTGAATAATCAATAAATAAACTTATCATATAAAAAGTAACAATTATTTCAGAAAAATAATGATTTTCTGATTATTCATAATTGAATAATCAGAAATTATGCAAGTAGTTGTTTCGGATATTTATTCTATATATTAAAATAATTTTTTTTTTAATGTTTTGAAGTCAGCAAACACTCAAACGGTCTGCTTGATGATGAACGTGACCGCAGTCTGTAGACACTTGTGTCAATACAAAGATGTGATATCTTTGTGATGACACGATAGTGTGTGATAGCCTTGTGAACTAAGGATACAATGTCACATTTTCCTTGTGATTTCACTGTTAGACTAACCCTTCCTACCGGAACACAGCAATGCGAACACATCTATTTGGCGGTAGAAATAGTTGAGAGTGAGGTACCAAAAAGGTGCAAACCACCTTTTTAAGAGAAAACTAGTAAATAAGTATAAATATAAAATTAGTATACATATAGAATACCTCAAATAAATATTTTATTACGAAAGTTAGATAATATTTTTTTTAGATTCGATGACGATAATGTTTTATTGTAATATATTTTATTTCAAAAGAAAATATTTTAGTTTCGATATGTTAATGTTATGTGTCGTAAGTTTCACTATTTTATTTTGTCTCGATTTTTATTATCGCCAGCATAATGTTCAGAATTATGTTAATTTCTATGTTTACAGCTAATAAGCATTTCCAAACTAAAATAATAATGAAAATAGTTATTGAGTGTTTTTCTCAATGGTGTTAGTGAAAAAGATATAAACGTTAAGTTTTTTCAGCAATTTTAGGTAAGCGCCTAATACATTATGATGTGAGTGTAAATATTCTATAACTGACGTCAGAGCCCCTACGTACTAAGTGATGAAAAACTTGAGATGTGATCGCGCGATTCAAAGCATACGACATAAAATGTTTTCGTAAATTTTTTCAGGAATCGGGACAAAAAATCTGATAAAAAACACATTAAGCGTACGTTAACATTAATAAGAAATTCAACACGGCCGAGAGGTGGTACTGTAGTATACTATACTGGTTCCACATTAGAATTTTAGTGTGATTATTTTATATGAGTATTTTATTTGGCAAGGTAAAGTTTTGCTAACAAATTTAATCTTATTGTTGGGGCCTTGTATACATTATTTTACCGAAATATTACTATTATTTATAATTTGGACGCAGGGGCATAGATCGCATGAAATTCATATTGTATCTTGATTAACATATTTGTATGATGATTCAAAATGTATACGGCACGCCGACTGTGACGCCAATGGTTTATTTGTAAGTCAACAAATACAAAATTATTTCAATAATATTTCGTAAGCACATAAACATTTTACATTTCTTTTAATCCAAGATAAAGAGATTCATAATATGCATTAAATAATAATAGGTCAATTTGAAACTAAAGTGAGATCGAACGAGTTCTCTTAATTACTATTTTGAGTGTCATAATATCAGCATTAAAGCCGTCACGTACACTATTACATTGTGATGTATTAAGTTAATTGCAATTAATGCATCAATTAGAAGGCGATCGAACGCCGCGGCGGCGGTAGATGAGCGTAGTCGGTCACGTAGGCTGCGATGCAGCAGCATGGCACGAGCCTGTGCTGATTGTAGGTGGGGTTGATGCACCAAGAAGCATACACGACGTGGTGATGTGATAAGGTTGTTTTGTAAGATCAGTTTTAGGTATTTAAGCCGCAGGACTTAGATATTGGCGTGATATGAGGAAAAAGCACTGTGTAAATAAGAATGACAGGTTATTATCGTCGGTATACAAGAATAAAGGTCTATCGGTTCGCACATCGATTTCCAAATTTTGCAGGACCATTTATTTTTAATAGGATTAACCATGAAATAAATATTCATTAGATAAATAAACACACATGCAAAACAACAGTTAGGGAATGGTTCTTGACATTGGACTACAACAAGACAGAGGAATTGCTAACAATATTACGCTAGACGGGACTATATTTATTGTTATTATTAATTTTTATATTTTTATATTAGATATACATACAGTATAGCTTCGAATTCTATGTATTTATTTAATATATACGTAAATAATATGTTGTATTAACACATTCACACCTACATGCACATTACAGAGCATAGGTGCCTATAAGAACAGGCTAGACCTAGTTTAGGTACTTAAGTTTCCTTTTGTTGAATAAAGTTATTATTATTATTATTATCATCTATAGACATAATTTTAGAACTCAGTATTGAAAGTAAATAAAACGGGATATATTCTGGTCTGATTCTTTATTCTTACAAAACCTCTTCGTTAGTTTTTAAGACTGCAAAAGATGTTCTGCCTTGTTTTGTCCGTCTTGAGCTTGAAACGCCTTATTAATTTTAATTTAAAACAAAAAAACCATTTGGTACGGTTACTTGATAAGAAGTATTAATGTAAATAATTTATTTATCTTTTAAATATATTTTTATTTATGTATAATAAACTCTGGTGTTGTTAAGAAACAATAAATCAACTAAATAACTTAACAAATTAGGTATTAAATTGAATATAATAATCTTTTAAGGCGAACACATACAAAACTATAAATAATAATCTACTACTAAGTAATACTATCTATTAATCATGATTAAAACATGGGAAAATTTCACGAGACAAACAAATATGAATAAAATTAATTACATAGAAATAAACCCTTAATTATTTAAGTAACCACTTGAAGGCAGGCACAGCTCATAGAGTTGTTTTGAAAGCGAATCAATAAAAAAAATATCTTTAGAGGAATTGCGGGTGACGACGGCTATTTTCTAATATAGGAAGAAGGTATATAAGTAGTTGTTTTGTTAAAAAACAATGAAATCTTTTTGTTTTAGATCTAATAATTAATCATTATGAATTTTTTCTGCTTTCATTAATTTTACTGCTTTCCTTGCAGAACGATTGTTATAATAAAAAAGCAGTGCTCAAGATTTATTTTGTTGTACTTACTGTCTGTTGTATAGGTAATATGAGGTTACTTGTGCTTTGATTGGTAGTTAAAAAAATATCGCTAGTATAGTGATCTTAATGTCCTGCGATGGCGGCGTGAAAGAGACCACGCTCCAGCTTACTTACTGGTCTGCATAGTTCTAATAATATTACATCATTCTATCTAATAATATAATATAAATTATATTGGCTGGCTTAAATTAAATGGCATAACACAATCCCACGCCCGGCATGCGTCAGTTCCTAATTATTATTCTGTGGTTGAATCGACAGCACAATTAAATGTATTGCTAAATACCATTAGGGGCACGATAATTATCTCATGATGGCTGCTCACATTAACAATTGTCATTTTTGGATACGATTTTGGTAGCGTACGTGACTGTAGGCAAGTATGTCATCTTGATTGAGTTCAGAGGGCGGGCCTCTTAATTGATTCTTAATAATACTCAGAAATCCAGTTGAGATTTTCCTCAAAACTGGTGCAGCGATGTTAATTACAGTAAGTGAGAAATGGATACCGCTATATACCTGTCTTATTACCTTTACCGTACCGTTAAATAAATTTGATATATTTGGAAATTAAAATGTATTTTTCCTGAAAAAAATCTAAAGTTTATCGGGAAGCTTTTTCTTATTCAACGATGGCGATTCAAGTGCCACTGGAGTGGATTTTATTTTTCAACCGCAGTGTTTAAGCTTTCTATTATGTAAAGAAACAATTTTCGGTTGGATATAAAATTATAAATGCGAAATGTCATTTGTATTGACGTCAATTCGGGAAATTCAATTCGAATGTTGTTTACGATGTTTTGTGTGGACGTCAGTTCTTAGAATACTTATGAACTAGACACTAGAGGTTTTAAAAAATGAGGCTAGTTTCGACTAGATGTTATAACTGAAATATATTTATATGATATGCATCAAACGATTGCAAGAAAGGACCTGAAATATCGAAAACACGATTTTTAAACAATGTTATGAAACGCTCTATTTTCCTACTCAATGAATTGTTCACACGCATAAACAATATCGCATTCTAAATCATTCAAAGTTGCCGTCTGGACGATGTTTGTAGATTCGAATTGTTGAGATAGGTTCATGTAAGTTCGTTGATTCGTGTTGTGGGTCAAAGGACGACGCGCCGGGGGCAAGCTGAGCCAGACGCGGGGTGAATGCACCAGTCCCGTCCATGCATAATGCAGGCCCTGCATCCATGCACATGTATGACGACAGCTGTTTGCTTGTTTCGATTCCTCCCCCTCGCACCCCTACACCCGCTATACGCAAATCCCGCTCTGAAAGCAGGAAAATTTTGCTGAACAAGAATTTTTCGTATTCATGTATTATAAAATGTCATCATCAAAAGCTGCACATGTTAAATTCATCTCAGTCAAATATTTTCCTGTTTACGAAATACTTCAAATGTCATTTGCGTCTTAGTTTACCTTTAACTAACAAAGATAAAATTATATTCAGTACAAAAAAATTAGATAAATAAATTTTATAAAAAAATATGTCACTGTAATTACGTCCGCAGCTTATTGACCAAAACCGACAGCTACAGACAGAACCGAAAATATCTATCTATGCAGGCAGGCAGGAATGGTCCTATCGCCAAGTTACGATCTTCGACGGCCACCACACTACACAATTAAGGAAAAACGGGGAAAAATCTTAACGATTGCTCCTATCGGAAATGTTTGTCTCTGTGTCTGTGACAACGAACCCATGTCCAGCAGTGGACGTTCTACTGTAGTTATGATGATTATGTTGAAGGAAATAATGTCAGTGTCAGTCTTGTTTACACATTCTTCTTATACACATATGACAACATGTTGATGTTGGTTCAATCCTGGAACACGTCTGGTACATATTTGGGCGGGACTGCAAATCACGCGAGTGCGCACGACCGCTAATAAATTGGGGTTAAACGCTAGTGATGATTCAGTGTGACAACCTCGGTTAATGATCATTACATAAAGTGGTTGGCGAAATCAAAGCCACGGCACTAGCGCGTGCTGTCTAACGCGCCACGCGTACTTACACTTTTTTATAACAACCCTTCTATTTACTCAAACTCTATTAAAACTCGAATGGATTTACTAGAAGTAACCGCTACGACTACGGTACTTAAAATGGGTTTGATTCACAGATTGTATATGTTAGTTAGGAGAATGCATGGTATGTAGTCTATCAAACAGACCCTTTGTACAATTGTTATTCTTGGCGCGGGTTAGTAACCTCGGGTTTGATTCCCAGCCAGAATGGAAAATCACCCTAAATCTGTTCTAGGTCTAGGTGTAGGTATCTCAGTCCAATGTTTATAACAAAGTTTACTTTTAAAATTCGTGTTGTAAGCAAAATTTGTTTTAAGAGTGAACTTAAACTCATTTAATAGATTTTACGATATAATACGTCTCTACGGATTTTACGAATAACTTCGTCGCTCATTTCTCTCTGTTTCGAAGATTTAGTTTTATGTGCAGAAGTTCCAATGCTTATGTGTTTTTTAACTTTTTTTCGTGTAGTTGGTGAAAAAAAAAACATTCTTGGAAACGGTCACCTGGGACTGAAATTATATTGGAAATTGTACTGATAAAATAAATTGTTTATTATATCAATGTATAATCACTAGGCTTTTACTACTCGAATAAAACTGCTATGTTTAACTTTTACATGTTTTACAGTAACACTTCTTGAAAGCAATTGCCGCAAAATAACCGAAAACCGAAGAAAAATATAAAGTTGTATAAACCGCGTTTCAAAGCATAAGTATAATCTGGGTAAAAAAATAATTGAACTTTCGCATCATCGATTCAAACACTAAGAAATCATCAATTTCGTTTGCTATACTATCTGCTTGCTCTATTGTCAATTTTTATTCATTTCTCAACCCTTGTCCCTAGGAAAAAGTCGTAGACCCATGGGTGCGTTCACCTTTGTTCTGACCGGTCAGGGATTTTTTTACATGATTTATATCAATTATTGTAAACAGCTTAATGTTGAAGACACGCAAGCGATCAGATCAGACATAGTTTGTCCTCACCGCAACTTTGGTGGAAAATTGGACTTAAACATTGTTAATTCTATTCACAATACTGGCCATTATCATGTGTTTTTATCGAATGTTTTAGTGACTTTTCGTCTAGTAGATTCTAACTTGCTAATAAACTATAAAAATTGACCTCACAGCTGCTGATACATACAAATTATATATTTCCTACCAAAGATCATCATAGTGTAGATGGTTCAATTCATACCACTCACGCTAATTTCACATGCATTATGTCGCGTATAACCGTAGCTACTTTGATCGTTTTTAGTTGGTATTTACTTCTAAGAGTAACGTCCGAGACCGTACCTATCTGCATGAGCATTCATTTCTAGTGATTCTTTATGTAAATTATCTGTATTAATCAGATGCATGATATGTGCACCCACGTTTGTTTTTTAAACTTCGAACCGTAGGGTTTGACTTGAACACACATCAATTAGCATTTGTACGTGGAATCTAACAACATAACGCTGTTATAATAAAAAAAATATGTCCGACGCTAGGATAATCTTGTAACATTTTTTCACATTCTCAAGAAATATAACGTAAAAGTATTAGTACGTTTTAAAACTTTATAATTATTATTAGTTGGTCTAAAGACTAGCACTTAAAAATGAGATAATTAATTATTAAAACTATTTATTTAAAATACACGATTCTTACAAAAAAAAAACAAGTTACTGCTTAACCAAAAGACAAATACATGGGATTAAAATATTTTGGCTACGGATTTGACTTCGTAGTAGGTTACTTATTTTTTGTTGTCT
Source organism: Heortia vitessoides (assembly GCA_020976665.1). Taxonomy (NCBI): domain Eukaryota; kingdom Metazoa; phylum Arthropoda; class Insecta; order Lepidoptera; family Crambidae; genus Heortia; species Heortia vitessoides. The sequence continues at coordinate 11,503,730 of JACJUM010003085.1, read as the reverse complement.
AAGCTCTTAAAGCGGATGAAGATTAAATCAATATGACTTGTACTTTGTATGTCAAGTTCTCGATTACTATATACATAGCCACGGAAACGATATTATGTAAGAGCAAAAAAATCCGCAGATTGACGCTGAGAAGTCCAATTATTTTTTCGAAACTAGCTCAAATGGAGTGGGCTTCAACGGGCATATGTACAACTGAGCACCCGAATATGACTAGGCGTTTGTGTAATACCTGATATAATTAAATATTTATTAATTTAAACTTAAACAGCTATTACATTTAAATATATAAACACTAATGTTGAAACATAAAATATATACATTATATCTATGAGTCATCACCCGATGCTTACCGTACACAAGCCTTGACGTAACTTTTATTATATAGAAATAAAAAGAAATAAATTAATCACGGCATGTATTGCTGAGAGTGACATATGCAATCTTTTCGGCACTTATTACAGAAACAACCAAAGAGAAACATAAATGACAGGAACAGTCACGCTAACATAATGAGCAGAAACAATTTGTAATGCAAAATTAAAAATTTAAGAACGATTGCCACTAGATAATCTTATCGTCAGCCAAAAAAAGTGTATAAAGTAAAATAAATAAACTGTTTTAAAGTCGTTATGAAAGTAGTTTTGTAATGAGTAGTGAACACTTAAATGTTAGCAAAAATTGGAATGAAAAATCATACATCTCATATTAAGGATGCTCTTAAATTTTGTTTTTAATGTTTGGGTCTTATTCATAAACTTGAAAAATGCCGTTAAATTTATCTATATAACATGTAGTTAATAAAAATTACGTTTTAAAATACCAATGTTGAGCGAAAAGATTTTGATGTTACTTATCCGAAAATAATTAAAAGTTCCCTGTCGCATTTGTTCGACATTTTACTGCCACTTACCGATTATTTATATTTACCTATTATAATAAACAATTTTGATATAGGTTCGGTTCCCTCCGATAGATGTATGATACTTGAAAGCTTTGAATACATAAGTTATTTAACAAACAGTTAAGGCTGTAAAGGCACAATAATAAAATAGGCTCCGTTGATTCTGCAGGAAAATGTTGTGTTTACATTTACGAGTATATAAGGTTTTCTTTCAAAATTCATAACTGCGGTAGTCGGACGTGGGTAAGTAAGCGTCTCGGATTAGTGTATCCATCACGAGGGAGCCGAGTGTCGCGCGGCACTCCACTCAATCACCGTGATTGGCACTATTAAGTCCACACATTGTAGCCTGCACTTCGCTTGTTAACCACTGACACTGATCTTCAAATGGAACTGCTAAAGAATATATTTTTGAATATATGAAATAAAATATTGTTGGAATCTGAGAAAAATTTCATCCAAAAAAATTTATTTTCTTAAAGTAAACTCATCCTCAGGCATCAGCTGAAGCATGCTAGTGCAGTCTAATTACATTTCAAATAAAAAGAGTCATAGGTTGTGGAAATTTCGGTCTCTCCTCTTTCCTCATTCATACTACGATTACACGCTCGATGATGGGTAGTGGTTGCATAGCATTATAATAAACATTAATTTTTTGTGTATTGTGTAATAGTAAGTAAAAATCCTAAGATAAAGTTAAAATATTCCAATAAATATTACTAGGATGCATTTAGCCGTGAGGTACCAGCAGAGTAGCATAGTATCTCCCCCTGTACCAGGTGTCGTAAAAGGCAAATTAGGTACCAAATGCATAGGGCGAGGATGGGTAGAAGCTTCCATGCCAACATGCTTGCCCAGCGCGGCAATTATGGGAAAAATTTCCCTTTTAGAGGAGACCCTAGAGGAGGCCTATGTCCAGCAATGGACTTTCAATGGCTGGTATGAAGATGATGAGGACGCATATAGTCTGGGATATGCGTAATATCAAATATGAATACTACACTCTCAATATTAAATGGATTATCACGTGCATATACCTGCTCACCAAACTTGAAAGGTACTGATTTGTAAAGAGTGATCGTCGGTCATATTATAATGCGGCTGACGTATTTTTCTTGAAAGAAATAGACATCATTGTATAAATTTTGCTTAGTTTTAGTAATTTAATTCAAAAATATGAATTGGAAGAACATAGACCTATGTAAACAGCTCATTTAAAATTTTATAGGGGTACAGCATTTTCATGCAAAGGACTGGGCTTGTAAATTGGATATCTTTGACCGTCAAGTTTGACGCATTTTCTTAAAGTAGGTGCATAATTTAGCAGTGGGGCCTGGGTACTTAATTATTTATTATTTAAAGAATCTATTGAATTTTGCAATTCATGAAAATATATTTTAATGCATGACTTATTCATAGTGCGCCATCGTCTTATCAAGGTGTGTGTAGAATTCTAATAGTGCGAATTCGTTAATAAATGTATGGATTATTATTGTTAATACCAAAAATACAAGCCTATAAGAATTAGGTTGTTAGGGAGACCGTGTGAATGTCTTTAACTTAGGAAATATTTTAAACTTAAAATAATTTGGATATATAAAAGTGCGTCTATAAAATAATATGTGATAAATCACAAAGCATTTTCATTTCAAAGCATTTTTTATATGAATCTTAAGACTTTGGATAAGATACGCGAGGAAATTATTATTTTTACTATAATTTTAAAATGGCTAAATAGACAAAACTTGAGGTTTTCTACCTTAAACCGGAGAAATCTATCCTGTATGTGTGTGAGGGATTTTCAATAAAAAAACATATTTGCTTGAATATTTATATTATAATATATATAATATTTTATTATAATATTACAATATATTTTGCGTGTATTTTTTCCAATTCTTTTTTAAGGGATGCTATACAAGTAAATATGTTTCACGCTTTACGCGACAATAATATATGAACCGTTTTTATACAGATAAATACAAATATTGTTGTTAGAGGCTTTAGGGGCTACTGGGACTGACAGATGGCATTTTATCCATGTTTTCTAGCGTGGCAATAATTGGGCAAAAGACCGTAATGATTTTAAATAACTTGGGGAGGCGTAGGTCTCGCAGTGGACGTGCTACGGCTGACACGATGATAATGAAGAAGCAGTGCGGGCTTTTTGCCACGACATTTAATTTCTGACATTATTAAATAAAACAAGTAACAAATAAATACATTTATCCCTTTGCATTATCAAATGAGCAAAAGCCTTATTAGGAAAAAAGCTTTATCCTATATTAGTTACTGCTTGGCAACTTACCAGAACAGGCTAAAATCACCTAAGTAGTTACGGATAATAAGAAAGTTACCCTAATGAGTTAGGTAAATTTCTCATTAAAACATTATTGTATTTATTAACTACATGTGCAATAAAAAACTTAGACAATAAGTAGACTGCATTTTTAAATACGGTCCTGTATATTTAGTATCTTCTGAAGAATATATCTCTCTCTCTACAGTTGGGTGATAACTACTAATCAAATGAATATATAGTTATCCTTCGCAAAAATAAAAACTTGGGGATTCAACACAAATAACTTAAAAGCATCTGATATTCTAGAAATTCATAGTAGTCAATATTGGCTATAATTTGTGCACCCTAAGTGGCGTCGCATGGCGTCAGGTCAACCGCCTTGCTCGGCTATATCTACATTCCATTATCACTGATTGAGGACTGAAGTATTTTAACAAGGTTGGTATTAATATTAAAGTGTAGGTGTCGTATATTCAATGCGGGCAAGGACCGGTCACGGCACGGCCCGACCGCGCGACCATTCGACCACTTGGCGAACACTAGTGGATCCAAGAGGTGACATTGCCGTAAATTAATATGTGTATGTTATTAATACCTCGTAGCGTAATTGCGTAACGACTACGAGACGGCGCTACGAGCTTTCTAATATTAGATGTTATTTTATATCGCTGCTCTAGAATATGTATTCACGATGAAATTAATTTTTATATTAGATAACTTTTTAACAAATCGACTTGTTTTGTTGTTTCGATCCGTGTCTACAAGTTACGATACGCCTAATATAATTATGATTGAAAACTTATTGTTGATTATTCAAATCTTATTAAACGTTTAATGTTTTAATTAACCACGATCTGTGTCAGGCTCGTCTTTTACATATGTACTATATTATATTTGGTAAATAGCAGTAGTTTGCATTTATATTTATAAATAATCGTCTAGTCAGATCTGTATTTAAGATACATACTTAAACCTAGGCATTAAATCGGTCTGTGAATATCTTCCTTAATTTGAATTCGGAGTAAGCGTGGGGTCCAGGGTTCAACGAATCCCTCTACATGCCATTTGACATTCGCCGCCAGCGCCACTCAGCGGCTCACTATTTCTCACATAAGTTTATTCCGGTATAACATACATATGAAATCAGTATTGAAATTCCTTTGTTGCGGCGTTGGACTCCGGGCCTCGATCACTCTCTCTTAGACCATATCTGAACATAGGCTTCAATATAAATTATTGCTTAAAAATAATTATGAAATGTATTCATTTAATTCAATGTAGGTAGTATTTGTCAAAAATGTAAAATTACCCTTTCAGAACTTTAATACAAAAATGTTCTTAAAATCGGTAATAATAGCCATGCTCGTTCGGGTGTATAGCAAAAATTATCTATTTTAAACCAATCTACTATTCATACCTCGTTATCAAACAAATCTCAATTTCTTTCTCTTCAGTTTATTATTTATTTTTCATTATTATTTTTTAATAAAATACAAATGAAAAGAAAACTAAACATTAAAAGTTTAAATAAAATTGGATTCGTTCTAAGTACTATTATATTGTTTATATATCAAATCATATCGTAGATGGAAACTGTCTAATAAAGAAGGTATAATATAAAATTAAAATATTCTAATAAATGTTACATTATCTTAAAAGTACATTACTAATTCATGTAATACAGCCGGGTTGTGACCTATTGTGCATAATATAATTTGAACGAATGTATTAGAGCGCTTTCCCAACATAAATTTGAAAGTAGATAAAAATAGTAGTTCAAATCGTAGACTCAAGTCTTCCAATGTGAGTTGATATTCTGAGTTCTGTTACGTTTTCAGTAAGTTAAATGAATAAATGTGATAATTGTAAAATATTTTTTTTTATATTTTACACTAAGAGCGTTTTGGCTATAGTAAACTAATGAGCTACAATTTTTGAAAATTTCTATTATATTTTATATCTATGTAACATTATTGGACTTCACATAATTTATGATTTACATAAACTAACGGCTATTTCCTATGAAGTAGGCTGATTGCCATTTGTTCAGTCCTTGTGATACACGAGGATTTATTATGGCTGGTATATGCTCTTCTATTTTTTCAACAACTTCATTAACCTTAGACACCTAAATACTTTCGTAAATTTACTTTCAAGCATCCGCTCTACAAGCTAAAAGCATGTCGCATTGTTCTTATATCGCACAATTTCTTAAGCTACCATTATATTTTAATTTAACTATGCGAATACTACGGAAAGATGTCATTTCAACGTCGTTCCTACCCAACACTAAGTACCATACATTAGTGAAGATATTATTGCATTGTGACAGGATGCATACCTATAAAACTAAATAATATTTATTTTTTTACATGTTTTTGTCACGTTTACCATCTGTTTTGTGAATTATATTTATTTATCAATATTTAACTATAAATTTTTGGACTTACTAATTTTTTATAACACGCACCGATACGGCAACAGATAAACTACAATAAAAATATATTTATTTTCAAATGTTTCATTTATTAGTATGTTTAATAATGTTTTATTTATTTAGGACTAGAACTCCTCTTAATAAATTGGTTAAGAATTATTGGTGGCCTTGTATACGGGTCATATGTACCGCAAAATATACCATTCGTACATTCATTACTGTGTCCGATTGGTTAACCTATGTAAGAACAAAGAAGAAGCAAAATATTCATCAGATTGTTATTAATTGTTATGATATTAATATTATTGTTTGACATGACAAAACTACATCCAGACTTGAAAATGGCGTGGCAAAGAGGATGTAATATTGTTAGTAAAGAACCAAAAAAATAAATATAACTTTTATAAAGCTAAGTCAGCAAAATGATTAAGTTAGTGGATTCAATAAATTAATTTGCAGACATTAACATTTTGCTGTGGTCTAGTTGTTCTTGTGGTTCTGGTTGCTGGCTAATTCTTGGTAAATTTGATAATGTCGTATAGATCTGTCATAATTATTTGCTGCATATCAGATGACAATATTTCTTGACTCTCCATATACTTTAGTTCTTGAGAGATATTAGTGCTGCACTAATATCTCTCAATCCATAATAAATTGGATCGTCTATTAAACAACTGTCTTCGTTTCGTTTTTGGTTTGCGTAAATACGATCATATTTCCCATTACCGTTCTCTTCTCAGCTGGCTTCCTATTCTTGAACGTCAAATTTTTCAAAATATTCGAGTTCTAACCATACTATTTTCAATACTTTTGGATCCGTACGCACCAACTTACTTAAAGGACAGATTCCAATTCCTATCTTCCTCTCACGAACGCAATCTCCGTTCTTCTAATACTCTCTCGCTCTTAACTCCTTCTCATCATTCTAGTTTTTTGACTTGAATTTTAAGCGATCCCCAAACAAATTCATCCTGAAACGCTGTCTCCGTACTTTATTTACTGATGCTGCTGCTGTAATATATATATATATATATATATATTATATTAAATTTATTTATACAAATATGTATGTCACGTTTATCTATTTTGTATATATATATTGTCTGCACCACTATATATATATTTCTTTTCTGTTTCATGTAATGGTTGACTGGGAGATAGTGCCATCTGGTATTAAGTTCGCCATTTGTTCATTTTGAAACATTTTGTGCAATAAAGTTAAATAAATAAAAAATACTTGTACATTATCATGTAGTACGAGGAGTAGATGACCCTATATATATTCAAATAAACATTCATTCATGCGATTCTAGAACACTCCCTGGGTGGTATTAACAAAATTCATACGCAAATTCAAGCGATACACTGAGTTAAAATAGATATCACCGTAGAGATCAGGGGAAACGCGGGCGACTCATCGTCCATACAAATGTTAACATCTATTTTGTTCTTGTCTCTACTTTTCCTATTCTGTTTAGTGATTATAACTATAATATGTATCTATAACATGTTTTATTATACACTGATGACAGGCCTGATGGCGTAGATAGCGATTCTATCTTATACGTCAATGGTCGTGAATTCGATCCCCACCCAGGACAAATGTATGTATTGCTTCTGTGTCTGGGTGTTGAATGTATTTTCATTTTATATGTACGATTCCTCTATCACGAAGTCAGCTCAATGTATGAGATACTGCTATTACCACATCTCTCTTGTTATTCCGAGAAGAACTCATGTCGGTTCCTTACCTCTAAACTGTGTAAAATGTCGAGCCGATCACATAGAGAAAAACAGAAAGCTAGATCTATCTCACGGGAACAAATTAGACTATGTGTAATCCTAGAATTTCAACAATCTCTGTACCAAATTTCTTTCAAATCTGTTCTGTTTTTCTGGAGTGTAAGAGTAACAAACTTACATTCATACATTAATATTTACTGTAGAATTTTATTAGTAATGACTGGGTAGAAATATGAATAACGCGCGGCCCGCCTTTCCCCTCAACTAATTCATGCTAGATGCGCCATTTTTTGCCTTGTATATAATAAGGAATGTATAAAATAACAATCGTTTTATTTTAGTATTGTAATATGACGCACGAGGAGGGTTTCAGGAATTAGTTAATGACGATGTTGGTTTCCGGTCAGCTTATTTCATTATCATTAAACAGATACGCGTTAAACAAAACATGTTGCATTGTTTTTTCATAAAGAAATTAACTTAAAATTTATATACTTATTTCGTCACTCTTATAAATTTACATAGATACCAACTAGTTTTTCACCCGCAGCTTTTTAATATATCGATAGTCTATCGATAAATAGCGTTCTTACGTTTGTATCCATAGTGAGATATAAGAAATACGCGCGTAGATATCAATAGGTGTATGGATGTAGCAACATGCGAAAATTTAATTAAAATTCAGATTGTCATTGTTACTGCATTTGACCACATCGACTGGTCGTATATAACTAGAAATTCCCCGCGGTTTCACCCACGTAAAGTTCTAGAACTTTCATACTAAATTTGCACCTGTCCTTTAAGAGATATTTAAAAAAAAAAATTTCAAATATCTCTTTAAAGACGGGTTCACATATTTCATGACTTTCGATAAAGAATCTTCATACTGAATTTCATTCGAATAACTTCAAAAACGATTAAGTTTCATACTAACATTGTTTTACCTATAGGGGGTGAGTTTTAAAAAATTCTAACTCTTATAGTTTAGGCCCTGCGTTAATATATCAGCCACCTTCTCGTTTCATGATAAATTAATATGTAAAAGTCTTTTGAGAAAAATTGATACAATTACGACGCACAATTATAGTCGAAATATTGTTTTAGACTAACAGTCTAGCAGGTCTTAGCAATATGTGATGGTTGGATGCCGGGGAAAGAAATATATATAGTTCTCAACGAGATGCAGGCAGTAGGTATCAAATGCCACCGATCTATTTACCTGAAGTTAATAGATCAGTTAATATATAATGGCTGGTTAACCTCCCGAGCCAAAGAAATTTATTTTGATTACCTTGGTTGTGACAAGGGTTATTTATTTAATCATATTTTCTTTTATTATCATTATCAAATCTAATGCTGATCTACTTAGGGAAACGGGCCAGGCCGTTTATTTATCGTACGACCCTATATAATGATCGGCTTGGATGCCACCCGAAAAGCATGGAGGCTTCCTCACTCTAAATTACTTGGAACTTATTAGTTTCAAATCACTACATTCTTTATAAACTAATAGGTATTATGAGGTTTTATTACAAGTTAAATAAATCCTAAAGTTATGATCCTATTATAAAAGTCAATCAAGTGTGAAACCTTTCTGGTCTAATTTACGTTTTTATTTTTAACTCCTTTTTATGAATATTTAAACACGTGTGGGCCTCTAAAGGAATGCCATTGCCATAATAAATTAAATATCGACTTTATCCAGTGTATGACGGTGAAAGTATCAGTGGTTTACTTCCCGCCGACGTAAACTTGCGTTCTGCGTAAGGTTATTGAACTGTACTTACTCCCGTCGCACTCAATTCAATTCGTATTTCAGCCATCCCGCCCTCCGTCAACCTTTGCCGTTTATTCATATGTATAAAACCAGCTGCCGATATACCTCGGCCTGATTTAAATTCATTTATTTATTATTATTATGTTTTTTTACTTGATTTATTTATTTATGTGCAGCACTTTTCATGACATCTCCGAAAGGTTTTTACATTTATGTTTTTTATGAATACCTTTTGTAGTTTGTTTTTTTATCATTTGCCTTTTCTTGTTTTGCGGGAAGAAACTATCCAGTCGTTTAGCTGGTACAAACAAACAGATATATGAACAGGTTAATAAATTATTATTATTTAAAAAAGTTATAAATAATTAGTATTATTTATTTGCGTTTTGTTTCGTACATTTACTTGTAATGAAGAAAAAAAAATGTTGTGGCATTACAATCACACGTTTAAATGTATTACAATAAATAGGTTCTAATATGAATAGTACAAAATATTTGTCTTCTCTATGGCGTGTGATTGTAATGAGTGTTCATGAATCGCATACAGATGACCTACCGCCGACACCACCTACCGCCCACCCAGGGTGACCGACGCCCGGTAGAGCTCAACTCTATCATTCTTAGAAATTGAATGATATTACGCTCTACCTACCGTCGTTTTATTGCGTCTCAAGTGAGCTGTGGATTTTAATAGTTTTGTGTTGCATGCTAATTAATTTTAGGAATGCAATTATTCAACTCCAAGAATTCAATTAGCTATACGGCTAATATATTATGATGCCAATAATTAAAAGGGGCTGAAGTTTGCGGCCATCCGCGTAAACAATTTACAAAATCTTTATATAAATTGAACTTATGTCTTTTAATAATTCTTTTTGTATTAACACACTTTATTTTGGACATATTTTTGAAGTCTTATTTTACATAGCACCTCCGTGGTCCGTTCATTCAACGCTGTAGAGGTATTTTATTTAAGTAACCTGACATTCTAATATGGTTTCAATTTTAAAATTTCAAACAGTATTTCTTTTTGTTGTTTTGCATTGTATAGTGCGGATTGCTGAAACTAGAAGACAAGGTTTGGGAAGAGAACGATGCACAGAATCACAAAATGACGTTTTAGAGAGTCATGCGTGTCTGAGCCGTAAGGCGTTAAGTGTAGACGTAAAGAAGACTGTTGAGGAATTAATAGGAGTCGAAACTACTCTGTTGACGGTAAGAAGGAGTAAATTGACTATAGTTTTCCCGAAACCGGAGGCAGTCCTCCGGAACTAACTGGTTCCGTGAACAAAATATAGTTTTGTGAAGAGTTTGCGAAAATAATTCCTTATAGAAGTAACATTTTCGTATTTTGTTGTCTTCTTCAAATTTGCAATTTTATTAACTAATTAGTATATTTATATTTTTTAAGTAAACATATCACAAAATAAATCTCTTCAACCATCAACATTTTAACCTTGAACCGCGGTCTATTTGTAGATCAAAACAGATCAGATAATCAAGTACATTTGTATGCCTGACTAGTTTAGTCCATCGGTAACGGTTTTGTGTTACCTCACTCTATCTGTATACTGATAAAAAATCATTGTCTATTAAAAAGTATGTATGTATATGGTAATCATAAATTTGTAAGTAACTAATGCCATGTTTTTCCGAATAAATTTAATTCCGATAAAATTGTAGAGAGCTGAATACTTTTAAAAAGCATAATTAACAGGACGGAGGCTATAAATATATTCAACACCGAAATCTCGCAAAACTCTTGATCTTAATAGGAGATGGTCATAATCACTGCCAGCTGTTAGATATATGGAGGTCCCACGCGATATTTTGGTCCCAAAACAAACGATGTTGGCTTATTAAGTTTTAAGGTTTGGAAGTCGGCCTCCTACGCGGGAGAGCCTTGGATGACGTCAATCAAACTAGTTTCTTTTCCAGAATAAGCTTGGAACTTGTTAATTGTAAAGATATTTTTATGTGGTTCGCTCGTCGTCATCAGAGCTATAAATTAACGACAAGTCAAATTAGAGTAAGAGATTATAATATATTATTAGATTCTTCCTTGTACAACAAATTAAATAGGATGCGAAGCGTATACTGCGTTGTGAGATTTCAATGTATGCGAATGCGAATCTCGTCTTAACTCCAAACACAACGTATTTTATCCCTTGATGTGGTGTGTTATTGTAACGGCGATGGTTTAATCATTACTCTTACTGTTTAAGATATTGTCTTTAATGTATATGTATGTAATGTCTCGTAAGATAGGAGGGAGGACCTGTAGATTAAAAACACAGGCAGTTTTTCTTCTTACTGTAGACTCCAGTCTTTTACAATTATAATAAAATAATTGTATTTTATTGCATATTCTAAGGCTGCTGTGAGAAAATAAATTATAATAAATCCGAAAACCGAAAAGACGATAAATAAAATAAAATATGCCGTAAATATGATAAATTAGTGTGGTTTTTATAAGTTATAAGTTGCCGTAAGTATAATCGATGTTTATCGTTATAGTATTTATTTACTATAAAAGGTTTCTGGATTGAGAAAGTCAAAAATGGATTTATTATGCATCTTGCTGGTAATTTACTTAATTTTTTCCTCAGCAGGAGTCAATCTAAAAATTAATTTAATGATGTAGCTACACATGAAATTACACTATACCACTTTATAGTCAAAAAAACATTTTTCAAACATAATGTTAATATTTGTTGTAGTTGCGTAGATGCCTAGTTTATTCACTTACAACCCAAGGCCGTATCCTCAACTCAGAACTATCTAAATTTTGCTGCTACGTGACATCCGTAAAAAAATTCTACTATTTTCTGGTAATATTTACAAATACTATGATGGTAATTGATAAATTTCCATGAGGGAGCCGTGCGAACACAAGGTAAACAACAATAACGTCTTTTGTAGTATCAATCACATTGACTGAGACCTTAAACGCACTTCTACAAGGTATTCGTTGATGGTATATACAATTTTAAATAGAAAACAAAATATATAACCTAAAAAATACTTTAAAAAATGCACGTTGAAAATAAAAAAAATCTACTGCCTAAATAAGCATGAATGGCGCAGTACAACTTTATACTAAAAAACAGGTATGATAAATATGATCGTTGAAAACCCGCTTCGGATGACGTCAAAAGCAGGTTTTATTTAAGTGTACACTGAGAAACTGGAGCCATAAATAGTGTCTGCAACGCTTCATTATTGATATCCACATCTAGCGTACAGTTACCCCATAAATGTATTAATATGCCACGATATGTTGTGGAGACGCATCTAATTACTAAAATATTTTTGGACGAAGAAACAAGACTAGAATTTTTTTTTGTGGGGAACATGTTTATATATAACCAGTAAAGATTTTGATTGTTGAAACTGACTAAGGATGAGTTTGTAGAGTTTAACTTTTATATTATGTGAATAACATCAAGATCTTCTAACTGTACTTTTTTAAAATAGCTCGATTATGATCATATCAGTATGGTATTGGAGGATATAACTTGTTACTTACAAAACAAAGGTTTCACATTATATTATATAAAATCATCATATTCTAAATAAGCTATATTAAGGTTTTTTATTTTATATCAAGATCTAATTTACTGTATATTTACCTAAATTAATAATCATTGTTAAAACTGAAATCATAACGTAATTCCCGATTAGAAAATTGGGTTTGGCAGATTCAGATATAATATGAAACTAAAATATTAACTTCCTCTCTCGGTTACATATAGGCGAGATTTAGTCACGAAACATTGAGAATTGAATACATAAGTAATGTTAATGGTTGACATAAATTCAGTATAACGAGCTCGTCAAATTAATTAATTCGACCTGTAATCTCATTTAGTTAACAGGCCGAGGCATCTCTGCATAGATATTACCATCTACCGGTCGCAATAAACCCGTAATTGAACTTGATACGTGTGAGCAAATCTCACGTTTCCCACGTAAACTACTTGGTAGTTAGGGTGACTAATATATATTGGAACAAAAAGACTACGCTTTAAATAGAATATTGAGTAACAATAAAGTAATCTTAGTGGAAAAACAAATGAATACTATTTTTGCTATTGTTTTATTTTTGATGCTTACTTTGCTTGTTGGTTGGAATCGAATTGCTGCGACGTTCGATCGTTGTATTTACAGAACTGAACATCGGCGCTTGTAATATATTAAGCGGGTAAACATAACAGACAGACAGACAGACAGAGTTACTTTCATATTTATAATGTTAGTAAGGATATTTGTCTCGCATCTTTAAACAGCTCTATCGCATGGAAAAAACAAATTACCCATTAACTGAAAATAGTCTAAAATTTAATCAACACATAGAAAAAAAATGTTAAAGTTGAATAAACTGCGATTTAAAACCGATAAATAATTATGAGTAATGAACACATTGAATGATGAATGCTATGAATATTGTAGAAGTCTCAAAATTTTAATTGGTAGCGTAAGTAGTAAATGTAAGTGATTGATATTTTATACAAACGTGTAATTTTAAATACGTGTGATTTTTAACACATTGCGTGGAGCAAAGTGACTTAACAAATTAAAGATAAATTTGTCCAATTCACAATCGTAAGCCATGGCTACATTAATGTGAAGAGAAAGTGCAGGGTTGCAATGTCGAGCGCGATTGACGTCAAACTGCGATGTCATAACACCGTACGCTGCGCCGACGCTTCTCTCCTGACCGCTTCGATAGCACCGCGTACGATATCTCCTTTTTCACTTTATGACGCTGTTCTGACGCGTTTAACGAGAAATCAAAACAAGGCAATTAATTATTATAATCCAAATTAGATGATTAACCTAAAATGTTTATTTTTTTAGAAAAAGTAAATTTATAGACCATTTATCGTACTGGTAAAATAAAGTTATCGTCAACATTCTTAAATACATCGTCACGGAATTTTATTATATAGCACTAAATCGGTTAATTTTATTTTGAGATGTTTCCACAAGGTACATGTACAATTTCTTTTATGTAACTATGTCGACAAACAAGCATAAGGTCCGCACGACAGCGAGTGACATCGTGTATTTTTTTTCCTTAAGACTAATGAGGCTAGAAAGTGCACACAGTTATCACGATGGAAGAACTTCATAGATAGCAATAGGAATCTGTCGACTAGTCACATTCTGGTAGGCAGCAACATTGAACCCTGAACACTAATGCATGCAGTCTCCTATTACGGCACGCTGTTTACTTGGTCCGCTTCCTTCTTGGCAATAGATCGCGTCAATATTTCTCGTGCAGTGGTTGCGTAATGTGGAACGTACGTAAAACGCGCACTTTACGTGCACCGCACGTAGGGCGCTCGGTCCGCGGCCGCTGTTGGACTCCTAATGAAGTGCAGCTGTGACGTCTCCGCAATTATTATCATGCGTAATCTATAACAAATAATAAAACCAAAGATTAAGAAAAAATTAAACCTGCTAGGTAAACAGTAAACAATAGAATTAGTGGCTGAAGTAACTGCAAGAAGTAGTATAATTAAATACAGGTAAATAATTAAGATTTAGGTAAGTAAGTTACTACCAATGGAGAATAAACCGCTTATCGTTTCATGCTATTATAAATACAGTCGACTTTTCACATCAAATTTTTTGCTGTTCAATCTTATTTCTCCATAGAATCATCGTTTATGTAGTGGCAGATATATAAATTTTATCTTATTTAGGTATATAAATATATAAATATAAATTTAGATATATAAATATAGATATATAAATTTTATCTTATAATATTTTATTTTATTTAGGAATGTAAAGTTAATATTATTATTGAAAACTAGCGGCACGCTTTGATCTTCGTTCGGGTACATAATACAACTATATTCCAGTGTTCCAGTTACCCTGGAAGTTTTAACACTGTGTATGGGATTAAATACTTGCCGTGAGGTACCGGCAGAGTACCTCCCACTGGACCAGGTGTCGTAAGAGGCGACTAAGGTGCCAGAACTGGTGATGGCGGTTTATTCATTCGTAACAGTGTAATTAACAGTGTAAAGCACAGGGCGGGGATTGGCTTGTATTTAAAAAACTTACCAAAAAAGGTTTATCCAATTCGGTGCAGTATTTGTCGAATTATGCGGTCATACATTTTTATCTAGTTAGATAGCTTTTTATAAGGTTAACTTCAATATGCGCTCGTCTGTAGTAAAACAACCTCGGGTCGCTAGATTGGCGACGCGCTAATGGCTACAATGTCCGCTTTCTATCATACTGGCTGTATGCCTGTTTGCCAACCTAGGGGTAAAATACTTAATTGTAAATCAGAAGAGGCGATATCCTCTTCCACTCCAGCTGCTTTCGTCGCATGAAGAGCACAGCGTGGTGGAATATTACTATTAACGTCATAATTGTTCAACAAGTTTGTTGCCTAGCAGAAAAAATTTATATTTTTAAATTCAAAAATAGCCTGACCATAACCTTTTAAAATATTTATATACAACCTATAATTATCTTAATGGTGTCTATGTTATTGTGTAATTATCAAATTTGTTTCATTTTAAATTATTGTCGGCCCATAATTTATAGTATACAGCCAATTTCAAGGATGGTCGTGACGCACTTTCCGATCGAGGCCACTAGTTGCTATTGCTAGTAATCAAATCATATTTTTATATTAGAGTTCCGTAGTTATGAAAGAAATAGATTAAAAAGTTTATAGACATGTTTTCATAAAATAAAAAAATTAAATAAAGCCAGTTTAAATAAAATTACATGAAATTAACACAAAAGGGTAGGTATATAATTATTTATCCATTTAAGACAACATCACATACAGATTTCTGTTCCAAATAAAGAGATTTCTCTTATTGAAACATTGTCTTATTCAAATAGACTTCATATGAGAACCTTCTTTTATTTAAAGTGATTGTTAAAAGATGTGTTGACTTTAATTAGTTGCTTTATTGAATAGATTACAAATACTATCAAGTTTTTTTTTTTATTTTTTAATAATAATAAATTCCCACAACATCTCATACATTGACCTGACTCCGTGGTAAGTCGCTTAAAGCACTTGTGTTACGGACGCCAGACAACAGAGGAATCACAAATACTACTTAAATACATAAATTTTACACCCATACACAGAGCAAACACAAATATCATCATATAAATATTTGCTCTGGGTGGGAATCGAACCCACGACCCCTGGTGCACAAGACAGGATCACTACCATCTGCGCCATCGGGCCCGTATTCATTAGAATTGAATATAGAAAATTTTTGCCTTACAATCTTTACCGTCTGTGTATTAAGGGCGTCCACTAGATCAATATAATTTTAGAAAACAACTTATAACGAGTCTTGACTGAACGTCTAGCGGGTACAGTACCACAGCACAATGAAGGCCAAAATAAATAATAATGATATTTAGATACGGAATCGAACTCTTTTGCAGACATAAGCTTGACCTTCCTATATAGGTTTGCCTTGACACAGCAATAGCGGCTAACAGCGCTGCACTCTAGTGGTGCAAACGCGCACACAATCCGATTGTTCCTTTGTTTACCAGCGTCGATCACAAACATCACATGACAATTCAATTGCCTGGTTCCCAAAGCAAAATGGTTTGTTTTGACGCTTTGCTTCATATATTTATTTATAAACAAATGCACGAACCCTAAATTTTTTTGTCGTTTTATTTCTTTTGAAAAGTTGCCTATAAGTAATTATAATAAAGTAACGTCATAATGCATATGTTTAATATTCAAACAATTAAAATATCTTAATAAATAGGCTAAAATGAACTGTCAAATGATAATATAATAGTTAAGATCAGTTCACAATCCAGTGAAATCCGTAAAATATTTCAGTCTCAAGTTCAAAAGTCTGTTAAATAAAGGTTATTCATCTCTTCTTTCGTTGCATAATGCATTTTACACATGAATAGGTAGACGTCTCGAATCGCCGGGAAATGTTGATAAGATTGTGGCAATTATGTTTTAATATATATTAATCTTCAATAGGTATTATCTAACGACGACGCCAAATAAAATTAACTATAATAAGTGGTCTAATTACCTAAAGCAAGCTTCTAAAAAAAGGGTAACGTTTAATTATATCTATTTATATCGTTTAAATCTAAAAGTTTATATCTATAATGCTTTATTACTTAAGTTTTTAGTAAACTGTCTGAAAGCGATAAGGAAAACCTACGGTTAAAAAGATTATACTCCTTATTGAGTATTGATGTATGCCAAATGTGTATGTAAGGATGATACGTAGAAAGTAATAAACTTTGTAATTCACGATAAGGAAAGAGCGCGGAGTTCAGTTTACGCTTAGGGAAAACTGTAATACCGAATAATTCATAGTAAAAAGGGAAATAGGACAATTGCCCCTTAACTAAAGTATACGAATGTAAACATAAATGACTATGATATATAATGTACTTTTTTGTGTTTATTATAAAGGTAAATTAGATGTATTGTGTACGGCAGGCAAGAGATCAACCTACTCAAATCTGTAAAATGTTTACAATGGCTCGCTTTAATAGATTAATATTAATTGTGAAGTTTTAGATAGGTTAAAGATGGGTTGGTCTGTTGCTGTGTGTACATGAGTAGGCACATGTTTCACAAAAAACCCTTTGATCACCGTTGTAATTTCAACATTCAAAATACAATATTTTATATTAAAACCTTAAGTCGTAACGTAACGTAAGTTATTCTAATTGTTATTAAATAAATAAAAAAACATACATTACTACCTTCTTCTGAAAAGTATCTATCATCTATATAAAAGTATTGATATACACTGCTTATAAATAATGTAAATCTTTATTAATATTATTAATTTAGAATTATTATATTTAAAACATCTCACAATCACTCCCTAAACTTACATAACATATCAATAATAATAATGCACATTTTTGCACTCCTATAAAACAGAGTCAAAGAGATGAACACAAATATAAAAATAGGTAAAGTCAGTACAATATAAGGCAGGTTAGTACAGGTCCATAAGAGTACTTCTCTGCCTTACATTGTCCTGGAGGAAGGTAAATGAAGTCAAGTCTAAATAATTGTAACATTTAAAATAGTGATTGTTTATGTACCTAGATTCCTCCTCCAAGTTTATCTTAACAAGAACACAATATTAATCTCTGTATGAAAAGACAAAATACTGCATATCAAACTTCTGAAACAACAGCGATAACATAGGAGCAACAATATGCTATTTATAGTGTTTACAGTCTCGGAAATAATGTAACATCCTTATATGGGGACTAAATCTCGAATAGCATCTCCAAGCGCAATCAACAAACTTAAGCGTGTCTATTCTACGTTTGAACCATACATATTTATGACCTACATTCGATTTTTAAGATAGTTCATAGAATTGCATATGAACGTCGCATTCTATAGGGCTAAGTCAGATTAAGTGTTTCTTGTCTACGGTCCTTTGAGATACGGAATACATGAATTAATCATACCATAAGAAATAAACTGTCTTTACTAACATAATATAGGCATATTAGAATCTCCGCGCCGAATACTCCAGAAATGTCGAAGGAAAGGTAAACGGCCGTAGTGACCAGGGTGGCTCCCTCGGCGTGCACCAGAGGCCATTGACGTCAATCCTCTTCACATTCATGTTTAATTCCTTGGACTTGTACATAAATGTAATCATTCAATGGTCGCTAAAATATAGAGGTGACAGGTACATTTAAATAATTATGCAATAATGTAAAGTAAATCAGCTTTGTCAGTGCCTACGAAAATATGCATTAATTTACCTGTTAGATACTCAGGTTTGGCTATCATTCCTAGCTAGTCTCTTTCTGACGAATTACTTTTGTATGGGTAATTTCAAATTAGTTAATGATTAATTTTAATAAAAATTTCAAACTTATTTTGTGTCTAGTCCTTATTTTATGTATTAGAAACAACGTGGCATCGTGACTGCATTCATAACTGAAGATCATCCTAGGATATTCTCAATATAAGTATTAAAATTCGATTTAATTTGTTATGCATTCTTCCAATAGGGCCCGATGCAAAACTGTGCAGTTTCATATAGTAAAAAATATATATTTGTCAATTTGTAATGTAACTAGTTCTAATTTTTATCTTATATATGTTTTTAACTTGTTCATGCATTCCAAATCATTAAGGAGTCTGAATAAATTTATGAATAAAAGAAAATTAACAAAGGCATTCTGCTATTTTTTTTATTAAGCTGTTTAATGATATATTTTATTATATAAACTTATTGTTTTTTATATCTATTTATATCGTCATGAAACGATATTTTGTAGAGTATATTTACTGTATACGGTTTAGTGTAATAACATTATTAAAATGTCTAAGTATCGACATGTTCATTTATATTTTAAACAGGTAAAGCACTTCTTTACATCGGAATTAGTAAAATAAACAAATTTATACATCAATCGAAAATATAACATTTAATTAGATTTGGTGGTAGTCGAATTTTAGCGAGTCCTGAATTGTTATTTTTTTATAGTTCAGGATATTCTCTGCAATATTATGACAATATAACTGTTGACTCGACTAATACAGCCAGCTACACAGTGGAATGTAAACATTGATTTATAACACTGTACACACAAATATTATTTGTGTACATATTTCGCGCATTTGCACTAAACGTCATAAACATTAAGTCATGTCGGCCATAATGGCCAGTCGTAGTGTTTAACGAGACATTAAATAAATTGTTCAGCCCGTTAAGGACACTTTCAGGCAAATACCTTTTCCATATTTTTAGACACACAAACACGTACCCGCGTCAACAAAATGAATTGAACCTTACTCCATCAATATAAATATAATTTTAAGGTAACGGTACACTAGAGTAAGCAGAAAGTTTAAGAATTAAAATTTAAAACCAACCAACGCTACAAGACTAGTAAAATTATTATAATTAAAAACATTAATATTTGCCCTGATGGATGACAAAAAAAATCCAAACAGAGTGAAGTAATAAAATATGTTAGCTCAAATATTTTTCGTTACGTTCTCTTTTATAATAGTGTGATAAATATTAATTATGTTTTAGAATATATATTAGTATAAGGCTATAAAAACATTAAACAAAACTTTCAATTAATTTTGTTTACTTATTGATTATTCTACATAAAAATATTTTTAGTAATAATTAGTTTTTTGCGCCGAGCCATTTATTAAACGCCATTGAAACTAATCAATCGACGCTTCGTTTCCGATATTTTTTTTATTATTGTGTTCTACTAAATTGTCAAGTCGCGGGTGCCTTAACGCGTAATGTAAATGGAACATTCGCTGGCGTGTTTAATATAGTTTAATGTTCAGTTTTATCTTCACCTTTATGTATAGTTGATTGCAGTCACAAACAGAAATGTAGGACAAAATCGACGTCAGAGGAAGTGAGGATGATACCTTTGTTTGTGATCGCCGTTTGGAATTATGATTAGGTGGACTGAAAATTGTGAACATTATAGTTGTGTTTTATTAACACCACCTACCTAATTTACATATCAAAATTCTGTATTAATGTCGTTAATTGAGAAAGTGAATACTTAATTAAGTTGTGGAAAAACATTTTTACGAACGTGGTCTGTTTTTGCTTTTCATTTTGTTTGTTTTTATTTTTTTTAGCTTGTCTAGCCAGTGCTTTGTCAGTGTAAGTGCCAGTGTAAGTGTATGAATACAAAACAATGTATAGCAAAATTCAAATAACGAAAGTGCGTGATATATAATTAAATTGATAATTAAACTTAGAATGCTGAGAACAGGTAGATAATAATGTTAGTGACTGTGTGCATATATCAGGTGATAACATTTGGTAACATACATCGAATGGGAATTCAACTCCTTATATAGAGTTTACAAGGACATCATGATCATACTGCATGACTTATTGACTTAATATCAATTTTTTCTTTATTTACATGCTATTTAGATTTTAAATGTATTCGCCTGTGGCGAACCAACACTGCTGCTGCTGCAAGACGAAAAAGTTAACTCAACTTTAAAATATACAGAGTATATTATCGTCTACGGCGCTAAGGCATCGCACTCAAATACACGATATATTGTTTTTATATCAACAATGAATAAAACCTTTACGATATCACATCACTAATAAAGAAAATATAATTTTGAACTACATAAATATCACGAGAAATCCGTTGACTTTAATTTGCAGTTTGTTGCCTTTTGATGTCTAAAACATAATGTTTTCTTTTTCGTGTAGGTAGGTACCTACTTTACAATCTACTACAAAGAGTTCGCACAAACACATTTTGTGTGTCTGTCGTGGTTTTTTGCTTGCTGCGTCTTGATGTGTATGGTACGATGGCGTATTTGGTAGTGTCCCAAATCGTGCACCAAGGTTTTAATGGCTCAATGCCCACTTCATTACTCATAATAAAACTACTTCTTTCAGAAGCAAAGCCTCAAAAAATGTCAAAACTTAAATCAACCGGGTTTTAAATCCGCTAAAATATATTTGTATCATGAATATTTGTATTTGTTCTGTGTTTAGGTGTATGTATGTATTTGAGCATTATACCTATTTGTGAATGCTCTGATGTCTGATATTCATAATACAAATGTCTTAAGCTACTTCTGTTGGAGTATGGTCAATGTATGAAATGTTGTGTTTAATTATTATATGAGATCAAATAAGCAGATAATTATCTAATTAAAACTAATAATAAAATATGAATTGAAAAAGTACCTGTATAAATAACTTCAAGACAAATAGTTGATTAGAACAATATTTATAATAGTAGATTATGACAATAACTCTTGTTTACGTGTACTTTTAATTGTACCCATATAAAAACTCTAAATAAATCATTTGTAGATTGCTTATAATAATCCTTCAACAATAGCGCAATTTTATATTAATTTCAGTATTCTTAAAACTGTAGCACATGCGGTAATAATATTTGTTTTATCCGGAAACATCGAGAACTATCGACGTAGGTATGTACCTATTGTTTATTAGAACTGCGGAAACATATGCTAATGTATCGAGCTATTGTCAAAATAAGCCATTCATTGAAAACTTGCGGAGTACCTTGGGCGTACTTACGTACTCGACAGACTTAAGGCCAAGCTTCGTCGTCAGGACAGATTCACAGTGCGTCACAGTTATGACGTAAGAAGCATTGTGACGTCGAAGATTTTAAATATTGGTCCATTAGGTACATGGCCATACTACTATTGTACATACACATACAAACACGCGTTTGACCTAGAACGATTATATTGTTACATATCATACAACTAACTCTTTAGATAATATTAGTATAATTTATAATTATTTAGATCAGCTGGTGCCGTCGATATTGGCCGCTTTAAAGTTGAGTTTGTTGAAAATATACTATTTGAATCTTATTTTGTGCTTTATGGAACCCTAATTATTTTCTATTGACAAATTCATTCCCTTTATAGCCTCATATATCTGCCAGTGAATAATATTCCTTTATTATACTATACTATACTATACTTATACTATATAATTATATATACTATAGAGATATATTTACTTATGAATATGGTAAAATATTTTTTTTTAAATTACAAGCGAGCCGGCTTGAAATTAAAAAAAAATATTTTAGATTAACTCAAATAGTTTGGGTTTGTTAGTAAAATATTTAGTACTAGCTATTGCCCCCACTTCCATTTGTTAGGACTTAACTTTATTTTGCGTCCAGCGGGAACTCTACTGGTATTTAATATTGGTTTGCCATTGACATGTCAAATAGTAGCATGGGTTTTCTAGTAGTAAGCCGTGAAATATTAACAAACATACAGACAGACACACTTTTGCAAATATAATTGAGGGTAGATCTAATAGAAAAAAAATATCTTCAGATGTTTAGATGATCTGGACATGTAGAAATTATGGATGAAGGAGAATAGAATTACTTCACAAATATATATAGAGCGGAAGCAAATGGAAGAGTTGGTATAGGACGACCTAGGCGAACATATCTTAACCAGGTAAAAGAGGTAATAAAAAGGGGTACCAAATAAATAAGTACCAAGAATAAACGAGCGTGTATGAAAGGACTATTGCGAGTAAGGGAAGCGAAAGAGGTATGCCAAGATCGTAATGCGAAATGGCGATCCATAGTTTGTGCCTACCCCGATGGGACACAGGCGTGATGTATGTCATCTTCCAGGGTAACTAATAATAAACATATGTGTCAGATAAATACGGGAAGTATGTAGTAGTGGTAAAATTCGTTAAAAAAAGCCATTGAAATGTGGGTCGCGCCGAAATTTTGTAACATTGGATATCCTTGAACAGTGATGAATGGATATTCTCATTGTTTGTGTGTTACTTGCAGTTTTTAAGAAATATGTTACCGCGAAAGACGTCAGATATTATACAACAAGTGGGTGTGTAAGGCGAAACAAGCGTTTTCAAAGTAGTGAGGAGTGGAGGATATTTTCGGTAACTAAATGTTGGGACATCCTTGTACCATTCATATCCAAAACTATTTTATTTAAATTACCGCGTTTACGATGTGTGCCCTAATAATATAGTCGAATAATTAAACGTGATTGTGTTACGGACACAACAAATATTGGGAAAAATTACAAAAATGTTACTAACAAAAAATATCAAATATTAACTAAGGGTCTACTTGAGATTATGAATTATGTGTCAAGACTTGATGTTTACGAAGAATGAACGATAAACACTTAATTAAAGACCATTGAGTTTTTGAGATTCCCTTCGAGAAAAAACAAACTCAACGATTGTTAATAAATGCTCAAGTATTTTGTTGTGTCTCGTATGATGCAAGAAGACTTCTAGAACCTTTGGAATTTTTTGTCCAAGTCTGTGGGTAAGTCTTTCGCATTGTGTCAAATTCGTATTGGTGCTAGCTTTTTTGTTTATAAATGATACAAAGGAATACCCAAATTATGATTGTTTTAAGATCGCTGTAGAGATTTATTGGAAGATTGGTCAATTATTCCTTGAAATAAAGAATATAATAGATCTACTTTCCGATATTGCTATTACACGAAGTGATGTATTTATGTATAAAAACGTTAAAAAGTTGCATTCGGTATTAAGCTCTAAATGCGAATTACGAAGTACAAACTTGGTCGTGAAATTTTAGTAGTTTTGTAAAGGTAGCTAGATCGACCTATGTAAATCTTCAAACTTTGTTCAACGGATAGAATACAAGGTATTGAGTAAATTAAATGCATTTGTATTAGATTAAATGCGTTACAACGTGTCGAACCGACCGACATAATTTTTAATATATTTATTGCAAAAAGTACACCAACAGTAAAAAACATAAGACAATCACAATATAAATGATACAAGTTAGTTCAAAATATGTTTTCAAATGATATCTAAGTATTCACTAAAATGTTACAGATTCATACTATAATGTAGATAAATATAATTTAATGAATAAATGACATAATGTAGATATAACATAAATTAAAATGAATAAAGTAGTTTGGATTTAAAATTTAATCAAGGAGTCGCTAAAAATGTTAATCTTACATATTTAATTTTTGATTTCATTATACAGATTACATATTATGGTTATAGGCTTATGCTTAAATTTGTTATGTGCTTTGGTATTTGCGAGGTCCATTGATTTATAATTTGATTGAACAACATATGTCCGAATGAGTCGTGAATTCACATTGTTACCACACCAGCTCTCTGACTTACTTGATCTCTCATTGTGCTAGCTACTTGATTTAACTGTATAGATATAAACTTATTTTTGCCTGGCAATATTATTTTGTTTTTGACAATTTCAAATCACTTACCTATATTAGGAGTTAACAAGTCGAATAAGTCAAAACAAAAAAAAACATAAACAAAACCCAACCTTGAGTACAATACCTGGACATAATTTAAATTAGTTTTGACATAAAAGTAAACTTATACTACGCTTATGCTTATACTAAGATTTAGAGCCCCTTTGATTTTTTTCTATTTAAGATAAGACTGCGCAGGTACCAGTACCTATGCTTTTGTTGAGGGTTAGAGGTTATACTCATGTGTGTTTCTTATCTCTTCGACGCATCTACGAAACCCGGCTCACGCCTCACTTTCGGATACGCGAGACAGACAGAACAAGCATGTCAAGGGCGCGGGTGGCGCACGGCGGGGTGCCGAGGCGCCGGGGCGCGGGGCGGGACGCTGAGATAAGGGGTCGCGCCCTGTCTAGTAAACTACATAATATAGGTAGACACAGAAGGCTCATTACTGTCTGTGTATTTTACATACGTTTTCAAACATCAAACCATCAACTGGCTAACGTCAAAACTATTTGTTTTTCATAAGAATAGATACAGAATTCTAATAATAACCTTGCAGTGTGGAAGTCCGTTATGTAAAGTACATTTGTGCAAATATCTTGCCACTATGACTGCATTCTTAATTATTTCTAACATAATAGTGAACAATTATACTTTGGATCGTCGAAATACTTACTGAATTGTTTGTTTGTTAGTTTTATCTAATTGATATTTGTAATTTAATCTGGATAATATATTCACGAGGACACCGAGACTAGCCATTCGTGTACCAGAAAATGCGTCTTTCGTAATTCGAAGTGGCCATCTGTTTTAACTAATTGATGGTAGGGATAAAACCGGGCGTTCCCGCCTCTTCGCATAAACAGAACTTTGTACGCAACAGGAAATGGAATATTACTCGTGTCGTTGTTGTTCCTGCAATCTGCTTGACGTGGGATGACGGATGGACTGATAAAAATTGTGTTCGGAATGTTTCTACGATTTAGTAAATATTGTATCATTGTAGTTGTCACACACATTGTTGTTGAAAAGGAAACACAATCCAAGGGCATATTTTATATATGGGACTTAGTGGACATGTCCGCGACCCTTTCTTTACAACACTCAAGCTCAAAAGTAGCTGACTCCAGTCCACATGGATAGCACATGAACAAAGTCTTTTATCATTTGTATTTTTTGCAAACAAATACCTACCATAATGCTTACCGAATGTTTGGTCTACATTTATTTTTAAACAATGCAAATTTAGACTAGAGGCTGGCATAATGCAAATATGCTGGTACGTAAAAAGACTCGTGTTGGATTTCCAGACATGGCATGATTTTTTTAAACTGTTCTGAATTTTAGCAATAATGAGGGTCAACTATAGTTATCACACAAGTTTTAAGTTAATTAATATAAAGTTTATCCTATGAACGTATTAAGGAAATCAAGCTCAAGGAATTTTTGCCTATGGGGAATTTCACTTAATTGGCGCTGCCAGACCGCCAGACAAATTTTACTAACGCATTAGACATGTAACCGGTGTCTGTGAATGGGGCTTGTTTCCGATTCACACAGAACTCGTATCGATTCGCCGTAAATATGCGTATGTAATTGTGTTTGCGGTCATCAAGTGATTTTCCCATAACACAAATTTCGTAGTACTTCTACTTTGTATTGTAGTAATTTAAGACTGCGGATTTAAAAGCAAAACATTGTACCAGTAAAATACCGTTTTGAGGTTTAAGTGAATTTGATTGTTAAAAAGTTAGTTTAAGTGTAAATGGAAATACGAGATTGATTTAGTGAATACGAATGTGTTACGCAGAGCCGTAGAAAAATTAAAAAATATTAAACCGTTTGTAAGGTACTAATTAAATATCGACATACAATTTTGTGTAGCCCACTTCTCCTTTTGCTAGATACCAAAGTGTGAAGTTGTTTCTTTATAATAAATATGTAACATATCAAATTACTATCGCCCACTTTAAATTCGATTGAGTAAGGTACGTAACTGAAATTAACAGGCTTGATGGCGCAGTTGGTAGTAATCCTATCTTGTGCGCCAAGTTTTATACGGTGACATTTTGTCGTTAACGGTGTTAAATATATGCATTTAAATAGTGTATTTGTGCTTTAAACGTGCTTACCACGGAGTCAATGTATGCGATATGGTGGGATTTTTTCACAACTGAAATCAATTTCAGCAGTGAAAATGAGAAGAGTAAAAAATCTGTAAATAATAATTAAATGATTGATATGTTTCAAGTAACTATTCGGGTATAGAATATCATAAACAAATTGCGGATAATTTGCGCTAAAATTGACGTGCAACAAAAATTACATAATCATGATTACAGAGCAAATGAGTAATGACATACAATTTGTGACAAAACAATTTTGTCTATTGTGGAGTATAATGAAACAGAAACTAGAGATTATTCCGCATGATTAGCAGCTAATGTTGTGTTGCCATTTCACGTGTAACCAGCCATGTCTGCGGTAACGCTGGACCGCGTCGATTCACTTCAGTACTGAGTACTCAAACACTACACTTTAGTAAACTAGAAAATATAAATGCAAATAATCTCACTGGAAAATATAATTACAAATTGGATAAGCTTGAGCGTTTGCTAAACTTTTGTACTTTTAAATTTATCTACGGTATAATTCGACTTTAAAGGCATACATATACTTTCTTTACTTTAAAATATTCTTTTCATTATTTCAGTAAAAGAGTATTTTTTATCTGCCATGGTCTTAGAAGGCTGCGATAGATTTTAGTACATAGGAAAATTTCTTTCTGCCTATGTGTTTGTCTCTAAACTGCTATATTTATTTTTAAACTTTCGCCATTTAAAAGATGCTGGGAAAGAAATGTTTAAGGCCGATATTGTCTTAATTTCAAGTTGGTACCTTGTATTTTGGATTCTTGTGTACGACAGTACTGTAGATTACGGACTCTTTATCTAGTGCAGTGTACTTCTTCACAAATGGGGAGAAATCTTCGTAATTAATAAATGATAATTCAGGCTGGCTGGGGACGACGGAGACTTTCATAGAAGTGATGCTATCAAACGAGGATAAAAAGATACTAGCCTCGATATAAGTACCATTTTTGGTCTGAACATAATTAGGTTTTCAAGCAATCGACTGGAGATCACACATAAAATTAAAAATCATACTTTACAAATAGTACTTCTTATATAATGTATTGTAACGTAGATATTTTAAATTAATTTTTTATATATTTTTTAAAAGAGTACTTAAATACTTAGTAAAAACTTGGTACGTCACTAGATTGTGGCGGATATTTACCACATAATTGCTGCTATTGAGAGCAATGCCTATCTTTCCCACGATTCATTTAACTACAGATTAATCGTTGTTATTCGATTTTCACCTTTATGACAAAGCAGGCTCCTTGTGACTCAGGTACTCATCGTGACGTCATCATAGGATTCATCATGTAACACTGTTTACTCCGATCTTTGTGGAATAGTGTCAAAACCTCGGTCTTCTGAGTTCGCTGGTATGATACCCAAGATACAGTTTGCCTATCGATGCAGTTTAGCAGTACTTAAATAAATATTCACCGTCATTGTCATTATCATATTAGTCGCTATTATTGCGCAATGACATAGACTTTCCTAAAAAGAGGAATATAATTATCGTTTACCCTATAATTGTCGCGCTGGGCAAGCGTGGTTGATATCGCAGGGCGTAGCTGCGCAAATACGATGCTACTTCTCATCCCCGTCATAATTATGTACAATTAAGCATCACTGTATTGGATGGTTATACCATCATCTATCGGTTCCGGTACCTCAGTTGCCTCTTGGTATAAAGCGCCTACACCTGATATAAAGGGGTACTTTACTTTACTTTGCCGATACTCTACGACAAAGATTTATTGTTTCTTAAGTAAATTACCTAATACAACAAGTTTAAACTTTGATAAATGAACTATTGTTTGTCCAAAAGTATCAAACAACCTTCATGTCGAAATGTTACTTACTACTATTACAACTTCACTAACGCGATGTATGTTGCGAGGAAAAGATTCCGTGAGCATTATTTCTTTTGATATACATATTTTATTACTCCACTGATTTACATCACTTTTCTAACAAAGCCAAATGTTTAAATAATGAGTTCTATTACACATGGAGAGAGATAGAGAGAGATGTAAATTTCTAACAATCTTACTTTTTATTTTAATTTTGGAAAGGATTTTGTGAATGTCACTATCAGAGTATCTATTTATTTATTTATTGAACTTTATTGCACAATATATTACAAAATGTACAAATGGCGGACTTAATGCCATTATCTCTTAGTCAACCATTACACAAAACAGAAGAAAAAAAATATATATATACAAAATAAATAAACGTGGCATACATATTTATATAAATAAACGCAATAAATTAATATATATATATATATATAAAATAACGTACATCAGAAATAAAGTTACAAATTACAGAAGCAGCATCAGTAAATGAAGTAAGGAGACAGCGTTTCAGGATGAATTTGTTTGGGGATTGCTAATATTCAACGGAAGCTCGTTCCAGAGTCGTATAGCTGTCACTGTAAAAGAGTTTGCCAAAAAACTAGAGTGATGAGAAGGAGTTAAGAGCGAGAGAGTATTAGAAGAACGGAGATTACGTTCGTGAGAGGAAGATAGGAATTGAAATCTGTCCTTTAAGTAAGTTGGTGCGTACGGATCCAAAAGTATTGAAAATAGTATGGTTAGAACTCAAATATTTTGAAAAATTTGACGTTCAAGAATAGGAAGCCAGCTGAGAAGAGAACGGTAATGGGAAATATGATCGTATTTACGCAAACCAAAAACGAAACGAAGACAGTTGTTTAATAGACGATCCAATTTATTATGGAGTTATGGGTAAAACCAAGGATTGTATAAGAAGGGTTTTGGTTTTGGTAGGAAGAAAATGTTTAAATCGATAGAGAGCACGAAGCGTTCCAGTAACCTTCCTGCTGATTTCATTAACATGTGTATCCCAGGTTAAGGAAGGGTCGACAAATAGGCCAAGATTCTTAACGCATGTTCTATAGGTTTAAAAAAAAAAAATATATATATATATATATTTAAACTGAATAATTTGGCAATAACCCAAGTTAATGGCTTGTGTTTTGGACGGGTTCAAAGAGACACCAAACTTTTGTGACCAATTTGTGATATTGGTCAAATCAGCATTAATCCGAGCAATGGCATCATCCAGGTTATTTATAAAAATATTTTACATAATTTGACTACTACAGTTAATAAGCTAATATTTGTTCCACAAAATTTGCAAGCAGCTACGATGTGCACGTTGAATTTGATTGATTCTGAAAGGTTACTCAATAAATACCTACATTTTATGTACTACAAGATACGTATAAATAAGGATACGGTCTGCCTGATTATATACGCTATCGTAACCTATAGACGTCCGTGTTATCGCTAGAGTCAAGCTTGTCGCCAACCGTGCGCTCTCAGGATATTAAATATACATTATCGAGCATTTTTAGAGGTTCTCTCGCCCTTCAAACAAGAGCAAACCAAGGCGAGCTCTGTTATTTGGCAATCGACATAAACTCAATATTAATCAAGCAATATAATTTTTTCTATTATCTTATCATAAAATACGGTTATCCCTGCTATCACAAATCTATCTTATTGTAAAATGTAATATATATTTTGACAACATTATCTACTCTTATGCCGAGTGGTACCGACACAGTAGAATAGTACCAGGTGTTGACTGAATTACCATAACTGATAAATAACTGTATGTCCATCCGAAACAGTGTAGTTCAAGTAGCTCTGCGATCGATTGCCAGCACGCCTGCCAAGGGCGGTGCATTATGGGCACAATTTCGTTTCTTGAATGCCTATTGCCTATGTCCAACAGTGGACTTCTAATGGCTGATTTGATGACATATCCTTAATATAAGCTCTTTATATAATCAGTTTCAAAATAAAATACAACGTTGTTTAAATACTGGCTTGATAGATATAATTCTCCTGTCATGCGTGTTAGCCATGTTTCTGTCCTCGTGATCTACCGCTATTCAGGTAATGGCATGACGTACCTGTTGCAAGACCTCGCATTACAAATTACCGACACTACTGGGTTATGGCACTGACATGTGATTTGGTGCATTGTTTTATGTACAGATGTTATTTTTCGTTTATATAGTTTTAGATAAATTTTTATTCTTCTAATATTCTGAGGCGATGTGTGTTTCAAAATGAAACATTGTATTTAGATAATATCCTAGTACCTAATAAAAGTTTGGATAAGTGGATAAGTGAACAATGGCTGCTAGTTTTGTTGCTAACGGTTGTCCTTCTGTTGACCAACATTTTATTTTACAAGACGTTAACGAATCGCAACTAAATCCTAACATATTATCATTTTGGTAAATGCATAAATTTTGCTGACATTACATCGATCGAATTTAGGTATTGAGCATTTCAGGACGGGCTGCGAAGATATTTTACGATCCAACTAATCAACGATTTCAGACAATAAAATAATCTATATAAATTCGCTTGATTAGTTGCCATAGACAGGAACTTAGTTAGTTATCTAATTAATATAATCAATTTTTATAAATAAAAAGCAATGACCCATTCACATATTTGTAAACATCTATCGCCTTCGTGATTTATTCACGTGCCTACCATATACCTAATGTCACTTTATTTTAATCCACAAATAATAATAATAATATAACATATATAAAGTAATTATGACATAACGGCCTGGGTATTGATATATCAAGATAATGCATAGTGTATTCTAGATTGATTTTCGTCCTCTTACCTTCACGGTGCGAGTTTTACTCTATTCGTGTTCACATGTTATATTGTGGAACCATGCACTTGCTTTTGCATAATATACGTTAGAACTTCGATTTACCGTGGAAAACAATGAGATAGTATATCAGTGCTTTTTAAATATTAGTAAGAACTTTTTTTATATCACTAAGTCGACAGTAAAGCACACGGTCCGCGCGATAGTTAGCGTGACCACAGTTTTAGTAGGATATTTACTGCTGAGTCCCTTGTGAACTATTGTGCTCGGGTTATGGTTTGTATCCTATTCAGGCAACATAAATAATGGTTACAGTGATAAAACATCATATATCCGGCAAAGTGTCATATTTAAAAAGTTAGAAAACTGTAATTAAACAACCAAAGGCCAGGCACTATTAGAAACATACTTTAAAACTTTCTCGAAATGGGAGATGTAATGCAACTTGGCACAACTAAAATAAATTGATCATTTAGTAACTGTGTCTATTTGAACTGATTTCTTCTCCAGTTTCCCTTCCATTTTTATTAAATTACTAGATATTCGTCTGCGACTTCGTACCTTATAGAGTCTCTATATAGAGAAAAGAAAATTCAAGATTAGGGATAATATTTTCTCCTCTATTTGTTTTCTATTTGTTTCTCCCCACTATAAATAATCCCTGTGCCAAATTTCATTCAGATCGGTTTAGACAAATTGGCGTGAAAGAGTAACAAGTTTGACGGGCCCGATGGCGCGGATGGTAGTGATACTATCTTGTGCGCCAGGGGCTGTGGGTTCGTTTCCCACCCAGAGCAAACATTTATATGATGATATTTGTGTTTATTCTATGTTTAGGTGTTAAAGATATGTATTTAAGTGCTTTAAGCGATTTTACACAATTGCTCTAAGCCACTTACCACTGAAACAGGTCCATGTATGTGATGTTGTAGGAACTTGTTAAAAAAATATATATAGCTTATACCCCAGCTTTCGCGTGTATACCTAATATTAGCAAGGATATATACAAGTCGCAACTGGTTGTTTTCATATAACTTAATAATAATAACGAAACAATCGTTGCTTAACTAATCGTTTTTCAACTGTTTAAAAACTTGGTACATATTAATATAGGAATCAGTTTTGTTTATACACCAACCTATGTACCAGTATGCGTATAGTGCTTTCTTAGAGTAACAACATAATCATATTTGACTGTGGGTACCCTTATTTTCATGCAAAGCTTTTTCAACGTTAGAGGTGTACCATTGAAAAAAAAATTGAAACCGTCCATTTCAAACTTAATCGCTCAATTAAACTGACTGAGAAATTTTGACAGGTCTTTATAACCTATACAGACCTGTCAAAACTGCTTTGTGTTAGTTTACGCACACCCAAAAAGATCGTCTATTACAGTTTTTTATCTTTTATAGCTTTTTTTACTCCAATGTACTATTAGAGTAAAATGTATATATAAGTTACTGTTACGTTTATATAAAAACGTTTTTGGAGATTTTAATTAGCACCATGTCGTGTAGTTATTATAACCTTTATTTATCTTTATAGTAACCTCGTATTTGTAATAGTTTGTTGGGTTTACATAATCAGTGTCAGTAAGTGGCCCAGACCAGACTGTTTGACATACATGACGTACGTGATAGTTTACCTTATATTTAAAATGCCAAAGTAACTCGGTCTGTCTTATGTATGACTATATAATATAATTATATCTAGCACTCAATTTATTAATTGCATTGCTGCATCCAGAAAATATATAATAATTTAAATTTCCGTTATTCGATAATAGATCTGATTAAAAATTATTTTATTTTTATTTTGGTATTTATAATTAACCATAAGTCACACATTTCTATATCATCTCACGACGAAACTAAAGCCGTAAACTCCATAAAGACTTAATGATTTTGTTTTTAGGCAGACGAATCCACACGCGACGGCTAGTAAGATGTTTGACGCGCATGCGCAATGGAAACCGCCGCCGCGATAACCCGCACGCGCGACTTTCGTCGGCACGAGACTGCCGCCTGCTGTCATAGAGCACTGAGATAGAGAGGCTTAGTTTGGTGCATATAATTTTTTTGGTAAAAAGTACATAGAAAGTACAATATATACACAAAACAGAACAACAGAACATATATATATATATATATATGTTCTGTTGTTATATATATATATATATGTGTGTGTTATATATATATATATATGTGTGTTATATATATATATATATATATATATATGTGTGTGTGTGTTCTTACTGTCTTAATATTCTGTCAACTACGTTCAGGGGACCAGTATTTTCGGACTAACCTAATGCTGGATTACTTAGACGTCCCGACAGCCCGACAGTTCCCGCACGCAGGTTTCGCGGGATCGGATCTTAGTGTCCGGGCCTTGGCTTGAGTGGCCTACATTGAGGGTAGTTAAATTATTGTTTACAAAAGGGGAGAATTGAGTAAAAAACCAATTAAAAAGATTTATAAGCAATTAATTATCGAGAATAACATGGGCAAAAATCCCCCTTTCTTGGGGAGGCCTACGACCAGCAGTGGACTTCCAATATGGCTAGAAAAAATATAAATATATTTTTAAACAAGTTTACTTAATGTCGATTTTATCAGAACAAATTGCGACGTCGGGTCGTCCATCTTAACGTAGCACATGCTCCAGTTTCTTGTCTCCACAGTCTTTTCGGTAGTTCTTTATAAAAAAAAACACAAGAGTTAGAGTTTTTAGTTCAAAAGTTGTTTTTATTTTTCTCTACATTTTTAAGTCAGATGTCAATAATCAATTTACATGAATCGATTTGCGATCATATACTCAATCTGAATAATAACAAAGGCAAAGATATATATGTATATTTTATAATTAATTACTTTTAAAACACCTCTTAATCTGTGCAGCGTAACGGGTCGTTAAAAGCTGCGGTTAACTTATTAATCTCGGGGCAAAGGTTTAAAAAAACAGCATCGTGTCATGTTCCTTGTGAATGGCTTCTCACGTATATGCTACATGTAATAAACTGTACCGACTTATATATGTATATATATATATAAATATACAGATAATTACAATTACATATCGCTTACTCAAATGAATTTCTTGTATTTATATATACTACAAATTTGCCACAACTTGATTGATCCTACTTTTCTTGAGTAGTTATTGGTACGTACATAAGTGTAATGGAACATATATTTAATATTAGATCAGTATATTAGATATTTGATTAGTATATAGTTAATCCAAATTGCGTGCCAAGCTCTGATATATATGTGGAAAGAATTTTCTAAATGTTTAGTTGATGTGCTCAATTTATGTACGTATAGGTATATGGTTAGGAAAAGCTTATCCATATAATGCTAACGTAAAGACGTAGCAATAATATTCAATTCGAATGATTGATTTTTACAGGACTGGACTGCATTAAATAAAATAAGAAGGTATAAATTCTGACAGCTCTGTAATAATTGCAGCGAATTTGTTTATGGTTTTATTGTCCAAGATAATCTGCAGACTACTTTAATATTGTATCCGTTCAATAATAATTGAGACCTAATAATGAACCATTATCATGAGACTATATCTCATAAATGAAAATTATTAACAGATTTATTATATTCAACAATATCACCGTTATAATAACTAAAGCCCGCCTAACCTGTCCAGTGTACTCACTCAACGATAATAAACCATTGACGTCAAAATGTTTAAAAATATACATGTTTAGTGACTTAGTGAAAATAACTTGTGGTGATGTTGAAATTGTCATTTGTCACAATTTCTTACATAAATAATGTGGCGTTCAGCCTAAAAATATCGACAGCAACGGGCCAATTATGGTCAATGTTCTAATTATGGAAGTGACGAAAACTGATATAAATAGAACGAATGTTTGCATTGTAACTTAAAAGTAAGGCGACAAATGTTTTATCTCGAAACGTCATCGGCTCATGGAAAATAACCTCAGCCAAATTGTGACTCTGAAGTTAGCGGACATAAAAATCTGAATTAAAATTTTAACCATTAAAAGATTGGGTGGCAATCCAATAAGCAAAATCAACTCTTCTTACGGGTGATGATCATTAACGTTTTAGCAGGAAGATTTAACCGCCATAGATGCTATAATATTTCAAAAATCTTGTTTCTTAATTGATGTTGAAATGTTCGAATTGTATGAAAAAAAGCTCTGGGTTACATTGCATATCTCTCACAAAGGTCGTACCTTACTCTCGGCTATACTAACAGCAACGTCTGCCATCTAACAGCAACGTCTGCATTGCTGTGTTTTAAGTTTGAAAGACAGATCAATTATTGGTTAATGTAATGGTATCCTTTCGGTGATATAATGACGCCTAGCTTTACGCGAACCGTATATTTGTTTGCCAACTAAGAAATATATAAAAAAGAAATCATCTTTTATTTCGGGTACTGGATTCTCAATAACAGCTAAGGCATAAGGCAAATATTTAGGCATAGAAATATTATAATATCAAGATTATATTGTAGGATCATACCATTAATCATTTTATTAATAAAAGAACCTACATATTATAGGGGCCAAAGATTATTGAAGCCACCTCGTTTTAAAATTAATGGTCGCTATATGACGTCATCTGTGACAAAAGTCACCAGATATTACGCTAAACCACGTCATACAAAACACAAATTTATTCCATTATTAAAATACCACTCTATATGCCTTAGCCAATAAGAATTAGTTTAAACTCACAGCGCGTCGCTAAATCAAGGAAGATTATTTTCACTTCTTATTTCTTAAACAAAAGTCTGCCTATAGTCAGATAAACACGAAACTATTGCTAATTGGCCTTATTTTTAATTAGTAAACTTTGTGCATGATATGTTATTGTATATGTTTATCACATTAGTTAAATTCCTTTCCCCGAGGACGATGGCAGCTCACTGGCACATGCCGCCTTAAACATAGCGGCTAAAACTTTACAATAAAGCATGCTATTTCGTTGTTGCCGTTATAATCACTTGATAATTCCGCGTCTACTGACTAACTTTTCACAGCCGACAATATTATTCCGTTCGTGTCTGTGTCTGCATCCTAGAAACTCCGCATTTCTATGATTGGCTTAACACTAACGCGCATCTAGTGAAGCGAGTAAAAGAACTGTTGAACTGCTGAACTACATGTATATATTTATATAAAAGTATTATTCTTTCTTTCTTTTCTTTGGTCACTCATAAACAGCTGAACCAATGTCGATGTCGTTAATCCTTTTTTATTAATTTTTACCCGATCTAGGGAAAGTTCTGATAATAGCAAAGTATAATCTTTAGTTCTGATAATAACAATGTCGTGCGGAAATGTACAACATTTAAGAAAACTTAACAACCATATTAATAAATTTAGCGCTTTTACGAACTATAAACTTTTCTAACTTGCTAATGACATATGACATAGTGACAGACGTTTGACATTAGGCGCGATTTACAGCGCGCAGCAATTATGAGTTTAAACATATTATTTTATTAATAATAATATTATTATTATATTATTTATACCAATTTGAATTCAACGATTATTGTACTTAGGGCAATGTCTGCCGGGTCGGATAGTATTTTATATTTTAAACATGAAATGTGCTTTATATAATTCTTAATTATTGCTTTAAAGCTCAGTAAAGGCAGACGGAGAAATAAAACGCAGACAGATATTTGCCAAGAGGTCGGAGCAAATAATGAAAACAGTATTGGGGTACAAAGTGTAGTTTTTATCAAGAAAAATTATTCTGGACTCACTGATGCAATTGGTGGCGTCTATTACTTTTATTGACGTCATGGAACTGTCTGATGCGACCTAGATATGCGTACCTTTACAATAAACACTTGCATAAGACTTTTAATATAATGCATTAATGCATCATTACCATATTTTAACAGCGTTATAAACCTGGCAAGTCTATACACAATTTCTAAATAGCTTATACATGTTATTACCATTTATACGTTTAATCGGTTATTATTCCTTTGCTTTACTGCTAAATTATGTACGTATGGTAAAGGATTAGCCATTCGGTTAAACCATTTTGTTTAATGGGCCGAATGGCGAATTCGTTAGTGACCCTATCTGATCAGACCATATTTATGTTTACTCTGTTTCTGGCTGTTAAAAGTCTACTTAGGTAAAACGTTTCGGGATGCCTCAGTTATCTGCTATCCATATCACAAGTACTTTAAGCGATATATATAAATATCTCATACATTGATCAAACTTATATATATATATATATATATATATATATATATATGTTTACATATATATATTTACACTATTTACATATATAACGAATTGTAATCATTCGAGTCATGAGATAACGATATAAATTTGTTAAGGTACCCGTTAGTCAGTAAAGTCAAAATTTACCTTAAACTTTGTTTGTTGTATGGTCTATGCGGTGGCAATTTTAGATATTTGCTAGCTCAGTGTCAGTATATATAAAAGGAAACAGGAAACTATACAAAATATCACATATGATAAGGTAATAATAGTTGCAAGAGAAATGTTAAGTGAGTTCTCCTGGAAGAATTACGACAGTGATACCAGGCGTGTAGGTCTATTGAAAGAAGTAAGTGAAAGGACATACTCTGACAAAATTAGACTAGTATTAGATGAAATATGATATACTGTCATCAGAAGAGCAGCTAATAACTACAACTTTATAAACAAGTATCTAAGGCATTGCTTCTTTTCGTGTGATAATATTACATAGGTTAGTTACGTCCAATGATTTTAATATAGTTTACCGCTAATATTGAGGTCGTCAGAGGGCGTCGCGTTATACTCGCTCCGGTTTGAACCGCCTTGGCTTGATAACCGCCTCGCTACTATTAGTTATGTCGTTACTAATTATGATTATTAGTTGGTTCAAATTATTTGTTACATTGTGCAAACTGACGTCTGTGATTGTTCTTTCCACTATTTTATTTTTACATTTGTAATACCCCCCCCCCCCCCACGTCAAGTATTAGGTGGCGGGGATAAGCAGCAGTAATCTTGTTGCAAAGCAACACTTTCTGATTGCCACCACGCTTAACGGCACGGCAATTATGGACAAAATTTCCCCAAATTTTGTGTTATTTACTGACTTGGACTTACGTCCAGCAGTAGACTGATTCAATGGCTGATGTGATGGAAATGATAACATTAAGATTTTATAAAAAAGGTTCTGCTCAAATTTTAATTAATAAATATATCCATAAATAATAACGTTACTACATCTTTTCTCTAGCTTGCTTTTGTTTTTAATGATATTCTTTTTTTGTTATTTTTAAACCAGGGTGAAAATCAAGCACAGAGTCCGCGTAATAGTAAGAGTCACCGCAGGCTATAAACGCGCGAAATATCACAAGGATTTTATAAGGGCTTCACAAGCGCGTTGCCAACTTAGTCACTTGAAGATATTATTTTACATTACCTAATTTTTTTTACCCATTTTACTGCCTTTCTTCCCCCTCCCCTTCAAATCGGAACATAGACAAACGCAAACACTGCTATTTTGCTGATGAGCTTTGTATGAGGTCTACCTTTTATAAGTAACAATTTGAAATGCAACTGTCATGTTCACAAATTGTACGTAATATATTTTTGGACCGTACACATTTTAGTATTATTCTTTCTTACAATTATTTTCTTGTCCACTTTGAAGACTCTTGAACTGTTTAAACGTCAAAAATAAAATGGTAAATCTTAAATAAAACACGTTACACAGCTTACACGTTGTTAAATATATAAATAAGTATAATTTTGTTATAGACACAATGTCTCTTTTAAACCTCGAACTATGCAAATGCTCTTAGAGCTTAAGCAACACTCAGTACGTTTGTATTCTACAAACGTTCTAAGATAATAATGGATCGTTGTGTTTGTGAAATATTGTAAAAGCAACTGCGCAACTCATTTAACGCAGAAGATTAAGGTTATTATTAAGTTGTAGTGGTAAAAATATAAAATAGAGGCCTATCAACTTGTGCATAATGATTAAATATACTTTACTAATATTTTCCTATTTAATACCCACATGATACTACAAGTTTATAAATAAATAATTAGCAACAATCTATTATAATTGGTTCAGTAGTTTAAAAGTTTATCCTGAACAAATAAGACATTTTAACTGACACTTTCTATTTTACTAACCGAGCGTATTGTGTTTTTTGGAATTTGAAATACATTTAATAACACTATATATTCACACAAAAAGGTTAACCGGATATTAAATAAAACCATGATAATTAAATTAACATGAGATAGACCCCATGCAAAGGTCGTCTGCTTTGGTACCTCACTCTCATCTATTTCTACCGCCAAATAGTAGTGTTGGCTGTGTTCTGGTTTGAAGGGAGAGAGAAGCAGAGAAATTACTGGGTAATGTGACATAACATCTTCGAGCCATAAGGTGGCAACGCGTTGGCAAGGCTACAGTAACTCCTACTATCATGCGGAATGTATGCGTGATTATCAACCTGGTCAAATATTAAAAAAAATAATCTCATACCTAAATAATGTGTTCTGAGGATCAGTGACGCAATAAGCGACAGCTTATTTGATTTTAATACAATTTTTATTTATCAGGCTATGTCTATGTTTCTATTTATGTTTCTATACCTAGGACCATTAAGGCTTCGTTACCTAAAGTATACTTGTTGTAAATGTAATATACTTGTTTTTCTCAGCACGAATTATTTTTCATGCTTGTTAAAAAAAAAAGATAAATTGAAAATTCGATGAGCCATGCTCCTCATCATCATCAGGTCATAATTCC
This sequence comes from Heortia vitessoides, assembly GCA_020976665.1. Classification (NCBI taxonomy): domain Eukaryota; kingdom Metazoa; phylum Arthropoda; class Insecta; order Lepidoptera; family Crambidae; genus Heortia; species Heortia vitessoides. Next base: position 11,463,158 of record JACJUM010003085.1, on the reverse strand, counting down.
GATGAGCAAATATTAAGGCGTCTCACTATGCATGCATGTTTGCATAGAGATAACAATATGCAATGCAAGTGTAAGTGTAAAAAGTCTGGTTTGTCGTAGCTAAGACTTGAAGTCCTGTGCCGTTCTGAGGATCAGCCAAGTCAAAGCCGCTGAGTAAATGAAATACAATAAATTGAAGGACCATCATGACACATATACATCGTTTATACTGAAATCCGGTATTATTTGTTTGTATATGACTTATTATTGATAAATATACGGAGGACAGGAACAAAGTGCGATGACTTATGTTTCCTACGGAGTAGCCATGGATGGCCTCAAACCGACTTAAATGGCTCTCGTAATTACACATAGATACTTTTGGTCCGTCCGTTCGTCAATTTGAGGTGCATTCACACGGATTTGACTCCTTTTTAAAAAATAGTTACTGACTTGCCAGGGATCTGATTTGCTACTCCATGACATGTTTTGTACTGGTTTAGTAAATACGCTATATTGCGCGAGATGCATACATATGTATATTTAGTTCAGGTGAATTTTCCATTCCATAAAGTACCCTTAATAACATTCGCTTAAAACTAAAAAATAAGATGAAATGACGAAATCTTTCGTTTGTCTAAGTTTCAGGTTAGTCATTGGCAACTTAAGTTTTTGTTATTTATTCTAACTTAGTTGGCTAATCTAATATAGAATTGTATTATAGTGATGTTTTTGTTTAGTATTCCAGTTTTGAATAAAAAAAGATATGCTCATTAGTAGTAGGCGGTGCGCGCGCGCTTACCCGCTGAGCCTCATCATTGACGTCAGCAAGGCAGGGTCGCTAAGAATTGGACACACTACGTGTTGAAATCGAGCTATTAAACTAAAAATAGACGACTTAGAACATTTACAACGTTATTTGTTGTTGTGGCACATGACTTTTAAGGTTTCTATTATTGTGCTTTTGAAAGTGTCTAAGGATAAATGTCGATTGTAACTCTAAATAAGAACCTATAATACGAGCGCTACGGAAAATACTTATTCTGGATATGTCTTTGAATGCGTTACTCATTATTATACTAACAAAATCGGGCATATCATCTAAGAGGAATCTCTTAAAGTGTCGCAATATACTCATTTCACTGGAAACACATCGCTGCCAATTGACTCTTTATTTATAAGCATGATTAAGATATGTCTTCACGAGCTTGGAATAAAGTAATACTAAAAATACCACACGTTTCTCGTTACAAATGGATAAACCAGTTGCTACCAAATCTATGTAATCAAGACACTGATTTCAATTACTTTTTCTTATTTCCAATTCTGTTGATATTACAACATGTTACCTTTTGAATATACGCATTAGTTTTAGTTGACCACTCTAAATATAAGCAGTTTCATATGACCTTGCATTGGGAGAAAACAGCCAACTTAAATCCTATGAGTGATATAAAGTATAAAATACAGGTATTTTGATGGGCCCGATGGCGCAGATGGTAGTGATCCTATATTGTGCGCCAAAGGTCATGGGTTCGAACCACACCCAGGACTAATATTTATATGATTATTTGTTTTTGTTCTGTGTCCGGGTGTTCAATTTATGCATTTGTGTTTAATGAGATCTTTATTCTCATACGAAATTACACTTCATTTATTTATTAATTACAATTAAACAAATTTTATATATAACATAGATGTTTTCTATAATATCTACTTGTTTATTCTCTGAGTCTATTATTAAAGTAACAAAGTTGCTAGTCCTGAATTAGTTTTAAACAGAAATGTGTTGTTTTTTGTACCGTGACATATATATATATAAGAATAATTTGGACTTAATAATAAGTATGCTCGGCCGATAAACTAATGTCCTGAGCAAGTTGTTTAGAATATGGTACTAAACCGAATGTATTCAAAATTAATAGTAATTATTCATACAGCTTGAATTATATCTTTTATAAAAGCACGTTAAATATTGCAGTCGCATGTATATGCATAGTCAGATTAATCGATTTTTATATTAATTAAACATGATTAACATACGTAGTAGGTACTCTTTAATTACTGAAGTCATTTAAAATTAATCTATTTTTCAGTTGAAACTTATTTATATTTATATTCTATAAAATTACTCCTGGTGGTAAAAATCCTTTTATTACAATCCCTACTAATATTATAAATGCGTAAGTAACTCTGTCGGTCTGTCTATTACGCATGCCCGCTTAAACCTTTAAACCGATTTTGAAAAAATTTGGCACAGATAATCTTTAGATCCTGAGGAAGGATATAGGCTATTTCTTTTTCGGAATATAGGTTGTAAGGGGTCGCAAAGAGGGATGAAAAGTTGCATGAAAGTATCGCTATTTTTAGAGCTAGAAACTTGAAACTTATTTTTCAGGCCATTGACTCGATATAAATAAACATGACATTCAAAGTTTATATAAGTTAAGGTAAAGAGGTATGGTATCCAAAAAAACCATTCCACGCGAACGAAGTCTCGGTCACAGCTCGTGTATTTCATGTTGTGTATATTAATTATAAATCCTTCTATTACAATAACAGTAGGTTCCTACTGGTATATTCGGAATTCACTAGAGGTCTACCTTATACAAAGGTCGTCTGCATTACTACCTCACTCTTACATATTTCTACCGCCAAACAACAATGTTCGAATAGCTGTGGTTCCGGTGTGAAAGAGGCAGTCAAGTAATTTCACTTCAATTTTTATGTGACATTATTTTCAACTCACCAAGGTTGACAACACTGGTAACTATCTTTGTTAAAATACGACCACGTCTATAGGTTGTAGTAATGCTTACCATCACGCGGACGCTAGCTTGTCGACTTAGTCTAAAACAAAACAAAATATACTCGTATATTTGTAATTATTTGTCTTTAACGTCTAGATATAAAAAAGTTTAATTAGCTTCTTTACTTTTAACTGAAGAGACAAAGACATGAATTCCATTAGATCGTATATCGTGCCAACTACGGACGTGTTTTCCATTCTACTGGTCGCACGATTATGTCCTGTTATTTCTACATAGATCCTGGACTTGATTATTCAGGTCGTGATTTTTATTCTAAATTTTGAGTTTAAACCGGACTATCTGTTTGCGATGAAGGACAGTGAAATAGGTAGTCGTTCTTTTGGTTTGACTGACTTGAATTTACCAAAGTAGGGTGGGTAAGTAATGAGAACAATCCATTGTTACTTTTAAATAATCCGCTCCCAGTGAACAACGTAATTTTTGGGAATTTTTTTTTATTATATTTGTGAAATGAAATTTTGATTGGCCTATAGCGGGCGTATTCGGAGTGTCCGTTTCGAATATTCGCCAGAGGCTGTTGGATCGATTCCCACCCAGGAGAAATATTTATGTGATGAACATAAATAAATTGTTGTACCTATTTGCTTATGTTAATAATTTTAAAATTTTATTTGTTAAGTCGCTGTTGTAATATATTTGTAATACAAGTTCTTTAAACTACTTATCACATAGAGATATATTTTGTGAATTGTACGTCAAATATTATTCAGATATTGTGTCCTTATTATATATTATAAAAATCTGCGAGATTCTACTATGTTTAAACATTAAGATAATATTTACTAGAAAGAAAACAACTTGTCTCACGGGAAGCTCGTGGTCTCGCCTGAAGCCTGAGACAAGTTGATTTTGTTTGTCGTAAATATTGTATATTACCTTAAATATAATTCAGAATTTTTCTATGCATAAGACCTCTCAAGAAATTCTACCATGTTTTTTATTGGTTCCGACCTTTAGACCAAAAAAAGTTTGAATGATCTTTTTACATTCACTGACACCAATTAGCAAATTTAAATTATTTTTTCCTCTTTAAATGACATAGCTTTACATTGCGGTACGCGTCTATATATCTTTTTTTACCAAATAAAAGATGCAGATTCTTTATAGATTTTTCCCTTATTGGCATACTTGTCGTAAAGTGTTCAGTTTTTATAGTATTAATTTCATATGTAATCGTACTTCTGATATATACGATCACTTCAAATATTCTGACTAATCGATAATACACACGCAGCATAGATCAAACAAACAATACCATCTATTTTTCTGAGTCAATGCCACATAATGCTAATATCGTGACTCAGTTAAGGCAAACATAATCACTGCAAAAAGTAATTGGGCTGAGATGGTTCGCTTCATCAATTGCACATGAACATATTGCCAAAAGTATGCGCCAATGCGTGTCACCTGTAAGCGAAATCTGTATAACAATTAGTTTTTAGACACAATACTAAAATCTCAAATAGAAAATTTTCTTGTATTCGTTTCGCACAGTATTCGTTGCCACTCTCCTGCGAAATAACTTTACCAATTTTGTTACTCATATGTATATATAGTTCTCAGAATCGGTTGTTAATTCATTACACTTTTGAGAGATACGAGAATTAAAAATACATATAACCTTAAACTTTCATTGTTCTACCACCAACCACTATTTTTAATAGCGACATTAGTAATTTTATATAATATTCTACGGCAGAATATCGTTTGCAGAGTTAGTTAGTAAATCTACATAAATGAAAAATATGCGCTGAAATGTACAAGTATGGGTCTAACCTTACGAACGGGACCCACGGGAACATTAGCCTAGGGCATAGGAACTTTCATCTACCTCCCCTCCGGCCTTCCCTACGGTGGCGCTGGATTTGATATCTAAGTAGCCCAGAATAACGTTCGTTTGAAAAAAGAAATAAAAAGAACTTTATCCAATTTGATGTTTTTTTATTGTATTTCTAATGTCCTAACAAGACACCAGGTTTTGCACGGGATCAACAGGATCGCGAAGTTTGTATCGAAAAAAATGTATTGTTTAATCTGTCCGCAGTTTGGTAGTTTACAGATTTTAACTTCTGAAAACGGGATTTAAACTCTACATTAATAAGATTAAACAGGAAAACATTTCACGAAACTGGATGACTTAGGACGAGCCGCGAGTATCAAATATGTACTATTTCTGTCAAAATTTTATAAGTTTTCATGTAAAAATACGGTTCAATATAAATCGAAAAGTCTTTAATTTTATGAACAGAGCAAATGGACCACCCATGCTCCTTTTTTCGTTAGGTTCTAAGTATGTAGTTGCCTTAACTATTTTGTTGTAATGATGCCATCTGCATGTCATTAATTTATTACCGCATGTATCACTAATCGCTTTTTTCGTCTAGCCGTCGTGTTTTGACATTTCGGGTGTTCTATCTTAATCTCGGCTATTGTTTATCGACGCAGCCAGCACTGCGTGCCTGGCCGCTTGATCTATTCCGTATTTCAAATTGAAAATGGTTAATTCGTTGCGTGGGTAACAGTGATTTAAATAGAATGGGCCGGAAAGGTCACGTTTTGTGTTCAATATCGTGTATGATATGATATTCTGTATATATGATATAATACTTACCAGTAAAATAAACCAACCTCTTTTGTAGCGGCCTTTTTGTTGGCGCTTTTAAACAAAACAAAAGAAGATTATGATAAAAATATTTTCTTTATCTTCTTTTGTTTAGACACATCTGAATACGCTTTTTTTTCCAAAACATATTATTACTCGTAAAATTAATATAGTTTATTAGTAATGTAAAGTGTTGGTGTTCCGGACATGATCCGGTAAGTGTTGCCTTTCTATACACGGCTATATTCTTTTCGAATACATATTATTTATTATTAATTAGATTTGAATATGAATTTATTCAAATATAATAAGTTTATTAGATTTGAATAAATACCATGTTAATATAATAATAAAAATGAAACCAAATGAACTGAAATGGAAACCAGCCAAACCCATTAATAAAAAAGAAATAGCGTCGATTAAAAATGTCTAATAATGGATATTCGATTAGTAGATATCTCGTATGTGGTATAATCATATTAATACTTTATAAATTCTTATTTGGCTTAATTATATAATTTATATTTACAAGGTAGCTATTTTAGTTCACCAGTGTGTTATTCACCAGCTATTGAGGAATCAAATTATATAAAATAGCATTTATATAAGTAGTTAACACGTGCTGACAAAGTTAAAATGTTTTTCGTACATTTCGATACTGGGTAGGGGCAGATTATGTATGCCACTTATTTTTTATTCTCTGAAGTCGACTAGGTCTAGGTAAATCAATGTAATGTTTTTATGTGAAAAAGTTTATAGATAATCTTATGCAACTTATTTTTACCTGCTAAAATAAACTAATAAAATGTCTATGTGTGTGTACCGGCAAGGAAGAATAGTACCTTCCCTCGTACTAGGCCTCGTAAGTTACGAATAAAGTGACGAAACCGACAGGTGTATCCACCTGAGTAGCATAAATGCGCCAGGAAAGGGCTTAAACTGCAGCAGTATTACCGTCGCATAGTTAATCTGCGATTTGCGATTACCATCACGCCTGCCCAGCGGTTGTTTTGTAACAGTGACAGTGGACTTTCGACGGCTGATGTGACCATAATAATTATTGGAATTTAGTTAGCGGATACCCGCATATACGCGATTATTATCAGAATATTACGCACATAAAATGTGAATGACAGTGGACTTATGTGGGTGGATGATTTTTTTTTATTGCTCGCCAGATACGCGGTAATTGCCCTCTATTGACGCACGCGTTACGCGAGCATCTATATATTATGAGTGCATCGTCAACCTTAGGTTATTGTGTTACATTACCCTAAAACTTCACTGCGTCTCCACTCGCTCAAACCGGAACATGCTCTGTTACCTGGCAGCAGATATTGTGAATAACGTCCCATGCATACGGCCTCCATTTCAGGATGCTTTTTTTGGGTAGCTGTACAAACGTAGGTAAACATTTTTTGTTACCGCCACAGGATATCATGTGGCAACCGAATGCAGTCCCCGGAACTGGATATGTAATAATACTTAATTTTTTATGACCTAACCCAACTAACAAGCATACGGTCCGCATAATAGGAAGCGTCACCGCTGCATTTAGGCGCTCGTATGATTGCTAGAATATCACTAGCACATTGTCAACCATGTGAATTGATGATGTTATGTCATATTATCCAGTAATTACACGGCCTCTCTCATCCTTAAAACCGTAACACAGCTATGCAAACACAGAGCAATTTTGAATTAGGTCTACCTCTACTAAATTTGATAAAGACTTCATGAATTTGATATTTACCCTTTCTATTTGAATATCTTAAAATAGCGGTATTAAAAGTACTGACGAAAATAAATGTTTTAAATTTAGGGCAAAATACTTTTTGGAGTGTTAGTGGGCAGCGCAGACAGTACACAGATTGGCCGATGGTTCCATAAGTATCTCTATTGGATAACACGACGTCTCTAATGGGCATCCACCCACAAGATGCTGCTCTGAATTGATTTAAAACATAAATCTAAAAGTAATGATATTTAGAATAACTGTCGTTTGTTAAAGAAAGTGATTAGATGGACAGATCCCAATGGTTCAATCTTAATTTATATCTCAACTGCTCGCAGACTGTTTGGGATTTATAAAAACCTGTTTCTCTAGTAGAATTCATGCACAACAAATTATTTAAAGTAGATTTGAACTCCAATGGCCTGTATTTATATTGACACTTATGGTCACAGGCTGCTGATGCCTTCGACTTCATCTTCGTCAAAGTCAAATTTCTTTATCTCTATGAAAATTACATTATTAAATAACTTATAAGCAATTAATATACATTATTTATTTATGTTTTAAATAAATACGGACATTTCTATTCTATTTGTTTGACTTGGATAGCTTTATTAACGTCGGCCGTTTTATTGTTGTAAGTCTAAAAATCAGAGTTGGGGCCATTTATGCCCTCATATAAACTCACTAGTCTTAAACTGTTATGCCAACGAGGTATCAAAATGACTTATCTATTTAAAAAACCATTGAGAGAACTTAAGTCACGACATCCTTATAATTGATGCGAAATAACAATTAGTTACTTTTCCTTGCTATCTGTCGTGAAACGTTGGTTGTTTATTACCGTGTCGTTAAGTTTACGACCGTCTCTCGTTCCCGTCAAGCACAATGACGTAATCCCCGATTCGGTTTCTTTGCTGACATCTTATAAAAATCGTTTTTGTGCCCTTTCGGTCACTTCCACTTTCATTAGCTTCTACTTATCTCAATACCCACTTTCTCTTAGTTTTAAATAGTTCTAAATATTCAAAACGTACCTATAATAACTTTTATACTTACTTAAAGAGCTAAATAAAAGATTAAACAAGAGCCATGTTGGTTATAAATTTGATTTTAATGTCTATATAAATATTTGCTGTACCTGACCAGCATCTTTACGACACCAAGCCGACTGAAGTACGGGAACCGTCAGATGGCAGTATATCTGGGGGCATGACAGTGCCCCCGTCTATTCGAGTGAGAAGCAAACACAGCCGTACCACCCTTTGCTAGAACCAATTCGCCGCATTTTCAGGCCCCTAATTTTCATCATTCAGTAAGCTATGATAACATACTATAATTCAAAATTTCCGAAGTTAAGCGAAAGCAAAGTTTCGCATTTATGACACACACTCACTCACTCACCTACTCATGATCATGAAATAGAACTAGTACTTCCCATAAACTCAGAGACCTGAAATTTGGTTCAGAGATAGGGTTTAATAGCCAAATAAATAGAAAACTATAAAAACTACGATAACCGAAGATCTGGAGTGCCTGGTGACCCTGATTAGCAAACGCAACAGCTCAACCAATCTATTAAAGAGATCGACATACCACCTTTACAAAAAATATTTAATTTGGTTAGTTGCTACTATACAAGAATCAGAACCGGAAAAAAGAAAAGAAAGATTTGTAATAATAAAAAACTACTCCTAAAAGAAAAAAAATTGTGTTAAATAAGATAAGGTTTCTTCAAAAAAAAGTGAGTGAAATCCCACCAAAAACATTCTTTTAAAAAACTAGCCAAGTCTCGATGGAGCTGCTTGCTCATCTCTAAAAAGTAATGAAATCTATACAAAATCGTGCTAAGTCTAAGGTTCCTTACTGCGATTTCATTATTATAGTTAGTGTTGTTTGACTTGGCCGTTGAAGGGTACTAAAGGGTACAATATGTTTATCATGAAAAATATATTGCACATATTAATTGAGTTTAAGATTATCCTATCTCTCAAGTTGGATCAAACTGATCAGTTCAAAAGTTTAACTCGGGCAAACACCGTGCCACAAAATTTATATAACATATGATGATAAGATATGATATGGTGAATACGACACTTACATCAAAACATCGGTTTAAAAAAAAATGGCTGTCTGTCTGTTGGTTCCGGCTAATCTCTGTGAACGGCTAAGCCCATTTTAATCTTTCAGTGGCTCAGTAATTTAATTCTTAAAAAACAGTAGCTGTAATGTTAAAGTAATTTTGGCTACTTCATTTACTATTTTCACGCGAACGGGAGCTACGAAGGCAAAACCGTGGGACGCTATTATTTAGTGACACTAAAATAAAGTTAAGACAAAGCGCCTGCGAAACTTTGATCTTGAATCATTATGTTGGTAATTATATTATATATCCTTGACGATAATAGTAAGTGCTGAAAGGATTAGTTATTAGTATTAGTATTACTATAAAATATATTATTAACATTTCCGTGTTCACTCATAAGAAAACTATTTTCACTGCTCTAAAATGCGGTTTATTTATATAATAAGTTCGACGTTACCTTGCGATAACTTATCTTGTGAACGATTTTGTCGTTATGGAACGTATCCACGTGGATTGTGGAAGCTCCCTTCGAGGTCACGAAATTTGAATGAACAAGGGCGTCTCTGTGGCTCTGAGCGCTAGCCCTACTAGATTATCATAGAACACGTTCTTTTCTTAGGTTATAATAGAATTTTGAGGTTATAGCTGTTTTACAATATTAAATATTTAATTGTACCTGTATTTTGGTAATTAATTTTAACATTCTTACCTATATAACCATATATTTACCTTAGTCGCCCCTTACGACAACTAGACACCCTCCTAGGTACTATTCTAATCTGCCGGTACCACACGGCTGTATATTGTAATTTTATAATATAGTAAATATAATTATTGTAATAACAGTAGGTATAAGAAATTATACGGTAAAAATACCGTTTTTATCTGTTTATTTACACTAGAGTTCGATACGGCTGATAATTCTTCACAGATAGTTAAAAAAAGTTACTAAAACTAATTTATTGCAATAATATAATCCTAACAGAAAGTCAGTAACGAGTAAATTAGAAATAAATCCTTCTTGAATGTTAAAGAAATAATAAGATCTAGTTTTTTAGTAGAGGACGATAGTCATCGATGAAGAGTGACAGTTATAGAGCTAATGACAGTTTATAATAAAGGTAACAAGTTGGGCAATGAGGAATCAGTTTTGTTTTGTTTTAAATGTTGAATTACAGAAATAATCTTTAATTAATGTAATGATTAATTATATCTTGACTTTGATATGTGGTTTGTTGAGAAAAAGAACATTCAGTGATTTATATTACCCACGCCATCTTTGCCATGTGCGTTTTGTTCGGGCTACCTTAAATAAACTGATTTCCTACCTACGTTACAGTTAGACCGTTCGCTTTAAACCCCATAGCTTGGATTTAAATTAGCGATTAGCGGAAAATGAACGTAGTGCTAGTGCGAATAATGCACATTTTCTAATGCAGTGTAAAAGCGACCGACGCGCCCGTCTATAATAAGATTACCGCTTGTGCTGTACGGGACGCTTCTTAGAAGCCGAGAGAAGGGACGGGTTACTCTCTCATTTCTATATTGTACATCAAAGTCAAACGATACGGATTAAATGAAGTTAATGTTTATTGTCTAGATAATGACAGTTGGAAAGTGAATGAGTGAGTGTTTCATTCATTGTTTGTGATTTGGCCGTGTTGGTAAAAAGAGGTTATGTTGACGAAGGCATTCTGGACACGCGTAAGTTTGGCAGTTTTTGATACAAATTTAATGTGACTGTTTTGTGTAAATTCTCTCTCAGAGCATGCGATGGAAACGTTCTTATACATTTAATTTTATGAATTTTTGAATTTGAAAATGTTACATGATTCTTGTGATCAACTATACAGAGACAAATAATAAGGAGTATTGTTATTAAATTACGGTAAAAATTAAAGTTTCTGTTCAATTAATTTATTTCTTGTTGTAAATATGAGATGTGACGTCAATGCGTTGTTTTTGTCTCAAGATAAAAATTGCTAAGTTATATTTTTTCACTATAGCGAAGTTTTTTAAACTATTAGCGATAGTTTAATATAAACAGAATTGAAAAATAATGTGACATGTGGTAATGTGTGGCAAAACTTTACAATAATTTTTATTATGTATTTACTTATTTCTCACCGATAATCTTGTAGCTGTTGTCTGGTATAAATGGTCTAGGAATAAATTAACATACTTACCTAGTCGATTTTGCATATTTTTACCATATTTAGGTAGTTTAGCATTCTACGTAAACGGTATTACTACTATTTTTTATAAGATTATCCCGAATTTCGCCAAAAATCATAATCATGAAGCACTTTTTATTTGTAACGCTTTAATCTGATCTTATTGAGATAAAGTTTTTGAGAAGTCAATAGATAAACAAAATCCAGATGCGGGTAATGCCTGGTTATGTAGATATAGATATTTTTAATTGTCAGATATTTTCAAATCAATTTGTTTTTTTCGGAAAACTCAATGATCGTTTACTAAGACGTCATCAGAGAGAATATTAGATACTTGTCGACCCCTGCAGACAGCGTCTTATTCTGTATATTATATTTACCAGTCATCGAATTTTAATATATTTGTAAGTACGGATATTTACTTACATACAATTACCCAATACTGTTCTGATATAAGCTTATCATCAATATTAAATGACTTCTTATATATTTTTATTTTGTCAGAATATTGTAACAAATAGCTATGAACCCGTAACGCTTAACGATTATGTCTAAATTGAACAGCAACAAGGAATTTTGTTAATTTACCTTTAACTTTTGTTAACTATCCTAATTTTATCTGAATTGTTTTTATTTCTGAAATGAAACGTTTAATTAGCACATAAACTTCAATATTGTCATTCTGGTTAATTCGTGATCTATAGTCATACGTTTTAAAATATGCATCAAAAAGCAGAATCCATGTGGAAAGAAGAATCTGATCTTTGCGCAGTATTCGGATAGAAACCTTAATACGGGAGAGATGTTTGTGGCTAATAAATTTATGTGACATAAAGATTTAAAAAGGTATGGTGGTAATATTAGTTTAGATATGTAGTGTTGCTGGATGTTAGTAGAATAACGAAAGTTTTATAAGGTGAAGGCTAATGAAGCAGCTTGCAGCAGCCAAGTTTTTTTGTGCAATTCTGTGTCGACTGATCGCAGTGTAAACGTATTTTTAATGGAGTCCAATTTCGTATTATAGTACCAACTTTAACTTTTAAGGTCATTTTGTTAAACAATAAGTGGATAAATAGGCCAAATCACGCATCAGTAATTGGACAATGACGTCTACAACACGTATATTATATAAGTCGTCCAAACACCTTATTAACCAATAATATTTGGCCTTGTTACACGTTGAAAGGACGTGAGGAACTTTTGAGAAAGCAAGCTTCTTGCTTGTTTTTAATTATAATTTTGGAATATTTTCATAAAGTCGAGATTATTGCACACGTCGGTTTCATAAAGTTCTAGCTGACTCGCAACTTTGTCACGTCACGCAGGACGCTATAAACAGTCCAGTTTGTTGGAATAAAAAAAGGTTTTTTTTTATTTCTAATCAAAGTGAAAGCGGCTACTTTGATCCCAGCTTTACAATATTATCTTCTGACTTTATTAAGGTATCGCATGTGTTTGACCATCGAGGGTTGACCAGCAAGTGTCGAGGAAATTTAATTAGTCACAAATATAAAAGAAATATTTTCTTGTTACTATCATAGTTGGACTCGCAAATTAACGTTGGGCACCAGGAGTTAAAGTTGAAGGCAAACTCATAGGCTATATATAACTAGTTGTCAGCTAGTTGACTCTTAGAACTTATTAACTGAATGCAAATAGTTCCATAACTATACAACAAATTGCATGATATGAGTGTTCCGCAACGAATTGCATTAAATGAGTGAACGCTTCATCTAAAATAAATGGAAAACAAGTCAGCGAGGAAGTATTTGCTCATGAGTCAGGAGCCTTATTAAGGACCTTACGTATTCTGGAGAACCGCATATAACCACAGCATATTAGTACCATTCACAATAATAATGGGTACTGGTATTCAAAATGCCTATTTATTTTATCTGAAACAAATTAACGTTAGGTGACCCTTGCATTCAAGGTTGATTTCCACAAATTTTACACACAAATGTCTTTTTAAAATAGATGTTTGCGCAATATCACAGATTGGAACTATTTTGAGTATGTTGCTAAAATAACTTTAAATTTATTATTAAGTAATTATTTAGAATTTTAATAACTTTACAACGTGGATATCGTTCTTTACGTCTCTGCTATCAACAGTAACTAGACAATGACGTCTACAACACTGAATATTATATATGTAGTCTAAACATTTGTATTAGCCAATAATAAATAATCAAGTTGCACGTTGAAAACACGCGAGGACAGTAGTTTCCTTTCGTCTTACAATACAATTAAAATTTCGAAATATTGTAATAAAGTTAGAACTTTGTGAAACCGACATGTGCAATGATTGCATTATTTCACACATCGGTTTCACAAAGTTTTTATTTTATAAAGTAATGAATATTTAAAATTGTAATGGCTGTACAACGCGAATATCATTCTTTAGTCTCTGCTAAGATCGTTAGACACCTTTATGATGTAATTTGTTTCATCACGAACCCTAGAACATCTTACGTCAATATTCTATAACCATCGATTAAAACGTGGTGGAAATCTGAGAAAATGGAAAAGAGCGTATGTATATTATTTTATTTATGGGTACTTAGAGCAAGATTACTGTCAAATGCACCTGTCTTTACAGTAAATAGATTCCTATTTTGGATATGGAGTTTAATCTAAGTAAACGAGACATTGAACAAATGCAGTAATGAAATCGTAGTAGACATATGTATGTCACATCATGTTAAATGTAACTATTTAAAAACAATAATTGGTAAATCTGCCAATGCTCAAGGTTTATCAATTTTGCTTAAAGCACGGAACTTTTTTAATGACACCTGAAAGGAACACATTTTGTTTCTACTCAAATAACTGACCTAGCTAACCTAAAAAGCTGGAGTTGAATACGAAATGTCGGATTGTTTTTAATCAGCGATAGTAAACGGAAAGTGCAAGGAGAGTTTTTTTGCTATAAACTTTCTTGTAAGCTCTAGTCGGTAATAAGGACGAGTGTCGGCACGGTATTGTTGGTGCCGTACTACATTACAGTAAAAGCGGGTCGGGGGCCAGTGCCGCATTAAGGGAAAGTCAGTGGGCCGTGAATAAGTACAAGTTTCTTTTTGCGAACGCCGCATGTCGCATGCGCGGGGCGCGCGCTACGTCAGTGTTGCGAGGGACCTACGTTCACTTCGGACGCGCTTTGCGCTGTTTTTGTGATTCGTTTGGATAGTGTTAGTGACAAGATTGTGTGTGGGCCATGAGTGGGGCTGGAGTGGCGTCCCGGGCCGCGGAACCCGTGGCCTTGTCTACCGAGCTGCCCGTCCGCCTCTACATGCGGGCGCTTCGCCAGTACCAAAAGCTACTTGACCTAAAACGGCTGGCTTCCAAAGACAAAGTAAGCCATGCTTGCCTAGATAATTGTCTCGTGGTGCAGTCTTGACGATTGACGTAGTTCAATGACCTTAAATACTCCCCTAAGCTTAAAGCTTTGTTCGCGGCTGTGTTGAACGAGATCCTGAATAAATCTCCAGACATTATTCATTTAACCAAATCATTTAAACGTCAAGTATGTTTTAACATAAATTAGACGTCCTTTTTATTGCATTAATAATTGTGTGAAAACTATTGGAATGGAATAGTT
The DNA here is from genome assembly GCA_020976665.1 of Heortia vitessoides. Lineage (NCBI taxonomy): Eukaryota > Metazoa > Arthropoda > Insecta > Lepidoptera > Crambidae > Heortia > Heortia vitessoides. Next base: position 11,448,150 of record JACJUM010003085.1, on the reverse strand, counting down.
TATAATTTCCATCGTTAAAAAATATAATTTATTGCCCGAATCGTTAGTAAGAAAATTAAATCTTATTCTTTTTAATGTATGCAAATTTCATTTAAATGCATGCGTCTCTACATGAGTGTTATTTTGGCGCTGTGACGTAAAACATCCGTATACATTCTAAGCCTAATTCATCATTTCATTTTGATGCCATGTAACTTCTTTTTTTTTCATTAAGAAATAATTTAAACTACTCTTTTCGATTTCCTCGGCCATTAAAATATTTACATGAATAAATATTAAGAAAATTAAGCTGAAGTAAAGTATGCCTTAACGTATATGGTTTTAGGTTTAATTTCAATGTGTTTTTCCTGTATATTTCTAGACTTAAACTACTAATTTTTATCGTTGCTTATCGCAAAGTTCGAAGGACGAAGCTATTTTTGCGGAGTGTTTACGCTAGCTGAATTCGTCTTCATTTACATTCCTTATCTAGAAGTACAAAATCGAGAACATCAAATATGCAAAAAGCTTTTGCGAGATTATATATTTATATATTTTTTTATTGTGGTCTTCGTCGAAAATATTATATTGTGCGTGATGATGAACTTATTAGAAAAAGATTCAAATAGAGGAACTTAAGAGTAGATAAGAAAATACCCGTGAAAACCTAACTAGTCAGATATAAGTAGCCAGATAGAAAATGTTATTTATTTTGGCTATGAAGTTCCTAAAGATATACCAATTTATAAAATGTGTTATATATTATTGTATAGTACGATATATATATTACAATGAAAACACAAAATAATTCATTTGGAATTCGTCAAATAAATAAGACTCTTCATAATATTAAAGATGAATTTACAAACCATGACAGTGTTCGATTTATATGAGTAACACATCCTTAATGTACAATTATTTCTATAGTGGGAAAATATAATAAAACAACGTCATCAGAAATACGTTATGGACATCCTGCTAAACGTCATCGGGATTACACTAATAATGGAACAAATAAAGAGAAATAATCATACAACTCGTAGTTAATTCTAGGCTTATAATTGAAATAATTTATAAAATTGTAATCCGTTTTATAAAAAATTATATAAATTCCTATGCATTAATACAATTTTTTATCCCTATGTAATGTCTATGTATTAGATTCAAGGTCATGCATGAATCTAATACATTTTGTACCTTCTGTCTTTCGAAGGCGGTTCATTCACGGAGCCTCACGATATAAGCACGACACTTTATTTACGCTTGAAATACACTTCAATAAGACAATTGAAATATTACCTTGTTATTCGCATCCGGCAAAGTGATAATGGAAAAGAAAACAACCCATCAATGCTGAAATAAGTCATGTTCACGGTTAAAAAAATCTTCAATGTTTCATTAACCTTCTAAATTATCTTAACCTACATAATAATTAGTAATGTTTACTACGCATTTGTAATTTTCTATGCATTGTATATGTAATTTGTTTGAAACTCGCATCGTTAGATCTATAAAATTATTAATTATCACTATAGGATTATTTTCACTTACTACCGCTGCATTTATATTGTTGGCGTTTATTTTTGTATTCTGAATTTGAAGGGACATTGCCGAGTTCCACCACAAGACCTTTGCAGGCGCATTGAAATTGAATAGTCAAAATAGTTGGGATATAAACATTTACGATAAGCTGACAAATAATTATACTTTCATTGAAAAAAACAAAAATTCTATGTTGCTCTAATTTGAAATTAAACTTCCTCTAATACCTGTCTAATCTGTCACTTCTTCTGATTGGTCAACTCAATGCTTGATCCAAGGTTGGTGGTACACGGTGGCCACTTGGCCAGGGTGTCGTGTGCTCAGGTCGCGCACGACACAAATTAATTAGGTACAGAAAGACCGTTATTAGTCGCATAAAGTAGTGCACTAGGTACATAACGTTTAAAGGAGAGAACAACTAGTCAAGTTTAGCTTTTGGGATTATTCAAACACCTTCCTCCTGTTACCTAAAAAGGGTTCACATTAGCCAACTGCATTGTAATTCCAAATGTATCATGCCACAATTTACTGTACTTTTATTATGATGTTTTTACGTGTCCGGAAAAGTTATCTATATAAAAGAAATTTGAAGAATGGATGAAAATACTTATTAACAGGAGTAATTATTATTCTAAAGAAATTATAGATTTTGTAATACATGTTATTTTTAATAATAATGTTTTATTCCGATTGTGTACGAATATATTCCATACGAAGCGGACAAACGACACACAATTTACGAATATGGGACCTTTTTTGACCATTGACGCTTTCATTCGTTTTATTGCAGATACATAGATAATGTCAATAAGAATCACGATGGATTTAGATTGGATTGGATGGACGCCAGTTTAGGATGCTAAAGTGAACTTTCTGCGCTTGTACATTTGTGGCGAACGTCGATGATCGCCCGTCGCTTTCCGCGTTCGCTTCCTGCTGCCCCCCGCGGCACCCAACCTCAGCCCGGCCGATTAGACACTTCCGCACACATAACCGATGCGTAAACAAGCCACTATTAAGGCGACCACATACAATGCAACTTTATATTTCGTAAGCGGACACTGTATTGAACTAATGTTAACTACTGCAGTGAACGTTTAATATCTTTCCAGTCATGTCCGATTTTGAGAGTCTTGCGCTCGATGACTTGATTTCATTTGTTATTGTAGCCTACTCATTATGGTATAAAGTTCTACTTATTCTTTTATAGTTATTCCAAGTATATTTGATCTTTAAAATTTTATATTTAAACTAGAAATATTATTATAATAAAAATAAAAAGGAATTGCAATTAATTGTAAGTTTACTATAATCTGAGAAGAACTTAAGTTGCCACATTTGTACTTTACTGGAATTGGACTATATCACCATTTTTTTACTAAAATGTATTTTGTCTGAAATTAATAATAAATATAGGCTTATACGCGTCCATGTACGAGTTGTGAATAATTTAACTATTATTCAACATGTTAACAATGAATCTGAGTTTAAAATAAACATACTCAATTTCTCTCACCTCGGTTGACTTACAATACAAATTACTTCTTTTCTCCCTTACTACGTGTACAGTTTACTATTTTTACATTGTTTTAACACAGAAAATTGTTTTACATATAATATACATTATTTTGTTCTTATAATTAGTTGACATATGTGAAAGATCACAATACATGTGAAATTTTTGAGGAAAAAAGCATGTCAAGAATTGAAAACAAATTAAATCATTTGCATTTCTGATAAATAAGTTTGAACATGTAAACAATGTTGATATTTCTGCCTCAGTCGGCTCATTCACCTGAAAATATAACCAGAAGGTCGACCGGAGAGTTGCGTTGCACCGCGGCGTACATACCACAACACAATGCCAAGGTAAATTACGAAATGCAGTAAACATTGTATCGGCGACCTTAGTGGCGCACCGCTTAGCTGGATGTCACGAGGCCGCGGCTTCGATTCCCGTTGGTCTGAGTTTTCAGATTAATTACACGATTATTATGAAAAAAAAATACGACAAATAAAGACAAATAAAGACAAGACAATACGATAAAAGAATAAAGACGACATTAATTATATAAGAGACGCGTTTTAATAACAACGATTACTTTCGATCTCGTATATAAACTTATCTACTTATTTGTATAGATTTTTCTGAATCTTAAACTTATATTTAACATTAATAAATTGCAGGTATCAGTCAATCAGTACACCAACTACCACGATAACGATTCCCATTACTGCACTTTATATTTAAAGCCACGAACAATGTTATATACATGAAATGCATAAAGATACATTGCCGCTTTCAGTCTTAAAAGATTAAACTGTACTTAAAGCGTGTTCCGAATTTGGATATTTAAAATGATTCCCGATATTAGGCGTTTCGAAAATGTGGCTTACATTGTCATTGTCAAGTATAGATGTGCCGGGATAGTAATAATGTTTTTTGATCTTGAGAATTTTGCTTAGACTCTTAGTGCTTGCATATTTAGAGACGAAGAAAAAATAATCCCTAGTGATTTCTTAGTAGTTTAGGAGTTGCCAAAACAAAAACACTAGAATTTTTAACAAAACAATTCGGGAGGACGATTTAATTGGCTAATTAAATAATATTTACAAAAATAGGCAGGGTAGGCTAGGTCTGTTGAAGACTCTATATCATGAATGCGACGTTAATCTTCGATTACACTATATCACCTTGCCGGGCTAATTATTGTAAATTGCATATCCTTAACTTGGCTTGTATCATTGTAGAAACGCTAAGTTATTTACAACCACTGATTCCGCACTGTTAACTTGATAAATAAACTACTCATAAATCTTAAATAATAGTTATCTAATATTAAATCATTTATTCGTACAATACACACAGTAGAGATAAAACCCAAAAACGGGTGTGGTTGAAGTAAGGCATATTTGCCTCGATGAATCTGGCAAACATTTACGCTTAAGAGATAGCTTTTTAACTTTTGTTTTGCTAAATAGGCAGAAGATAAGAAATCGTACATACATACAATCGTTCATTTGTTGGATTAGGTAAGAGTAATTAAATAATAATATTTTTATCTTATCTGGTTGTTGCCGGGTGACCTCACGGTACATATTTAATATGTAGGATTATCTACTATCTTTGAAGGACCCTTAACCTGAAGCCAAACAATGTTTGCTAGACGCATTTACCTTAGAGGATACGATTTAATTAAGGATTATTGTTTAATTATACTCAGAATTGAATTCGGGTTGGTGATCTCAGAACTCAGCTTTGTGTGGTCCATGCATAGAACTCGGTTCTTCTTGGTGATTCGCAGGCCGCACTGCGTGCCGTTCAACCAGAAGAATTGGTAAACAAACTAGAAATATATTTTAAATAAAGATTAAAGGAATGACTGTAAGATTAAAACAATATGGTATTTAAAAATATTAAGAAAATGTAGCTAATTTAACTAACTAAATATAACTATTATTGAAATGTTGAGTTTGTCTCATGACATTGTTATTGGTTTCCATGCTATTTTATAAGTGAAACATGAGCTCCTTTTAGTATGTTTTGTTATCATTTATACCTCGTTTTGTGCAAATAAATATTAATAATAATAATAATTTTCAATAAATCACGACATAAAGTGCCTAGTCCACGCAGGCAAAGTCGATGGTGGAAAGTATAAATAATATAACTCCCATTTTACCGAGCCACCACCATAATTACCGTAATATTTGTAGGAACCAGTTTTTCCTAATATCCACACTAATCACAAATGTCATATGAGTCATATTTGATGTATTCTGATTCCTTCGTATAATACCCAGCTTTAAATACAAAGGAGATTAGCATTTGTTCCACTTTCCCTACCGCGCCGACAACCTCATAAATAAGTTACATTCTTTGTTCTTCGAATTAAAGATTCTTTATATTCAGTCTTACCGTAGCTAATAGGATTTCAATATTTTATTGGTTATCATTATTATAATTGTACTTTGTAATATACATACGTGGTATTTATAGTATATAAAAGTGTACACGGTATTTGTATTGGTCGTTATTACATTTTCAAAACCTTTCCTACGTAAAAAATAATAAAGAATAGTAGACCCTAACGGTCATAATGGATCTATCTTTGTACTCTTTATAATTCATGTTCAATGGCTGCGTAAAGAAACTTTAAACATGAAAGTTCCAAAGGAAAGTAAACAGTTTTAAATTTTTTAAAAGTAGTATTGTATTAAAAAATACTATTTGTTAATGGTTCGTCTTATGTAGCGTCCCCAACCATCTCAGTTTTACGCTGGAACCGCATACTTCCTTCTATGCTGCGTGGTTGTTTAGTGAAAAATATTCGTCGGACGTTCACTGTTAGACCATCCCATGATATTTCCAGTATGATTGTTTGCATGCGATTTGTATCTGCTAAGACCCTGGATTAATGGATACTGCTGCCTACCTCCTGTTGCATTTGAGTTTTGCTGTCCTGGATGATTAAACCACGTATCGGTTCTAGTCCCGTGTTCGCCTCATCCTATGCGAAGGGCGATCTCTACCGGTGTCTACTCGTCTACCGCTGCTTTGTACGGATTTCCCAAGTAAACTAAACTTAAATATGCATATCCAATTATTGCAATTTTCAATTAGGCATTCTATAGAACAATAGCGTAGCCACCTAGGTACCCAGATAGATTATTTATTAACACCTAGTCTTTTACATAGAACAATTAGTACTTTTGGCACATTTATGTTTTTATTGTTTACACGAGTACTGCCCTATGCTGTTCTGTTTCATCATCAATGTTACTGTAATAATAATAATGATATCACGCCATTATATGACGTATGCAGATAAGTTTATCCGACCAAAATAGACACGCTTCTTGTTCAGAGAACGTTAGATAACCTTTGATAATTTAATATAAATTAACTCATTTTATTCACTTCTTATAAAAATACGAGCAGAGAAATGATTGATGAATAATAAATATTTAAACCAAAACTTAATGCTAATTTACTTCAAAAATTGTTCGTTATCCAGGCAAGAATATGGTTTTAGGTGCAAAGCCGGAGCGGTTTAGTATAGTTATCCAAAATAAGGATAAAATGTAAATATAGACAACTGGATAAAACAGCTATACTAAATTTTTATTATATAAACTTTAAATTAATAAATTATTTTTGTAACATACCGTTTATATATGTGATATGTGTTAATGCACTGTTTATGACCTGTATCTGTTGTAAATGATGTGGCTCCTAGAACGGAAAGTAATTTGATGAATATTTATTGGATGAATATTATTTAGCTGCCAGTTACTTTTCGAATATACGGGACACATCCACTGTTTGACACAGGCTTCCTCAAAAGGTTTTCATTAAAAGTATTGCATGCGACTTGCATGCAACGTTATCTGAAATGCTAATAGAATTTAAAATTCGTCATAGTAATAAGAATTACTCGTACATTGGCATTAGGCACCGACTACCGATCAAATGTTAATTTTTTAAGGCTAATGCACTTTATTTGACACAAACGCACTACTTCGCACAAACGACGACAAATACTTTATCAAACATTGACACTAACAGAAATAAAAATATTACGACGATACTATGATAACGTTTTTTATTGAATGCTCGGATGTTATTGCTACTTTGCAGTGTGTAAACGGGTGTCCCTTATCAGAACACTGCTACTTATGCTAACGAACGTGCCTTAGAGGCGTTTTAGTTATGTACCTCATCTAGATCTCACGATCCCCGGCAAAGTATAGCGAGGATACCTCTCGAGATGGGTAGTAAGCAGGTATAGGATCAGTTATTGATACCAGGCCAGACATAAGTTCATTCCAAAATGTTAAAACACGTACACAATGGGACATGAAAAGTTAATCAAACTATGCATTCGAACTAATTGGTAAGAACAAGAAAAAATATCATAAATATCATGTTTTGAATGCTGATACATATAAAGGTAGTATCATTATGATCTTTTTGTGACCTAGGTCCAAGTTTTTTTTAAAAGCTCCTTTACAATAAATATTGATGGTACTTAAAATCCAGTTTTTCGTCGTGACCAAGTGTATCTTCACCTTTATAATATTTTCGAATAAAACGGCTTAGCATACATACGTTTTATTATGCGTCGAAGGTCATGACAAAACGGTTCTTTGCGAAATACTTAGTGACATTAGGAATTCTTCAAACGAGTGTAACTGTAATGCTGCTGAAAAAATAGTTCTTTTCCCCGCCTTCTTTCGTATACAATATATGATGGTTTGGTAAGCAGCATTTTTTTGAAACATAAAAATTAAAATCTATCTAATGTTGTAATGTTTTTATTCTAAGTTTTGTTCTTATATTTTGGATTCCATGGGCATGAGTTTTTACGTAATTACGTAATTTAATGTAATTCGTGCTGCAGAGACTTATATCTGAAAAATTATATCGATAACTTATTTAAAATATCGGCCTTCGTTCAACATTATTTTTTATGGTTATAAGACAAAAGATGGGAAAGAGAACTTAAGACCGAATCATGTTATTAGATAGAGAATGTCATTATTGGAAATATCTCGAACTTCGGAGTCCTATACTACAAGCAGGTGTTTGGGTTATAGAGATTTTTACTTAATTTTCTCAGTAATATTAGATATATGTTGAGTCCTCACAATATAAGAATTAAAAAGAAAGTTATTTTCAGTTGTGTTTTTGAGTTTGCAATTATTGATTTATATGTAAAGCCCATAAATAACTGATAAAGAACACAGTTCAGTTTATATATCTAAGGCTATCGGCTCGAGCCGATTTGCTTGACGTACATACAGACCCGCAATCAGTCGTGGCAGACACCAAATATTCCCAGCAGCTTTTGAGATAACAAACGCATTAACTCATATCATAATGTATAGCAATAATAATTTGCCTCTTTAATTATTATTTTTATTTTTTTTCTCACAGGTTTTTTATTAATATTTGGGGATTTACTAACGTATTCTAATATGGTGCGCTGTTGCATATCTATCAGGAATGAATATCTGCGTATCTGTATTTCTGCGACTATTACATACGTTTTAAATTATGCTTTAGGCTTGAGTTCGCAAGCACTCGGAAGACTATTGTACAATAATAAATCATAAACATATATCCTTGCGCGCGTCCTTCTAATTCAATCACAAACAGAAGTAAACTTTAAAAATTAACTATGTCAAATTCAAAAGGCGACTGATATAAAATGCACGCAAGATACGACAGCGTAAGGCAAGAGTCACATGATCGTATTTTCAACATTCACACGCGTGTAAGGTTAACTCTCTGTGTGTGACGCAGTGTGGAGACATGATTCGTGGATTGCACGTCAAATAACATAGCAAGAATAGAGAAAACTTAATAATAAAATATTTACTTGAGTTTAAACTCAGACTGTTTTTATGTTTGTTTGTTGGAAAGGCCCGATGGCGCAGATGGTAAATGGTGATTATATGTGATGTGTCAGGGGTCGTGGGCTCGATCCTACCCAGGACGAATTTTATTTAATGATATTTGTGTTTGTCCTGTGCATAATCCTATTAAATACATACGTATAACATTCAGAGTGTTAAAAGTATTATATTTGTGATTCCTGGTGTCAAAAGTCCGTAACGTCGCTCAATGTACTTGGCATTAGGCGACACAGAGTCAGGTCAATGTATGAGATGTTGTGTGAATATTAATGAAAAACAAAAAGTGGTCGCTCGGTGGTCGAAATTCGACGACAGTTTAAAGTACTATTCCACCTCTGGTTGTAATTGCAAAACAAATCTTCTCCTACCCATCATCACATCCCAAAATATCGGTGAATGGGGATATTATGATAAGTACGAAACATTAAACTTTTCATGATGTACAAAGGTTCTGTTCACCGTCAACTTCTGTTAAAAATAAGAATAATTAAATTTTCGAATTAACATGAGCGTGCTCGTAGTTAAAGCATCTATTTTCTGAAAGGTTTTAATTTCAGTGCGTAGAAATATTGTATCGTAAAATGTTATCGCGCGATATTGCGCAAATGTGTATACCGGGGCTTACAGTCGTGCAAGTTCTTTGAACCAAACTGGATTGGCCACGCTATGCATTGACGTCATGGTGTTTTTGTTTTAAATAAAAACTTTATGATATATTTTTAATGACAATAAAGAAACGGACATTTGTTATTTAAAAAAGGATGAATAACGGATTTTTCTAGAATCGTTTTTTTTTACAAAATTCAACAGTAACACTGTTTTATGTGAACTTAAATACAAAAGGTAACTAAATGTGACTAATATGAAATATAATATGAAAATATGACTATATAATTTCTTCTAGTATCTTTTTTCACGCAAGTCTACTCTCAAACAAAGGACATTAATATTCAATTATTTTAAACGTTATTCATCTATGTTGAAATGTGTCATATTTTGATTGTGTTTTACAACGTGTTCACTGTGCTTGTATTGTTGTTGGTTAGGTTGGAAGAATTGATCGTAATATATGACAGGTTAGGTTATTTGTATAACCAGCTGATTTTTTTGCGGCCAACTAAAAACATGTCTTCTATACTAATACAAAGAACGCGCTAATCTCAAGAACCTGGTCCGATTTTAAAAGTCACTATTCAACGTGGACGAATTCGCGGGCAATACTAGTTTCTTATAAGGGTGGATTAAAATATTTTTATTATAAATAAAATAATTGATGTTGATGATGAGAAAGAATACCCTTTTAATGTTCTATCTAAGATTAGATGCTCAAACTTGTTAGTACTGACTTACGGTTTGTCTCCGTAGCATTGGATACAGTTTTAACTAAATTAAGAGCATATTCGTATTGGAAAACGAGGTAAGGGTATTACGCGTTTAAGACTCAAATCACTGTTATTATTTACAAAATTGTAACAGCAGGTATATTTTCAGGTTATTCAAGCACAGCTACATTTACCGTTAAGATACTACTAATACACGTACTATTGTACCCTACCTTCAAGTGCTTTAAGAAGCCTGTCTTGACGTGTAATTTGAACATTTTGAACTAAGATATATTTTACACATACCGTGTATATTTTACATGTACGTATCAAAATGTAAATAGATACATTAACTGTTTAATGTTGGATTTGGACATCGATAGGTACAGCTCTGAACCTCCTGGGGCTTAAATAATGATGATTATAGATTAAATAATTACTAAAATAATTCATTTATCACATTTGCTTTACCAATACCGGTGTCAACAAGCTGGTTGCAAAAATAGTAAATATTCATAATGATCAATTAAATAGAAAAGTAAAATACTTTTATCCTAAACAGGAGTGGAGAGCACTTGTAAGTTTGGTACTTGGTGGTGGTTTAATTGTGGAAAGGGGTAAAAGTAATACAATATTTTTAAAACTTGAAATAGCTATTTAGTTATACAATAAGTCGTTAACTTTTTAGTCTGAACGCAGTCAAGTGCCTACAGACACACTTCCTCATATCGCATTCTATAGTACGGTCGACCTCGCTCCTGGGCCCACATATTATATCTAACACATCAATACCTTGTCATAGTACCGTCATTTATCGGTCACAATACTGACAGTCTTAAGTTTAACCGTGACAAAGTTCAAAGGTGTACTACTCATGAAGCCGACCGTACTATATACCATAAAGTATTATGTTACGTTTGCCTTAGCCCGAGTCAACACATTCCGGAGTGATTGCTTTTCATCTTTCTATATTACTGGTGTAAGATGACTATTGATATAAGCAAAGTCTTATTTTGCAATATCTACTTTGTACCTGTAAACATACGCATAATTGTTTATTAGATAATAGCGGAGACGACACGTGTAAGTTTTTCAACACGAAGTTAACTCTTATACATGTTAGCGTTTAGCGTCACCAAGGAAATGAGACGAGACCGATTAAAGAGCAACACTTTGTTAACCTTATTTTTCCACCATCTGAGCACTTTTCAAATAGGCGCGCGATCGAAACGACTATAGGGCGTCACCATACTAGAGCCGCAAACTCTTGCACCCGACCAGAATATTGTACCCGGCAAGCGTCGCAAGGGCGTGGCAAACATGACAAAGTATCAAACAAATTTAATATCGTGGTCAGTGCATCAGTCAAGAGGAAGTTTGTGCGTATTTATTAATGTTTAGTGTAAATTAGCTGAAATTTGACGATGTTTGTTGAAGATCATATAAAAAATCATACTGACCGCATCTTTATTAGTGTGCGCTGACCACATTCGAGCCAAGTCGTGCTTGTTTGTTAGTATAATAAAAAATACTAGCAGTGCCCCGCGGTTTCACCCGCGTTAAATTGTAGTATTTTCAAACTAACTGCACCTCCCCTTTACCCTTTTAAAGGATGATTTTGGAAGAAATATTCTACAAGTGTTTTATGACTTTTCTAAAACCTTCGAACTTAATTTCATTCGAATAACTTCAAAAACAAATGGGGTGCAGAGTTTCATACTACGTTTGCACACCTGTTTGAATATCAGCGGGTAAATTTTCAAAAAATCTTTCTTCGTGCCCCCTTACGTTACAAAAGGAATATCTTTGCAATATAGAAGTTTTACAAAGATAAAACCCTTATAGGTCCTGCGTTTATATGTCAGTCAGTCATCTTTTCCTTTTATATTTGTAGATAATAATGAAAATGCTTTCAAGCTGTACTTAGCGAATATATTTAACTCAACTCGACAAGTACACATTTACGATAATAAGCATATTAAACACAGCAAAATTAAAATATTTTGTTTGTACCAGTACATTTTTAACAAAACTACATAATCGATGGACAAAATATGTAGGACTATAATCAAATTATGGTTGCAATTAACTACTTAATTAATCATTTTAAATATAATACACATATTAGAAAATGTTTCAACTTATAATATTAATTATGTCATAATATTTTATGAAGTATTATTAGTAAGTTAAAATGGCAGTGAGCAGGGCATTTGGTACGCAAAACTGATGGCCGATGAAGTCGTAAGGTTCTGGAATGGAGACCACATACCGGTAGGCGCAGCGTAGGGCGTCCATCCGCAAGATGAACCGGACTCAGGCCGCATACAAGCGGTCCTATTGGAAATTACTCGGGGAGGCCTATGTCCAGCAATGGACCTCTTATGGCTGATATGATGATGATTTTATAAAAATTCGATAGGGTTAATGATATATACACAAAATTTGACACTAGCTTGATCTAACCTAATAAACGAAACTTTATTATGAATCACATTTCAGAGATATTGTTACAATAAAACATTTATAGATAGCTATTTGAGTTGCTCGTGCACCGTAAAGCTTTAAACATAAGACAGGTTATTTTTGCATTTGAAATGTTATCTAAATAAGGCAGTGGATCTGATTGGAGCAAATCTATGTGTGGGTAGAGCGAGGTCGAGCAGTCTGTTCGTCGTAGAGTACGTCTGTTAAAGTCATAAAATCAACCTGTTCATTGCATTATTTTGTTACACTTACAATCTGACTCTATAAATACATATGTTTAAAAAGGTTTAGATGTCAATAGTGGCGCGTGCAGAAGACTTGTTTGATCTCACCTTTTTACAGATTTCACAAAGCACAGTTTGTTTATGTACTGTAGATACCAGATACCCTGGATTCTAGAACGAATCTTTAGCTACGGATAAACACTACAAAAAACATTTAAATACTTCAGATAATTTTGAACTGAAACATAATGAACATATTTATTACAAACTGCGTGAGTTGTGTTATGAAATATCATCATAATATTTAATACGGTTTTTCATATATCCAGTTATTTACTTCGGTTTTTCTTGCGTTGCATTGTTTTAAATTGATATACCGCCGTCTGTTAGTTCTGGTACCTTAGCCGCCCTTCTACGACACCTGATACAGAGGAAGGTACTCTATACTCTGCCGGTAGCTTACAGCACCACTAATAGTATTAGATTCAGATGGCGAAGATTTGTCAATATTTAGATGTCAACAAGGTATTACCTGAACATTGGACAAACTGGGTGTGTATCGCATTCGCAATCAATCACTGTTTTTCTTCTTTACGCCATCTTCAATCAGATTCACTGCCTTATTTATGGCTTATAATATTCGGCATTGTTTGTGTTTTTATTTATTAGACCAGGTCGATAAACAGGTATACAATCCGTTTAATAGTAAATGTCACCGCAGCCTATAGACTTGTAATATCACATATATATCATATCACAAGGATATTTCACTAGCTCATTGCCAACCTTAATTTTAAGATATTACGTGCATTGCCCAGTAAGTTCACTTCCTTAAATAAATTCACCTTAAAATCTGGAACACAATGCGAATACTGCTGTTTGGAGGTAGAAATATATAATAATGTTATTTTATTATCAGTGGGTGTAAGTACTAAATTCTCAAAATGAACTCTACGTCACTGAAAAACAAAGCCGGCGCAACACATGTGTTATGTGTTGCGTATCGTATCGTACCTTGAATTATATAAACAAAAAACAAAATCAATCCGGATCACATCATCACTCACTAGCTGCTGATGATATTTAAATTCGTTATTAAAACATATGGTATTTCCCTGTTAAGGATCACATGTTCTTGGAATAAGACGCACGGAAACGAGAAATGATTGCTACAGCCCATAGAGTCAGTTCACCTTTTGTCATAAAGCAGGTTAGGCGTCGAGGTGATTTTGTATTTATTTTTTACTGATCTTTACCTGTGGCTTAGTCGTAGGCTTGTGAATTTTAAAACTGAAATGAAGTACACTTTACCGTCTTACATCGTACTATATATGCTTGTGAAATTTGACGTAAGGCAGTTGAGTAGATAAAGCGTGAAGAGGCAACAAACAAACTCATTTTAACATTTATAATATTAGTAGGTTGAGTTAAAAAATATTAGATTGCAATATTTTGATTAGATTGTAATCGCTGAGCGCCATTTAAGTCCCTAGGTTTTTGTAGTAATAAAATTTCAAACATGTCTTACATTCGTGATGAAGGTTAGCCTTTATCCTTCTATGTACTTTCAACTATACGTATGAATATTTTTAAGAAGATTGAATTATAATAATAATAATAGAAAAAAAAGCTCGCAGACGTAATCACATGGGATGTAAGGAGCAATTAATATTAGACTCTATAATACTTAAACATGCGCAAAAACAACAGATATTTAAATATTACTCATATTGACTACAAAAAGGCATTTGACAACGTCCCTCACTCTTGGCTTATCCATAATTTATAAATATATAAAGTAAATCCAACAATTATTGCGTTTTTGGAGATTGCCATGGCTGACTGGAGAACTACATTGTTACTTACTAATAGCAACACCCACCGCTCAGACGAAATTCCTATTGAAAATGGTATTTTCCAGGGAGATTCTTTCAGTCCTATTTGGTTCTGCCTTGCACTTAACCCACCTTAAAATCAGTCAAATAAATTAAGTACAGGTTACAAACCATCCACTACAACATCGGTAAGCCATTTAATGTACATGGATGACATTAAGCTTTTTCCAGATCAAAGAAATCGTTGCAAACGCTTTTAAATCTAACAGATAGATTTAGTACGGACATAAACATGTTATTTAGTTTTGATAAATGCAGAATCCTTAGATTACTTAAAGGTAAAGTCAGGGGTAATAATAACAAGCTGTTTAATTTTATATTAATGGAGCCAGAAGAAACATACAAATATTTAGGAACGCAACAAAATAAAGGTATAAATCACACTATAATCAAACATGATTTATCTGAAGAATATTCTCACCGCTTAAATTTACTCTGCAGAAAGCAACTTCACTCAAAAAATCTTATTAAGGCCATCAATACATTCGCAATCCCAATTCTCACATATTCTTTCGGCGTCATTAAATGGATAATGACAGACATAAACAAAATAAAAACAAAAACTATTACTAAACCGCCAGATGTATTATGATAGAACCATTCTGGCTGACTAAACTGTACATAACAATAGACCAGACATTACTCTAGTTGATAAGACAAATAATACAGTATATCTTATAGACATAGCTTGCCCAAACACTCACAACCTACATAAAACTATCACAGAAAAAATACATAAATACACAGAACTAAAGGAAGAAATAATTAAAATATGGAATACGAATAAAGTGTACATTGTACCGCTGGTGCTTTCAAGCACTGGTGTCATTCCTAAGCACCTACTTGATGCCTTGCGAACCCTTGACTTACTGGAAAGCATTTACATCACATGCAGAAAGCGGCAATTCTTAACACCTGCCGTATTGTCCGAAAGTTCTTGCAAGATGATACTCCTTCCCCCTATCATGATCCTGAAGTTCACTTGGCCTAGGCTCGTGAATTTTAGTTATGTGCCGAGGCACCCTTAGTGTTTCGAGAAATTGAAATCCATATAATAACTAAAATAACCATGCTATATATAATAACAAATAACTAAAACACACTTTGATACTTAAGTACCTAAACTAGGTCTAGCCTGTTCTGATAGGCACCAATGCTCTGTAGTGTGATTGTAGGTGTGAATGTGTATGTATATGTCTAATATAATACAAGGTCTGTTAATACAATATATTATTTACGTATTTATTACATAAATACATAGAATATGAGGCTATACTGTCTATATATAATATACATAAACATTAATAGTAACAATACATATATTCTAGTCTTGTTGTATTCCAATGTCAAAAGCCTTACTGTTGTTTTGCATGTGTGTTTATTCATGTCATGAATATCTATTTCATGGTTAATTTTATTATAAATAAATGGTCCTGCAAAATTTAGAAATCGCTCTGCGAACCGTGTACGACATGGCTGATGTATATTTTAGAAATCCACATACTTTCGTCTACTATGAGTTAGTTTATTTTCAAAAAAATCTGTAGCAATATGTCTTATATATCTAAAAATTGCAGTTAATTTCCGAATTTTTTGCGTTAAAATATTTATGTGAGGGATAAAAGTTAATAAAGAATCTAATGTTATGCCAAGATATTTATATGTTGAAACATTTTCTAATTTCGGACAAACACAAGTACTTTTTTTAAATTTACAATTTCTCCGGTAGGCGAAGAGATGTAAAGCATTTGTAGGTGGTTGAGTTTTTTTAGTAATCGAAAAAGTTAAAAAATTTATCTGCATTTAAAGTTAGTAGGCTTCCATTAATTTTTTGTTGTATGTCAGTAAAGCCAATTTGGGCATTTGCAGTGACATCTTCCCAGTCACTAGCACTAAACACTAGAGTAGTATCATTTGCAAATAAAATTATTCTACTATTTTTTAGGGTGATCGTAATTGTTCTTTTATTTTATCTGCCAGTGTCTTTTTTAGTTCGCAGGAATACTTGTTTATTTTTTGACACTAGTCGAGCTAGCCAATTCATGTTGTTCTTTTTCATAAATAATTTTATCTTTTTTTATAATTTCAGTAAGATAATTTCGGTATCTATAATAAGATATTTTAAAAAAATGAGTTGATAGAGTGTGAAAAGGTTACAAACTACAAACAAACTTATTTTTACATTAATAATATTAGCGAGAATTAGTAGCTATAATGATATTATGTAAAAGAATGAGTTTTATGAGTAGGTTTTCTTAATTACCTCATTTTTAAACAAATTACTTTGAGTACCTTTTCCTTAAAGTTTGTCTTTATAAAGTTTCCTAGACTGTGAACAGTGTCAGCCAACTGTCTGCAATCTGTCTCCGAGTTTAAGTAATTTTTGGGAGAAATTGCCGTTGCAGGTATAACATAAATGTTTTCATATGCGTGGGCAAATTGATGGTTTCATTAATTACCTCTACCTCCTCTCCTACTTCTACTCATGTTCCACATAAGTTTTATAGCTCATGGTGCATTTATCCCAAATAATCCTAAAGACACCCGACAGAAATTTAATACTAGAGTAAGCAGTTATTCCGTCATGTAACGCTGTTTAAACTGTAATAGGACATATGGTATCGCAGACATTTTTGTAGCTAATTATGGCCCCTTTTAAAGTATAGCCTATAAGATTTAGTGGCGTAAGCGGTATAATTAAAAAAAAATCATAGCAACCTTTTTCATGGAGTTACAAATCGATTCATACAGATTCTTTTTCAAAATAGTCCGTAATAATCAGCATATAGCCTATAATAATCAGGGATGATCTAACATTTTAGTAGTAAAAGAAATTTTGAGTTTATTCGTTACAGACATACATACAAACGTGTCCTTTTTATAATAATAGTGTAGATATCGCGCCCTGTGGAATAAACAATAAACTATAGTCATATTTATACACGATCACCTATCTGATATGTGATGTCATTGACGGTTATTTATTAACAGGCCGTTAATTGTATATGATATCATATTTTTTTTTATTACGACCGATAGCAGATACAACAGATTCAGAAATCAATGTTCATAGTTCAAATTAATTAAACAGGACCATATTAGATAAACGTAATTAATTACTTTGATGGAACTGTAAACATAAAGGTAAATCAATATTATGTTACATAAATTATGGTAATATTTAACTTCTTAATATTCCTCGTATGAAGGTTATAAATATTTTTTATCAATTCCAAATAGTTAGCACTCTATTTTTGTTTCTAATTAATTATATACCTTACAAATCTATTACATATATGTACTTTATCAGATTAGTCTCACGGTTCCTAATAATATCCGTATCGTTTTGTTATGATAACCTTTTATATCGGTACCGTGCGGTACCGGTAGAATAGTATCTCCCTCTTTACCAGTTGTACCCGAACCGACAAATGGCGGCATATCCCCTCGAAACAGCATAGCTTGAATGCAACGAATGCTCTGCGATTGCTACCACGCTTGCCCAACGCGGCAATTGCAAAATCCCCCTTTCCATGGGGAGGCTACTCCAACAGAGACGTTCTACGGCTGCTATGATGATATCGGTGCACGCACAACTACAACTGAGCCTCATCGACACATTTCACACAATCAAATAATAATATAAACTGTAATTAGGTACCTATCTATGATTATTATAATGTAAGTTGATTGTAGACATTAGAAAACATAACTAGAGAATAATTCTATTTGTACACATTGATGATTTATAAAATATAGAATTGAAAACTGTAATAATTTATTATTGTTGGTTGACAACAACAACAAATTATATTTTTATTATCAACTCACCATCATTGCTGAATGCAAGTACTAACGTGCATCAATAACTCTGTTACAAACGTAGCGTCATTGAAATTAAGCCAAATCAGTATTTATGTCAGGTTAGGAATTAAGGAAAACAGTTCCTTTAGAAACTGCGTTGCGGATCAACTCGATGACTCGCCGCCAACCCGGATTGTTCGACTTATAAGCAATTCTTTAAAAAATATCAATCTCGATAGCACGCAATAATTCTTGTTTTCTTATATTATGTATGTCAAATCCGGGTAAAATACGAGATTGTGAAATTAAAATATAATAGGCGTCAGGATAGTTTATGCTTTTATTGTATCTGATGTATTTGATGACTTGACCATATGTAGTTGTATTGTACTCGTATTAATAGGTGAGTTAATAGGTAGGTGTTAATAAGCTGATTTCTATAAAGGTTTAGCTTCAGGTTGAACCGTCTTGAAACCATGTTCTTCAAGTTGCCGAACAAAGGATATACTGGGAATATAACTCATCCAGGAAAAAATATCTTGAAGATATCGCGGTCTGAAACTGCAGTGACGCAGCTCACAATGAGTATGACGCGCAGATGAGTGAATCCTGATTGGAGACCACACCGATCGGTAATTCGTTACTAACACTCCACACGGCTAACTATAAATGATTTAATTAACAGAATATGTTTAGCGCTAAAGTAACTACGCTATTGACTTGTGATGTAAAGGTAAACTGCACTTTTTAAAAAGTCCTCCTAGTACGCGTTCGCAAAAATACAAGATACAAAAACGTCGAAGATCCATGTATTTTATGTAAAGTACTTGACTCAATACCTACGTCAAAATAGATCTAGTTATTGCAAACGAGATGATATTTTCGATGGCGGCATACGAGGCCGTGCAGAATCATTTTTTTAAGATCAGCAAATAGCCAGTAGTCACCGGGGGCTAAATCTGGTGAGTATGGGGGATGGGGAAGCAGATTAAAGCCCAATTCGTTCAGTTTTGCCATTGTTTTCATCGACTTGTGGCAGCGTGCATTGTCTTGGTGAAAAAGGATATTTTGCTCTGCATGTGCAGAGAGGCATGTCTGTTTTTTTGCGATTTTCTCTTTAAAACGCACCAAGTAAGTCAATATAATAATCACTGTTGATCGATTTACCTTTTCGCGGTAGTCAATGAAAATCACGCCATGCGTATCCCAAAAAACTGACGCCATGACTTTGCCAGCTGACTGTTGCGTTTTCGGACGCTTCGGACGGCTTTCGCCAGCTGTACGCCACTCAGATGACGGCCGTTTCGACTCTGGAGTGTAGAGATGTATCCATGTTTCGTCCATGGTCACGTAACAAGGCAATAAATCTTTTTTGTAGCGAGTACACAGCGATAAGCAGCTTTCTGAATCATTGACTCATTGCTGTTTTTGTTCGATCGAAAGCAATCGCGGCACCCACTTGGAAAATATCTTTTTCATGAAGGATAGTAAATACACTTCCATATGATATCAGCATCTCACGGAGCATCACTTTACGTTACGTTCTTTTACTATAATTTTTGCCACTTCACTCACATTTTCCGGTGTAACGGCTTCCACAGGTCTACCCTGGCGTTCCGCGTCATTTGTGTCAGTACGACCACGCCTAAACTCTACAAACCACCAACAAATCGTTGCTTTTGACAAGAGTCCGGGTAACATTTTTCAATTCCATATTTTTTGCTTGCACGGTGTTTTTACCCCTTAAAAAACAAAGTTTTATTAGAACTCGAAACTAGGCTTTTTCAATTTTTTAAACATACTACAAATCGACTTCACTACAACCTCGATAACTCAACTGTTTCTGATCCGATCGACTTAAAATTTTGACACGTTTTAAGCAAAGGTCTAGAAAGACGTGGCTACGAGAGCCATCTCTGGGTTAGTCTCGGGACTTATTGATTCATGAGCTATGTCTGGTTGTTAAATATGTATCTGAGTATTATATTTGTGGTTGTCTGATATTCGTAACACAAGTGCTTCAATTGACTTATCTGTATATGTAGATCTGGTCCGGTCAATGTAGGTGAGGTGTGGTTAGATGTTAAGTGAGTTTTTTTTATTATACACGCCATCTCGTGAAAATTTTGGAACGCATAGATATGTGTCCACTATAAATCTTATTCACATATCTGCTCTAGTAAACACATCTCACCTCTACCGTGACGTATGTGACGTAAGTTTGAGGTGGAAAATTTGATTAGCATAGTACGTCGGAGACACCTCTGTATATTTTTAAAAATACTTAATTAAAGTGAGCCATTATATGTTCATATGCCGTCTTATTACAAGCGTCATGTAATGGTGTTTTAAACATTCCTTCGTTAGCTCATTATGAAATATATAGACTAAAACTGTTTAAATTTACATAGTTATGTAAGTGCGAGCTGATTCCCTAACCGAGGTTTCAATAGGCCACTCATTCAATTGTTGACTCGCTCAAGGGTTGTTTAACTTCAATTTTTAAAAACGATGTTTTATACGATTTCATTGCAAATATACAATTTTATAGCATGCAAATATAGGATTTTTCTCTTTATCTACAGTATAGGTCTAGGTAGGTTTTTCAATAATGTCGAACATGCGGTTTTTCGGCATTAACGATTTTTGTAGCATAACATAGAATATGATTTTAATTACACAATTTAAAGAGGCTGTAGATATTAATATAAGGTAGCTTGGAATCAAATATATAGGATATTCGATTCTAAGCGATTACATACGCATCTGGTATACTTTTGAAGCACGCAACCTAAACTATAAAAAAGAAATTCAATAAATCTGTCAAAAGTTCATACAGTATTTATTATATTCTAATAACCGAAACGGATTGTACTGTGGTTTTTTACAGATAATTTCAGCTCAGCCGCGACAAATACTTAGAGGAAATAAACTTATACAATTTAAAAATATTTTATAATTACAGTGTTTGGTTTATATTTTATCATTTGCTACAATAGACGAACGCTATCAAAATTTGTTAGAAACTTATATCAAATTCTGTTACGGTTTAGAATATACATTTCTCTCAATTCATTTTGTTGACATCATTAGAAAAATGCACCATTTGTTAACGTTTTTATAACACGTATTAACTGATATCTGACAGTTTACGGATATTACGGTGCTTTGTAACATCCAGGTTGAAACGTTGATGACGCGTCGATAACATAAATTAGTGCATCCTGTTCCGAGAGCACACATTCGCTGTCAGCATTCCACAGTGTCGGTCAGGACACAGCTACATGAACAATGAATTAGTAATGACAGTGCGTAAGCTCTGGAAATGGAACTTGGTAAAGAGCTGGTTGCAATAAATTTTCTTATTAACGGCTTTAAAAGGGCGTTTATTCAATATTATTGCAATTACTGTATTATATTCGAGGTTTTCTGTTTTTGGTGACTGTTTTCTGGAACAGAATTCTGTTTTTTTCTGTTTATGAAAATAGAATTGAGGCATTATGTAATGGTATTCATGGTTATGATTTAATACGAGAAAAAAATAATAAAAATAAATTTACTTTAATCGTTTTATTCATCAAATTAAATCAAACAAAAAGCTTTTTATTTCAATAGACCTGTCACAAGTACTTTTAAATTGTGAAAATGTATCCACAATAATATGATATGTTTATAAATATATACACTCGTTTGCAAAAAAAAAACGGGCGGTTTTGATTTTAATTCTTCTTTAAAAAAATACGGTACCAAAATGATTTCAATCATTTGTACATGTTACTGGCCAGATTTAAAAATGCTGTGGTGCTTAAAACAGTACGTTCTAAATTAAAGTTTTCGTTTGATGCTCGTTTTTCAGAAAACCACTATTTATCCTACATTTTTGGTGCAAAGTTCCAAAAGATAATTTGGGTTTTCATAACTTTTAGTAAATTTTTATGAATTTATTTCATGTTCTTAATTGTCAAAGCTTTATTTATTGCTGTTTAGCTGTCTCAATAATGTTAAAAAAAGTGGTAAAAGCTACCAAAATTATTGCGCTGCTCGAAGAGGGTGAGGCCAATGCTTCGTGGCTCAGAGGCTAAGTGTGAGTCAGTCGACGGTTCAAAGGACCTGGCAGCGGTATCAAGACACCGGTTTCGTCGAGAGAATGCCTGGTTCTGGAAGAAAACCATGTACCTAACCACGAGATGATCGTTTTCTTGTGAGTCGCGCATTGAGAAATCGCAAGTCTTCGTATGTGGACCTTATGAACAACCTCGAAGAAGTAAGAAATGTGCATATTAGTCTATGGACGGTCAGGAGGAGGCTTCTCGCGGCCAATATACGCAGTCATCACCCGGCCCGCGGCCCTTAGTTACTTCGTGAGCACAGAGTTGCCAGGCTTAGGTTTGCTCAAAATTGTGAGTAATGGACTCAAGAAGAGTGGAATAGGGTATTGTTCTCCGATGAAGCCAGAATATCTCTGTTCGTTGAAGATCGACGTTGGCGAGTGCTACGAAGACGAGGAGAACGCTAAACAGAGGCTTGTTTTAAAGAAATCACACCTTATGGTGGGGGCTCTGTTATGTTTTGGGCAGGAATAAATTCAATGGATCGTACAAAGTTAGTCTTCATTGAAAACGGCTCACTGACTGGACATCGATACATAACGGATGTTCTAATTCCTCATGCACAATCCGCATTGGCCACTTTAGGCGAAGACTCAATTTTTATCGACAAAAACGCTCGCGCCCACCGGTCTGGTGATTTGGAAGCGTATGTGCAAGAGGTCGGCATTCGTCGTTTGGATTTGCCTCCTATAGAGCATGTCTGGACGTTCTGAAACGACGCGTGAGATCAGTACAACCGCCTCCGCAGACCATCTGAGAGCTGAATAATGTGATTACCGCGGAGTGAGAACGTATTCCGCAAGCAAGTATCCGGGATATCCTCGCTAGCATACCCAGACGAATTCAAGCTGTGATTTCAGCTAGAGGGGGTCACACTCGATACTAAACATTTATCTGCTTTTACTTTATTAAAGAAAAAATGAACAAAAATCTTTGTTAACTTTTACTTCACGAGTATATGCACTACATGCGAGCATACACTATTAGTGAACTTTAGCATTAAAACCCATAAATTTTATCAAAATTTTATGATAATACTGACGGAAACGATTATTTATAAAATGGTTAATTGCTTAGGTGCCCGTTTTTTTGCAAATGAGTGTAAAATGCTACAATTTAAACGACCGATGACCCTGTTGACCTCTTATTGCAGAAGGTAAATTGGTAATAAGTCATTAAGTGGCCTACCTTAAAATGCCGGCACTAGGCGAGTCTTAAGACCGAAGTACTGCAGGTCCTTTACGCGAGCTACCAAAAAAAAACTTGCAAAAACACCCAGTGGTCGGAGTTAAGTGAACACCTACCCTAAAGACGTTATGGGGTATATTAAGTGAAGCATAAAAATAGTATTTAAGTGACCTAGTAATTTGGTATACTAGAAGTACGTACCCATTCCTAAATTCACCATAAAATAACATACGAGCTCAAACGCTTTTGTTTATGTTTTATGTTGATTATTAATACACTTTATAAATTTAGAGAGATACTTTTCTACTCTGCCGGTACCAGGCAAAGTACCTCCCTTGAACCAGGTATCCGAAACAGTGTAGCTCAAATGCACAGGGTAGGAATGGGCAGTAGCATCCCCGTCGCTAAAGCTACGCTCTGCAATTGCCAACACGCTTACCCAACGCGGCAATTATGGGCAAATCCCCCCTTTTCCAGCAGAGGAATTACAATGGCTGGTATGATGATGCTGATGATCATAATAATAGTTTTATTACTTTTCTCATTGGATTCCGTTACAACACATTACTATGGCCATGTATTTTCCATCTTTTGTTATACAACGATCTGAACCGCTGTCTAAGTCCTGTGGTCAAAACAATACTGTTAAAAATATAACGCCAGAGAATTACACTTTTAAATAATTTCGACCGCTACAAGCCACTGCAAAAAAAGGATAAATGATACTCGCACATCACTGCTCGTGTTTCAATAAAAATACCAAGTTATACGGTTGGCGGCTTATGTAACGCTTGTTTTGTAGGACAAGTGCATGTGAAAAAAACCCTGAATAATTTCAATACGGTTTTCAGAGGCCTCTGAATTTTTGAAACGGTATAGATAAATTTCCGAGCGCTGTAAGAAATAAGTTACAAATTCTAATTTTACTTTTCGATCCTGGCTTGATTCTTTATCTTATTTTCTGGGTTTTTTGTAATGTGGATTTTACATAGTCCTAACTTAATATATAAAAAAGTCTTAGTTTTCCTTGTATTCTTAATATATCATGTGTTAGTACAAAAAAGTGACTGCGAAAAATTTATAAAAGCATATTCTGGTTGTAGACAATCTAAGCCTATATAGGAGTTTATATCGATAATTAAAAAAAATGTTATCTTTATACAAGTCAAACGATATCAAGTGTCCAAATATACAACAAAATAACTTACGAATGTTGCATTATTTTAAATAATTAGATTCTAAATGATACTCGATTAATGATTTTTATTTATTTGAATTGTCTGTAAATGAGTCTTTATGACGCACACCTATTGACGTCATTAGTTAATATGCATATATAATTATTCATTTTTATTTACAATATAAACAGGTACATTTTAAATTGAATTAATGTATATAAATTGATAATGTAATGAATGAATTCCCCAAGCAAAGTATATTTCTTTTATTCTGCTTTTTGTATTTCTTGTTTTACATTAGAATTTTGGGAAGTGAATTAGGTTCTTTAGTCTGCAAATGAATTGAAATAAATATTGATGAAACCGATAGCCAATAAATTTACAGTGGGCTTTCAAAACCGCTGAATAATGACGCACGTCGCAGCCTTGCGAGATGTGCCCTATTTCGTAACTTCCATACAAACAATGAGGAAAGTCGGGTAGATAGTGTATGTAGCCAAATTTGCTTGGCTTGTACTATATGATATACTTGTTGATATTATTCAGATTCGTATATTTATTTAGAAAAATTTTTTTTTAATTATTTAATAGAGTGATCAAAGTCTTTGTCAGCAATAATTAATTTCTAACTAGGCAATTTTATTCAAAAAATGCTAAGTAACATACTACGAAAAAACTAATAAATTCATTATTATCCATGTAGACCTAACTAGATCAACGATTCTGAAAACACTTTCGAAAGTATGTTAAAATGTGGGTCATTTTATCTTCATACATCCTATACTCGATAGGCACTATTTAAATGTGGAAAAATAGAAGCGTTGATGAGATCGACGTATAGCGAGAGTCAGTCAATGAATAATGAATAGAAATGCTTATAACGTAAGTGATAAGTTAATAAGTACTAACGGATTGAGGATGACAACTAGCCCACTCGTACATATTATACAAATTCATAGAAAAACTTATTTTGGTTTAGCGAGATTATCTAAATTTTTTTATACCTACTTTCTGAAATAATTAAAATCGTTTCACATTAAATATTGCTATGTATCAATAAAAAAGTACTAACGCAACATTTCCCGATTAAAAATATTTAAAGTTTTTTAACTATCTTTCGCTTTCACATCCGCCTGTACGTTGTACCTGTGGCACACAGGCACATGACACTATTAAGATTCACGTGTTCGCGTCGTACGTGCAAATGTACGGCGGAACTAATCATAGGTCGGGGATTTATTGGTTTATTTTTAAACTAGCTTTCCGACCGTGACCTGATTACAGAGAATCAAAAAACCACCTCACACGCGAACATGTATCGCTATAAAAAGTAGCTTATGTACTCGTAGACTATCAACAATTTCTGTGTACAATTGTATCCAGATTTGTTCAGCCATTAGCAGCCGTAGCGTGAAATAATAACAAACATACATCCTTTCGAGACCTATTCGAGACCTTGAAGGCAACCTGCAGGTTGCGCAGGTTTAAAAAAATCGTTTGGCTAAGGCAATTAAATATTACAAAAACACGTGGATGCTTTCAATCTCCAACAACCTACCCTGCTACAAACCTAAATTACAGCACTAACCGCCTACAATTAATAAAGGTTATCGACAAAGTATTTCACTTCAAAGGTAGTCATCATATATTTCATTTTGACCATCATTTATACATATATCATATATTTAATTTTAGGTTTATTGGTATTTGTATCCCATTTTGCTACCGATCAGGAAAAGTACATGGACAATTTGTCATTCAGTAGATGTCGTGACGTAAAAGGTCTATAAACTTATGGTAATCTGTTGAGGTGATGTAGCTCAATCAATAAATAAAATACTTTTACGGGACGTACAATCAACGTCGCCGATCAGAAAAAGTCACTCATGCATGCATAGATCTACTATTTTTCCTAACGCTTATAAATATATTTTTTACTTGAGTTCTGTAGTTTTAAGTGTATAGAATATATTTGTTTGATTAGTGATTGAAAAGTGTCACCAGTGTTAGAGTAAGCACTGTGTATGTCGCGTTAGTACAGTATGACGTATATGGATTTCTGCCGATTAGATCTGCTGACTTAGAAGTCAGTTTTAGCGTCACAGTAAGATCATCATAGAAAAAGAAAAAAACATGATAATACAGTTTAATTAATACATATATAAACAACCTTAAAGTTGTCCTGGGATTGATTTGCAATATCAAAACATTTTCTATCGATTTTGGGGGAGGATTTTAAAATAAAACAACTATGGCAATAAAACATATTTCATGCATCTTTAGACAAAGGTTTTGTAAGTACCTACATTATTGTTTACGTATCGAACTTTTTATAACTAACTCACGTGTTCCGATAAGTTGGCGCATTGTTAGTTGCCGTGTGTTTTTGTTTCTCGTGACTAGAAATAATGCCAGCAGGCCACACAATGACATGGTAGGTAAAGTGCCCGGTTTATATACCCGATTGACAGGATGACACTGATGATATTATTGAAACTTCCCTCTTCCGTGACTCGTGCAGAATTTTGATTTCAAAAATCATACAAGTAACATATCAATAACGCGATGTGACTGCCAAATTAAGTGCAATGATTGTCCTTGGAAAGGTGACTAGTATTAAAATAGATTCCGATTTCAATGACAAAACAACGTCAAAATTGATTCAAGTGCGATTTATATAAATGCGCCTAACTGTATACAAATATTTGTAAATTCAAATTACTTGTACTAAAAAATGACCAACAATAGTTAAAGGCAAACATTAGCATGATAGCATCCGTAAGACTAATTAATGATTTCACAAAAAAATAACATGCTACGCACGTTTATTATTAATCATACCAGCCATTGGAAGTCTACTTCTGTATAGAGTCCTCCCCAAGAAAAGGTGAATTTTGCCCATCAATGCTGCGTACATTTGCAGGCAGTCGCAGAGCGCAGCTTTCACGACAGGGAAGCTGCTGCCTATCCCGCCTTGTACATTTAAGCTGCACAGTTTCGGATGGATTTATAGCCATCTGTCGGTTCTGATTTTTAATCGTCTCTTACGACACCCGGTATAGGGGGAGGTACTATTCTTCTCCGCAGGTACCTCATGGTTTATTTTATAATATTTGTAATTCCCAAAGTACAATATTATCAATGGTGTGCTTATCATATAGATTTGTCTAAAGAACGTATTCATTTTAACATAAAATATACTTATTAATACGGACCATAAAATGAGAATGTAATATGCACGTGCAGGTTTATTGTTATATGTGTTTTTTTTTTCTCACCATGTAAGTAATGCTTTCCGTACTATTAGATTATAGATGTATTATTATTTGTTGCCTTATTTATGTACATTAGAAAATATCTAACCATTTTTTACTGACATTTTTATTTAAAAATTACCTAGAAGAGATGCAGCCCATTGAACAGTCTTAATTTACGAAGTTGTGTCCCTTTTTGTCTTTGTTTCACTAGTGTACAATATGGTGTAATTGACAAGGTATACCCAATACGATATTTCTAATAAAACTAAATAATATTATGTTAAGCAGATAGTTTCTAAATATGTGTACGCGTTATAGAAAATGAACTACGCATAGGAGGTTCACTAAGTCCAAAGTAAGGAAGGAAGTTTAACTATTTCTGTTGTGAGTACCAGCAACAGTCATTCTGTTTTGATTCTGAGAATTTAAATATTCTTTACGGACAAATTTATCAACCTTCCCATTAGTATAAAGTTAATGTACCTGCATCATAGATACCGCGGTGTGAATCACGTGTTAGCTCCACAGCGTCATAAAGTTGGTTCCATTTCTACCGCTTCCTAATAACACAACTTTTGTGATGGGTACGACTTTGGTGATGAAAGACCGCAAGAAAGTTGAAATATAATTTCTTTCTTGTTTTATATTATTTAAAATGATATTATCCTATCAATACTTCAGCCCTGGATGAAGATCGAGTAAAAGATTAAGCTAATATTTAAGTATGTAGAAATTGATGTCATATCCATACACATTTTACTCTATGTACTAAACCAGATGGTAGTTCCTTTCGTTAGCTCCTTGACCCCCTTCGGTGTCCGCCATTATCCTCAAGCCTGGGGCCTGAGGCCAAGTTCCGCTCAGCCGATCCGCAGTTCATCGCTTTGTATTCGCGCGTGGAGGCTTCCGCTTGCCGATTATTAACATCTGACCCCGAAATGTATGAGACGTGAAAACGTGCCATGTACCAAATGTATTGACAAATGCGGCGTCTGATCTGAGTTTTAAAACTCGTCTATTGTCATGATAAACTAAGATATACAAATCCGTAGATATTTGCATGGTAATTTTTTCCGCAACGATAATTAGGCTTAGTACGTGTTTATTTTGTATTTGTCGGTATCTGGTGTGTTTCACAGCTCTGCCAAAAATTCAACCTATTAATTAAGAAATTAATACAGATCTATACGTCGACAGATGCGATGGTCCACTCCCTGTAGCTATTTTGCAGCCTAAGGAAAGGCATAGCCGGAACAATCTTCTATTTTGCATAATAAAAATATCTTACGGTCTGTATATTGTGAACTTCATTGCATCCCCAATGTAAATTAATACACGCAGTATGGTATATAATATTTTATACATCGCTAAAAACATAACCATTCCTATATCAGAGTTTCTTAAGTTACTTCAAATGAGTAATAAGTTCTATATGTATGTGAAATC
This sequence comes from Heortia vitessoides, assembly GCA_020976665.1. Lineage (NCBI taxonomy): Eukaryota > Metazoa > Arthropoda > Insecta > Lepidoptera > Crambidae > Heortia > Heortia vitessoides. Next base: position 11,418,297 of record JACJUM010003085.1, on the reverse strand, counting down.
TTTTTGTGGTACGTAAAGATCAGGCGTTAGTACGAACTGTCACTGTGCGTCGCTGATTCAGCTAGTAAACATTTTTACTATTAACGCAACAGCCGTTCACTTTCACTTTTATGGTTATAACCATAAAGAGTAAAAGATTTCTGAGGTCGCTTTTGTTGTTACGTGGTTCTATGAAAAACAGTGCTGATTTCTTAATAACTAATCTTAGTTTCACAGCTACTTAGCCTTAACTCTTATAAACGATAACATTTGTACCTATAGTTTTACAGATGTTGTATATTCTACCATTTAAATATCAGTGTACTATTTATTAATTAATGCTTATTTTTAACTGTAAGCACACACATTATATCGTAAAGTAAGTAACTTAGTAAATTCCTTATGTGACTTTTCCTTGTGTGAAATAAACAATGTGAGATATAAAGAGAAAATAGAATAATCGAATACTCAGCATGAATTAAGGTTGCTGACGCACTAGTGATGATATCCTTACAATGACAAGAGCGTCTACAAGCTACTAACAAACTTAGCGCACACGCCAAGCGGACCATAACTTATACTAATTATACTAACTGTGCCTGAGTCTTCGTCCGCGTGGAAGAGTGGCTTTGGGAAATATTTTCTTACGACAAACTTCCATTTTCAGCCGTTCTTGCCAATCTTGTTTATTGATTAATACTCTGCTCCTATTAGTCGTAGCGTGATAGTATATTACTCTTGATTACGTCCGCTATCTGTTAGTGAAAGTCCTATCAATATCGGTCCAGCCGTTTCAGAGATTACCTCAAACAAACAGTTAGACAGACAAAAATGTTAATGAGTAATATGAACAGTACTCGTTATTATTATATAAAAGATACTTTCATCAACAATGAAAACAGAAAAATGTGTCATTAGTCTGGCTATTTGACATTGTAAACTAAACTTACTAAAAAAACTAATGCAGTCTTTTATGTAACACCAAGTTCCAGGGAGTTTTCTAAAGAGCCTAGTCAAATGTTGATGATTGAATCCGGGGCTTTCCAAAAGTGACATTTACACTTTAAATTTCGAAGTCGCCAAGATATACGAAGCATACTATGGCATACATAGCTCGGTGCGAGTGCGCGTGTGCGGGCATTCCATCACGGTCGCTTCCTGTCATCTAACGGCCCATTGTAAAACTTTTGTCTATTTGTTTTGACAGATACGCGTTATGAATTTTGTTATTATAATTATACTTACCACTTATGTTAGTTCACAAATTGTGAGTAAATATTTTTTATCTCACAGGAGACTTATAGTCAGTCATATGATTGACAGTTTATATTCGAATAAAAATTACAACAAAAAAACGTAAGTGAAAACTTTTAATTTAACTAAAATACTGTTTGTCCGCTGTACATAGCGAACATTTAAACAGATGTTGTATTTATTTATAACTACATATTATATTTTTGTAGTTAAGTAATTACTAATTTGCTTGCTTACTTGGCTTGTCACCAAATACATAGTAATAGAAATAACATGACATTTTAGACAAAATTGAAAATTTTATAGTTAAGTTTATTTATTTCCGCTCAAATAGCATGAATAATGTCATAAATTATATTATGGTTTAGCTTAAGAAAATTGCTCTCGCGTTACATTTAAATATAGCATAAAAACAATAACTTAGTTATGTTCAATGCGTCAGTAAATACGATTTAACGCAACCACAGTTTCATATCACAACAAGTTTCTTTTAAAGCGTGTAAGTTGGTTTATTGCAGTGTATGAGTCACGTTTGAGGTTAGATTTCGATCGCACGCGGCAGCTGCGCCAACAAAACCACCTGCGCCTGCGCATACACCACCCTGCGTCATCTGGGCAATTTGGACATAGCACAACATTCAGGTGAACATGTTCAGATCAAAGATGGGACATAGATTTACCCTATTTCTGATGTACGTTATTATATATATATTTATATCATATGAAAATCATAAATATATATATATATATATATATATAGTGGTGCAGGCAATATATATACAAAATAAATAAACGTGGCATACATATTTGTATAAATAAACGCAATAAATGCATATGATATAAATATATATATATATGTATATATATACATAAAATAACGTACATCAGAAATAGGGTTATAAAGTTAGAGAAGCAGCATCAGTAAATAAAGTACGGAGACAGCATTTCAGGTTAAATTTGTTTGGGGATTGCTTAATATTCAACAGAAGCTCGTTCCAGAGTCGTTGTAAAAGAGTTTGTCAAAAACTAGAGTGATGAGAAGGAGTTAAGAGCGAAAGAGTATTAGAAGAACGGAGATTACGTTTGTTAGAGGAAGATAGGAATTGGAATTTTGTGTAATGGTTGACTGGGAGATAATGCCATCTGGCATTAAGTCCGCCATTTGTACATTTTGTACAATAAAGTTAAATAAATAAATAGATTATACAGCTTACAGCACCGACATCAATCAATTGTGATTTGAGAAAGGAATGAATACGCGATGTATTCATTCCTTTCTCAAATCACAATTGAATGATTCTACAAAAGTCGGCTGCATTGGTACCTCAATCTCACCTGGTTAAAAAGGTGAAAGAGGCTGGGTAATGACAAGAGACATGACTGGGTAATGTGTGTAATGTTTTAAAAGTCACAAAGTTCGCAAAGCGCTTGTGATATTGTGAGCGTCTGTAGGCTGCGGCCTGGTTAAATAAATATATGTTAATTAAAGAAAAGGAACAATAGTAGAATAAGGGCACCAGTCCCAGTTTTCATAAAAGTTAAACGAGGTGCGGACACCGACAGGTAGGTTTATACAGATATACAGGTAGGTACATATTACATATATTAGGTACATATACATATTAACCTGAAACAGCGTAACTCAAATGTGGGTGGGCAAACAGCTTGGGGGTGGGTAGCAGCATTTTCGTCGCGAAGTTGTGCTCTGCGATTGCCGCCACGCATTCCCCGCACAGTAATTATGAGTAAAATTACTTCTTGGGGAAGCTTATATTCAGCAGTAGACGTTTTACAGCTGCTATGATAATGATGATGAAGTGTAATATGGAGGTGATAGGCAAAACAGCATCCCCGCCGCAAACCACGTCAGCTTAGCGTGAGCAAAAATCCTATAAATACTTCCTCGGGAGGACGTAGTTATATGTACTCTCGTTCTTAATGTGTTTTTTTAAGATTTTTACATATTTTGGTCAACATTTCTAGTCAATCTTGAGAACGGTTCCCGTAAAGTAGCTCAAAAATTAAATAGTTAAATAAACTGCGTTTCTAAGCCTTTAAAATATACCTACATTTTATTATGAGTACTAAACGTGTATATGTTAGAGAATATTATCGTTTAACGTCATACGACCGCGATGATTATAATGAACTGGAACATTACATTTTGAATAAACCGGTTCGGGTTGTTTAACTCAATTACAGATTTATATTTTCAATAAAATACTTGAATCGCCTGCACGTCGATACTCATATTTATACTCATACTATTTACGCCATAATTGTAGTAGACTCCTTAAATGCTTTGATATTCTTCTATACTGACGTATATAGTTTACTTATATTATGCCTTCAAAAATAAACTTAAATGTTTAAACCATTTTAACTAAATCCACCATTAATTTATAAAAATTCTCATACGATTCCAAAACCAAACAGTACCTTAAAAGCGTGAACGTGTGTTAACAAACAATCATGCAGGTTTCATACGATTATTTCTTACCTCATTGATTTACAAGAAAGTTTAAGTTCCCTGGACGGAAAATGTTCAGGATAAACATAGAATTCAGATAAACATTTATTAAACATTGTATTCTGTTTGCAAAACATAAACATTACAAAATAAACCATCGTCCTATCGCAATATTTCTTACATTCGTACTTCCTTATCTTAGGACAACGCAAACTTCATAATCTGATAAAACGTCCCAACTGCGTAAATCTCATTAGTCAAATTATAAAGCTTATTCTTAAAGCATAATGCGTTAATAAATTTAGAGAAAATATGCCGTATTATGTATATTGTTGACTGTAAATTATAATAATAATAAGTTTTATAGTCTAACAATTATGCTAAAAATGGCACGAATTCGAATAACAAATTATAGTTGCCCTATTTGAACTCATTGAATAACAGCATTTCATTAAGCAAAACTATTATTCATCGACACATTCGTTTACCTCTCTTATGACGTGAACATTTGTCTCACAATGAATGAAATTAGTTCATGATATTCTATTGGGGCTGCATAAGTTTCGCTGAAAATTTGCTCAAGTTATATATGAAAAATACATTTACATACAATAGTAATTAAAATTTTACGCAGTGTTAAAAATCACTTCATTGTGTTTTTTGAGTTGTGTGGTCAAGTCTAAGTATTTATTCTTCAATGTTTTTTATACATACAGAAAGTTTGCCGTAAAGATTAATTTTAAATTAAAAAAATATATATCTTCACCTAACATTATTTTTTTTATACTTCGTTGTTTTTCAATTTATAGTTCCTGAAATAATTTATGATTCAATGAGAAATGGTATTGAATAGTTAGTTAGTTTATATTTCTTTGGCGCGAACAAGGTAATTATAATATCTTCAGGAAGTAGACTTAAGAAATATGGAAGCTTCATGTTGGAAAAAACCGCGCCATAGGTACCAAAACTATTAATAATGAAATCCCTTCAGCAATAATCTTGTCTATCTTTTGATTGAAAAAAATTAATTCCGAACACAATTGAATGTTGATCTATCTGAACATTCAATTTTGTTCGGAACATAATTTTCAAAATAAATAAATTAATTAATTTTAATTTTATTCTGATACCAATAATACTCAAATTCAAATGTATTTATTTATTTTGTGTGTGTGTGTCTAAGTACTCAATGAACAAACAACCTTTGACCATATATTTTATTTACATTAAATTACCTAATAATAATTTTATTCTTATGTAAAATTATGATATTTGATAGAGGCGACCCGTGTCGGTAAGGTAAACTAGATGAATAAACTATTATCCGTTAAACAGACGTGTTTGAGCATACCATTACGATATATTGCGCTAATTCCAACGCGCCGGTGTCGGCAAACATAGGAAAAGTACGGCCACTTATTACCAATGCACTGACCTTTCTTTTGTGCCCTAAGGAGAGATAACGTGTCGAACTGTGCCTGATACCACAAGGATGTGATTCCAGAGTTATAGTCCAGAAAGTATATAGAGCTCCTCTTGGTATAAACAGAATTTTTTACATTAAGTATAACTCTAATTATTTATATATTTTTCTCTAATTATTTACATCCGCTAAGTCATGTCCTTTTCTGCCAGAATGCGGTAAAATATAAAACTTAATAATTTTGTCAATATTGTCCGACAACTTTCGATCGCTCCTTCACCGTATACAGGTGAACTCAACATACATAACCCATAGTTTTGTTATTAAAACAATATTGCAAATAATGCTGGCCAAAATAACGAATTAGTCATGAGGTATATCTACAAATTTTATTATTACTTTGGTGAGTTGTTGCGTCGCACGAGTAAATCAAAATCATCGCAAGTGGAGAATGTCCACTACTGGATATAGGCCTTAGGCGTAATTTTGTCCATAATTGCCGCGCTGCTCAGGCTGCCTATCCTAATCGTGTTGCATTTCAGACAGCGTATCATAGCTATATATACTACTATTTAATGGAAGAAAAAATCATTGTAAAGTTTAATCTAGAAAAATTATTTATTTTCAATATTCCTTTTTTATAACTGGACAACTCCGATATTTATGCAGTTCGATACTTGTTGAATACAAGCGATGACATTAATCTAAATCTTCAATTAATTGTCTCAAGTGAATTTGTTGTATAATGTGGCAGCGTACCTTTAAAGACGGCGCCACTTAAGCCGATCGTGTTGTTTGTTGACACAGTGACATATTGATATAAATTTTAATGCTCTATCTGAATTTCAACAAGAGGGTGCAACAGGAATAGAATGCAGTAGGTCTATGCATTTCGCGGCCTCGAGACGCGCATTAAAGCCACGCGCCGTCTGTGCATAATGCACTTGCTGTAGTTGGACTAACAAAAATAATCATAACTGTAATGTATTCTGCTATGCCGTGGAGAAACTAGTTGCTATAATGTAGCTAGGTAGCCCTAGCTACATTATAGCAACTAGTTATGTGTTATATGTTCCTTAAACAATTTTCCAACTGATAGTCTGCTAAAAAAGTAAAAACGACGACCTATTGATAATTCTTAAACTAGAAGTATACCAGAGAATATCCGGTGTCTTTTGAATTTAAAATCCTTGGAGCGCATAAAGGTCCGAATCTAGAGATAATTAATAATTGTAAGTTTTGGATATTGTACGTACTGAAATGGCTTGAAAACGTAACGTCTACGTGCTATTCCAGATGTGTATTCTGGTTTTAAATAGGCATTGCCTCAGATCTCCTCTAGCTACACTTGTAATATCAGCACAAAACAGAAGGTCACATAAATTGTACCGCCTCACGTTCTGTCCTTTTTGTTTCTTGGTCTTCTTGTTTCAGCAACGCACTGCACTTTACGTACGTAAATTCCTCCTTGACCTGACCCCGCAGCTGCACTGTGTGTCTGCACAAACACCATATGTAACTGTCACGAGATTATGAAATTCCCAATTCCCAGCTTTTGCTACTAAAACTGTGCCTTCGGTCTCTCTCAATAAGGTACATTTTTTGTTCTTTTTAAAATATTTAGATATTCATTTTAATGGTGATCCTATAATTATATCATTTTTATCTTAATAGGTAAAACCCGAATACAGTTTATTTGCATTTGACTTAACTCGATTATGATGTCCTTAAGGGCCGTAGGGCATAAAACCAGACTTTTTATAGAGACCGTATTTATTTGCGACCTTGAGATTTTAAAATATATCTTTGAAGGTGATTTATTCTAGACGCAGTGCATGTCTTACAGCGTGTTGAAATTCAATGTACAGCTGATGAAATTCAGCATTAAAGTGGCCATTATGAATTTATTTTCAAGAAAATTAAATAAGTTCGTAATATTAAGTAACCGGAAAGACGTTCACATGTTTTTACTGAAAATAAAATAGTAAGTATTAGGTTCTTATAACTTATATAAACACATACACTAAATGCTCCCGCAGATCGGCAGATAACTTAATTATAAAGTTAACCTTTGTATACAGAATCAGAACAGGCAAATCTGCAAGTTTTAAAAAGGCTGTTTGTAGGTACACTCATAACAATCGGGTTCATATCTACCCATTACTTTAACTTTCTCAAGTTCTTTCATTGTGGAGAGCCCGATTTACCTACATAGTGAATTGCAAATAAAAAAGCGTTTGTAGATTGTCTCGCAGAAATGAATCGAAAAGGTTTAGTGTTCAGAAATGAATATAAGAATGACTGACTTTGACTGTCTGATACTTTTCATTAAGGTTAATACAAGTTAATATAAATCGCTTGTTTTCTTTCAGTTGACGCCGAATATTATTTTACAATTTATTTCAATAAATTTAAATTATAATTAAACAATATTTTTTGGTAACTACTTGTAAGTTTGAAATGTAAGTTCTGGAGCGTAATAAATTTATTTTGGTCATAACATATAAAAATTAGACAGATTAAAGCAAGATTTATGATATTTACAGGTACTCGAGTCATACAAAAAAAACTTAAATTATACGAACGCTTCTTTTCTAAAAGGATTAAATAGATAATACCATTAGTTACCTATATTCTCAACGATTTATTTGGTTACCAGCACATTTATACGTAGCATTCTACCTAACCCAGCATCATTACATAGGTACCTACTTCACATGTTATCAAAATAAGGTCTACGAAACATAAAATATAGTACTTATATGGAGACAAAAAGTGTAATTTCGGATAAAAACCACTGTCAGTCCCTATATAAAGTTTAATAGGTCTTAAAATAAGGGATATCCACATTCCTGTTTTTATTTAATGACCTATTTGAGCCGAAAATTACTGGAAAGGACAATTTGGACAGAGTAGGGAATCGATTTGGTTGATACAAACCTGGTTGGACAATTAACATTTTAATGCTCTCTCAAGCTGTAAGATAATGAATGTAGTAAAATGCATTTAATAGTGTCTATGAAACATTTATAAAAAAAGTTACTTTGTGGATTTATATCGATTTAAATATATAAGAATAATCTTTAAAAAAATTAACAGACCAAAGAACATTTCTTTGCTGTGTTTATATGTAAAACAAGAACAAATGTTTAATGATTCTAAAGCCAGTTTCTGGTGTCTTTCATTCTAATGCCAGTGATGACTTGAACTTTGACTAAGTATATGTTCTTTGAGTTAAAACGGCATTATTGAAATAAAGCCATCATAAAATACAGTCGTCAACCTCGGATAGTTATATACCCAAACTTTTGACACGTTTTTTAACCTTTAAGAATAAAATCATTGTTTCGTGACAAATTGGCATTAAATTAATATGTAGTTAAATTACATATAAAAAATAGCGTCTTGTTATTAGTAATAGGGCTGCGACATAATAGCGGCTTCGTTTTAACCCTGGAAAACGAATGCGTCAGTAGTCTACTATTCTGACGTAGGTATGATCCCTTTAGAGTAGGATTACTTACATATATTTTCACTTTTAATATTATTTCTTCTTATAAAAATAACAAATTTATACACCTAACAATTACAATGTTATAGATATCCGTCTTTGGTGTAATTATTGTACGAACTCCTTTCATAAAACGTCAATTAGTGCAACGTCAATATAACTATGTAAGTATAAATAGTCGATTTATAATTTTAGGTCATTAGAACAAATGACATATTTGAAAACAGTTTAGAATATTAAGACATTATAAAAACAAACGTTTTGCAAACATTTAGGAACACTTTGTGCTTAAATTTCATCTTTCATTATTATAAAATTATTCTAATCTAGAGTAAGCGCTTTAAGTTTTTCTTACTTACGCGTCTTTAGAAATAGGGTTTTGTTGGTTTACTTCCACATTGTATTTAGTTACATTAATTTTTATTTTAAACACCGGAAATCGAATTACAAACGAGGCAGGTTATGACGCTATTAATCCAGCTCGCAAATACTTGGTGTTAGATACCCCGCGTCAGAGCGCGGGTTTGTCGCACCTTCCTTCCCTCTGCGTCACGCGTTAAGGACACTTGTTGTTACGTCACGGCTTCGAGATTTGTTTTGTCGCACTATTATAAACGGTTTTCGACTAACGCACCTGCTATTTACTACTAATTTGTTTGATTTGCCTAAAATAAAGGAAATTAGGTACCTCATGATTTGTATTTATTTACTTAGCTTGAATAGAACCTGGTCTTTAAAGAGTAGACAAGTTTCACATAACTTCGTTATCAACAAGTTAAATCAGACAAATGCATCAAATAATAAAAACGAATTAAAACAATAATGGAGATGTTTTCTATACCTTACTTTTTATAATTGAAATTTCCTAAATATTAGTTCGTAAGTAGTGCGTATAGTAAGGTAAAAAACGATAGAGTCAAATTTCCAAACGACAAAGACACTAATATTATTACATTTAAGTTAACTTGAATTACATTTTTAGGGTTTTGATTTGAAAATGGCCTCGCAATTTCTATATTTTCTTTAGTGCTAAATATTTTACGATGATAATAATATATATAGTGTGATATTTTTTATTGCTACCAACGTAACAAAAGATGAAAGTAGCGCGCGTCTTTCTCAGTATCGTGTTGATCAATGGATAATCGGAGGCATCTTCGTGAAAAACTGCGGCGTTAGGAAAACTCACCATAAGGGAAGAGGCGCGCGGGCCGCGGTCTCTACGTCACCGTAGCATCGAGGTCTCTATAAAAGCCGCTGCGTCCCTCCCACTGGCATCACTCGCAGGCCACAAGCGGTTGTCCTCGCACGGCTTTCGCTCGTTCCCGCACTTACAAGCTATCGCTCACTCGTGTTCGCGCTTCAGTCGCACACACTAGTACGCCAATCGTCATGACTGTCACCAGTAAAATGAACAGTGTCTCTCGCCAGTCGGTGCTGAGCCGTCTCGGCCCCGGCGGGCTCCTCTACGCCGCCAATAAAATTTTAGCGGTACGTTATCACAATGTGCAGTGAAACAATAGTGAATTTACATAGTGTTTTGTTACTGGTTTATTGTGTGCTATCAACGTGGTGTTTCAACGTGTTTTTCGTTGTCCTCAGGTCGCTGTGCCTGGCAAGGAGGAAGAACGCTGGCGCGCTAAAGATGAGGGAGCGCTTTTGTTCAAGAGATGGCGCCGGAACGGCTCCCCTGTGGAAGCCACGCCTGCACCAGCTCCTACCCCTACAGCACAGCCTTCGGAACTTCTCAAATTCTTAGCTATTGTAAGTATTTGAACATTTATTTCTCTTGCTTTCTTAAATCATCAAATTAAATTGTGATGTTTTCAAAAATAATAATTATAATGAGTGCCTTACTCATTCATAGTAGTTGATGAATAGACCTAATCATAATTAAATTATTATAAATGAAAATCTATTGAAAGTCACTATTTATAAAAAAATATTGTTTATTAATTATTATTTTCTTTTGTTATAGAATGCATTGGAGTTATCAGCTCCCGCATCAGATGCTCTATTGAAATCGCGTTCCTCGGAGTGGTTCCAATTGTCTGGCCACCCCGGCTCACTGGCGCCGGCTGGACCCGGCACTGTGTGGAAGCGGCGTGCAGCTGGCGACCACCCCGCACATAACCCCGAACGCGATGCTTACGAGGCGCTCGCCGCCTGCCCCCACATGCGCTCCGCCATCCCCGGCTATTATAGAGAACTCGAGTATGGCGGGGAGCGCTTCATCGAGCTCCAAGACCTCCTACACGGATTCCGTGACCCCCACGTAATGGACATCAAAATGGGCACTCGTACATTCCTCGAAGATGAGGTCAGCAATGCGCGCGCACGCGCCGATCTCTATGAGAAAATGGTGCGACTGGACCCCAACGCACCCACCGAAGCGGAACATGCAGCGCGGGCTGTCACCAAACTAAGATACATGCAGTTCCGTGAACAGCGCTCCTCTTCTGCGGAACAAGGATTCCGCATCGAAGCCGTCAAGCTACCTGGCCAGACCCCACTTACGGATTTACAAAACGTTCGGGAACCTCAACAGTTGGCGGCCACAGTAGCTCGATTCCTAGGTAAGGACGAGCGGGCCCGTCGCGCTATTGCCGCTCGTCTGCGCGATATCAGAGAACTGTTCGAGCGTTCAGATTTCTTTAAGTCACATGAGATAGTCGGAAGCAGTATTTTCATCATCTACGACGATGAACGCGTCGGCGCCTGGCTTATCGATTTCGCAAAAACGAGGCGCCTCCCGGAAGGTGCTAAGGTGGACCACCGTTCCCCCTGGCAGCAGGGCAATCACGAGGAAGGATTCCTCTACGGATTGGATAGACTTATACAAACTATAGAAACGGCAAAGCTGCCTTTCCAAGGTGACGAAGCCGCCGAACCTGATGTGTCGCGTTGAACACTCGGCGAGAGAGACTATGGACTCGCCCCGCGGTCGTCACCGTTACTCGCCAGCATCCGCTGTCGCGCGCGATCCTCGCGCTCGAGTCGAGCTTGGAGTTATTCACAAAAACTGCGTTATTGTGATTTGTGCCTATGGAAGAGAATTGCGATATAAACCTTATATTTTTTGATCTAGTCCTTAATAACTGTCAATTTTGTAAAAAAAATAATAATTTATCAACAGTAAATGTACTTATTTCATTTACCCTCATCAGACAAATAACTACCACCTTTTAAATAAAGAATAAATATAGGGTTGCCAACCTATTCTGAGAATAATACAGATTGAAATTCTATAGAACTACATATACATATATATTTTTGGTTGCTTAATGACTTTATTTTTTACGATACAATCTCTTCAAATCTAGTCAAATAAGTGAGATATAACTAAATTACTGAAATTGGCAGCACATTTGCCGTAGGAAATTAGCAATAATTACGCAGTAGAATACATAACAATTCAAAACTACATAACAAAAAAATATTCGTCTCGTTCTAGTAATTCATTATCTACTAAAGTATATAAGTTACAGTCTATCCTATAAGAAAATATATAGCAATTAGAAATTATACAGTATACTATTTCTGTTATAGACTAGGTATACATTTAATAGAATCTAAATAAAAACCAGGTGCCAGAACCGACAGATGGCGGTATATGCATCCGAAACAATACAGCTCAAATGCAAAGGGCGGGGATGGGCTGCAGCATCCCCGTCGCGAAGCTATTGCTCTACAGAAAGATTGGCGAATATTAGATTCGCCAACCTTGCCCCTCCTATTTCGTTTACCTTCACCATTTTGTATTCAATGAACTACAAAAATAAATCCTTACATGAAGCGATTCATACATGTATTATTGTTAGTTACATGAAAAATAAATGGAAAGCTGGAACACCTACCCTAATTAGATAGAGATAAACCGGGATAAAGAAATCGTGTATATTCAAAAAATATATAATCATTCCTTGAATTAGCAATAATTTCGGCTGCACATATAATACCTTATGAAGCCATTAACCTTTTAGCAAGATTTTTCAGTTAACGCTGGTACTTGCCAAGAACATCATCATCATGATCATATCAGCCAGTGGACTTCCATTGCAGCACTAGGCTTCTACTTTGGTTGTACACCACGGCAAATACATTTGCTGATTTCTAGTCTCAATTATTCTCAAATAACCTATCTAAATTAGCCTAGTCGGTTATAATGAAAGAATATATTACACATAGGTACATTAAAGGGACATCATCAATGTTATTATGGGTCGCCACTCTTATCAAGATACGAATGAATAATACCATAGTGCAAAAATAAGTAATAACGCGAAATACTGAAACATATGATGTTAAAGCAAACACACTTATATTCAATAAATATTTTTATAACTCAAGATAAAATAAGTAATTTTGTAATGCGCCGAGTAAGTCCCACTTAAATCACATTAATAGCACTCTCCTAAATATACTCACCATACCAGTAGCGCCACCTGTCTGTACATATTTGAACTAAATAACCCGAAAGACCATAAACAATAAAACAATTTTTACAACTACTTTAATAACTATATTAATTAATAATATGAATTTATATATAAGGGTACACCGTAATAGAGTATTTAAAGTTAAGGTGAAACTAAAAGATACAAAATTATTACAATAATAGAAAAGTTCTATTAAAACTCACAAGATCTCACAAGCAAGCAACAGTGGGCTTACGCGGTTGAAACACATTTAAATCAACAATCTTCTTTTCATATAGTTGTATGTAACAAAAATATGCAAACACGATTATTCTATCTTTTACGTCTCTAAATCCGCGCCTCAAGCCAAGTTTAACTTCCTTACAGCTATACAGGAACACCAAGAGGTGCTAGTTTTATTTTGGCATACATAATTAAACAGAGTTCGTATGTCATAGCGAAACAAACGCAAATGTAAAATAATCCCTAAAAAACAATATCAATAAACAAATGTCAATAGATAACATAATACATACAATCAACAATAATTACAATGTGTCAACCATTGTTAGGTTTTTCTTGGCTTTAATTGTTCTACAATTGTTGACCTTTGTGGCAAATCTTAATGAGTTCAGAGTTTCACTAAAGCATTCATCGAATTGATTGATATTGACCAACATAAGTGTTTTTGAATTGCCTCCAAGACTAGGCATCAGTAAATGAGTTAGTTTTGAATTTCTGTAAGGAATATGGGGCTGGTTGGTCTGCAATGACAAAATTACTTTTGATAGTTCTGATAGGGATCTGTTTATATGTTTAGTTTCATCCATCCTTTGTGTAGTCTTGCCACTCTCTGAGCCAGCCAGATCTACCAAGTTCAAATTGCTTGTATATTTCTCCTTACGCATTTCATTAATAGCAAGTATCTTAATCTGGGCAACAGAATGTGATCGAGAGCTTCTTTCATTGTTAAGTGTTGCAGCAGTTTGTCTATTACGTTGGGCAAATATCATCAATCTGATAAAATCATGTGAGTTCTTTACTTCCTCTTCCTTCAGATTTGAAACATATATGTCTGTACCTTTTGGGTCCACCATTTTTATTTCATGACTTACTTGATCTTTGCTTGAGTTGAGTAAATCGTAAATAACTTCATTATAAATTTCCAAAAATGAAGCTTTAACGGTTATCACCCAGCCCATTCGTTTTAAATCTTCCATACTTGAGAAGATCATGTTAAATGCTCTTGGTATAATACCATATTCTTCAGTGCCACATCCACCTTCCATGGTGTAGGTTTTTCCTGAACCAGTCTGTCCATAGGCAAAAATACACACATTGTATCCATCTAAAGCAGACTGGATCATAGGTAACACCTCTGCAAACACTGATCCTTGACTTGTAGTTGGTGTAAATACATGATCAAAGGTGAATGTATGTTGAGACTTTCCTTTCCTGGCTGAACTGAAGTTCAACTCAACCTTTTCTACTTCAATTGTACAAGCATCAACCATATGCATATTAAACAAAGGTTTTGATGATTCTGTGGTAAGTGGAGGTCTAACTCTACAGAAAACTCTGATGTTTCCTTTTAAGTCTTGGATAGTATTTCTCAGCTCACGTTGCTCTTTGTACATTGCTGCTAATATATTCTGCAGTGCTACAGCTTCAGTTTTATATTTAACAATAGTTTCCTGAGCTTCTTTATAGTCAAGTTTAAGTTTGTCAAATTCAATAGCTATCTTTTTGAGTTGTTCGGAGAGCACTCTTAATGCTTCTGTCTCTTCTCTAAGGCTTGTGTGTCTCCTAGTAAGATCATGAAAATCAGATTTAAGCTGATCTAACTCAGCAGTCTTATGTTTTAAACTGGCAGTAATTTCTTCCATCAATTTTGTTTTTCGATGCAAATCTTCATTTTCATGTTTTTGTATATCAAAGTCAATCTTAATTTTCTCAAATTCTCGTGTCTTCTCACGTAAATCATTAAGAGAGGTTAACAACTTTTCTTTTAATATATCCCTTTCACTTGATGATGATACTGCTGATTCCTTAACCTTCTCATATTCATCTGACACCTCTACATGCTTGTCTTTCAAATCATTGAATTCACCTTTTATTGCTTTGTGTTTCTCTAATAAATCATTAAATCTAGCTTTATAGTCATAAGGAGCTATTTTTGGAGCAACAGGTGGTTTCTTCTCTATTTTGGTAACTTTTGCAGGCATTATGGTTGAGGATGGTGCTGTCGCTGCCCTCTTTAAACGAGGTGCAGGTGCTGAAGTTGTTGGTCCATTTCGAATAGGCCTAGTGTGATTTACTAATAGACTTTTCTTCTCAACATCACTCAGACTATTGGCAATTGTTCTAGTGAGAGTGCGACTGTTGAAAAGACCTGGTCTGTTTTCTTTAGTGCCACCAACTGGTAATTTAGGAATTCTTGACATCTGAAATAATAATAGTAAAAAATTTTAACTGAAGATTAAGCAGTTTTCATCTTTAGAAAATGAAAATATAAATTTGTCATTGAAAATGAAAATATAATCATACCATGAAGCTATTATAATGCAGTTTTTTCTTCTATCAAGTCCTTAAAAATACTGCTATCTGAAAAAGGAAAATAATTTTAACATTAGAACTAATCGCATCTAAGCTGCTTAATCGAATTTTAGTTAAGACATTCAAGCTGGTAAAAGAAATTTGCAAAATAAAAATGTATAATAATACGTGAGGTGTTTTAAAACAAATATAAACATGTTTATAACTTGGTTTCTGACTTTGAAGAACAGAACTCATACAGAAAAAGGTTAATCTTAGGTAGACCACACCATTAGAAATGTTCAAGCAGCAGAAATTTAGCTTGGCATTAATCTCATCTCTAAGTTTCCGACATAGAACTACAACAATGACTGTAAACACCAACACTTTTGAAATACACTATGTCAGTAAACAAGTTATATACACTAATTTATGTAATTTTACCATTTGAAACACCACACAAAGTCGTTGAACTTTTTTAAGTTATTTCATTCATAAAATAGGAAGTCCACAAAATTGATAGTCAATTCAATACAACGGCTAAAATTCAAAATTCAAAATATGACGCTATATATAATGTTGTCACACTACAATACAATGTAATTATTTAAACAATTAGGCAAAGAAAAAATGCTGACAGCATATCAAATTAGTTTGCATATATTTATAATAGTCCTCCTTTGATATTGTATTTTTTCATGTCCGCATCTTTATTGACATATACAAATTTGGTTTACAATATAGCTAAACTATAAAATATTATTTCATTTATAAACTAAAAGAAGGTATTATTGCTCCTAAGATAAATTTGTTCCAAAGTTTGCCATTTGTACGCTTTCCAATGACCAAACAGTGTTAAATATTAAGTGTCTTTAAAACTTAATATATTTTTTGCCACCATTGTGTATATGTATTCACAAATAAATAAATTGAATTGAATTTTTTTTCTTGACATAAGGACATAAACAACGAAGCAAACTTTACAATGGATAAAACTGTAAAAATTACGCTATCGGCGTTAATCCATAAAAAAGAAAGTTTCAGTTAAATTGTTTTTAATATTTTGACTTTATAGCTCGAAATGTTGCTTTATGAACAAGGTATATAAATTTAAAAAAATATATTACATACCCTGTTATTGACATATCTGTAAGCATTTAAATACAAGTTTAAAAAAAATACATGAAATTACCATAAAAGCTATAAATTATAACAATTTGATTATGATTCGCAAATTTTATGAATTCTTAATAAAACACTGTATAATATTCCATGAATTTCAAACGCCTAAAATATTGATATAAAGTTATGTATAGAAAATAAATAAAACCTTCATAAATATTTGTTTAATTGTTCATGAATGTAAGTATATACAAACTATATAATAAAATAAATCTTTATTAAATTCTTAATTGCTTTTATATGTATTGAAGCATATACATAAAAGATTTGAATAGTCAGTTATATTTTACATCCCACTTTTGCCCTTTAATTTAATATTTAGTTGAAGTTATTTAAACGTTTTGAGTTAAAATGTGGACTTATTCTCCACTGGCAATGTTTTACGTGTTTTTTCTTGTTTTCATTTTCCAGTTATAAGATATGACAGCTAAATAATGATCTGTGATTGGTTACAAATACGCCAGGATTATGTAGTGCACCAATAATATCTTATGGGAAATAGTCGAGTTTCTAAGGATTGCATGGTAGAACATAGGTCGTTTAATCAAATTGCCATTTTCTTAAGTGCCGTGTGGTGCAGTAATATTCTCGTAAAAGTGCAATGTTTTCATATCAGACTGGAGTATAAACTGAAATATTATCATAATCTCTTAGATTGAAGCAATATTTGTAGAATATAAAATGTGTCCAGTGTATGTGTGAGCATAACAAACAGAATTGCTAACCTGTTTATCACTATTGACGTATGTCCTTGTACAATTTGCAAGAACCGGAGTGGCGGTAAATTTGATATTTCGAATGTTATAATTTATGATGTTATTATACATTGCTTACTTTATCGTTCGCAATGGGTAGTCCTGTAGAAAATGTGCTTGCTCGTGAGAACAATAGTGAAGTGGATGCTGTAGAAAATGAAACTGGGGGCGATATTTCTGAGAATGAAGGAGCAGATACTAATTCGTCATTAGCAAATGTTTCCGCCGGGCAGACCGCTTCAGAAGCTAATACATCCAAAGATGACACTGCCAGCGTGGGAAGTGGTAAGAAGACGAAAAAAAAGAGTAGATATGGAAAAAAAGGCCATGTTGTGCCCAAGGATAATGCAGATAGAAGTACAATAAGAAGAGTCCACTATACGACTGCCAAGTTTAAACAGGGTAGAAAGAGAGCACAAAGCTTTCCAACCATCTCAAAGTTCTTTCTTCCTCATAAGAGACCTCGTAAGGATGTGTTTATACCACCAACTAAGTTTCTATTAGGAGGTAATATTTCTGATCCTTTGAACTTAAATAGTCTTCAAGATGAAGATATTAACAGAGCAATGAATGCAGTTACCCCTGAATCATCTCCATTGCCAACACCTCCTAGACATAAAGCTAAAATAGATGTAATTATTCCTCCGAACATCCGTGACCCATTAAATTTAATGGAACCTTTGGATAATGAAGAATATGAAAAAAGATTAGAGATGCAAAAACGGAAACCACGCAAAAAAGCAAGGATACGTCGCCGCACAACAGAAACATCATCATCATCTCCTTCAAAAGAACCTATAGTAGTCAAGGAAGAAAACATAAAAGAACCTCCACCACCAGAACCTTCTACATCTAAATCACGTAAAAGATCATGTAGTGATAGTGATAACTCATCACAAAAAGGTAAAGATGGAAAAAAAATACGTCGTATGGACTCATTAGATAAAATAGTGAGTCCTGTAGTACCTCAACCAGGCGCATGGATGCGAGCGAGGCCACAGACTCGAGCTGCTCTGCCTGAGCGGCCAGCTTCGCCTCATCGTACAAAACAGAAAAGCAAGACAGAAGGGGAGCAGAAGCTACCCACTTTTCATGCTAAGAATTCCAGATACCAGTTTGGCAATTATGACAGGTGAGAATCATTTGCACTTGGATTTTCTACTTAGTTTTCATATTCAGCATGTCCGGTTCAGTCATGCTCTACTGATCTCTGCCTAATTATACTGCATTATTCCTCTAATTGTGTTACTTGAAAGTATATGAAACTCTTATTGATTATAATGGATTCAATTGCTTTTGGAAATTCAGTTTCTCTTTGTATTTAAACTAATAATCTGAAGATTTGTAGATATTTTATTTATATGTGCTAAGCACAATATGTCAAGTCTTAGTTTTTTTTTATCATGATACTATTTCATTTTATCCTCTAGTTTGAAAGTAATATTTGTATGCTAGTTAGCTTGGTTATGACGTTGACTATATAGCTATCCAAATATCATAGCTATCCAACTAAGCCAACAATTTGTGCACTTGGCTTATGTATTTGTTATGAAAATAAAAATTGTGACTTGATATTTCATCATCATCATACAAGTCATCGGCAGTCTACTGCTGGACAGAGGCCAAGAAAGGGGGAATTTTGCCCATCATAACCGCACTTGGCAAGTGCAGAGCGCAACTTTCGAGATGGGGATGCTGCTGCCCATCCCCACCATATGCATTTGAGCTACTGTATCTCGGATAGATAAACTGCCATCTGTCGGTTCTGTTACCTCAGTCGCCTCTATGACACCTGGTACATGGGGAGGTACTATTCTATTTTGCCATAAGTTACATAAACTGTCCACAGTAAGCATAACTTTATTAAAATCTGTTCATCAATCCAAACAAATTTACTGACAAAACTTATTTATCATGGCTCTTTCTCAAATAAGCCAAATTTAATACTTAAATAGCTTGATAAAATAAATATCTTTATGGAGGCACTGAGTCTCATTCTCACTCTTTTATGCAGGTATTTTGTATTAATAGGAGAAAATTGTCAGGATCACTCTCTGACCCATCTAGTATCTAAAAAAATAAAGAACATGAAAAAAGTACAAATAAGCTAATATAAATTGTCATAGTTGCAGTTTTATATTGCGAATTCTTATTTGAGATTATAAGTCTGTTGTATTTTTTTTTATAGTGTATCACTATATGTAAAGTATTTTTTATACCAAAAATATATACCAAAATTAATAAGAAGACTTGTAAATGTACTGTTATATCTAATAGTAATATAATACTACTTTGAAACTAAATAGTAATATAATACTAATAATATTACTTTGGTCTGCAATGCATGCAAGAAGTTTATTCCTACATTTACAGTGAAGAATGTGATAAAATTAGAACAACATGTGTGATATTTATTGTTTATAAAGAATTATGTGGGCAACAGATGTTAAAGTATCAGAGCTTGAGACTTAAGAGTTACATTTCAATATCTGACAAACCATGTTACTGCAAACATAAAGAGTATTACTGAAGCTAGGGTATGCAAGTGCTTTACTCATTTGTAGATAATTCTCACTTTTGCTACGTACATCAGAGGTCATTAACCTACGCTAGTGTCTGACAGCACTCCAAATGTAAATTACAGTTGTAAATTCAGTAACTATTTAGAAATTCTAAAATTGTAATATTGGAAACAATATGACTAATCAAAAATATGTTTTTCGTATTTTCTTGAGAATAGAATTCGGGCTATTTCGGGTTAAAAATAACACCATGCATATACCCGAATGGCCTAGTCTGTGTGTCCCTAGGTATTTTATTAGGCAACTCATATCTTATGACAAGGACACTAATTGGTGACAGCCGACAGCTAAACCAATATTGTCGGCTTTATTGAATTATCAACTCAATGGAGCAATAAGCTGCTAGTTCTGGCTCTGCAAATGCTTGTGCCCAATATCACTTATGGGAAGAGTATGTCGCGCATCGAATATATTGAGGTCAATAAAAGTGGGTCAAAGTATCATCGGTTTTTCGAAAATAAAATTGGAAGCAAAATTTAGAAACAGTTTGCTTGAAAGTAATAATTTTGGTTTTATTGTTTTCTTTGAACACGAACACCCCTAGGATACTTAGCCCCGAATTACATAGAAACGGAAAAACTGGACATTTGTATAAACAACAGTGATCGTGACGAATGCAATAGGATCTATTCTAAAGTTAACATTTGAAGTCATGCTTTAAACTATGCTTTCGTTCGCCATTAGTGATATCAGTGGTATTTCACGCCCAAATATAAGAAAGTGATCGTAAAAACTATTTTAAATTTATTTTCAGGTATTACGGCTACCGCAACTTAAATGCGATGATGGACGTCCGTCTGCAGGTATTCGAAATGCACCGGCATTTGTTTCAAAACAAAGATGTATTGGATATCGGCTGCAACGTCGGGCACGTCACCATCGCTGTGGCGCGCACGCTGGGCGCCCGGTCGGTCGTCGGAATTGATATCGATCCTGTATTGATCGGTAAGTAATAAATAATTCCATTTGATTTTCGTTACCCAGCATAAAAAAACAATATTATTAATAAAATTTAGATATGGATATTACTACTCCTGTCAAAGTTAAGTTTTAAGTCCCGTGATGTCTAGTCGTAATGGAAGATTTTCTAATTTGGCATTTAATTCCGATAATTCTAAATAAAGTTTTATATAAAGTTAAATAATACTTCCCAATCTTTATAGCAAAATATTTGAATGTTTTAGACTTTAGTTAAATACCCTCAGCTTGTAGTTGAAATATCCTATAACGAAGCTCATCAGCTAATCTTTTTAGCAAAATATTTAATTGTCTTAGACTTTAGTTTAATACCCTCAGCTTGTAGATGACTGAGATGAATGAGTCCACTGCTGGACATAGGCCTCCCCAAGAAAAAGGGAATTTTACCCATAGTTTCCGCGCTGGGCAAGCGAGTTGGCAATCGAAGAGCGCAGCTTTTGCGACGGGGATGCTGCTGCTCATCCCGCCCTGTGCATTAGAGCTGCTCCATTCTGGATGAATATACCGCCATCTGTCGGTTCCGGCACCTTTGTCGCCTATTGAGACACCTGGTACAGGGGGAGGTACTATTTTATTCTGTTGGTACCTCACGGCTCATGCATAATATGCACATAAATATTCATATAATGATATACATTTATGGAATCAAGGAATAGTGATCCTAAATAATTCTTGTAGAATTACCTTTCAGTAAAAGGCAAGAAACATCAAACAAAAATGGTTATACTCCTAAGAGTGAAGTCAAGATCTAGATGTTCTGTCATTCAGTTGTAATGGATGTAGGTGGTACTACGATAATCCTTTATATACAATCGTGTGCGATATATATGTGCTGTGTATGTATGATGCCATTGCTTGACAATAGTCATTTGTTGTGAGACACCTCAAGGCCAGCCGAAGTTGAATCACTTTGCGTAAAAAGTTGCGTCATGTGACGCAAGCCTTTCGAAGCGTAGTAAACAAACTTTAAGCACAAAAAGTTCTGTAATTCTCTGAGTGTTATTTATAGTGTACTTTAGTTGATAAATTGTTTGTACCCCTTGCTATTTTAAACAGACTGTTTGAGAGATGTGTTGAACATACCTACACAGTTAAACATATATTTCATATGATTGGTTTTCTACTATTATGCAGCTTTGATATAAAGATAATGAATGTTTTGTGATTGTATTGTAAGTTCGTTCTTTCAGTAATTCTGCTAATTCATCTATCAAGTTTATCAAACAGCTTAAGCGATATTATTTGTGTAAATTTAACCAATGTATTTATTATGATTTCTGTTATTTGTATGTAATTCAATATAAAATGTTTAAATTCCTCTGTTGTCTAATATCTGCGACACTAGTCCTTTATGTGTGAATTTATTTATTATTCTAGTACTAAGTTATAATATTTAAGCGACTATATCTTTCGTACAGAATAAAATCCAGGCAAAGTTTCATCTATTGATATATGTTTATTTATTTTTGATTCCAGGAAGAGCAAGAAAGAATCTCCAGTCGTTTATACCAGTACCAATAGAACCCAAAGAGGACGAAAAGAAACCGGAAGATGAAGAGAAGAAATCAGACTGCGATAAGTGCAAACAGGAAAAGTGCGAAGACTGTGCCTCAGATCCCAAAGACAAGTCTGATGATGCGAGAAAGATGCCTGGGAGGAAGATGCGGAGGCCACGGAAGAATCGCAAAGCACTGAACAGACAGGACCATGGACAATGCTTCTTTCCCATGTCGCTGTCGATGCTCTATGGCCCTTTAGGTGACTCCACTGCTGACGTTACGCCGCCGACGTTTCCTTACAATGTTACTTTTAAACAGGTGAGTGATTACAGAGTAAAATATATGACTCGCCAGCTTTTTTTGTACTTAAAAAAAGCTGTCAACGAAATGAATCTCAACGCTTTCGCTATTTGTATAAAAAAAACATTAAGTACATTTTGTATTGGAAATAAATCAGAAAATATGAGTTTTGATTACTCTTTCAACGAAATATTAGTATTTAAAAAAAAACCTGCCAATTGACAGTTATATCAAACGCCAATTCGTACTTTAGAATAGTTTAGATGGTCATTGTATTCATATTCCTAAATTAATAAACCGTTGTATAATAATCACGAACCCAAAAAATAAAGAATTAATGATGTCGGTACTGCCATTTACGTATGTCGTGACCTAAATAAATAAAAAAGGGATTATCGTGGCAAAAACTCTTTTGTATTTAATATAATAAGTGTAATAGCTTCACCTTAATCTTATTAAAATCTATGCATTAAATATGGAAAATATATAACCTTGAAGAAACAACGAAATGTAATAAACCGCTCATAAAACAAAATCAATATCTTATTGTACTGAATTGTACCACATTGTCGGCCCCATTGACGACAGTAAACGGTTTTATTTATATTAATTTAGGCCACCATCCATTTATAATCACAATTTGATCTATATTTTTACTAATTGTAACGAATAGGGCTAGCTTCGAATGCAATAAGAACCTACAACTTAAAATAAAACTACTTTCTTATATCACAAAAAAAGCGATAGTTGAGAAAGGAGTATGCACATTTTTTGTTCTATTTCACAAAAAGGGCTGAATGATATTTTATAAAACATCAGCTCGTACCTTATCGCTTTGCTCTTTGATCAAAGAAAACACTGAGATAATTTTGAAGGTTTTTTCCAAAGACCCCATTGTGATAGGCATGTGTCTGATGTCTATATATCAAGCAGAATTACTGATAGTATATACAACCATTAAAAAAAACATATTATATGGTTAACCTACTCGTATGGCTGAATTTATAAAAATGTGTACATAGACGCAGTCACTGGTGGCCGGTTGTAAGGCCATAAAGCGAGCGGAGAGGTCTTGAAGAGGTTATTAAATTTGTCAAAGTAGGAACGTGGCCGTAGCCGGTTTTACGCGTCGTTTATCTTTGTTAACTGATAGGGTAACGCTCGCTTATCTCCGCCGCGGTTGCTGTTAAACTTCACGTTGCGTGGTTATGGTGTCGTAACATGTTCACGACCGCAATAAATAATTGCCTATGTACTTGTTGTTAATGTAATATATTGCACGGTGTTCATAAACTGTTCAATATGTTTTCTGTTGTTTTATAAAAATTAAATGATAAGGAAATTATTTTTTTATTAATGTAGTCACCTAATTATAAAGTATCGAATAAACTTTATGTTCGATAAACGTACTGCCACAATCATAAAAATTACTATGCTACAAATAACGGTTAATATAGTATTATGATCTGGTGATTAAAATAGTATTATTGGTACAAAACAAAATAGTTGAGCTAAGTTAATTTGACGTCAGAGAAATCTATACGTGTAAATATAATTGGAGTAGCATTATAAAATATGTTTTTTGGTCTCTCTGTTTGATTGTTTGAGGCAAACTCCAACGCGGTTAGACTTATTTTAACGGGACTTTCACTGGTAGATCGCTGATATTAGAAGGAGTAACTTAGGATTTTTATTACTTATCATTCCCACTAGAACTGGAAACACACGGTGGCGCAGGCAATGATGCTAGTTTAAAATAAATGTGTATTAGTTAATTATTAACTAAAGCACAAGATATGCTTAACTTTATGAATGTTTAACTGTTAAAAATAATAATTATAGATAAAATAGAAGTTATGCCACAAATGAAAAAGCATAACTTAGTAGAGTTATTTATTGTCTATAGACAAATATAATTTCAACCAACTGCGTCACAGACAGACACAGTTCGAGTGTTTTTTATAGATGTAAGCGGACTGCAATATTTGCTAACGTTTATTTTGGCATATTTTTTAGAGAGTGACTGACGACCATGGTCTATTAAATCTCGTTTCAAAGCAAGGCTTATAGCATTTTTACCAACTAAATCATCATCATCATCATAGCAGACTCAAAAACGACCACTGCTGATCATAAGCTTCCCCATAGGAGGAGATTCCACCCCATTCTCATAGGAGAATTTGCCCATTTTGCGTTGGGCAAGCGCGATAAGACCATAATTGTGATGTTCAATAGGCGGCCTGATCGCAAATAGTGATTTCTTCCAGGCCCAGGGAAGAGTGAATAAAACGTAAGAGGTGGCAAGAGGTGTCATAAGATGATTATGTTGTAATATATTAAATAAATATAAATAAATAGTTTTTTGACTTAAAGATTATTCTTGTCTTACGGTATTCATTATACCCAATTTTTTAATGTCTTATTGTATGGTCAATAAATGTTTTTCTTTATTTATTTTATATTTTAAAAATCTCTTGCAGGGCAACTACGTGCCGCGGGAAGACATAGCAGTTGGTTCCGGCGAGAGCCCCCAGTTTGACCTGATCCTCTGCCTGTCTACCACTAAGTGGCTTCATCTGAACTGGGGCGACGCGGGCCTGAAGCGCGCTTTCCGTCGCATGTTCAACGACCTGCGCCCAGGCGGCAAACTGGTGTTGGAGGCGCAGAACTGGGCCAGCTATAAGAAGAAGAAACGTTTAACGGTGAGTTTTCTGTTGCGTGCCATCGAATTGGGCTAAAACGGTCCTACCTGAAATGCGCACTTTGACGCATGTATAACGTCGCGGCGGCAAGCTAATGGTGATAAATGAAACATTTGCCTTCTAGTTTTGTATTAGAAGCCATATAATATATAACAGTTCATTAAGTGTTTATAGACACTTAAAATTGACACCATAGACGCACAGAACTGGATTATTTTAAGATTGGATTTAATATCTAAGTTAACATAGTAAAGTGATAAAAAACAGAAGTAAATTATATGAGAGAACGTCGTATTACGTGAGATTTTCCGAAAAGGGAGTGAGTGGATCGGGGTTACTCTTACCTAATCTCGCTTGTCTCGTCAAATAAAACGTAAAATATAAAAAGTTGTTACTTTATATTCTTGCTAAGGAAATGGAAAACTTAGCGAAAAATTGTGGTAGACATCATACAGTCGTCTGCATTGGCACCTTACTCTCACCCATTTCTACCGCTAAATGGCATGTCAAATATCCTTAAGTCACAAGATTGGCAACGCGTTATCCCTGTGATATTATGAACGTCTATAAGATTAGCGAGCGTATTATTATCACGCGGACTGTATGGGAAAAAAGATGTGTTGAATTTAAAGTAAAACAATATCTTTAAAGTATTTTGTTTGTTTGTAAAGTCAATATATATATATTGACTTTAAATCACAGCACACACTCAGACACAGTCACTTTTATCGCTCTTATCACAGTAATTGTCTAAAATAAAAAAAATATCTGAAAAATTAATCCAACAAATTTATAATGAAAATAAAAGTACTTAAATTCACCATCCGTATTTAATGGGTATTCCCTTATGTTTACAGTAATTAATCGACCATAAAGATCGATCGCACGAATTTATTGCACTGTATAGTGAGTCTGTAATTTGTTTATTTAAAGCCCACAATTTACGAGAATTTCAACTCCATCGAGCTGTTCCCGAACAAGTTCCGGGAGTATCTGCTGTCGCCGGAGGTCGGGTTCAGCAAGTGCTGCATTCTGGGCGTCCCTCAGCACGCGAGTAAAGGCTTCCGGCGGCCTATTCAGCTGTACATCAAGGGAGACTTCACGCCGAGCAAGGCCCGGTGGTCGGACGCGTACGCGCCGTCGTCGCACCACAAGCCCGAGGCCGAGCCGCCGCGGCGCACGGTGTACGCGCCCGTGGCGCCCGCCTATCGGCCCAGCGACGACGCGCCCTCCTGCGGCGCGGCCACACCCTACTCGCCCAACTTGGACTGCTCCGCGGACGACTCCCCGTTCTACAACCCGCGCAGCGACTCGTACGCGCCCTCGTACCAGCCGCCGCGCCCGACCGTGTATGCGACCCTCCCCTCGCCCCTCGGCAGCGCGTCCCCCGCCGCGTCCCCCGCGGCGTCCCCCGCCCCGCACGCGTCCCCGGCTCCGGATCCCCTGTCGGCCCGCGGCTTCCCCGAACCCCGCCACGACGACTGAGGCGAGCGGCCTCGCGCGGAATGAACGAGGAACGAGCGGACACTCCGTCGGTGAACAATGTGATGTCTGTGCCAGTCGCGAATTGGAGTTTGAATACTAATACGTTGTCATTTTCTATGATATTGACGATTGCCTCGATTCGGAAACATACCGAAGTTCATATAGACTGTCATACGTTTATTTAAAAGCGAAATCAATTTTTTTTCTACCGTTCTAAGATGTAATAGATATTCCAAACTTATTACTTTATCTAATTGAGTTGACCAGATTGTTGGTTGATTCCTAAGTAGACTAAATCATTTTATATGAACGAGCGATGACCTGGTGACATTTTAGTCGCCGAAAAAAAAGGTTTGTATTATGTAGGCAACACTCAGTCATTCAGTGTTAAGATTCGTTATGTATTTTTAAGGATCCTTTTTTTTTAATCTAAGCTTAATATTGTTAGAGTATAAATAGTAATATGTTCAATTTATATGAGATTTCTCAATATATTTGCAATTAACCGGTTTTTGTTTGATTATTCACTGATCGGTCATTTCGTAAATCATGTGATACCAATTAATGTGAAACTGAAATATAGATTATGAGTTCATTGACAGGAATTAGTGAAGTTATGATTGCCTGTGTCTCCTTCATGGCGATACGGAGAGAAAGAGAGGAACTGATTAAGTTTTACCCTCAGTTGGTGTGTTTCAGGATTGTGGCCAAGGTTGTCTTATAGTATTTTACGAAGTCTGACGACAATAATTGTTAACTTTACGTTTTGGTTTGTGAGTAAGGCCGTTGGACATTTTTAATTATAGTCGGTCGAGACTTAACTAACGCTGTGATCTAATGTTAGATTCGTATCGTTGTAAGATATTTTAAGTGTCGGTATTCGCTAGTGGAGCGGTAGCTTGCGTGTCATGTAATGATTTAGTGATGGCCGGGTTTCGGGAAGTGTCCTCTCGTTTCTATCTCCATGCCTCCCGCCTTTTTGTCATGTAAATATCGGTTTAGAACCATAGGATTATGTTTCTATAGGCTGAAAGTATTTTATAATATTATACTCGCGCATAAATCTCTAAGTTGTATTATTTTTTATTCTTCCTATCCTTTAATATTAGGCGTTTGTAATACTATAAAATGTTATTTTCATATATTATATCTGTAGACGATTTACAATTTTTCATTCCTGTATACGTTTCCACCGACGACTCGTGTTTGTAGGAATTACGACTGCGAGTCAAACAGTTCGCTCTGTAGAGGATCTGCTTTTGTATGTATAATAGGATTTCAACCATCTCGAAAACTACGTGCAATTATTTGAATTTCTGCAAACGACTAGAAGAGTCATCATCTTTTAATCTTTGCAGAGCCTTCTTTAAACTAACGGGATACCTTGGTACGAGAGAATGAAGAAAGTAGCCATCGTTTTATATATACTATTAATTTATCCCTCTAACTGCGATTAATCTAATTACACAATAATTAACATCGGTGTCTGCCTTGTCGCTTTAGACGTTCGCTTATACAAAATGCTACAAAACCATTACTCACTTATTAATTTTACCTACTTGGGGAGTAAAACGGCGAATTCGTTGATGAATTTTACGCTCTGTAATTACGATGACCAGAGAATCCGCAATATAAGTATATATAAGTCTGATAAAGTATCTAACCATTCAAACTCAGTGTTTTCAGTATTACAATATTATTAGCTGCACAGCTTGAAATGGCGCCGTAGAATAACAATCACTAGTTAAAATGCATGCGGTGATTGCTCTTAAAGGCTGTTAGCTAGCGCATTCGGTAGTCATGTAAATGACTACCGAATGCTAGGCCCGTCATATGCATGACGGGTCTGGTGCATTCGTTAGTGTTCCTATCGTCTACGCAAAGGATTGTTTTGATATTTATATAACAGTTGTAATGTTGACTGCTCAGACTGAATTTTAGAGAACGGTAGTACAGGTGAATAGTGTCTTGTTTGTTTAAAACGTGTTAAAAGAACCAATAGATTGTTGTATTACCTCGCATTTTTTTACGGTATAATGTAAATTACTAATATTATCTTTTAGTATAGTTTTAAGTACTTCTATACAATGCTTTTTCGTTCAAGAGGTGTCACCATCACATCGGTAATAAAAATGGTAGATTCATCTATTATATCTCTGTCCAAGTTTGGGGAAGTACCTACATGTACCTACAAGTGTAAATGTACGATTGACAATAAGAATAAACTTATTACTGGTTACACCACCGTAAATGTATACCACGCACAACACAGCATGTTTCTTCGTCATGACACAGGAAAATATTATGGACACGGTCACTAAATAATTAAACTAGAGTCAACTTCAGAGATTTGTGAACATAGCCTATGGTGTAGTACATTTAGATAGTTAAAACTATCTAGATCCAGAATGAAACATTAAGGACTACATAAGACGTTATTTCTTGGAATAGATATAAAATCAATTAACATCTTAGAAGGTTCCTTGTTATTTATTGTTCGTGTTTGTTTTCGGGTCACAAATCCGGGAAACTTTTCCCAAGCACACTTCTGTGGTACCTACGCAAACTAATGAGATTTAAATCTACTTAAATGGGATAGAGGTCTGGTAAATAGGCCGTCAATTGACTGTGTCGTAAAATGTTGCAAAACAAGTACTACATTTTCTGTGTATGAGACATATTTTTATATATAGACACATTTGGTGGACCCGATGTCGCAGATGGTAGGGATCCTATCTTGTGCGCCAAAGGTCCTGGGCTTTGGATATTTTGGTAATAAAGATATTTGTGTTAGTTCTGTGTCTGGGTGTTAAATATATGTTTTTAAGTAGTTTATTTATGATTCTTCTGTTGTCTGGCGTCCGTAACACAAGTGCTTTGAACGACTTACCACGGAGTCAGGTCAATGTTTGAGATGTTGTGGGAGTAAAAAAAATTACGTAAACATATCTACTATATTTCCTTTCTTTGACAAATGAAATGAATGAATGAAAATAATATCTTTATTTACGTATATTATTATAACAGAATTTAAGACTTCGCCATTTATTTTTTATCGGTTTGTCGGTCTTCGTTAATAGATTATTTATTATAAGTCAGTTTCTTTTTATTTGTTAACCATAAAGTAGTTTTCATTGCATAACCAGGCTACCCACTTCAAATAAATTGAACCCGCTTCCCAATTTTTTTACAAATGCCGCTCTTCTGTTCTAAGCATTCCTTTTACTGTTACTCCATTTATCCTAAGAGCAGTACTGTGCACACTGTGCGTTATGCATGCTGCTGTCCCTTCTCCTATAACGCTTACCAGCTGCTGCTGTAGAAGACCGCTTGCCAGGACATTGTTAGTGTCGTTAGGATATCATGATCCCCTTGAAGGGCGAAGTTGGAATTGCTCAAGAGATCCGCTCGTTAATACCTCCCCCTATAGTGGAGTGGCAGAGTAAAATGGTACATTCCCATGTAGCAGGTATCATAAGATGCGACTGAGGTACCGAAACTGAAAGGTGGCTGTATAACTACCCGAAATAGAGTAGCTCAAATAAAACAAGGCGGGGATTGGCAGCATCATTCTGTCGCGAACCTATGTTCTGTGATTGCCACCACGCTTACCTAACGAGGTAATTATGGTCAAATTGCCCTTTTCATGGGGAGGCATATGTTCAGCAGTGGACGTTTTAATGACTGCCATGACGAGGATAATGATAATTAGATTTTTAGGTGGAACGGCAAGAGACGTGGAATTACCTACTGGGAAATGTGATTTAATATCCTCAAGTAACAAGAAGAGTGCCTATAGTCTTTATCATTCTGGAAAGTCTAATTAAGATTAATCTTTTCTAATGTTTAAATGTTGTAAGACCTCGCAATGTACTTTGACTTGAATAATAAAAAGTACGTAATCGATTGCTTCGTTAGAGTTTATAACAAAGTAAACATTTTTAACATAACTTGGAAGGTCATAGAATAATATCTAGGTAAGTAATATGACAATAAATTGTAATATTTCCAATTGTCCCTGTGTCTACTACTAGGGGACTAGGTCACTAACAGGAGGAGGCGCATTTTATATTTTGCCGTGACCTTCATTTTCATTGGAACCATTTACGGCTTTTATTAATGATTTGAATCTAATACACTAGAGGTAAAGGTACAAAAGTCCCTTTTATATCTCAGCCCCTTTCAGTACAGTTTGCTGTAGTCTAGTTGGAACGTATATTTTCCAACTGTGGTAACAAAATAACGACGATTCTTACCGTACCTATATATTACTTATAATATTTGTACCTACATATTAATAATACTTGAAATATAATGTACAAAGTACATACATACATACATCACGCCTGTGTCCCATCGGGGTAGGCAGAGACTGGATATCCACTTGTTACTATCTTGGCATACCTCTTACTCGTAATCTTGATCTTCTATGATCGCCTTATTATATATCGACTGGGAAAGTTCGACTTGCCAAGCGCCCGACTCCCAAGATAAAGAAGCCACGCAGAACCCAGCACCCACTACGCAGCGACTTCCACCCCTTTTATTGAAAAGGCGGTTGAATTGGACACCCGGACAAGGTTAGTGGTTTCACCACTGATCGGACCGGCGCAGAGCCCGACGGTGAGTGTAGGAATCGTTGTTAAGTCTTCTTGTTTCTTGGGCGGCTTGAGAGCGAAGAAAGAAGACAGCTCAAGATCAAGTCAAGAAAAAAAGAGAATACAAAGGAAAGAGGAACAATCTTGCGTTAGGAGTGCGCGGCGAGCCGCCACACACGTAATCTCGAATTCCATAGCTGTTTTTATCCAGGTACCCTCGGATAAAAACAGTTATGGACAACGACGGTAGGTTCCATTAAGGTCGTCGACGCGCAGCTCCAGCCTGCGCGGAGGCGACTACGGCGCTCCAAGTCGTCGCCGTAGTATTTACACGCCGCCGATCAATATCGGCGGGTCATCGGGTAGCGGGGGGAAAACTTTTTCGTTCCCACCCACTTTTTTCTTTGTATTTTTTATAAGTTTCTTTCTTCGTTTGTATAGTAATTAATTTTATTTCTTCCGGTTTCTTCGTGTATTGATGCAAGTTCTATTGTGAGATACAATACAATTTGCATTGTTTACGTTTTGTGTGGCATAGGCGTGTTTTGGCGTACGTTTTGAACGCGCTATGCAGGCTTCTGGAGATGGTTTCGTGGGAGCTTTTGGTTTTGTACTGACCCACCGCTCTTGGCGTCCTAGGTTCATCCAGGTCTTGGTATGGTTGTCCTCATCAGGGAATATATGGATTTATCGATGCCCTTCAGGGGGTTGCGGTCTCGGGCTTATGCCCGGGTCTTGTTCGACCTCACCGGCCGTAAATTCTCGCTGGTAGGCCTTGGTGTCCGGTGGTCTGGCGTGCAGCGGCGCTATATTGCGCAGGTGTGGGTTCGCCTGGGAGGCGTTGTAGGCGCGCGCGAACATCGCGCTCGACAGTCTGCGAATGAATTCTTCGACGTATTCCGTTATCAAGTCCCGGTGTATCGTCGATCTCGCACCATGCCTGGTGCACCAACGATTGTGCGTAGAACGCGGGACTGCTGGGATTGAAGGCGGCCTTTGTTGGACCGGCTGGTTAGTGCATACCATGCCGGGGCTGCATATGTAAGGTGAGGTCGAACGTATGTCTTGTAAACTCCCAGCTTCGTTCTGAGCGGGAGTTTGGAGGCGAATACCGGGCGGAGTTAATGCGCGACCGACCTAGTCTTTTTGATCACTTATTCGGCGTGGTGCTTCATGCTCAGAAGGCTGTCTATTGTGGTCCCTAGGTACTTGACCGTATGGGACCACATGACTTCTTGCCCCATTAGCTTCAGTGGTTTCGGGAGATAACGGTAGCGGCCAATGACTGCAGCCTGAGTCTTGGTTACGCTCACCTGCAGTCTCCATCTGCTTAGCCACTCGGGCAGTAGGTCGAGGGTGTTCTGTAGTTTCTTGGTTGCGCGATCTTTGTTAACCGATGTTGCATAGTAGGCGGCGTCGTCTGCATATAGTGCAAGGTGTGCCTTCTCCTACCGGAATTTCGTCCGTGTACAAGCTGTACAGCGCGGGCGAGATGCAGCTGCCCTGAGGTACACCGGCCTCAGCGGCTCGTTCTGTTTATAGAACGTTTTCCACTTTCACTCGAAAATATCTCTTTTCGAGGAAGGAAGCTACCACTTGTGTGATCCGACGGGGTGTTTGTGACGTTGACAATTTGTACAGCAGACCCTGGTGCCACACCTTATCAAACGCCTTCTCCATGTCGAGGAGTACTGTATCGGTGCATTCCTTCTTGTTGAAGGCCAGCTTCATATGATGGAGTACTCTCGCTAGTTGCAGTGAGGTGGAGTGTTCTGTCCGAAATCCGTACTGCTACTCCCTGGGTCTTATGTGCGGTTCCAGGTGTAGAAGCAGCAACTTCTTATACACCTTGGATACCATATTTCTTCCCCTCCCATTTTCCAGTGTTGTGGGAAGTGGCCTTTGCGGTTGATGCCGTTGAAGAGGCGAGTCAATGCAGTGATGCTTTTCGGTGGAAGGTGTCGCAGCATATTGCCGGTGATGTTGTCAAGGCCAGGTGCTTTCTTGGGTTTCAATCGGTTTATTGTCCTGCTGACCTGCCCCGGCGTGAAGATGACGGGGTCGAAGGTACCGGGTCACCGTCTCGACGTGTTCTACGTTGTCACAGGTGTTCGGGCGGAACTGGCGTTCTAAGTTCTCGCTGGTAGGCCTCGGTGTCCGGTGGTCTGGCGTGCAGCGGCGCTATGTTGCGCAGGTGCGGGTTCGCCAGAGAGGCGCCTTCGGCGCGCGCGAACATCGCGCTCGACAGTCTGCGGATGAATTCTTTGATGTACTCAGTTCTCATGTCCCGGTGTATCGTCGAGTTTCGCACCATGCGTGGTGCCCCGACGATTATGCAAAGAACGCGGGACTGCTGGGATTGAAGGCGGCCTTTGTTAGTCCGGCTGGTTAGTGCATACCATGCCGGG
The DNA here is from genome assembly GCA_020976665.1 of Heortia vitessoides. Lineage (NCBI taxonomy): Eukaryota > Metazoa > Arthropoda > Insecta > Lepidoptera > Crambidae > Heortia > Heortia vitessoides. The sequence goes on along the minus strand of JACJUM010003085.1, from coordinate 11,384,218 downwards.
GCTGCATGTTAGGTGAGGTCGAACATATGTCTTATAAACTTCCAGCTACCTTCTGAGCGGGAGTTTGGAGGCGAATACCAGGTGGAGTTGATGCGCGACCGACCTGGTCTTTTTGATCACTTCTTCGGTGTGGCTGTCTATAGTGATCCCAAGGTACTTGACGGTATGGGCCCACGTGACTTCTTGCCCCATTAGCTTCAGTGGTTTCGGGAGATAACGGTAGCGGCCAATGACTGCAGCCTGAGTCTTGGTTACGTTTACCTGCAGTCTCAACCTGCTTAGCCACTCGAGCATTAGGTCGAGGGTGTTCTGTAGTTTTTTTGCTGCGCGATCTTTGTTAACCGAGGATGCATAGTAGGCGGCGTCGTCTGCGTATAATGCTAGGTGTGTGCCTTCTCTTACTGGTATGTAATGCGTATATAGGCTGTACAGCGCGGGCGAGATACAGCTGCCGACGGTAGGAATTTGTCGACGGAGGCGACTTCGGTGCTAGGCGCCTTTGTCGCGGTTTCGTGCCGCCGCCGACTAATATCGGCGGGTAGTCGGGTTGCGGGAGAAATCGTTTTTTTTCTTCTACCGTCGTTGGTTCTTCATTGTTCTTGAAGTCGTGCGCAGTACAGTTCAGTCATGTATGCCTGACTGAATTGCATTGTTTACATTATCTGCGATGGCTTTTTATTGTGCTGTTGCCTGCATGCGGACTCAAGGCACTTGTGTGGTTGCCCGAGCCCGTAGTACAGGCGCTTGATAATGTTGGTGGTGTCTTGTCATGTTTTTGCGGATTTTTGCCCTTCATGGGGTTGCAGTTTCGGGTTGCCTGCCCGGTCTTCGTTGGACCTCACTAGCCGCAAGCTCGCGCTGGTAGGGCTTGCAGTGTGGCGGTCTGGCGTGCAGCGGCGCTATGTCACGCAGCTGCGGGTTCGCCAGCGAAGCGTTGTCGGCGCGCGCGAACATCGCGCTCGACATTCTGCGAACAAACTCTTCCAAGTATTCCATCCTTAAGTCCCGGTGTATTGTCAAGTTCCTGACCATTCTCGGCGCTTCGGCAATAATTCTCAGCACTCGGGACTGCTGGGCTTGGAGGCGGCCCCTACTCGTTCTGCTGGTGAGCACATACCATGCCGGCGACGCGTAGGTAATGTGAGGTCGCACGTACGTCTTGAATACTCCCAATTTGGTTCTGAGTGGGAGCTTGGAGGCCAATACTGGGCGCAGTAAGTTGATGACCGACCGCGTTTGGCTGATTACCTGGTATGTGTGGTGCTTCATAGTGAAGGCGGCCGTCGATCCAGACACCTAAATATTTGACGTTCGGTGTCCTCCGAGGCGCTTAACCAGTCGAAGTACACCGCGACCACCAAGAAGTGCGCAACTATCGCAGCTTCGCGAAAGATACAAATATTAAGCGACGTGGTGGTGAGGAAGCCACAAAAGCCACCCCAACCTCATCCAAAAACCGTTGCAGCCAAGACCACGATGGATGCCAATGTTGTCGCAAGCACCAGCGGCTTAGATACCCGCCCCTTGTAGTGAAGAAACTACCCGACTGGGCTCGTCACTTCAAGGCATTATAGCAGGTGCTGGGACACGCTCCAAATGCCAGACCGTTTGGCAAGGAAGTGCGGTTCACACCGACCGCGGAGGCAGAGTACCGGGTGGTACAAAGGTATCTCTCGAACCTGGAGAATGAAAAAAAATCTCTCCTGGTTCAGCTACTCCCTGCCGGCGGAAAAGAGCGCCAAATTTTGCATACGAGGCCTACCACTAGAGACAAACCCAGGCGAAATTGAAGAGGAACTTTGATCCCTGGGCTTCATTCCCGAGCTTGTGCGTCAAATACGCGCACGACCATGTCAGGCTGGGCTGCATCTACTTCGCCCAAATGCAGCGCATACCAGACCTCACCCCCGCGATCTTCGAAGTAACCGAGCTTCTGTGCATGCCCGGGGTGAAGATTGAGGCCTGGCGAGGGAAGAAAAGGCCTGAAATTCTACAGGTGCCAACAGTTCCGGCACTCCCATCATGGCTGACATAGACAGCAAGCGTGAGTGAGATGCGGGGAAGCACTCGTTGCCAGTGACTGCCCCCGCATACGCGAGGAGCCCCCCACATTTGTGAACTGTGGCGGACCCGGTCTTCCAGCAGGAAGCCAGGATACAGAAAGCCGGCACAACAGCGTTGGCCGGGCGGCCTTCGGTACGCACTGGCAACGTACCAGCTAACCAAGCAACAACGCACTTAATGGCTGAGTCCAACGACGGGGTGAATATCCCCCGTCGGAAACGCAAGGGCACGAACAAGAGGGGAGCCCCTGCGAAAGGAGACCCCAAAAAGAAGGCAGTCACCGTCCAAGCGCCGCAGCGGGTACCGAAGGCGAAGCCAAAGCCGCGCTCGACCCAGAGCAGGATTAAGGACACCGAGAAAGCTATCTGCGTCCTTCAGGACGTACTCGGGGCCATCAGTTCCGGCGAGAACGCCTTACCAATTATCGAGGTGAGGTCGAGCAAGATCCGGGCACAAGCCCGAGACCGCAACCCCCTAAAGGGCATCGATGAAACTTTCACCTATTCCCTGATGAGGACAACCATAACAAGACCTGGATGACCCTAGCCAAGAGCGATGGGTCAGCATAAACAAGTCAGCCCCCACGAAACCGTCGCCAGAAGCCTGCATAGCGCGTTCAAACATACACATAAGTAACGTCTATGCAGGCAACGAAAAGAAGCCACTTAGGATGAAAACAATACAAATTGTATTGATGAATACAATACAATTTGTATTGTATTCAACTCAACATTCAAAACACCTGCGCAGAAAAAACAAGTAAAAAAGCGGGTAGAATCGAAAAAGTTTTTCTCACGCAACCCGATGACCCGCCGATATTGATCGGCGGCGAGTATGTATATACTACAGAGGCGCCGAGCGCCGTAGTCGCCTCCGCGCAGCTTGGGGTTGCGCGTCGACGACCTTAATGTATATGATCGCCTAGGTCGTCTTGAATTCGTAATAATATAATTGAATTAAACATGGTTTTCATTATGAAGATTGTATTCGAAACTATTTATTTTTTAAAATTATTTTTTTTTCTCCCGAGGATGCAAAATCGAATCATGGGTATTTTAATTAATTCACGATAGATTCAGTTTACAAAGCTTTTCTTTGAAAGGAGATTCCTCGGTTTGTGGATGTGTGGGTATCTCCCAAATGTTTTAGACAACATTTATGGTAATTAACCTAATTAATCTACTTAAGCAAAAATTAAAATTGAGTTCATTTATAGTTCAGTATCAGTTCATTTATAGAATACTTTAATAGGCGGAAGTTAGGATCAAAGCAAAGCAAAAATAAGGTATTTTATACGTTCCGTTTTCTAAATTACAATTAATTAATTTATAATTTTGCATACCGTACGAGAGTTTTTTACATGGTCGGTATAAATAAAGTTCTCGTACTTGTATATTCTTTTTTTATTTAAGTGAAATTATTTTATATACAATTTTACTTGCCAACCACGACGGCGATGGCCGGGTGGCAATCTTTTTATTTAATTAACCAGTTCCTAAGTTATTATTTTTAAATTCAGCTAACTGACCGCGAAATTCCTAGTGAAATCAATATCGCTGTTTCGAAAACAGTTAGACAACAAATTTGAAAATTGGATCTTCTCATTTCATTCTTTCTTATGGGTTCATTAAAATATTTTCACGTTACAAACATACTCTCCAATAGACTCCATTATGTAGACAATTGTGTAACAATTCAATGTCGATGTATTTTTATTGCGCACTTTTCTCTCATTTCAATGTAAGTCGAGTTGTTATATATTCAACCCAAGTACGGCTATTTTCTAAACATATTCCCCTGAGTATGTACTAACATGTTACTGAACAACGGTTTCTTATCGGTCTTGATCAGGACTAAGAAAACGCGTATCCTGGGAATAAGAAAGTAGACATTTCACTTTATTGTTTTAGTATGTAACAGAATATGGCAGCGAAACGTGGTCTCTTACTATTGGCCTTCTTGGCCAACTGAAAGTAACTCAACGAGCTATGGAGAGGGCCATGTTCGGAGTTACCTTGCGCGATCGAATCAGGAACGAGGAGATTCGTAACAAAACTAAAGTTATTTGGGCATTTGGTACGCAGAACCGATGGCCGTTGGAGGCGTAAGGTACTGGAATGGAGACCACGTACCGGCAAGCGCAGCGTAGGGCGTCCGCCCGAAGATGGACCGATGATCTGACTAAAAACGCAAGATCGCGCTGGACACAGGCCGCATATAACCGTTCCTATTGGAGATTACATAGGGAGGCCTATGTCTAGCAGTAGACGTCTTATGGCTGATATGATGATGATAATAGAATACTAATACAATTTCAAATAGAATATATATTAATTTGTGTATACATAATTAATGTTAAATAAGAAACAGAATAAGATTTCGACAAAAAGTTGCATTAATATGATCTATTATGGCTGAAGCAATGAATAGCCAATGATGTAATTCTCTATATATTTATTTACATCAGGTCGTATTTTTTGTATTAGCTCCAAAAAATTTTGGATAATTGTGGTGTTTACAACAATAACTAAAGATTTTTTGATCATAATATATGAGTATTATTATGTTGTCATAACAATACGATAATATATTTAAAATTGAAATTCAATGAAACAATGTTAGCAGATGTGCTTAGATAACCGTTATCCAATGTTAAACACGAATATTTAGGTGTCAACCATATTGAATTTTGTATATAAAATTTAATTGAATAGGGTATGTTGAAAGTACTACTTATTTGGTGTGCATATGAATTCTTTTTTTATGTATGAACTTTGTGACGTTTTTTTTATATTGTAAATGTATTTTCTTCATCGAAAATCGTGTTTTCCAATTCAAAACAAAAAACATTTTAACTCATATGGATACGTAAAAACGTACACGTAACCATAAATTTAAAAATGCATTATGTTTTTAAATATTTGCGGTATTTATTTTCCTCGATAATAGGAAGGGACCCCAGAAGTCTAATCGAAAAAGGGTATAATAGAAAAGACCAAGCTTCTGCCCTTAGGACATAAAAAATATAAATATAATTGCTTCAGCTGCGCGTTGTCCCCGGGGTTGCTCTCTATCACGCTAACGACATTAGGCGGTGGATATTTCTACTGAGACATCGGCCTCATCTCTCCATAGTTTGCCAAATAGACTTTCGAACATAAATCAGACTCTATAACCAGATCTTAAATTTTAATTTTTAAGGAAGTAATTTGAAATTCAGTCTGAGAAGGGTTGTGGTTTCGTTGCTTCAGTTTCAGAGTTCAGATTACTTAAAGAGGAGCTGAAATTTATGTTAACTTTTGTTGAAGAACTATTAACTTTAGTAGTTTTCCAGTTAAGGAAGAAATAAGCCTGTGCCTTTCAGGTAACTGATTTTCAATAGATATTTCAGTGTAAATATAATATTTTTGTAATTTGATTCGTGTTGTGATTATTTTTTTCTGTAAGCTTTTTGTTACTTTGTAGTAATGTATTTGTATTGGATTGAATACGCGCGTTGACTTTGCTGAAAGTTTGTTGTAATCAATAAAAAATAAATCATAATTAAACTTGACATTTATTGTTTGTGAATTGTGGATAAGATTATCCTGATCCTGAAAACCTCGTCGTGAAAATCACGCTCGTTACGTGATCAATTTTTAAAGCGTATTACATATTTATTGGAATTAAGATATAACCAATGTATTGTAAAACTTTGATTATGTATCTAATGTAAAATAAATAAAGGTCGGTATGGACAATTTATTATTAATATTATATTAAACAAACACAATCCTGTAATAATATTTATTTATAAAAGAAGATCACAAAGTTATCAGAAAAGAATCACAATATATATAACTCTGCTGTTCTGATAGATGTTGTCCTGTATTAGTTATATACCTATGTTTGTCATGCAAGAATATTGCAACTATAAATTAAGATATAAACTGAACACAGTAAATAAATATTAAAATCGTTTGACTGGTTTAGAAATTCTTCCCGGATAAACATAGTGACACATACTTTTTATATTTAAATAAAAACCTTATATACCAAGAAAGTATATAAGTTTATTCTATGAATATAGAGACAGATAGCCACAAGCAGTACAAATATTATATACCATCTCAGTATATAAGCCGATAGCGATTTAGTTACGGTAAAAGCCATACCTCATATTAAGTTAGTGTTCGCATCTCGACGGCTCCCAAGCATGTGACTTCAGCAATTTTTTTCTGAGAACCAAATGCAAGCCTGCTCAGACGTCAATTCCGTCGCCGCCTGAAGGAGGGCTGAACGGCGCTATGCTCAATTGTACCTGCGTATTCCGCTGCGGTGATTGCAGGGTTCGCGGTGATTTGAGCAGCTCGGTCTCGGCTCGGGTGGCCATCGTGGGGGTCAGTTAAATTCTTATTTGCAAAAAATTACGCCTGAGTGAGATCGATCAGGGTCGCACTAGTGGGGTCGCGAGAGGTAGGTACTGCACGTGTTCACCGGCGAACACTGAACACTGCTTTGTGAAAAGACTGTTTTTGAAGTGATTGTGGAGAGTCAGGGAGAGCGTCACGGCCTACGATATGGACTTCATTTGTAAAACGTTCGTCTTTTATGAATCAAAACTTAATTACAATTGATGATAATTTAATTGTAAAAAAATGTAGTTAATTCAACTTGTTATAATACATTCAATTTTATGAAGAGAACTTGTAACGATTACAGTATTATTGAGATTGGGGCATAACCCAGTTAGGGTTATCTTCTGATCGATAAATGTTGATTTTACACGTTGAGCTATAGTAACTATGGTAAGAGTGACTTAAATTGATCTCTCCGGAATTGTTTTTTTCTCATAAAGTTAAAACATAGTACCTATAGGGAAAGAAAAATCGTCTTATAAATTGCGCTCTATAAGCTTAGTGTAATAATAGCTCAATATATTTATGTACAGGTATAAGTTTAAAAGCAAATATAACTTAAACGTACGTCGGGTAACTTACTAAAATATCCGACATGGGGTTTTGTTTTGGTCCCTTGGACTTAATAATTCTCTGGAAGACACATTTTATACGCGTGAGCTCATTTATTTTATATGCCCGACAGCAATATATCGGACGAAATCTTTTCCTACAATACGCACGTGACTGGAATTCTTAATGTCTCTATTTGATCTTCACGGCACTGTCGCAATGTTCAGGTTTGAACGAAGTTTGTGTATAGACTCGATAGGGAGTTCTATTGTAGATAAGCACAGCCTGTTTGTCTTCGGTCGGCACTGTATTACCTATATTTTAAATGATCATTGAATTTGCACTGAATTTTGAATTACCCAGTCGAAATTGAGTAGAGTACTAGCGTGTTAAACAATTATATAAAATCAAGGTAATATTAATCAGATGCGTCATCTTTGAAAGGCACATTCCTGATAAAATGTTTGATGTTGTGGGAGATTTCTACACAATATGCAATTCATTTTACATTTTACTTCTTATCTAGTGTCAAAAAGCATCAAATTGACTTATGCACAGTTAAAAATTTATTGACATTTATTACATTTCTTTCGAAAGTTCCTACATTCATCAATTGAAAATTATTGTTAAAAGGATCTTTCTAATAGATATCTGTCATTTAGTGTTTGTATAAAGAATCGGTGCTGTCAGTTTCTCACTATGTAACCCATTTTTTCCACTCCGGGTATGTTTATACAGACTACTTAGCTTTCCATCCGCGATTTCGTCCACATGTGCTTTTCTTTATATCGTGTCCCATAGGAGCCTCTATTTCCCCGAAATCAAAAGTACCTTATGCATTTTCCAAAAGCTAAAGCTCATCTTCAAAATCAAAAGCTTCACTTACAACCATTTTATTTTCAAAATCGCGTCACTGGTTATTGAGTTATTTCACATATATCAGATAATCATTGTCGCATTATATTGTGCTCATTCTTCATAAGGTATTTACATTACTTAAAAATTCATTTTCTGTAATGCATTATAAATACTTAATTTCATCGTTCACTTCATCGTTGTATCGACATATTTGCCATATCGTTGTTGTCTTACATACATTACCTTATACCTTGCAATTTCCGTCTCTTGTATCTAGCATGTTACGTAAAGATATTTGTACTTTGATCGTTTGTCTAGTTTCATCAAATGAGAATATGTTTTTGCAATAAACAAGTCAACATTTTTAGCAAAACATAGAGCTTAGCTCTCTCTTAATCCTAAATGAAAACAATCATTCTATCTCACTTACCTGTACCTATTGGTAAAATGTCACTCTCTATAGACCGAAATATATCTCTAGTATCTTTTTTAAAAAACAAATGGGGTGATTTTTTTTGCGTCCTGATAAAGAAGTCCAAGCATGCACACCTTTCATTGACATTGTTAAGAAACTTTCAAAGCCATGACCTACTTTAAGATCTTTATATTCACCAAAATATAGTTTAACAAAACTAAAAAACACGCTTTTAAAATACATCCTACTAAAAAGTAAAAATATTTTCTCGAAAAAATCTACGATCAATATGGTACAATGCACTCCACGCCTTGTTCAGAATACTAGTAGTGTTTATTTTTCATCATTGTTTTCAATTTGTTTTAAACATATTTTTTCTTTTTAGTTTGATGTATTTTAAAAGCGGGCTTTATAGTTTTTTTTAACTATATTTTTATGAACGTGTATGTGTGTACATACATACACACAACTGAAGCTGAATATAAAGTGTGTAAAAATATACTTGATTTCCAGAAAAATAGTGACATAGATAATATTAATATTAAGAATAAGTATAAGCGTGCCGTTTGCTAGGCTCCAAAAAATAAGTAATTCGTTCAGGGGAAACAATGTAAGATTATATAATAAAATCCAAAAGTGGAATTACAAATATGCCTTTAAATAAATTCAAGAATCGCGTGATTATACTGCTTGGGATTTAATTAATTATAATAGAATGCCCCCTAAAATCCAACCGCACGTCCTGATAGACAACCTGATCACGAGGGGGGATCACTATATAATACTAAGAAATTTCTTCTCAATAGACTCTGATATAACCTAAATACATACCTTTATAGTGCCATGAGGTACCCGCAGAATAGAATAGTACCTCCCACTGCACCAGGTGTCGTAAGAGGCGATTAAGGTACCAGAACCGACAGATGGCGGTATTCATCCGAAACAGTGCAGCTCAAATGCACAGGGCGGGAATAGGAAGCAGCATCCCCGTCGCGATAGCTGCGCCCTGCGATTGCTTGCCCAGCGCGGCAATTATGGGCAAGAAACTTACTTTCTGGGAGAGGTTTATATCCAGCAGTGACTGGTATGGTTCCAATGACTGGTATGATGATACCTTTATATACCTAGATTAAGACAGTATAATAAATCTCCGCAAAAAAAAAAGACAATAAATCAGGTATTTATTAATAATGAAAAAGTATTTTACAGAAAATTAAAACAGTAGAAAATTGTAACAGAAAATAGATATGAACAAATTCCGGCAAATGACAGTATCAAAACCTACTGGACCAATATTTGGTAAAAACAGACTGATCACAATAATAACGTAAACTGGATAAAGGAAGAAAAAAGAAATAGCAGTATATCAATGAAATGGAATTTTAAGATATTGACAGGAATTAAATTTAACTAGTGTTAAGGTAGTGTTTAATAAAATACAAAATTAGAAAAATCTGCTGGTATAGATTATTTACATGTTTTTTTACAAACAGTCCACTACCAAATTGGGAAGTCATGACATAAAAACATTTAATGAACTTATTTAACGAATTTAGTATGGATATAAACATGTCATTTAGATTTGATAAATGCAGTATTCTTAGAATTACTAAAGGTAAAGCCAGATGTAATAATTTAATAATAACGAACAGTTACATTAATGGACCCAAAAGAAATATACAAATATTTAGGAACGGAAAGGTATTGGTAGGTAGGTAGGTGTAGTACATCACACCAAAATCAAAGATAATTTCACCCAAGAATATTCGCATCGCTTAAATATGCTTTGTAGAAAGCAACTTCATTCGAAAGTCCTTTTTAAAGCCATCAACACATTTGCGGTTTCAATTGTCACAATTCCTTCGGAGTCATATAATAGACAAAAACAGACAAACAAAAACTAGAACAACATTATCTAGACAAAATTTTCTCGATCCTAAATCGGCAATACAGAGATCTACAATAACTGGAAATAAAGGATTAATTGGTATAAAACTGTTGCGGGAAGGACGAACGACGAACGGAAACGACGAAAGGAAGTTTAAGGGCTGAAGATTTTTTTCTAAAATAAGTCTGCATTTAGTCTTATTAATTTGGTAGGTATAGATTCAGACGACCGCTAAACTCCATTAAATTTAAAAAATAGGTAACGAGACTTTAGCAGCAGGGAACTGCGAAAAGTGAGAAGATAAATACTTGGCGTAGAAAAGAACTGCTTGGCTGACACTTTCATGACCTTGTACAACCAGATATTGAGTCAAAGTCAAATATATCTGTATTTAAGTAGGCCGTACATAGGCACATTTGAATCTTAAAAAAAATCTATGTATATAGATTTGCTAAGTCCAACTTTACACAAATGACCCTGAAAAGAGTCATTTAAAAGAATAGGTTATTGAGTATCCTACTTTAATACTAGTCTGCCGGCACCAGACGGGTCTTATAACTAAGTTTATAGTAGGTTCATTACGCGAGCCACCTTAAACTAAATGACCTATTTTTTTAAATGACTCTTATAACCCCGGTTCTCAAGGTCATCAGTCATTTGTGTAAAATTGTAATAGGCAAATCTATACTTATATATTTTTTTTATTGTTGTGACCATTTGAAAATGATTATTAAAGGCCTATTTGAATAAAGATATATTTGACTTTAACTTTGGCTATAAACTAGGTTAGGTACTAACTATTAAAGTATTGAAGTTATTAATTTTTTTTAATATTTACTTTTATGTTAACCGATAAGGCGATTTGAATCGTTCATTTTATATACTCCAAATTTACTACTTAGATACTTCTTTTTTAAACGTCTTACTTGTACGATTTCAAATGGTATATTTTTAAGGGAATGTTAAAATTATAATTGCAGTATTAACAATATATCAATTACAATAATAAGTTAGTAATGCTTGTTCAAGACTGCTCCAGGCTGCTTACAGTTTCATAAAGTTTATTGAATTAACAGGTAAGTAGTATACAAAAATAGTGGCAATGCACAATGATAATGTAATATCTTAAATACAGTGTTGATTCCTAGCGTGCATTGTTTTCTTGTTATCCTAGTATTTCGAAATGTCCCTTGGGGTTAACAAAAAAGAGTTAAAAGAAATAATATTGTTACTTTAATAGGTAATCACAAGGAAATATAACTCTTACTATGTTGTACAATCAGCAAATCTAGTAATAAAACTAGACAAATATAATATTTTACTTAAAAAATGTACTGCACCATAACAATACTATACACTAACATTATAAATTTTCAATTTATATTGTATGTTTGATCATAACAAAATACAATATCAAAGAACTTTTTAGAAAAGCTTTCAGAATGAAATTCTTACTTGCGATACTAGTTCAAGGATCTATTTAGCGGGAAAATCTGCTTCGTCCCTCCCTTTTATGTAGATAATAAATAAATGGGTCACTGCCAATTCAATTTACTGGCATTGTTTCACATCCTTAATACCCGGAGTTTGGATTTTAAGTCTTCCATAAGGAAATGCCCGAACTTGATTTTACAGAAACGACTTCTTTTCTATGAGTTTGTAACAACCCGATAAATATATAGGTGGTACGTTTCATCATCCTTATCATCTCAACCACAGAAAGTACACCGTTGGACATAAGCCTTCCGAAAATAGGGGGGTTTTTGCCTATAATAGCCGCGCAGGGCAGGCGTGGTGACTATTGCAGAACACAAGATCGCTAACAGGATGCTGCTGCCCATCCTCACCCTGTAGTATTTAAGTTGTACTGTTTCAAATGAATATACAACCATCTGTCGGTTCCGTTACCTTAGTCGCCTCTTAAGACATCTGGTTTAGATAAATAAGTGATACGTTTATTTGCAATTATTATAGCACATATAAAATAAACAAACATATAAAGGAAAATATCTATAGAGCTTAATGTATTTTGCTTTGTACGGGAAACATTTATCTATATTAAACACATAAGTGATATACACTTTATACGAAATTAACTGTAATTAAATGAATTAACACATGATACATTGAGTAAAATATTTCCTACAACTTACACGTTCTCTGCTTATAATAAAACTACTTTATCAAAGGTTTTAAAACGCAGTTTATTTAACAAGATGAAAAATGCCAATTTAAAATTAATGAAAATAAATTAACCGGGTTTTGGAACTATTTAAAAATCAGTTTTAACGTGGAATAATATAGTAAGATAATAGTTAGTTAGATAGTAGTATAGAATAATAGTTGTAAGACTCATCTTAGACATAATTTCTTTGATGAACCTTTTGCTTGATTCGTTATCATCATCACACCACCCATTGAAAGTCCACTGTTGGGCATAGGTCTCCCCAAGAAAAAGGGAATTTTGCTCATATCCGCGCTGGGCAAGCGTGATGGCAATCGCAGGGGGCAGCTTTCGTGACGGGGATGCTGCTATTTGAGCTGCTTTGTCTCGGATTGATACTGCCATCTGTTGGTTCTGTTACCTTAGTCACCTTTTACGACAGCTGGTACAGGTTGAGGTATTATTCTACTCTGCTGGTACCTCACCATTCTACCTGCTTGATTGCTTTGACAAAATTTGTCTCCACTGATGTACGCCCAGATGATTTTGTGTTTAATAATGCCACATTTTTGTTCTTAAAATAATGGTGGAGTCTTTCGCCAGGGGGTGCGTGGTTGTACGAACTTCTTGCTTGAATTATAATTTGTCTTAAACGTCTTAACCCACGATAATTTATACAAGTATTTCAAAAGGATTTTAAAATAACTAGAGTATTGCGCAGTGATTTGTTTAATTTTAGTGAACAACCTAATTTAGCATATAGCATATATAAAGTATTTCAAACTCTTATGTAAAATACAGTAGTAGCTATGTTTACTTTATATTTCAGATATCCGATGTATGTAATACAAAATAAAGATTAAGCAACTAAGTAAATAAGTCTGGCTTTGTCCGGATACATAGTATTTTTATCTCGTTGCTGTGGAGTATTAATCTTGTTCAAAGGCTCCCGTTTAACCTGAACGATCTGTTCCCGTTTATTCCGTACAAACCTGGGTCCGACAGTTAGAAATACAACAAAAAATATATTATCCGATTTGGAGCAGTCATTTTGGAGTACATTTCGGCGATTCATTGTTATTTATGTAGATAGGAGACATTTCAGGGGAATGGACCATATATACTTTCTGAATATATTTGAATGTGTAACTTTCTTTGTAATAAAAGTTCGTATATAAGACATAGGACTTTTGGATATAGACCTTGATTCCATTCTTACACTATACAATGCGATTCTGCGGGTTCATTTAAATCGTCAGTCAATGTTGATCCATTATCCAGATCCATTCCAGATCCTTACGGATACCAACAGACGTCGATTATGTGTGTCATATTTTCCGCTATTGCCGTCACTTTTCTAATCCTAATTATTACACTTTCCAAAACATTGCTTTTTTTTGGGATCTTCTCGTAACAGATATTTCTATCGTGCAAGAGACCTTTTCTTAACTCGTTGGAACTATTCTTAACCTTGTGTAGACTAATACAATAATAATAATAAATACTCTTTAATGTACACACGAAATTACATAAAGAATAAATAAAACTAAATTATAATGTAATTGGCGGCCTTATCGCTCCGAGCAATCTCTTCCAGGCAACCTTTGAATGGACATAAACGAAGAAAATGTGGCAGTTTGATGTGTACTACTATTTTATAAAAATAAAATAAAGTAAATTAAATACTAACTACCATTATAACCATGTAATAATAAAATTTCAATAAATACAAAAATAAAAATACAACTTATTTTTGTCAAAATAAACACATGCATATTCAAATTATGAATAACTGTAGTCTTCTGTTCGATCAGTCATTACAGTGACAGGAAATGTTCCCTCACCATCCGCTTCAATGCGGTAACAGACTGCGCACACCTGACATTCACAGATAGCGCATTCCACAAACAATATAGCCCTTAGTGAGATATCCCCTAGCTGTCAATATGTGTTCATATTAGGCTTGTCGTATTTGAACGTAATTATTAATATGCGGTTTAATCACAAACGTAAACAGGGTATTTGGAAGCAGTAGAAATTTATAGATTTTATGTTTGTGTAAGAATTATGCCTGAGCCAGGTGAGGGATACATAAATACTGGTCATCAGACTGCCAAATCTGCCAAACCGTATACAAAGACAAAGAACATAGTGCGTTATGGTTTACTTTTTAGTTTAGGAAAATATCAAATAAAAGAAACTAACATTAGCGCGTACGTGCATGTTTGCGAAATGGAATGTTATGAAACAAAGACCTTTAAATTAAAATAATTGCATAGTAATTATATATTAGACACACAACAAAAGTGGAAGACATTATGAAGAATATAAGAATACTAAATATGGATAGGACATATGACGAGAGAAAGTGAAACAACCATTTTGTTTCACTTTCTCTCGATATATATCCTATTTTGTTTCACAGATTTTAACAGAATGGCGGCCAAGAGAAATAAAAAGAAAAAGAGGTAGGCAGGTAAAAGGATAGTCAGGTGACAAAATATTCCATCGATAATTAATTCTAAAACAAATAACCTCGATTATGGAATTTAGTCACGAGTTTTGCATTACAAAAGAATATCAATTAGCTATTTAGATGTGCGGATTAATGTTGCTGATAATTAGTTTATTTAAGCCCCAGGAGTTTGGAGTATAACACCGCCATGATGTCTTGTTAAACCATTTAGTTTTAACAGAATATATTTGAAAAGAAGTCCTTTATTTTACAAGAAAATTTTATTTTTAACAACAAATTTCTGGGCACATCGCCAATTACACTGTACTGAACATAATTAATATGCACGAACCGAACATTATACAACTTCATTATGGTGAAATCATTTTTCCTTGAATTTTCCATACAAATATTCAAAGGAATTTTGAAAATATGCAAGAAGAGAATTTGCGTGAGATCCTATAAATTGTCATAATAAAGGTGACGTCAGTGCAGTAGGATAATACTCTCGGACAGTGGCGTATCCAATCCTGAATACACTTTCTATTATGTTTGGTGGGAAATTTTGGATTTATAGTCGGAAGTTAAATTATTAGAAGTAGGGTTTACCCTGTGATGTATTTCTAAAAAATAAAAAAACAATTAAAAAGGTCCACCACGTACATACGTACGTATGTACATACGTCCACCTTGTGTGTTCTGGATTCGTCTTAGACTGCTTAAAATATTTATAATGTGAAACAAGTCTAGTAGATTTTTCTATTATTAGAAAGAACTATGTCGCTCTCTAACAGCTAACGGTTGCAAAACGTCTTGCCGATTCCATATAAAAAAAATAAAGACTCTAGATGTATCCCACAGGAACATGTTTTCGGGATAAAAAGTAACCTGAGGTAGACCTAACACAAAAGTTCGTCTGCATTAGTACCTCACTCTCACCTATTTCTACCGCCATAAAGCAGTGTTCGCATTGTTTTGTTCCGGTCTGAAGGGTGAGAAAGGCAATTAATTTACTGGGAAATGTGGTATAATATCCTCAAGTCACAAGGTTGGCAACGCTTTAGTGATATCCTTGTGTTATTACGAGCGTTTATAGGTTGCAGCGCCGCTTATTATCACGCGGACTGTTTGCTTATTTTGTCGACCCGGTCTAAATGAAAAAAATGTATATGCTACTCCAGACTATCAATAATTTCATTGCCAAATTTTATCTAGATATAGTTAGCAGTTCCAGCGTGGAAGAGTTATAAACATATATCCATAATCACAAACTAAAGATTAAAGATTTGATTACTATTAAGTATTGAAGTCTGTTAGGCTTTCACGATTTAATCGTTAGGTTGAATCTTATAAAACGAGTCATTTGTGTATCTTGAAAACGTAAGGAAGTATATACGCAAACAGGATTGAAACGGAGACCTAGTAGTATAAACCTAGTAGTATAGACCTAGTATAAACCTGTATGTGTTTGCAAAAAAATTGGGATTTGTGTCTCAGGGGTCCCATAGAATTAATAGAACGGATACGTCCCTGCTCTTGGAGCAACGCCAGCTCTCTGAATTACTGATTTGACCAAACCAGCTGTGAAACGAGATTAAAGCGTCCTTCGGCAGCAGTTTGGGAACCGTATTATTCACGTTGCAATATTTAAATGCTTTTCCTTAAGATTTTAAACGTATTGTTCTCTGTCTATTTTAACAACTAACAATATGCAGGTATCTTTAGAAACTTGCGTAAACAGTTTAAAATTTAACTAATGGGCTAAATAAAAACTGCAATTTATCGTCGTAAATACAATTTTAATATACATCTCTTTTTTGCGTGTCGCTGATCGTGCTAACGTGCTATTCCATACATACATACATACATAACGCCTGAATATACTTGCTTTGATTCTTACATACCTCACACGCTTTCCTTCCTTAGTCTTTTTATACATGCTCGTTTATTATTGGTACTTCTTACCTCATATCACACTATTCTTTATTCTATCTCTCAAACTAGTCAATACTCAGTTAATTTAGTTCTTGTTTATTAACAAGTTAAGCTGCATAGATACATGGAAATCACAATTTTTAAATAGGGGTCCAAGAAGCGGGGCAACCCTGAACCGTTGCGTTGAATGTAATATTTGGGAGTGCTTAAGGCTACAACATAGCATATTATGCTGAGAATCTAAATTTTGCTTCATATAAAAAATAGATTGATCACATCTTTAGTATTTTTGTTATTATATTAAAATATTTTTTACAAGTAATATTTTTACATAGCCGCTGTATGGTGTATACCTCTTGTAAACGGCGCGATCCCTAAACTGCCACCATGTAATAAATTGTGTCTAATTGTATATATAAATAAATAAATCTTTCTCACGAAAACCGTAATATTTTTCGGGATAATAAGTGCACTCTCATTCTACTTCAGTCCCTCTATTATTGTGTCCAATTTTATTCAGATTAATTTCGCCGTACTGGTGTAAAAGTAGAACAAAAGTTCATATATTTTCACAAATTTGTACGTTTATTATGTTAGAAGGATACTGTAGAGATTAGATTAGCGTCTCGTAGACTCTAAAAACGTATTATTGTGAAAATAAAGTCCGTCGCATCTTCATTCCTTTCGGCTTCTTTTGTTAATCCAGGACAGATGTCCAATAAGTTACCAAGTCCAAGACACGGTCAAGCTACGCAAATAAAGGGTATCGAATACGCTGGTATCTATTGAATGATAAAAATCAGTGTCGTAGAATCTTAGGTATTTCCTTGGTGTGGGCCCTTTTGAAATACGAATGACTGCAAAAAGTATCGTCTTAAAACTAAATAACTGAAATCAGAAGGTCTGATTGTAATGATTAAAATGACAGAACTGTTAAATGCTGCTAGATGACATTTATTTATATTATGAGTTATAGCTCATGTTAAAAAAAAGTATTATTATTATAATTGAAACTAGATTTAGTGCCGGGTTAATCAAAATAAATTCATGATCAATATAAATAAAAATCAATCGTCGAAATGTCTGTTCGAGCATAACGCTAAGTTTGGCTGCACCGAATTGGATATATTTGTTTTTTGTTGTTAGTGATTAACAGGATCAGGTGTGTAAGTGATCGGGGTCGGGGATATTAACTAATATTTCTAAATAAAATAGTAAAGCGATAGAAAAATATTATTTATGCACTTTGACGAAATCAGAGTGGGCCGCTAGTAGTAACATAATCTATGTCATCTTTATATAATTTCTATCTCTTTCACGTAACGAGCCTCTCTCCATCTCTCAAGTACGCAAAGAACGGGCTTTAAATTTCCCGCGTCCAAGCACGCTTCCCACATTAACCGCAATAGTTTGGCTATTTTATCGATATGTCCGCTGTACTGTGTGTATAAATGATTTATGTATCAATTTTTAAATTCTCTTTAGTACAATAATATTTTTTATGTGTTTTCACAACACGTAAACATATGCAAATAATTACATAAAAGGTAAAAACTTATTGCTAAATATAATTAACTAGCAGCGCCCATAGTTTTCACTCGCGCAGTTCCCGTTCCTGAACGAATGATAAACAATAAAAGTAGCCCAAGTCCTTCTTATAAAATCAGCTATTCGCCAGCGACATTCCTGTTAACATTGGTTTAGCTGTTTCGGAGTTCATCTCAAACAGACAGACAACAAATATACAAAGCTTATTTTTATAAGTAGTCTACATACATATATATACCTATTTTGAAAAACTGTTATTTGATTTATCAAAACTTATGTTTCTATAATTTTTTAATTAGATAAGTATATCGCCATCTGCTGGTTCCGATATCTCAGTCGCCTCCTGTGATACCGGATACAAAAGGAGGGAGTATTCTACTCTGCCAGTATCATTACAAATATACGAGCTACCTATAAAACATTTAAAACCGAGTCAAGTCTGATTGGATATTCAAAAGTTTACTTTACTGTTGTTTTTTTTATAGGGTTAGGCCTAATATTGACCATGAGCTACTCTTTATCAGTTCGAAAGAAAGTTCGGTTTCCGTGGCAAAATTCTTTTTACAAAGAGCAAGGGATCAACGTGCTTTCCTCTCACTCATTTATTAGTCAACAAGGCTATTGCGCAAGGATCATATACGTAATAAGAAAAGTTTTCCAGTCGCGTTTTCTCTCACTGATGACGTATTTTCTTCCCAATTAAGAATAAGTTATTATTCTTACGAACAAGTCACAAGTCACGTGCCGCTGTGCGACGGATGCTTAGAAAGATAATAGTTTCTTGTGGTCCTTACCCACTCATTGAGCTTTATACAATTTGCTATTATAGTGTATTATGGTCTAAAAATTGCTTATATTTGAAGTGACTGACTAAAATAAACACATTAACAAATTATTAAATCATCCATCAACATTTTAGATATTTTTTGGCTTTGTACACCTCCAGGATCGTAACTTGCTATTAACAATATGTATTTAAACTGTTTATCTTTATATATATTATTATGCTGTACGTGTGTATGTCACTATTTATTATTCTGATTAAACGCCTAAATTCTTTATAATATCTATAATTTGTAATCGTATTTACGCAACAACTCAAACCTGATGACCTGACTCCTAGATCCACCATGTAAATGTTCGTCCTGGGTGGGATCAAACGCATGACCTATAGATAAGAAAATTTCTTGCTGGATGTATGGAATTTATGTTTGTCCCAAAACTACAGCATAGATTTCAATAAAATTTATAATAATATATCTCCGTTATCAGGGAAATACATAGGCTATAATTTTTAAAGATTTTTCAATAATCTAACGATGTAAATGTTGTTTGTGGCTCAAACGCCTGATAAGTTTCATCTGCAAACCTGCGTATCATTGTATTATATTTCAGTTTCTAACAGTACCGAACGTTTTTCTTTACATCGAAAACACATCTCTACAGAACTCCCCAATTTGTACAACTCCGATTAGATATTATAACAGTAGAGAAGGAAATACGATACTTGAATACTTATGTGTGGACGAAGTAACGGGCATCTACTAATATACTATTTTATTACCCCGATATTTATTACCAATACTGCATGATGTCGTAACTGGAACTCAGGACCTTTTAGAACTGGAATATAAAATTAGAAACGTCTTTAATTTATACCGTACACGTGTAATGTCTGTCCAACTTTCTTCTGCAAATACCTTAAATACTTCTCCAAAACCTACCGTAGGGGCCAAAGTTGGGGGCGTAGTCACTTACCTACTTCGCTCTTTGAAATGAATTACAGTTTTGTAAGTCCCGTATTCTCTTTATAGGACTTGATTATAATCAATTTACTGATTATTTTCCTTGTTCAGAGAAAATGGATTTTGTAAGTGAAATATATTTTTTTTATGTCTATTGATGATTTTAAATTTAATTCAAATATACAGTAAAGCTATTGTTTTGTATACTCGTACAATATCAGTTCTTATAAAACAAATGTACTTAAATAAATAGGCTTTAACTTGACTCTTTCTGTAGTATCTTCGCTTTCCCAATGTTATAATGTGATAAATTGTCCACAACAAAGAGTGTAAAAACAAAAAAATATGTGATAAATGAATCAGTTAAGGGTTGATGCAATTTGTCTGCTAAATCCTGCTTTATAGGACGTTTGTACAACTAAAATTTAAATTAAATTTGACAGTTTAGATACGAATAGTCTATTTGGCATTTTGTTAGCTACTACTGCACCAGGTCAACAAATGGTGCCGGGAGAGCGGCAATCAAGCCTAACAACACGGTCGAGTGCATTAATTAATATTGAAGGACATTCATTCAAGTTAACTCTGTAGCTTGGCGTAAAAACTTGTACGGGTATTTTAAGATCGACCAGACTTTTGAGATATTTTGTCTAATTATTCCAATTTGATCTATACATTTCATCATCATCATTACAGCCTTTTGGAAGTCCACTGCTGGCTGGACATAGGCTTCTCCAAGAAGGGAAGTTATTTGCCCATAATTGCGGCGCTGAGCAATCGAGGTGGCAATCGCCAAGCGCAGCTATCGCGACGGAGATACTGCTGCCGATCCCCACCCTGGGTTTTTAAGCTGCACTCTTTTGGATGGATATTCCGTTATATGTCGGTACTGGTACTTTAGTTACCTCTTAGGGTACTTGGTGTTAGGAACTTTTCTATTATGCCGGTACCTCACAGTTTATTTAAAATGTTAAAATATTAAAATGCAAAAGGTCATACGTGTTGCTTAGGGAAAAAATAGATATTGAATAACTCAATAAAACATGCAACGCCTTTAAGCTTATGCTAGAAGCAGCTATTTTAATGAGGCTTAATGGGCAACTGCTTCCTTACTCAACGGTTCACGCCATGTAACGTCGACATAACAAGTCGATTGGTATTTTAACAAAAAATTAAAATGAGTTAATGTTAATTTAAAGAAGAATGGCCAACTGTTTTTGTTTTTTGAAGATCACAGAAACTAGCCTGTGAGAAGACCTCAAGATAATCAAGTAAATCTTCCCCCGCTGTTAAGTTAAACAACCATTAAGGGAGCTGTACTTAGTCTTTGACAGCTTTGATGGTTTAGATGGTTTGCTTACTTATTACTTATACAGCTGGGTGCAATTCTACGCTAGGATTTGTTTAGAAAATATTTTTGACTTCCAAATACGTAAGTTTTTTCTAATTAGTAAAATAATAAAGATATTATTTAGAAGAAAACAACCTATGTCTAGAATATGTCAGGTCACAAGGATTTTTTGGGTGACACAAATACAGAAGTGAATCCTAATCAATTAGGGTCGTTGCTCATAATTTCTGCGTAGCGTTATGACGGGGGTGCCCATCCCCACACAATTGTGTTTGAGTTACGCCAGTAAGAATGGATACTGTCAGCTCCCTGACCTGATGGAGGGAGGTACTATTCCATTCTGCCGTTTCCCCACAGTTCACGTAAAAGTATAAGAAAAGAACATAATACAGTCGTTACGAGGAACACACATATCTTGTGAGATACAGTTAACGTAATCCTTCATTAACTTTTCAAATCCTGGAGCACAATAAAATTAAAGGGTTAAACCAACTTTGGGACTTGGGCTAATAAAGGTTGTGTAGGTACCTATCAATTTACTACAATCAACATATTTTAAAACCGTAATTCATTAACTTCTAAATGCTTTTGCGAGTATCAACCGCGTTGTCTTTGTAAATCATGTTGTTGTTGCAATTGTTCTCATTGTAGGATTAAAACGGGTCGCAAGTCTGGTAAAAATCCACATTTAGGACTTACAACAAAATATGGTATTTGATTGTGTTTATTAAACATAGTACAAATGTGCGTACGTAGTGTTAGGATTAGCTTATTAAATCAAATTTTTACTAGCAATATTTAGATAAATTCGTACTATTACTAGCAACATTAAAATGATTAAGTAAGTAAATAAAACTCTATCAAATAATAGTACTTTAGTTAGCAGAAAGATTATGTAATTAGTAACATTGTCGACATAATTAAGGTAAATTATTCATTGCGAGTATAGTGTAAATAAAAGTATATAAGAACCAAGTGCAGTTGTGGAATAATTAGGAATATTAACATGTTATATTAAATTTATTATTGTCCAATAAAATCAAATTAAATAAAATATGTCTGTGTTACTGTTTGCTTATCTCACCATAGTAGAAAATGTATACTGTGTGTATGTCTGAGGAAAGACTTCAATAATATCTAATTAGTTGATACTCTGTTAGTTAGCGTGTTACCACTGTATGAAAGTTTAATTTTGATTTATGATCAGGTTTCCTGCACCACTCATTTATTGAAGGGAAACATTTTATGAAATATAAATAAAAACACCTTGCACGGCCAATTCAGTTAGGTTATCTTTTATAAAAGTGTCAATAGAGTAAGAAGAACATTCTTTCTAAGAATTTTTGTTAGCAAACCCTTTTTCGCGACCCACGTAGACCAAATTTGACCAACGTTTAATCAACCGGTTCTATGAATTTAAGAAGTATAAAAATTTTTTATACAAATAATTGTTTTCTTTTGTTTTTTTAATTTCAGGTTTTCGGCTGTAAATAAACCGTGACAAACATTCTCTACATCATATACATATCATACTACATTATGGGCAACATGTTCTAGTTTCGCGTGGGTAGGAAATCATATATGTATGCTTATCCTTTTTCACTACTAATATTGCCGTAAAAAATTATTTAACACGTTGGTTTCCGACATATTTTACATCCGCCCTTCATGTTTAAGCCAATGTACAAGAAACTTATAAGTTTTTAAGCTTTTCCAATACAGACAAGGTGGCTGATGAATTCAGATTTTATATATTTAGTTACGTTAGCTATTATGTAGTTTAGCTTCTAGTCGTTGAAATGAATCTATTAAAATTTATATACTGATAGTATTTCAACGATTTTGTTATTTCTTTATTTGCAATTTAGAATAGAATCGAAAGGCCGGAGTCCATTAATGCTTCGCCACGGACGGATCGAAAACATTCTATGCAAATGAGTTAGATAGTTTCTGTAGTTCCTTCTAGTCAATCGTTGATACGATCTCTCGCTTATCCAACCGCGCTGAAGGGTGATTCTGGGGAGCTTTAATTTCCATTATCTACATTCGACAATTATTTGGTGTCTACGTAGATAATAAAAGTCACTGAGGCGCTGACACTATCTGTAAACTGACCAGACACTATATATATATATGAAAATAGATGCATAATGTTTTCAAACATTTTCGCGTTCACTACTCATAATAAAACTACTCTTTTAACGGAGTTACAACGTGGTTTATTTGACTTTTTAAATTTCTTGTTTGTCGTTTCGGATACCATCCGGCAACCGTTCTCAAGACATTTAGTAGCTTTGTAATTTTTTATTTATTTTTAGTATTGAATTTTATACGTTGGCGTTCCTGTCCACTATAACATAATTTAATTAATCGCACTGTGGCTATCCGTCACGATACCTTAGCAAACTGTTATTTTTTATATAAATATAATTTTATAGTTACTCTCAATAGATTGAAATAGGTTCTTAAAAAATGAAACTCGCAGTTCGCAGCAACACACTGTTTTCGATTTTATAAATGTTCTAAATAGTATTATATAATAAGAATAAGTGGAATGGATGTAATGTAACTAGTAATTCATTAATTGTGTAAATAGAAATCTGTTCTTTCAAAATGAATTGTCAATACTAAAGCTTCTTTGACTCTAAATTTACAACAATAAATTAAAAACCATTGGTCCCTTTTTCTAACCCCTCCGTAAACATTTTTCTTTTGTTTACTGGCTTAAAGAAGCGACCCTTTATAGAAACTTAAAAGAGCTCTTTAGTTGAAAGCAAGGAAAATAATTCATTACTTAAGTTCTCATATAGAACAAGAAATAGAAAATAAGGCACCGAGTGCCCTAGGAAATCTTAATACAACCCGTATAATGCATTTACCCCGTTCATTAGCAACATTTGTTAAGAACTTGTTTTTACTCTTATTTTTATTGTCTGCTTTAAGATTTTTCCATTGTTCCTTGGAATTGTCCATCTATTTCTCAGACTGATTCTTGTAGATCTTAATTGCAGTCATACTCGATTTTAAACATCGAAGAAAGAACTGGTAATTAATTTTTTTTCATCTTCTTTTGTAGAATTAAGATGATTTTTTAACTAGACTACAATTTTATTACACAATTATCTTTGTTTTTAGAATTGATTTCTAGCCAAGTCCTTGAAATAAACGGCGATTTTATATTTTTCTGGTCAAAGAGTAGTATATGAGGTCTGACAGTAACAATGGATGCATGCGTGACTGACCTGGTTTTAAAACTTGTTTTACAGGTGATAACATTTTATCGGTTCTAAAATATTGAAACGTTCATTTGCGTTGAAAGCGCCATTAAAACGTTTCGTGGATGAGGTATTTTTCAAATAACAGTCATTTTGTTCCTTGTGTTATGCAGATTGTCAGATTGACAGCCGTAGAAAGTCCACTGATGGATTTAGGCTTAAGTGATTTCGAATAGGAGGATAGGATAGGAATCTAGCGCGATCTTGCGGTTTTAGCCAAATCGTTTGTTCATCTTGTGGGTGGACGCCCTACGTTGCGGTTGTCGGTACGTGGTTGCCATTTTAGAATGTCATCTGCCCACTGCCAACTTACTAATCCGCCGGGATATATTAGTTACTTTGGTTCTGTTATGAATCCCCTCATTCCTGATGCGATTGCGCAAAGAGACTCCGAGCATTTCCTACTCTATAGTTCTAGAGCTATTATGAGTTGGCTCATAAGGTCAATAGTAGGAGACCACGTTTCGCTGTCATGAGTGAACTCTGGTTACGTACATTGGTCGAAGACTTTCGACATAACACTGACCTCAGTCTCATGGCTAATCTTCATACCTATGTCGGACGAGCAGATGTTTCGCAGTTTTCCGAACGCATCCAAGTCGAGTTAGATTCGGCGATTAACCTATTTTTTGAAGTTGAACTTACCTAACTGACCATTTGTACTAGTCAACATCTTAAAAAGCGAACTGATACTGTAGTGGGTGCAACTAGGGCATTACATAGTTTTGGTCTTCTCTATGTTCATACTGAGATTTAACAGTAGAGAAACTCGATTGAGGTCTTTGAGCATCGCGTTCAAATCATTCATCTATTCTACCATTACCACAATATCTTCGGCAAATCGAAGGTGAGTGATGTATTTGTCATTAACAATTATGCCTAGGCTTTGCTATTCCAGGAGATTGAAGTTGTTTTCGAAAGTGTTATTTTTATTAGCCCAGGTCAACAAACTAGCATAAAGTCGCGTGATAGTAAGCAATACGTATAGACGCTCGCAATATTACAGGGATACTACTAGTGCTTTGCCAACCTTATGACTTAAAGATTATATAAAATTACCTCTTGGATTGCTGTGTTCCGGTTGTAAGGGTGAGCTTTCAAACCGGCACACCGGCCACATCAATCCAAATATTATACAAAACACTATTTGGCGGTAAAAAATGGTTAGAAAGTAATGCAGACGACCTCTGTTATTACCTTTCTACCTAATGTCTTTATCGGCATTCAACAGTTTTAGAAATATGACGTCTCCCTGTCTAACACCTCTTTTTAGAGGAATACCTTTCGAACTTTGCTTACGTACTTAAACCAAAATAGTGGCGTTGTGATACAAACACTTTAATACTTCGATGTAACCGATAGACAATATGGCACCGCCAAAGAGATTAAAGCACGCCACGCCACGTTGCCAAACATGCCACGTTTCGATCCAATCGTAGGATTTCTCATAGGCTACAAACGCTAAACGTAATGGCCTGTTAAAATCTTTAGTCTTTTGTATCACTTGCCGCAGCGTAAACCGTTCTAAAGAGAATGATGTCGTGTCGCATGGATATTAAAATATGTGTATTAAGCCGGCTAAATGACATTGCGTCAATGAAAGACTGCAGTTTTCAAGTCCTGCATAGAGCATCGTTCGGCCATGAGATCGAGAGTGTGATCGAAAAATTATTTATTGAGGTCTATTTGAATAGCAGAGCTGATGAATTTGCAACCCACCGTCTGGGAGTTTCTACAAGCCTGTTGTTGATCTCGTCCACCGACTTGCGTCGGTTCTCCAAGAAAGCAAAGCGGTTTGAGAGCTTGAGTTAATAGCTCGGTGGGTAGACTTTATCATATTTTTTCTAATCTGTGCCGCTACTCAATGTGCCTCTTACAGTCCTGTGAGCTATTTTCTACCGGTTTTAACCCCGTAGATGGCAATATTAATAATATTAGTTTGTTTGATCAAGATGAAGTCTATCTATCCCATGGAACCATTAAGACTCCTCCATTACTTATAAAGCGGCTATTGGAAAAAAGAGTTTGGCGTATAGAGTCCCTTTTTCTCCAGAATCCTAACCGCGGAAACCAAAATGCACGCGGATGAAGTCGCAGGCGGTAGTAAAAATATAGCTTTAAGTCCTCTGACGTTAGCTACAACATCTGTGGCGCCATTTCTTATAATTATAAAAGTTTGAACTACTATACGGAGCATAAGACATAAACATAATTTGAAAATGTGATGGTTTTTTAACAAAATGGTTTACATTTTTTTTCCTCTTATTTATTTTAAAAGCCCTATTAATTAGACTTAGCCTTCGATTTTGTTAAGTAATGAATTTAAATACTGAGACAACTAAGTTTAATAGTTTTTAGTTTATTCTATCGCTTCAGCTAATTGCAGACAATTATCATGATTTCATAATGACACGCCATATCAATGTATGTTACTAGAACATGTTAGCACCATAAAGCACAAGGGAACTAACTATAATTGATGTCGCTTCGCAATCTCAAGCAACAAATTGACACCTTGTCTAACAGAGAGTGTATATTTATAATAATACATTCCCACAACATCTCATACATTGACCTGACTCAGTGGTAAGTCGCTTAAGCACTTTCTGTTACGGACGCCAGACAATAGGGGAATCACATATATACTAATTTAATACAATAGTTAAAAATATATATATATATTCACCCAACATCTTATACATACGTTACTCCGAGATAAGTCGCATAAAGAACTTGTGTTATGGGCATCAGATAACAGAGGAATTACAAATATAATATTCAGATATATATATTTAACACCCAGGCACAGAGAATCACAAATATGTATTACATATTCTTCTTCACGGCCATATAATTCATGCACAACTTATGAACACTAGCACTAGAATAAGTGAATATATTTCGTTGGGTAGGAAAAAGGTTTGTATACCTAATACAAACCTTTTTCCTACCCAACGAAATTTCTTTACGGGCACTGAGAGATACCGACCGTCTGCCAGCTATTTTTATTAAATAAGACCCTACGGTGTTATATCCACTTAGACAGACTCCATCGAGGAACGGTTATGTCATCGATAAGGTTACCCTACTTAGGTATACCAGGATCAATAATGAAATAAATAAAATTGTTATTATAAAATTGATATGAATAAAAAAATGCTGGAATAACTGTATTATTTCCATTTATAACACAATCTTATATAGTTTGATTGTTAGACCACGACGACAACTTACGTGTTATTCGTAAAAAAATGTATCTTAAATAAGTACATTAACTAGTTAGATACTATAATTGGTATAGACCCATAAAAAGGAAACAAAGAATATATAGTTACTGACGTGATATTTGATAGCTTATAAATAATAGTGTGCAAGTCTAAGTAAGGTTAAGGTCGATGCATGATGAGAAGCAGGATTATATCCCGATCTCGGCATCCTGACCTTATACGTTAATTATTAGATATAGATTGTAAAGTAAATATGTATCTACTATACAATAACTGTATATCCCTAGATTTAGGTTTAAAAAAGATAATAACGAAAGAAGCTTTTATTTTCTTGAATTTTTACAGGAAAACGTCACAGCGTTAATTAAAAAAACAGAAGTTTCAATTATTGTATTTCTATTTATGTAGAAGATGCTTACAGCGTGGGTCTCGATTAAGATTCTAGTTTGTAAATACCATCTATTTTCCAACTATTTCCTCCATTGAAATTCTATCCTTATTAAGCATTCCCCGACATTAATCAGTGTTCCTTCGTAAGTATTTGTAGTTTATCAAACAGGTTTGGGCCATTATAGCCGCCATTGAACGATGATCGTCACCAGTGAGCCATTATATTAGACAAGATAGGTTGGGCTTACACAGCGCTCGCTTGAATACAGCAGATTTAACTGAACTTCCGAACAGGTTTCTATATTTAAAATCGGCAATGCAATTTTTACCTCTTTCATGGATCTCCCGTTTGATATTCCGGGTGTAACAGATATTGTAAGGCATAATCAAATATATCCATTTTACAAATATAGACAGATGATAAAATGGGTTGATCTATTTCTATCTAAAAGTTCATCATCATGTCAACCTTAAAAAGGTTGTCAAGATAATGTCGAGAAGGTCCTTTGGTGAACATAGGGCTCCCCTTGAAAGAAGTAATTATGCCCATAATTGCGCGCATTTGAGCTTCTCTTTTACCGGTAAATATATCCACCGCCACCTGTTGTTTTTGGTACCTTAGAGGCAACTCTTACGACACCTACTTATGTTACTTACGGTACATGGGAAAGTATTATTCTACTCTGCCGTTACCTCACGGCATAATACTTGTAGTAATTATATACTTACATTAGACATAACAGGACGGTTGGTTTGGATGTAGTCAAGTCAGCCATATCGAAAGGGGACAACCCATTCTTTACGACATGGTAGGTTGTGACACATTGAACCCTCAATAGCAATATCATTCATTCGTTTACTCGACATGCTACATTTTCGCAGGTAACAGGTTACAGTCACGCATAAATTATATTCACTAAAACATAGATTTTCTTTTAGCCCCGATGGAACACAGGCGTGATGTATGTACGTGGTGAAATTCTTCTAAATAAATACGCAACCCCGCCGCGAAAGCTGCGCTCTGCAATTGCTAACACACTTGCCTAGTGTGGCAATTATAATAAAAATTCCCCCTTTCTTGATGAGGCCTATGTCCAGTAGTCTTCAAATGGTTGTCATGATAAAATACTTGTATGCAAGCCTTGCAGGATAAAGAGTCTCAGACTCTAAAGTTGAACATTGGTTAAATCTAGAATTAAACAAGAAAAGTGTATGGGATTACTAATATTGTCCAATCCATATTAATTTGCATTTCAACACCGCCTGTCCATAATGTAGATAGATAAAAACAACTAGACAACAAATCAAAAATGATGCATCGGACAAGGAACGAGTTAAATACGCAAATCTTCGCCAAAATTTCACCACGACAAAAAGGGGTTTTTTTTTCTAGGGATCGCAGACGCGAGTTTATGAATAGTCGACAACAATCCATTATAATTCAACTGTCAAAAGCAGAACACTTTCAAATTCTTGACATTACGGGTTCATGAAAAGTTTCAGCCTTGATTTACTACTAATACTATAGATCAAGTAAACCACGAGGATAGTTAACAATATTTATAAATCAATAAAAATAATCTGTGTTTTGTGTTGGTGGTGATCATGGTGTAAGGCTGATAATTGTTTAGTGATTACAATTGTTTAAAGATCGTGGATTCTTCTTTTAGGGTGTGTAATTCGAAAGTATGTGTTGCTTTTTGTTGATTTATTTTTGCATGTCCGTGTTGAGGAAATTGATTATTTAAGAAACATTAGGCAAATAAATAACCATTTATGACACGATTTTTAATAACATGGATAAATTTTGGCAGTTTATTCTTGGATATTCTAAAATATTCTCATCATAGTATTTCTTCTATTCTACATTGTGACTGACAATCTTATCTGGATATGTTATTTGCTCCTACTTACTATTAATTAAAAAATATAATACACAAATTATAACGCTCTTGATTTTTGATTAAAAATGTTATACATATATTAATACTCCTTTTTTCGCCTCTATAAAATGTTGTAAAAGCATTTTAGGAACTTTGAAGAGAAAAATGAGCTTAAGTGATTCAATTTTTCCTTAATATCTCTGGTACCTTGATTTAAACTGACAAAAGATCTTCGCAGAATTTGTTCCAGGATTACAAAGGTAGTTTCTAAATTAAATTACTTAATAAACAGCTTTCGTTTGCAACATACTCTGCCATCTTTCATTTAATTTGGACGGTAAAACAAGCAGACGTTTATTAACCGTGAAATTGTCTGGCGTGGACAGAGCCGCTGGCTATAATTTAGCGTGCAAGATATAGTCGATTTATTTCCCCAGCTACGTTTTATGGCAATCCACAAACCACTAGTTATTTTTATATACACTTTATGGTTCGTTTTAAAATAAATATTTAGAACATCATTCATATAATATGCAGAATGTGAAATTGTGTTTGTACATCCCCTTTTTCAGTCCTAATTGGAAATAAATTGGAATATAGCTGGGTACAAAAATCAATAGACCAGCCAGCCATTCAGCCGATCAAATACGTATTTCCTGAATAAAAGCAATAAAGAGTTCAAATACGAGCTGTGCAAAGATAGCAGCCTACAATCAGCTGTTTTTGATAAGCCTGGAATGATCGAATTAGTTAATTTATATTAATAATGAGTATTCATTTTTTCTATAAAAAATATAAACGAATCACAAGCGACTTATTATTCTTTGCTGTGAAACTGTATATTTGCGTCGAAATGAGAAAGAACCTCTTTCGTCTTTTTGTCAGTTAATAAAGCGTCTCAACTCATACGGAACTTTTAAAAATTAGAGAACTTTGTCTTTGAATATTTAAAGAAGGATCTCCGACGTGTCGAAAGTCCGACAAAAACATTATTGGGAATATTCTCATTCCTTATGTTTAAAAACTGATGTTTAACGGCTGATATGAAGATTATAATTTCCTGATTTCCTGTCACCGAATGACTGTATAATCCGTTATAACTATAACTGCAGTATAAAATATTTTATTATTACATATTTGTAAATTTACTAAGAATATAATTTGTAGAAGCAAATATAGTTTTATAATTTAATTTACTTTAATTTCTTTTTATAAAATTATATAGAACCGCTCTATTACATTTATTCGATTCGATATACATCCAAAGGATATCTGGAAATAAAAGTATTGATTTTTCTTTTTCTTATAATTTATTTTGTACAATAAAGAGTACCTATATTATTATTATAACATTTGTTTATGTTATTATTAAGCATTTTAAAAACGTTCCAAAAAAAGAGAATGGTTTACCTCGAATTATTTTCCGATAAAGGTTATTTGTAGTCTCTTACTATGGTGTGTTGTTTGAATAAATAACCGATGGTCCTCGATACGATTGATCACAGCCAAGTATTATTTATTTTGAAATCTAAACTAATATTGAGAAGGAAAAATTTAATTTTTGTTTGTTTATAACCAATAAACTCAAAATTTAAGTTATGTTTAAGCAAGTATCGTTAAGTCATATATACTCGTAAGCTTTCAAACGGGAACGGAAACTGCACAAGTAAAACCGCGGTTCGTTGTTCACTTTTTTGTATAGTTTTAAGACGAACTTGTCTCGACAAATTTTTACGAACGAGTCCCATTTTTTTAACTTCTATTAGAGATATATATATATATATATATATATCTATATATCTTCTATTAGCGACTGTATTATTGTTGCAGAACCAAAAGTGCAGACTATATTTGAATTCTTAGATGAAATAATAAATATCGTTGTGTCACGCGGAATAGGCCGTAAATTAGATTCAATTTCACACGTCGCATAACGTTAATAATATTTTGCGCAACCATTTTTGTGTAAATTTCCCATCATCACCATGTTTACTACATAAAATGTGAAGACAGCTATTATATGGTTTTTGCAAGACATAACAACGTCTACACGCTTCAGAATTAAGGGATAGATAAGAGAGAATGAAATGGATCACCTCTATCCATTAACCTCGTATTTAATGTGCATTCCCTTAACAGACCTCAGTTGTATCAATATATTATGATACTTATGAAGTTTTTGTCAGAAGTTTTTGTTACTGCTAATTGAAATTGGAAACGTTGCTTTGAAAATTTGTTCAGTCTCATGAAACGTAACGGCCATATTTTTGAAGTTGAATATTAGAAGAATATTAGATATATATTTTGGCTCATTAGTTATACTAGTTTGCTTTTTCTATCGATATTAATTTGCCTTGTAGTACCGGCAGATGGCGGTATTTCCATCCGTAACAGTGTAGCTCAAATGCACAGGGCGGGCATGAGTAGTAGAATCTCCATTGCGAAGCTACGCTCTGCGATTGCCAACACGCTTGCCTAGCGCGGAAATTTGTGCGAAATTCCCCCTTTCTTGAGAAGACTTGTAATGATGATGATGATGATCGACATTGAAATAATAGCATGCTTTCAGCAAACTTTAGCCTAGCTTTCGGTTAAACAAATTGTGAATGTAATGTATCGTAAAACCAAATGGCTATTTATTTTTTCGTATTTTCCATAAGACACGCAGAAAGTTTAAATGAAGAAAAGAAACTGTGACGGTGTAATTTGATATGAATTACCCTGTGAGCAATAAGACGACACTTTTCTTTTTGTCAAACAGATGATGTAAATTGTCAAACATCAATTTAAACAAAACAATTCAAAACTCGAAAAAACTTCAAAAAAAATCGTATGAAAAAACAGACTTCATATTTTGAATACGTTCCAACCCTTGTTTATTTGTAATTTTTTACCTTTGTAATTTTTGGAATATCTTACACTGAAAGATAATATGACCTCAAGCCAGAATGTAGCAGCTAGATAATGAATAGGTAGCCATCGTGCCAGTAGCAATTCCAGCAGTGAAGGTCATACGGCTGATATAATGATGGTGCAGCATTAGCTTTTGAAAGTTGTTAAAGAACTGGAATGTATTCGTTTAACTGAAGTATTTGGTTATTGTTTTATTTTACGCTTAATGTAATAGTCTTCTCATGTTAGTTGTCATTAGATCAATTGTACATATGGAAATATTTATAGTTATGTGGATTGGATAACGGATAACCTACCAACTAAAACGACTTCTTATTTAAGAAGGTTTCACTCTAATTGTAGAGTCTACATTGGTAGATTGCATATAATGATTGAACTTAATCAAATGATAACAATACTATTTGGGAATATTTTACTAAACCAGTAGTCCACCTCTTGTGAAGTTAATAGTCAAGACGGATGCAATATTTTCGAATATTAATTTTCGAGTTGTTAATTGTATATTACTGATTTAATATTCTCCGCTATATTTTTTATTATTTGTGTGTGTACCTTTATATACTTTGATCGTTTATTTTTATACATTAATTTAAATTATTATACACCTCAAACTGCCTCATTATTGTTGTATTTCTTTTCTGTCCAAAGGTTGCCTGGAAGAGATCCCTCTATGCAATAAGGCCGCCCAATGTACTATACTGTTTTTCTATGTTATTTAATGGTCTTTGTTGTTTATAGTGTGTATAATAAAGAATATAATTATTATTATTTTAAAAAAGCTTTAACATTTTACCTATTTTTTTTAAACCTATTGGCCCGTCCCAACTTTATGTAGGCACATAATGAAATTGTATACTGTTGATCCTTTTACCGGTTATCTTTTATTTCCGTTCTTAGTTCTTAATAAATTATGGTCAAAAACAGTTTTAATATAAAACGTTGTTGGTTGTATTTTTACGTAAAGTGAAAAGGCACTCTAAAACTTCCACTATGTGTCTTGCCGATAGGTGTTAAAGTGAGCCTAATAGGGTTCTATTACGAGCCTTGAGAAACCGACACTCAACATTATACCGACAAGTCTTCTTAAAGGTCACAAAAGCGATAGTCATCATCGATATTGTCAGCTAAACTTTTTATAGAACTGTCCCAGAGAATTCGTCAGTATTACTATTATATTTCTCTAGTGTAAAAATGTTCTCTGTGTAATTTAATTTTGATTTTTATTTGATATGCAAAATAATTACCTTTAAACTTATAAATAGTAAACTCCATCACATCAACATTACTGTCCTGTCCTGTGATGATTATTATATGTCAAAAAGTGGCCTTGACACTTATATTTTTTATTGGTTACATACAAACATTGCAAAAAGTTTTCTTTTTAATCTTTGATCTTACTGTGTTTTTGCTTAATAGGGGCAAAGTTACATACAATGTCTGGTTATTGCTTTTATAAAAAGATAAATAAATAAAACCACAATTAAACATAGACGGGGATGGGTAGCAGCATTCCCGTTTATGTTTAATATCTTGTCTATGTCCAATGGTCCAATGGGTGATATGCTGTGATTATTAGACGATGTTCCATAAAGATCCCATTAAAGGTTGAGGGATGTTGAGAATTGATGTACATCAGTTCAGATTTTATAATCTAACTAGCTGTGCCCGCGGCTTCGTCCGCGTGGAAAAGAATCAATGGTCTTAAAAATAAGTTTCAAGTTTCTAGCTCTAAAAATAGCGATACTTCCATACAACTTTTTATCCCCCCTTTCGACCCCTTACAACCCTTATTTTGAATTAAAAAGTCCTTACTTAGGGTCTCAAGATTGGTTGTGCCAAATTTCATCAAAATTGGTTGAGAGGTTTAAGTGGGAAAGCGTAACAGACAGACAGAAAGAGTTACTTTCGCATTTTTAATATTAATAGAGATATTATATATATATATATATATAGTAGAGATTGTAAGTTGTTCATGTCCATTTGCGTTTGGCGCAGCCAGGTCAATTGCACACTTCCACTACACGATCAATAAACGAAATAACTAATAAATATATAAAATATCTATTATCGATCGATAAAACGAAATATCTATTAAAAATACAAATATTGTAATCAATTTTATTATATATGTTAATATGTTAATTTATTGTAATATTTTTTTATATACTAGATCATATATATTGGATATTATTAGTAAAGCTAGCTAGTAGTTAGTTCTTTCATATTGCAGTGCCCTTGCAGAGCGTCGCATGAAACTCTAAGTTATATTGTATTTTGTCCACCATGTTCATGTAATTGTAATGTGACAAGCAATCAATTAATTTGAATCTGAATAGAAAAGCGTACGGAGCCACCTGGCTCCGAAACACTTTTCTATGTACATACATTCGGGCATAGATTTATTTTATAAAACCAGAAAAACCTTTTGTATTGTTAATATTTATTGTCGGATAATGTTTGAGAATTTTTTTTTATTAAGGTTTTAATGAGGATGTTACAAAGGGCGTTATAATATTTTTATGACTTTGGTACAACAGGTCTCGCAAAATTTACATTCAACATTTAATTATGAAATTTCCTTAAGTTTGTTCTTAAAGTATTTGAAATCAAAAACTTGTTATAAATAGGTACAAACCGATAGGTTCTTATTCATTAACTGACTTGCACTTGAAGAATAAACAGCATTGACTGAAATTGTTAGCAAGGAAGTTTTTTTATCACTTGTATGTAATTTGTTTAGGTATACGCGTTTGGATACTGCGTCATGTTTAGACTGCACTGCCCAACTTTACAAAAAATGCTTCGTGAGAGTCCACCGAGGGATTCTTCTTTTCTTTAATCCACTTATCAGATCTTAATATATACATACATACACCATCACTTTTTAAAATGTCACGGAATGGTTCCAGTGTCTAAGCCAATTATCGCTTTTTATTATTAACCAGATACCCAAAAATACGGCTGAATTTTTAATATAATATGAAATTCTCGTGTCACAGTGTTAGTTACCACATTCCTTCAAACCGGCTAGACCTATTCTTATAAAATGTTATATGCATGTTTTGTAGGTCTAAGAATTGGCTAATATCTATATTTCATACCCCTAAGTTATCAAACACTAACATTTATTTTTAAATTTTGGGTCAATTTTTTTTATGATGTGGCATTAAATTTCTATCACCAACCCCTTTTTTTTAGTTGTTTAAGTAGTTTCCTAGATATAATTTATATGGCAAAACAACGTTAGTCGGGTCAGCTAATTTAATATAATATGAGTCTAACCTTATAATTGTACAACAAAAACAAAAAATGTACATCAAATACAAGAATTAAACGAAAGCAAAACCACATTAAATACTAATATTTGATGTACTTTTTCTTCGCCGTGACATTATATGTACAATCTACATAAGGTAGACCTCATACAAAATATCGTTTGCATTGGTACCTCACACTCACCTATCTCTACCGGCTTACAGCATTGTTCGCATTTGTGTATACTGGTTTGAAGGATGTGTGAGGCAGAGAACTTAATAGGTAATGTCACAAAATATATTCAAGTAACAAGGTTAGCAATACGCTAGTGATATCCGTCTATAGGCTGCCTTGACGTTTACTATCATGCGGACTGTGCGCTTGTTTGTCAACCTAGTCTTATAAAAAAAACTTTTTAGTCTTTACAAAAAAAATTATATCAAATGATATTATTTATTGTAACTCTTGAAGTTAAGATG
This sequence comes from Heortia vitessoides, assembly GCA_020976665.1. Taxonomy (NCBI): domain Eukaryota; kingdom Metazoa; phylum Arthropoda; class Insecta; order Lepidoptera; family Crambidae; genus Heortia; species Heortia vitessoides. The sequence goes on along the minus strand of JACJUM010003085.1, from coordinate 11,347,424 downwards.
TTCAAGTTGGCTCAAATCACTATTACATTAGGTTTCACAAAACGCTAAGGAACTCTGTTTTATTCCACGGATGATTCGCAAAGCTATTGATAATAGAAAACATTTTATTTTCTTTAGAGACGATGTTCGGAAACGTATTTAGGATTCTGTCATAGTTGACGTAACATTTCATTAAGAAATCAAAGGCATATCAGCACCGATTTTCGAATACTGATCGATTACTAGATACTATCAGCACCTAATGCGCGGGTGGAAACACTAAAGAATAAAATTATAAACTTAAAATAACTAAAATTTTAGCGTTAATTTTAAGTTTCAATAAAATATGTATAATGTAAAAAATAAATTAAACAGCGTTTTAAAGCAGTTATAAGAGTAGTTTTACTGTAATTTCGGCTTTTTAGATCTGAAACCCTGCGATGCGAGGTCTGGGATAAGATTTTACATTTGTCTTGTTTTTGATTAAGTAACGCGCTGTCCTCTGCAGACTAGGGTAATTACTCTTTATGACACATTTTATTAATCTTTAGTGCAGAAATAAACAATGCATTCTTGGGAGCTTGCTTGAGATAACTAAGTTTTGTTGTTTTCCAAACAACCAACAAAAATTTCAATAAACTTAACTAAATCTTTGAACTGTTCAAATACAACAATATGTATGTGACTATATGCATTTCAAATTATTTTATACATACATAAGACATATTTAGATTGTCGAATTGCTTAAACCGATTAACGGATTCTCGTGAATACTAAGAGATACCTAAAACTGAACTAAATAAGAGTACTTAAACAATAGAATATACGAGTAAATTAAATTGATCTGATATAATACTCTTTAGAGTCGACTAAAAGGCGAGGTAGAAGAGAAGATCGAAAAATTGAGTTGCCAAGCCCTTTGACATCTCAGTTAAAGACCCAAAAGTCAAGCTGACCCGCCACTTCTCCCAGGATATCCATTCACCAACCACAGAGAAATAAAAAAGGCCCTGAATATCAGCTTCAGACTAATAAGGCGCCGGGTGATGACGGAATCACATCTGAGCTTCGTATAGCGGGTGGAATACCGATTCTTATAGTCCTATGAAGCTCTTCAATACCGTCGTGCATAGGTCGGGATCATAACGCCAGAAGCATACAAAAGGAGCTGTTCTATTAGAACCTTGTTGAAGAAATACCGCCCCATCTCGCTTCTGAGCCACGTGTATAAGCTGTTTTCTAGGGTCATTACAAACTATTTTGAATGCAGGTTCAATAACTTCCAAACAAGCAGGTTTTTTGAAAAGGTTTATTTGGAACAATACCATAGATAGCTGCGGGAAGATATACAAAAGACTAAAGAGTTTAACAGGCCATTATGCTTGGCGTTAGTGGACTATAAGAAAACCTTCGATTCGGTCGAGTCGTGGGCTGTGCTTGAATTTCTTTAGCGGTGCTTTAATGATTACCAGTACGTCGAAGTGGCATAAATGTTAATGGAGAATACATCACTCTCCTTCGATTTGCCGACGATACTGTTGTTAGTCATTTTAGAATTGATAGAAGATTTGAGCACGATGCTCGAAGACTTCAATCGAGTTTCCCAATGGGTGTATCTCAGAAAGAAAACAGAGAAGAATAAAGTAACATGTAATGCCCATGTTGTACCTATCCCAGTTTTAGTTGAGAACTCGCTTCGTGATTTAGTTGACTCGTTAATATGTACTTCAAATGTGTTGAAACAATCTTTAAAAAAAGTTAAACTTTTTCTTCTTTATAAATTCGGTTCAAAGTAATTTAGTGTTTAAAAGTAAAAATAAGTATAATTATTTTGTACGAATTAAAATATAATATACACATAATACATTCGAAATATACATAATAAGTAGTTACATTAATAAACAATCTGCAAATACAGCTAAAATAATGTTATCAAATACTTAATTTCACAAATAGAAAGTCAAAGTTATTTGTCGCTCAACATTTTCTTACACCACAGCAGTCAAATGATAAGTGGCTCTAAGTCAAGTTCTTTAATTGTTGTTTTTTTCATTTTTCAAAGACAAGCAACCGCATCTAAATTCGTTAACCAACAGTACATGATTGGGTTGATGTTATTGGTACTAAGCGGTAGATGGACTTGCCCCAGTTTGACCATGAATAAATAATCGATTTGTCCAGTTCGAAGGTACATTTTAAATGGAAGCATTTTTTTCATTGGCACTTGTATTACCATGGCTGGATAAAGTTAAAAGAGAAATTTAAACAATTTACTTAGTACTTATCACAAATAACCTACATTTTAGGATTACAGGTTTAAATTTTATATTTATATAAATTAGTATATAGTTATTGAACCGACTTAAATTTGTTAAATATTTGAATATTGAACTATACTCCTGGAAGTTTAAGATAAGAACTTATAGGATAATATAATCAGTTTTATATATGAAAAACATTTTCTGCAGTCTGGAAACAAATGCACAAGTGTCTTGCATAACTGCATAAACAATAAGTTAGGTTTAGAGATATTTACAGAAATATATGGGATATTATGTTTATTTATTTGTCTTTAAAACTGAATTTTGCTATTGCTTTTGAATGTATGTATGTATATTTTGTTTAGAACGGCTAAGTGTGTATCTTTATTCATCATATTAAACAAGGTAGTAAAATAATTAATAATGAGCAAATATTGGCCGATAAGATTTTTTAAAATGTTTTTTTGGTATTAATATAATAACAATAGTTAAGAAAACAGACATCTATATTATAGTGAAGTTATAATAAATTTAAATAGTCTTTTAGATGAATAGAAATAAATTTAAGAAAAAAAATATTTATAAATTAGCCGGTAGCCGTTATACGTCTATGTAAAATTATATATGAGTTTATATGAAAAAAATATTTCTAAAGCGTATAAAAATATTACACTTGATGTTTACACCATTATTAGCCTACACTTCCGTTGAACCCGTTGCATGATTTATAGGTGTACGTGTGCGATTGCAATAACATGAACGTGCAAATTCAACTGTAAAATAGGATCCAGCGAATCAAGCTTTAGACATATTATTGAGGTTGGTATATATGTAATGTATATTTATAAAGTGTAGTATTTATAAACTTTTAGTGGTTGAAATTCTATCATGATTCATTACAGTTTGTAAAAATTCTTTCATCATTTTCATGACATTCAATAGTCAATAATGTCGATTTCGTGTAAGTGGAAGTTAAAATGTCATTTAAATAGTACAATGTTAATAGTAATCTTAATTATTGTATTTCTAGTGAATTTTGTACAAAAAAATAACTTCTACATTAATTTACTTCTACACATTAACTTCAACTGTGTCAAATTCATCCGTTCGCAGAATTTCCTTTAGAAATAGCACATTTTTTTCAGTTCATGCATTAATATAAAGATATGGCTTCAACTGGTGGTAAGATCCAAGATTTATAAAGGAGGGCGTATCGCCACTTTAGGTCAGCCCATAACTCTGCCCTTCCTAGACAGCCCGTCTACCGCAGAGACTGTGAAAATGCATTTTTTTGGTAACCAAGATTTATAAGAGCAGTTTAAATTTATTAGGTGCGTTATGTATTTCGTTCTCGGTTAATTATACCGGAGCTATACTACCTGACAACAACAACCTGTGTGAATTTACTTGTATCCAAGTTATCTTTATCATGAAAATCTATCGCGGGATCAGTCGGTGACCTCATTACATCGATATCAGCATGGGTACGTCAAATGATAATATACAGCGTGCTAAATATAATATGTATTATTTTATAATATTAGTAATCTTGTGCGCCTACGGTCGTGGGTTCGCTTCCCACCCAGAGTACTTGCTCTGGGTGGGAATCTTTATATGATGATAATTGTGTCTGTTCTGTGTTTTCTGAGTGTTAAATATATTTATTTAAGTGTTATATTTGTGATTCCTCTGTTGTCTGGTGTCCGTAACACAGGTGCTTTTTGCGACTTACCACGGAGTCAGGTCAATGTAGGAAATTTATTTATATTTAAGCTTTCACTACTCGAAATATAAGCAACCATTAAATGGCTTTAAAACGTTTCTTTACCTAATATATTGATTTTTGAACGTTACAGTTAACTTGCAGAATCTGCTCTCAATATTAAGTATTAAATGAAAAGTATTTTGGTCAATTCACACCTTAATGATTTTTGACATGTTTGATTTATATTTATAATAATTTTTATCATATCAGACGTAGGAAGTTCACTGCTGGACATCGGCCTCACTAAGAAAAGAAAGCTTTTCGAGTGAAATTCTCGCCTTGGATTAAAGTGGTGGTAACCACACAGCGTAGCTTCATGAGAGGACGCTACTGCACTTCTCTACCCTGAATACATACTTGGTTTATTCTGTTTTGGATAGATATCCCTCCTGTTACGTACACCTGTTAGTTACGGTAAGTCAATCGCTTTATAGGAGAGCTGGTATTGGTAATACCATATACTTGGTATATGGGATGAGCAAATACAGTATTAATTATAGTAGAATATATTCTACACCACCTCAAGAAAGTTTATACATAAACAATTTGATCTTGACAAATTTCGCACGCTATATATTAATTTAATATGTGACATGATGACACTAGACCGCATTAGACTTTTTATAGATATGTCTTCAATTTGGTCAGCGTATATCCTATCCTTCGTGGTTCTTTGTCAGACGTTCACATAACCTTTGTCCTATAAATCACTATTGTAATTCTACTTTAATCCATCTTTCTGCTCTACATGCCCTATATTACATATGTCTATGTTTAAAAATGTAGTTTACAAGGGATATTTAAACTCATACTTAATATGGATCAACCAAAACGACAGAAAAGTTTTTGGAGTTGTATGGTCAGTATTATAGAAAACACTTTCAAAAGAGGAAAGTTAATAAAGTGATTTCAATTTACTGTCAATGTCTTTTTAGAAATTTGTGTGTGCAAGCAGCCTGTCTACCGCATCTATCTATCTGTTAGGGGATAGTGAAATAAATCTATAATTTACTTAAAGTATTGTTCACTCAATAACTGTTTTAACTTAACAATAAACAGAGTTCCCAAATTACTTGTGCTTGTTTACAGTAAACTTTGTGATCGAATATAACATATTACACATTATATTTGTTCATATCGAGCTATTTGCGTATGATCCTAAGTTACTCTTCCACGGGTAAAGACGTATTAAAGCCTCAGATTGAGCCGGAACACTTAAAGGCCGTGCAGTACCACCTCAAAAGCGACGAGGCAGTCGCAAACAATAGATAGGGCAGTCGCAAGTGCGACTTGCGTTTTTTTATATACAAAATGTAGTGTAAATGTATCTTATTACACTCCGTGTCCATTTGAACTTTAACTATGGCGTATCTCAAAATCTTCTGTCTGTAATACGAGTATATAAATCAGAAATAACACAGTATTTTACTTTTTATTAACAGCAAATCATAAACTTTGATTACAAAGTAAAAATACAAACAAGAATGCCAAACAAAACACGATCAATTTATCTACTAGTATGTTTAGAGGCAAAAGTTCAAGGTATTTAGTTCTAAGTTCACAATCTCAGGAAAAATTAGTTGTGCTTAATAGATGTTTTGCGACGCGACGTCGTCGTATCGCAATGCTTAGGTGCTGCGTAGTGGTCGCAATGGTGTCGTAAAGCGTCGTAATTTACTTGTCTCCCTCCTCTCTACTCATTTAATGAACTCACATTAACCAACCATGTGTTGTTGTGGCTTCATTGTTGAGCGAGGATTATTTTGGCTTAGTTATATCAGATTATAAGCAAAATTTCGTAACATACATTAAATTGTGGATTTTGTCCAATTCTACGAAAGTCGGGATAATGAAACCACGACATCCAAGTCTTAGATTTCACCTTCTTATTTAAGTTACAATAATATAATAATAAAGCAAATAATTTCGTCAATATTGATGTTGCCATAGAGTATTAGTTTACTACCGTTACTTTTTTTTAAATTAGGCCTGGAACAACGCCAAGAAAAATGATAAAAATATATACATACACATGTTTTCAAACAAAAGGATTTTTAAGGAAGTTTTAAGTAAACGGCAATTTAGCTTATATTATTTGATAGCGCTTAGTACATCGCCGCAGGTGTACTAAAAGTAATAAATAATTAAGACAAGTGGAAAACATTTTGACGTACGAAACCTTAAAAGGAATTCGAACCAAGTATAATTCAGTGATTTTATTATCTGTCCATGCAAATTATTATTCAATCAATCACGTAAAAAGACAAATGCCAACGAAATTAATTATTTTAGAGAATTATTCGAAACTTTTCCCGTGAAAAACAACATTATTCCAGGAGGTTCTTCGTAAGCTTTGAAAACAGATTTGCATAATAATTATATGATCACACCCTCACTCTTTGACGGCATCGTTTTTTCGTAATAATGTTTCAAACGTTCGAAAATGTTTAATGGGTGATATTTATTGTGTCTTTTAAAAAATCGTACAATGATATATATATAAATATTTGTGCCGCGAAAGTACTATAAATTTTATGTTTACTTATAATTGATTTTATTTATTTAATTCTGCCGGTACCGGTAGAATAGTACATCCCATTGCACCAGGTGTGGTTAGAGGCGACTAAGGTACCAGAACCAACAGTGCAGCCCAAATCCATCCGAAACAGTGTAGCTCAGCACGGGGCGGGGATGGGCAGCAGCATCCTTCGCGATAGCTGCATTTTGTGATTGCTAACACGCTTGCCCAGCGCGTCAATTATGGCCAAAAAACTTCCTTTCTTGGAGAGGATTTTGTCCAGCAGTAGACTTTCAATGGCTGGTGTGATGATGATGATGATTAAATCATTTAATCCAGGTAACTATGTACATACTTAAGGTAGACCTCATACAAAGGTCGTCTGTATGGGAACCTTACTCACACCTATCGTCTATCGCCAAATAGCAGTGTTTGCGTTGCTGTGTTCCGGTTAGAAGTGTGGGAGGGGTAGAGAAATTATTGGATAATTTAACATGATATGTTCAAGTCACAAGGTTTGCAACGCGCTGGTGATATCTTTGTAATATTATGTACATCTAAATCTCCTCATCATCTCCTGTGACGCTTTCTTACTTCGCGAACTGTTTTTTTAATGTTGCCCTGGTTAAACAAAAAACCATGTTCAGGTATATGCAACGCTCTTTCTCCCTTTACGCAAACCTGTTGACTACACTTTTGCTTGCCCTGCTTGACAAAGAAATCCAAATGACTGAATGCTTCCCGAAGTAACCGCACGATGTATCGCACTACATACTTTTCAGTTCTGGGTAACGTGGATCTAGGATGACATAGCTGACTATCTTACCTCCTCACACAGGGGGCATAGGGCAGTGTTAGTCAGCTATCAGCGATACTTCTAGTGAAAAGATGTAATAGGAAATTCCTAGTATAACCTTCCACCAGGAGTAGTAGCTGTAATTTGCTCAACTTTCTAAGCTGGATATATAGCCTGAGGTTGAATGTTGGTTATCCCAAAAATGCTGGTGCGGGATGAGTATAGCTGTGGTTCTGTCCCATTATCTATCTCTTTTTGTAAGCTTGTTGGCTGCTTCGTTTCTGCACTTTTCACAGTAATTAGATCCACTACAGTGTTACCCGGTTTGCTAAACTTACTTAAGACAAGAGTCGGTGGATTTATAGATCAGTTCCAATGTCGCAAATATGCTTCTGTATAGCCATTAGAATCATAAGATTATATGTAAATATTCGGATATCTTAAAGTTTGTAATCTTGCTCGCTGCGATTGCTTGCGCTACTATCAGTATGCACACGCACAAAAATCTGCCTGAAAATCTGTGACAGCACAGTTCCTAGAGGTAGAGAAATATATATAAATAAGTGTTATATACATTACCAGACCAAACCTTGTTTTTACGTACTACAATAATCATGTCAGTTTCAGCTGAAAATCGTAAGGATTACTCATAGCACACTTGTTCAGAACTCGCTTTGTTACAAAAAGTAGAACATTCGGTGAGTGTAAGTTGTGAAACGCACTTGAAAGGGTCGCATTTCGAGGGCCGCGCCCCTTGAACCTGAGCACACGGACCCTCTGTGCTGATGTTTCGGGTGTTGTTTAACAACTTCGCCTGAATAACAATTCTCAGCTCGGAGGAAATTGGTGGTGTTATCATAAGGTACAATTTATGCAAGTCAGTTATTTAATTAGTGCTGGCTTGAATGTTTGTAACATTTACTTCATGTTTAATGCGTTGCCTGAAACTTAAATGTGTGTTAACCCATATTTAATCATGGAGGCAATTGTTTTGATGTAGTTGCCAAATCATAAGTGCAAAATATAAATAACATAGTTTGAGTATGTTACGCTAGTTTCCACTGTTCATATGTGCGAGTGACTTGCCGAGACATTCTTTTCTCTTCAATCCAATTATTTCCCATTTCAATATTTGTTGCATATTTCAAAAATATTTTTGTTTCTGATATCTCAAGATGTTTATATTATAATCAGCAGCGCCCCGCGTTTCACGCGCGTTAAGTTGTAGAACAAACCTTCGAATAGGATCACTTATGCCCGCTGTTATTAGACTTAGCGTGATGTTATATAACCTTTCTCGATAATAGAGCTATAATTCAAGTTTTTCTGACGATACAGTTTAAGCCTTGCGTTGATATGTCAGCTTCTCGTTTTGTACATATAAATCAAAGTTATGTTAATAAAATATTATATTGATTGAAATTACTTTGAAAATCATAGAACTTACCACTACACTTTTACTTTCTTAAGGGATGATTTTCGAAAAAATATTTTACTCGTGTTTATACACCTTCATATTGAATTTCATTCGAATAACTTTAAAAACAGCAATCTTTCCTACTAATTTTGCACGACGTGTTATTATCCCCTCCAGGCGTAAATTGTTAAAAGAAATTTCTTGGTTATCCTCTTACAAAAGGAAACCCTAATGATAAATTTCTAAAAATGATAAATTTCTAATTCTATATATTAGGCATTAATATATCAGCTAGTCAGTCAGTCTGGTGCTACTTTTATATATGTAGGTAGATATGCTTTCCTGTTTTATATAAAATTGCAAATAAATTTGCACACAATGTAGTTCTACTCTAATTAAAAATAATAATAATAACTTTATTCAACAACAAAAGGAAACTTAAACTAAAATACATTTTGATACTTAAGTACCCAAATTAGGTCTAGCCTGTTCTTATAGGCACCTATGCATTATGCAATTGATGTATTTTCATTAGAAAATGTTTTGTTATGTACTACCATTTGACTAGAGCTGTTTCTGAGGAAAGCTTATATTATTAGTTAGCCAAGGTTACCGCAAGGTTACCAAAACGCCGAGCAAAAAATGTTATAAGTGAAGTGAGTTATTGCAAGTAGTGAACGCGTAAACGCTAGAAACTATGAGGCATGTGTATAGCTTCTATAAATTGAAATTTTATGTACTACATCTTTTTAAAATTCTTAAAAAATGAGGTATAGTTTCAGACATTTCACAAATAAACAAAGTCACTGATGGTTTATTGATTGATTATAAAGTAATAAATGTATAGTAGTACACGAACAGGATATAAACAAGGTATAATATAATGTATATATTTTCGCCATTTATTGGTAGAACTTTTAATCACTTAGCTTATATATATTTCTATATTTAAATAGGTAAATAGCATCTGTACACTAGTATACTGATGAGAACGTTTCTGATACTGATGAGAACGTTTTAATTTATTTTAACCTCAGGACCGGCACAGCTACTCGCATAAATTGGATTTTCGTTGTCATATTTCCATCCAATCGTGAAATTGGTCTTATTTACGACGTCCTGCTTGATAGCTCTGCTTTTTGAAGGAAATAAATAATAAAGAAAATCTTATTACTATTTAATCTAGTAATTCTTTGAAGAAAAAAAATTGTAAAAAGAACTTTGTAAATTTTTGTGTTGATTGTTGAGCATACTCTACAAACTTTAATATTATAAAGCACCATTTTGTATTAATTAAGGTCTTTTTTTAACCTAGCTCTCCATCCGCGAGGCTATTGAAGTCATGTCTTTATATAGCATCCTTATTCTTAGGGTTCAAGCCATCCAGCAGTAAAAATTTATCAGTATGGGGTTAACGATCAGGCTTTAGCCGTGGGATACCGGCAGAATAGAATAGTATCTCCCTATGTGTAATAGGCGACTAAGTTACCGGAACCGACAGATGGCGGTATACTCATCTTATAAGCGCGGCTCAAAAGCAAAGGGCGAGGATTGGCAGCAGCAGCCTCGACGCAAAGTTGCGCCCTGCGACTGCCACCACGCCTGCCCAGCGTGGCAATTATAGGGCAACCCCCAAATTAAAGTTTATAATTGTACCAGGCCCCCAGTCCCCGGCGGCTCCGTTATCCCAAACTACGGTAGCAGTTATGGTAACGATGGTGCAGGGGATGCTAATAATCTGCGGCAGTCGCATGGCTACCACCCCAACCGAAGACTGGCCCTGGTAACGCACAATATTCGTACATTGTGGACTGACGAGAGGATTGTTAAGTTGGAGGAAGAGTTGAGTAGGATGCGCTGGGATATTCTGGGGTTATCTGAAGTCTGAAAAGAGGGGGAGGTCACGATAATCTTAAAGTCTGGCAACCCGCTCTACTTCGGGGAGGGAGACCAATGGTCCCAAGGTGGTGTCGGATTTGTCGTTCACAAGTTTCTCATTAACAACGTAACTATCATCGAAAGTGTGTTGAGTAGGGTAGTATACCTAATACTTAGAATATCTGAAAGATATTTGCTGAAGGTCATTCAGGTATACGCACCGACCTCGTTACCTCCAGATGTTAAAGTGGAGACTATGTATGAAGATAAAAGTCGGGTGATACATATGTCCAAGACCCACTTCACTGTTGTTATGGGAGACTAATACAAGGTTAGGCAAAAAAGACGGTGATGAGCTGAGAGTTGGACAGTTTGTACTCGGGTAACGGAACCCCAGGGGTGAGGAACTGGCTGACTTTCTGGAGAAACAATGACTCTTTATGATGAACTTTTCTTTTCTCGCCGTTCAAATAGACCTCAGAAACTGACATCGCGACACGATCAGTGCATGGAGCGCGATCAAATCAGGAATGAGAAGAATTGTAACAAAACTAAAGTTACCGACATTGCCCAGTGGATTAGTAAGTTGAAGTGGCAGTGGGCAGGGCAATTGGTCCGCAGAATCGATGATCGATGACCCACCCTCAAGATGAACAGACAATCTGACTTAAACCGCAGAATTGCGCTGGATACAGTCCGCATACAACCGATCCTATTGGAGATTAGGGGGGGGGGGGGGGGGGGCAATGTCTAGCAGTAAACGTCTTTTAGCAGATATGATGCTGATGATGATGATGATTCACAGCTCACAGCGTACGAAAAATATTTTTGGGTGTGACAGAACATCCTTTTGTTGTACGGTGATTCAGTTTTTATACTTTTTCTTCACTTTTTTGAATGGTTCTACCTAAAGAAGGCGGTTCTATTGTTATTTGTTGTTATACCATATTTTATAATCTATGTATTTCTTACATGTTAAGTTTGTTTTTACTCATGTACATTTTTGGATTGATGAACAAATATTTTATGAGCGTAAGTAATTACAATTATTTTTAAACTTAGATTCTCTGTAAAATATCTCTGTGAAAACAACTTTACATGTTACGAGTACTCTTTACTGAAGCATAACTTAGAATAAAGCGGTTCGCCGTTTTAAAGAAAAATCGATTCACAAGATATTTACAATATAACGCGTAACGAGATTTCGGTAAAATATTGCTTACTTATCTTTCGATATTCGAAGTACACGCTTGATTGGATTTTGTGTTGCATGTACCTACTTTAGCTGTTTTTCTGATGAACATTTATGTGGTATTTTGGTCTTTGGATGTTATATTTTAAGCTTAATGCATCAGAACATAAATCAGACAGTGAGATTGTTTTGGTGTTGTTTTTTGTTTGAAAGTTTTTTTTAAATATAGGCATAGATAGGTAACATTCGTGACTTAATAACCATGCATCACCGCCATAACCTGACAATTTGATTGAGCTAATCCTTAAATTTGCAATTGAAATGGAGAAATCCCTTTGGCACTTTGATGTCTCGTGAATAGTTCATGTAAATTACTGTAAAAGTTAGAGAATTTGCGTTCGTTAGATTAATTTTCTTTTTAGAGGCAAAAAAGTGCAAGTAGATTTTTTTCTATTCATATTATAATACGCATACACTTGAAAACACAATCTAGAATTCTAGTAATTCTTCGTGTACATGTCCACCTGGGTAGTTCTTTTTGTAATTCGTTCGATAGGTTCCGAAGTATCTATGTGTTTTGCTGATCAAAATTATGAACTTCTACTTACGTTGGAACAAGATTCACAAAAACGGTTACGCAGCTATTTAATTATATTCGTTTTATATGGCTTAATTTTATATTAAAAACAATATTTATTATAAAAATTAACTTGTTTTAGGTGCACGGCATATCTCTGCAACTTTTTTTTGGTGACTGACTGCAATACCGTTGTGGTGCCAAGACCTTAGGTAACACGTCAAATATGTTATTAGGTATTATGCTTTTAAATAATACTGACTGAGTTTTATATTATAGACAGTAAAATTTCATTGAAAAAACGGCAAATTTTTTTACTTAAATCGTGATTCAAATATTCTTATATTTTGTACATATATATAAATATTCCTCTTACTCTAAAGAAAACACTTATATTGAGATTTTTATTTTTAAAAACGTTTTAAAGCGCTTTGTAGCATACGATATATATAGAAAGAGATGCGTGTAGTTTATGACCTGGATTTAAAAGGGCAGAGGAATTTCGGATGAAACTAATATGAAACTTTTACTGATACATAGCTACGCCAGTCATACACACTAATATTGTAAATGAGAAAAAAAATGTCAATCTGTTAATCTTTTAAACTTTCAAGATATAAAGCGGTCGACCGATTTTAATGAATTCAAATATTAAGAAAATAAGAGACTCTCTAAATATACTCAATGCCAAGTCCACGCGGACAAAGAGTCAGGGAAATTTTATATCAAGGTTTCGTATTTTTTAAAATTTCTTTTTAAAATTACTTTAAAAACTCACGACTGTATTGTAATATAAAAAGTAATATCCAATATATGAAACTTAATGGTATGCACATCACTAACGCTTTTACTATGTGGATTAATTAAGTTTTTTACGCTTTTATTGAATGAATTGTTATCATCCTTCAACAATTAATTTGACGAGTCCGTGCGCGGAAATGTGATAAAATATTAGATAATAGTTGATTTGAGGCCCGGGCCTTGTAAGTCAAATTTCATAGTCACTTCTGCGTACCCGGCGCGCCGGCAACCGCTCAAAGTTTAATGTTATTATCAAGAGTAGCCTGTTTTATAGTAACTAAATTCGCTTCTTGAAGTAGTTCTACTTAGAATAAGAACTACCACACGGTTTGCACAGTACTTGTACCGAGTTTTAAAGCCAAACTTTGTTCGTTTTCTGGCTACGACATTATAAACATTAATTAATTACTTGTCTATAACTGTCCTAGACGACTATGGATGGCACTGTCAGCGGTTTTTGATTCGGTATCTATATATTGGGATACTTTTGAATGTTGCACCTAATTTACATTTTGAGTCTTTATCGTCGATCCCGCAAATCTTTAATTTTTAATATTATTATTTAATTTGTTAAGTTTATAACCTATTTCACAAATAATATTTCTTTAATCTAAAGATTTAATATATAATATAGAAATATATAGGATAGATAAAGTAGAATTCTTTTTATTTGCATCCCAGAAATAGGAGCAGATTAGTTTACGTGTTTTTTAATACTGGCTTTCATGTTTTTTGCCATATGCTTGTTTTCAAACTTTTTGTTTATTTTCTGCTCGTAGCGCAGATGCCAAAGACCAGACCGTGACTTGATGATATTATGTCACATTACCCAGTGATTTCAATGCTGATCCTCTCGGACACTTCAAATTAGACACTTCTGTTTAGCAGTAAATAGAAGAGAGTGTGTTAACAATGCTAACAAACTTTATATAGGGTCTACCTCTCGTTAAAATGTTAATTATAGCAATCTTATTAAGAGCCAGATTTCTTTATCCATAACATTAATTAATATAAAAAAACAAAAAGACTCTGGTCGTAAATGTTTCTAACATCTTAAATAACATTAAATCAGATCGGATGAGTCCCCGAAAGTCTAGTAGGCATATTTCGTAGATCATTCCCAGACTGAAAAGTATATATATACATTCGAATTTCACCTAAATCCTAAGTCTCAAGTTGTTTTGGCTAAGTAACAAAACAGTGGAAAAAGTTACATATTCGGTAAGGAACTTGTTCTTAGAACAAATTAGCTGTTAGTCGAGGTTGAACTTCGTAAGTCTGCGCACAGATTTTCGTTAACTTAAAAGAGTAATAGCAAGAAAAACAGTTTTAAGTTTAACAGAAGGCACTTCGTTGTAAGGTTCTCTGCACTTTCCTCTAAATCTTTTGAAGTACAACGATGAAATGCATTTGGTCTTTCTCACTTATCTCCGAGAGAGTTGTTGGTAGAATTAATTGATATATCTTGGTGGACCAAATCAAGTAAACAATCAGGATGTCAAGTGTCTGTTCATAAGAGGATATTTATATGGTATGCTTTTTTACTTATAAATTTCTTACAGACAAACGATGAAATTAGGTTTAGTTTACTTGAAAACTTACTAACAACTAATACTCGGATTTTTATGCTTTTAGGGTAAACATAATGATTAAATGAGAATAATCGTACATATATCAGATATTTTTGGTTTAACAAAAGGATATAGGGTTCTCTACTACTTCAATAATATGGGATATAATACCCATAGGACCCTAATAGCTCGCACCGAGGCTAACTTGTCTATGTTAGTGATATAACAAGAAAAGGCTGTTAAATGTGCTCTTTCACGATATAAGGTAAGATATATGAGACATATTAATTAAGGCAGATAAAAGTTTTATCGACAAGAAGTACGTACCAGTAGCAACCAAATCTTATAATAAATTTGATGATTCATATGAATATTTGTCCTGGGATCGAATCTACGACCTTTGGCGCCTAATATAGGATCTTCGACATTACTATCTGTGCCATCAGACCCGTCTAAGGAAAATCATCATCCGATGGTGCAGATGATATAGACCCGGAAATCAAAATTAATGTAATCTAAAAAATTAGGCTAATTTAAAAATTTTTGTTTTCTAGTGTTTGGGTTACGTGTTAATTCAATCGAGGTCGACCCATACCACCGCTATAGATTATATCGGTGGTATGGGTTGGTTATTTTTTGACATCTATTGTATTATTTTCTTTAAGCGAAAAGTGCTGGAGATATCCAAACCTTTCAGGAATAATAAAAGTTAAGAAGGATACAAAAAAGTATAGTGATATTATTTATTTTATATCCATACTATTTTATATCGTTAAAAATATAAGATATTGTTAAAGATTCCCTCGTATTTTGTAAGCAAGTCCTGCTTGGAAATCGATTGAGTAACGTTTTTCAGAATTAAGTCGACTCTATTTATTATCGAGACGAGGATCTTCCACAGTGATCTCCAGACGATCCCTTTTAGGACCCTATTTAAAGATATACGTTTTTTCTGAATACCTTTCGAAAGTCCGGAGGGTATTTAAACCAAGGTACTAGGTAAATATCCAAGATGGTACGGTACAAAACGCGTGAATTAGGGTAAAAATGAATTTAACACTTTACATGGTAAAATATATTTCTAACACTACTTTAATTTTGCTGTCGTTTCAGTAAAAATAATAATGTCAATGATAAACAGAAACCTCACATTCTTTAGTTAGATAGAGATGATCACGAACCTATGTGACCCACCCACGTACAGTGCAAATACTAAGACTAATCGATCCCTTTACTCTAGTAGGCATCACATAGCGAATTCTACAAAGGGTACAATTAATTTAATTTCAAAATTACATAGCTGATTTGTCCTATATATGTCCTTTATAACTTAGCTATGTATATACTTTATATCGGTTTGTGTTTATTAAATTTTAATATATTCATCATCAAACTAAACCATTTTTCAGGGTATTTATTGGGATCGTGATTACTGTATACGTTTAAAAAATACACTCTAGATTGAGTGCACTCAAAAGGGATGGCCAAATCATGTTCCCAAACAATACCCAACAGAAAGTAAGTAAAAAAATTTTGTTGAATATTTTTAAAATAAATTTAAGAACAAGCAAAAACATTTCTACTTTATGTTTAGTCTACATCTTTTCAGACTGGGTGCTGGGAAGGGATTTAGATTATATAAAATTCTATTACACCTCATGAAATATATGCAACAAATTTAATGATATATTTCTATAGCTTTTCTTGATGAAAGCTAATTTTAACACTGACTGGATAAAAAATGGACAAACTATTGGTATAATGTTAAATATACAACAGACAATAATTCCTGTGAACTTAGTCTTATACCTTATTATTTACTTTATAAACGAAGTAATTGCCGTGAGGTACCGGCAGAATAGAATAGTACCCCCCCCCTATACCAGGTGTTGTAAAAGGCGAAAAAGGTAACAGAACTGACAGATGGCGGTATATCAATCCGAGACAATGCAGCTCAAATGCATAGGGCGGGGATGGGCAGCAGCATCCCCGTCGCGAAAGTTGCGCTTTGCGATTGCCAACACGCTTGCCTAGTGCTGCAATTATGGGTAAAATTCCTTCTTTCTTGGGAAGGCCTATGTCCAGCAGTAGACTTTCAATAGCTGGTATAATGAATTGATTAATCGTATAACGTTAGATCACTTCTCACTTTCGTGCTATGCGATGATGTAAATGTGAAATTTACTATTTTATCAATATAATGATATTTTAAATCCATATTGAATGTGCCCGGTATTTCGCTTAATGTTAAGTTTTGTCGACATGATCTTGCAAGTACGATAATTATCATCAATGTTACCCACTCCTAATTTATCGACTAAACTGACATCTAAGAAATCTATCTATGTATTGATGGAATAACTATTATTTAGTTTCTAAGTTCTATGACGACATCACCTTGAATTTGGTTTTTAGCATGTCCTTGGGTAGGCATTCGTTAAAAAGGAGTACCACACTGTTTACGTCTATCTTTCGACTTCAAATTCTTTTCCGATGATACACACAAGTTTACTGTTTGATTTTCACCTGAGTTGTGACGTAAGTGATCCTAAATTAGCCTTTAACAAGGTAGGCTAAATATAAGGTGTGCCAATAAGGTAAATCTCGGTGAGATGTACTTAGGTATACGTGACATGACTAGCCAAGCTTCGGGTGTCACTTGAACAGGTCCTAATTCAATAGAACCTCAATTGAGTGTCGCTAGTTGGAAAATGAAGGTGCGACAGAGTGTATCAGTATAACGAAGGGCAAAGGCCTCTCTAAACCTAATTATCTGAGATTTCATGGTGCGAAATCCCGAAGCTGATGTTAAGACTCAACGTAATAAAATGATGCTCGCGTGAAAACATTTTTATTACAACAAATACTGGTCTAAGACTAGTCCTTTTTTCACATGCACCAGTTTTCTTAATATTTGTTTGGTTGTGTGATATATAGTACTATATTTCAACAAGTATAATCAAAACGTATAATACTGTCAACAGTTTAATTTAGATAAATATACAATTTAAATAAAATTTAATTTATGTAATCCCCGTCCTTCTTTCAAGGTAGTTTCACTTTTTTCAAGTACAAATGAAACTATCATTCCTTCTTACTGATACCTAAATCTATAGGATCAGGCCTGATTGATCTAGGCATTAGTGACAAGCTATACAGACCTTCACACTGGTAGCAATGATCCCAAAGTACCAGACCTTCTCACTAATACACAGAAGCTAAGGCGATCAACTCAAGATTAGTGACACTTGTGCATTAATTAGAATTAGAAGATGTACCTTCGCCTGCATCTTAAACTTCTAAATCCTCGCTAACTAAATATAATTCAGCAGGAATCTCAGTTTGAGGCATCTTTCGGTGATGTATTAGTCGCCATCAAGCAACTCGATTACTTTAAATGGCCCTTTGAATTTGGGATCGAGTTTACTCGATTGCGCTCCTAATTTTTAATAAGGACTAAGTCATCGATTTGAAATTTATTAAATTTTGCTTTACTTTGATCAGAACAAGATTTTCCATACTTCGCACTCTTCCCAATATTCCGTACCGCAAATAATTGGAATATTCTTTAAGTAATGTAATCAAAGCTTGTTTATTTGCCGGAGAAACTTCAAAGGCAATATTGTTAAAATTATTTTCAGTAGGTAGTTTACATCACATAATTTCAAAATAGTTAATACCAAGTTAGTCGTATTTACGAACAAACCGAATTTAAATATTTCACGCCCAATGTGGAATAAAATAGGCAAAGTATTTCCGTCAATAATAACATCGCTAAGTATTTGCTCCGTCCAATAAACATTAGAATTAATTATATCACTAATATGAAACGCGCGATTAAATTGTGTGCCCGAAAATCTGTTTGTTCATATTTCAGCCATCCTCATATACGCCCTGCATCTGTATCTCGCAGGAGTCCACTCGACGTTGTTGTTGACTGCCTGCGCCCGCGCTGCTTCCGGCCGCACCGCTCGCGTCGATGCCGCTGGGAACTCGCCGTGCACTAAACTTGGGATAATACGTCGCGATGTGTCCTTTTCCTCTACATATGAAATATATTACACTCCTCTTCACAGTAGAACTATTTTCAGGCGTTGTGTTAATGCCAGTTGTGGCCTTACCTGAGGTAGAATTATTGGGATTCTGTGTATTGAATTTTCTTTTGTGGCAATTAATCATTTTATGTCACACTTTCTTGCAATAAGTACACGTTTCAGGAGTAAAAAACTTTAAGCGTTTCAGGTCTACTGACGACTCACGCTTGTTCTTCCGTTTTAAGGTCGAAAACGACGTCATTTCCTGTAGCAACTTGCTGCGAGTAGTAATCTCCGTTGTATATGCCAAACGATGTATCATCATCATCATCATATCTGTCATAAGACACCCACTGCTAAACATAGGCCTCCCCAAGTAATCTCCAATAGGACCGGTTGTAGGCGGCCTGTGTCCAGCGCGATCCTCCGGTTTTAGTCAGATCGTCTGTCCATCTTGCGGGTGGACGCCCTACGCTACGCTTGCCGGCACGTGGTCTCCATTCCTGAACCTTATGACTCCATCGACCATCGGTTCTGCGTACCAAATGACCTGCCCGCTGCCACTTTAACTTTCTAATCCACCAGGTAATGTCAGTACCTTTGGTTCTGTTACGAATCTCCTTATTCCTGATTCGTTTGCGCAAAGAAATTTCGAGCATTCCTCGAGCAGCCCTCTGGCTCATTGCTCGTTGAGCTTTTTTCAGTTAGCCAATAAGGCCAATGGTAAGACACCACATTTCGCTGCCATAGGTCATTGCTGGTAACACACATTGGTCGAAAAATTTCGACTTGAAAGACGTCCGAGAGTATGTCGGACGAGAAGATGTTTCGCAGTTTTTCGAACGCTGCCCGGCCGAGCTGGATTCGGCAATTGACCTCTTTCTTGAAGTTGGACTTACCTAATTGGACTATTTGAACTAGGTCATGAGTCAACAAAATCAAGAAGCGAGTTTTTAACTAAATATGGGGTAGATACAACATGGGCATTACGCATTGCTATAGTCTTCTTCATGTTCGCTTTAAGACCCATCTGTTGAGAAATTCGATTGAGGTCTTCTACCATCGTGCTTAAATGTTCCATCGATTCTGCCATGACCACAATATCGTCGGCAAATCGAAGGTAAGTGATGTATTCGCCGTTAATGTGGATGCGAAATCCTTGTCATTCCAGGAACTTGAAGGCGTTTTCCAAAGTGGCATTAAACAGGATGCGGAAGAGAACATCGAGAGGAATAGCCTTCGAACTCTGCTTTTATAATTGGACCGACATAATGGCATTGTCATACAAATACTTCTACACTTCGATGTACCAATAGTCAGAACAGATTCAAGCTCAGCTCACGTCTCAACCGAATCGAAAGCTTTCACATAGTCCTCAAACGCCAAGCAAAATGGCCTGTCTGGCCGTCTTTTGTATAACTTGCCGCAACGTAAAAATGTGGTCTATGGTACTGTAGCCTTTTTGGTAACCGGCTTATTCGGAAGGTTAGAAGTCATCAAACCTGCATTTGAGACGATTTATAATGACTCTTGTTTGTAATTAAGACTCTAGAAACAGCTCATAAACATGGCCCAGGAGCGAGATGGGGTGGTAATCCTTTAACAAAGTGTTATCATCTTTTTTAAAGAACAGCACCACCATGTTCCATGCCTCTGGTGTTATGCCTGACACATCAAAGCAGGGCCTAAGCTATAAGAGTTAGAAACTTCAAACTTTGCGCATGGGTTCTTTTTATTAAATTGAGAGCACTCGGATAGATAAAACGGGGGTGCAACGTTAATATGAAACATTGTTGTTTGTGAAGTTATGCAAATGGAATTCAATATAAAGATTCCTAGATAAAAGTGATGAAACATTTGTATATTATTTATTGTCAACCTACTCAAAGTTCATGATGATCATTATATTTGTAGATATCACTTCTTTGTAAAAGTAAAATATGGTGATGTAAAAGTTGAACTTTGTCTACCATAACGACCGATTTATTAAAGTAGCCTTCAAACCAATTGCAATAAAATAGCGTTGTCAAACAATTTTAAAGCTAGTTAGCTGAATTATTTATTTTAGAGATTTGAAATATTTAATTTCCTGAAAACGAGAAAGGCGGCTGCGGAGTTTCATTATCTGATTATTGGTTTGCCTGAGCTTACCAACTCAAATCATAAAGTTTTCCTTTGTTAATTAGAAACCTGCCTTATCCGTATATATGTACGAGAATAAATATACCACTGCGTGTAGGCACACCGCCTTTTTCCAGGAACATTATAATCGATTATCCCGTTACCGTGGGAGTTTAGATCCCAATTTTAGATCTCTAATAGTCAATAAATAGAGAAACATTTTTTTCATACAAATTTTATGCGTAACCGTAAATTTTAACGATTCATTTCCAATTTTATTGAATTTATATTCTTATATACATAGGAGTCGTGAGGTACCGGCTGAGTAGAATCGACAGATGGCGGTATATCCATTCAAATCAGTGTAGCTCAAATGCACAGGGGGCACCAACATCGCTCTGCGATTGTCAATTAGAGTGTCTGTTTGTACTATTAAAAAAAGCTGCTTTATTTGGTATATACATGCACATGAATGTATATACGATACACATACCAAAATATATTTTATTACAATTTTTGTCTGTCTGTCCGTCTGTCTGCTTGTTCAGGTTAATTTCTAGAAAGGCTGGATCGATTTGGATGGGACTTTCACTACTTTGACTTCCGCTATATTAAATAACGCAGACAGAAGCGAAGAATTAATAAGAAATGTGGCAAAAACGGGCGAAAATTTTATGTTCATAGCGTGCGCTGCGTAGAAGTTTGTAGTACCAGAAAAAACATCCTGTCCAAAGTCACAATACCGCGCGGACGAAGTCGCGGGCACCGCTAGTTATATATATGAAAAGAAATATATTTCTTTAAGTTGTCAAAGACAAATGTGTTCTGTTCATAAAATGTTATAATTTTTTTTTAGTTTAATTAATTAATATTAAGTTGTATAAATCGAGAGGTGATAATTATGAACTTTAATAGTAGTTTCTTTATTTACAGGTAAGGTTTTTGATTAGTTGTATAAATACATATTGTATGATTATGTAAAATCTACTCAATATACTCAAATAACATTGCTATCTTTATTTACAGAGAAACAAAATGGGGTTTTATTTTACTTCTGAGATTAATTTACAATTAATTGTCTTATAAATATATGTTTTCGGCAGGCTCTTGAGCAATAACTTATAGTTTTAATACTTATTGGAAAACATAGTCTTCGTGACGGTTTATCTGCCATCAGTGTTAATTATTTATTTTTTTCCTGATGGTAAGCTGAGCCATAGCAAGGATATCACTAGCGTAACGCCAATTATATTTTGTCAATTGTGTTATATATTCAGCAATATCACTACATTTTTTCACCAAAGCGTAGTACTAACAGTTGTTAGTAATTAGATATGATTTACCGGTAAGACCACTTGTTTTTCAGGATTACTTATGAACAATATTCCCTTGCTTAGACATGCCCGATGGCGCGTAACGATCTTATCTAGTGCGTCAAGGGTCGTGGATTCGATCCCCACTAAGAACAAAGAAAAAATATTTGTTTCTGTTCTTTGAGTTAAATATGTAGGTATCTAAGATTTATATTTATGATTCCTGTGCTGTTTGATGTCCGTTACACAAGCTTTAAGCTTAATCTTATCTAACTTATCTCAAAACCAAGTATATTTAGTACGAATTATTGTTATTTTAAAAATGATTATTAATATATTTAAATAATATTTGTTTAATTAATATTTTTAATTATTATTTTAAAAATAAAAATCATGTTAGTATAAAATTTTACAAACATATATTTACTAATGCTAATATGCAGCGATTCTCATGATTTTCAATGAAGAACTTTTATACTAAATTTCATTCGAGTAACTAAAAATCAGCAACATTTGCACCCCTATTTTACCCCTTTAGGAGGTGGTTTTTAAAAATCATTTTTAAGTACTCCCCTACGTTACAAAAGGAACTCCTGTGAAAAATATCAAATTTCTGACACTTAGAGTTTAGGCCCTGCGTTGGTATGTCAGTCAGTCGGACCGCTTCTTCTTTTATCTAATAAATAAAATTCGCGAAAACAACAAAATATAAATACTACGCAGTTTGTATTGCCTAATGAATACGAAAATAAACATCGTTTACGAGTTACTAATAGAAATAATATCTATATAAAAGGAAAATTCGAGATCTTTCTTTCATTATTTATTTGTCTTAATCAATGTAATGTATGTACCTGTTTGTTTCACTTATTTTACGCGCTCTTTTTATTTGGACGCTTGATGACGCTTGAAAATCTAGAAAACAATATAATCTATATATCGGATGGCATTAGCCAGGCGCGTTTACTTGCTCGTGAGACGTCCACTGTTGTGGCAATAAGTAGGCCAACGCAAGAGATTACTTATGCAATTTGATATATGCAGCGTTCTAGCTAATTCTTTTTCGAGACATTTTTATTTCTGCAGTTCCTCGTGCTGTGTGGCAAATGACACATTACGCCACACTGCTGGGTCCATGCGGTTATATCCTCTTAGTTTCTGTTTCCGTTAGAATACACAAATTAAATCATCTTATTTGTTTTAGCGGTTTTGACCTTATATTTTGGCGTTTTGTTACAAGCGTACAAAAATATAATACTTGCTCACATTGTTTCATTGTTAATAAAATAAAGCATATGCTACTTGGTAAAACAATAATATTTTATAAATAAAGCATATTTAAAATTGATACAGAAGTATTAATTTTATATCATTACAATTACAATTAAACAAAACATATATTTCCTATGCATAATATTAGACTAAATAAACTTAATATTTAATTTAACCTTATTCGATTCAAGAGGCTTGATGAAGAGAACCTTTGAAAAATTATCTAATATAATGCTTGTCATCATTAACAACACTCACAAATGCCGAAAGACAATTGATATCAGAACAAATTGCTTTTATAATATATAAATTTTATACTCGCTATATTTAAAAGACTCCATTATTAACGCTTTAAATTATGTATAATATAGAACAAAGTAATAAAACAAAATTAGGAAATAATACGCGCGTATTTCAATATAGCTTAAAGGGAATTATAAACGCTCGCTTCAAACAAAATTGGTTGCTACTCAAAAAAATATTACAATTTTTCTATAAACTATAAAACACGATAGTCGTTATATTGATAAGAACATGAATTTAGACCTTACTATTTTGATAAAACATGCATAGAAAAGTTGTCCTACACTTGAATAAATTTTTGTTCGTTCGGCGTGCCGATCTACTTTTATTCATTGGACCAGGTCAATAAACTACCATACCTAGGTCTTATAGGTGCCTATAAGAACAGGCTAGACCTAGTTTAGGTACCTAAGTATCAAAATGTATTTTAGTTTAAGTTACCTTTTGTTGTTGAATAAAGTTATTATTATTATACAGTCTGCGTGACATTTACCATTACTGTAGCTTTTAGACACTCGTTATATCACATGGATATCACTAGCATGTTGCCATCTTTGTATCTGGAAGATATTATGTCACGTTACCCAGTAATTTCTCTGCATCTCTCACCATTCAAACCAGTAGACAATAATGCGAACACTGCTATTTGGCGGTAGAAATTGATACCAATGCAGACGACCTTTGTATGAGGTTTACCTTATATATAAGACAGTTCACTCGGTCATTCGCTATTATTGGTCTATTTGAATCAATTGTGTGAACTTGATCTTGAATGTGCAATATTCTGCACATTACGACGACTACGTACGCAGATGATATTGCCATTTTCTTTCATGACAAAATTTGCAAGAAAACCGTACTCTTAGCAGGAAATGGTAGTTTGCGATTACAGATTGACTCGACCATAATCCCCTTTCTTCAAAACACCTGTAAAACTCCTTGCCTTTTGTTTTAGTGACCCGAAAATCATTTTAAATAGCAATTACACACCAAAAGGTGCACTGAACAAGTCCTGAATTTATATAATTATCTTAAATTGCAGCGTTCCTTAACAAGTCAAGTAAAATCCCTAGGGTATTTTACTGGATGAGGAGCTGCTGCGGGCACCCTAATTAAATATTAAGGCAAGAAGGGTCTGAAAACTATTACACGTCTTCAAAACTTTGTGTGCCCTAATTTAACCCATAGTGTTTCCAAAAAAATTCAATGCTTTTTGTCAATCTGTCATCGCTTATGAAATCTGTGCGTGAGGAGGTGCTATTCATGGGGAAAGGGCACAACGAGCTGTTCTTAAGGTACTTTTTTTTGCTGTTCAGATATTCACTAATGTTTATGAACTTGCTCAGGTTTTTATATACATTATATTGTAGCCACGACATTAAATTCAAATTCTTTATTGGCTCATGAAGTTGGATTATAAAAGTACAGAGACTTTAATTACATCTAAAATATAAATGACACATCACTCTATATTATGTAGCACATGCACGCGCAAAAATTGCAAACACACTCACTACCATTTTTATTATAATTCTTTTGTACTAAATTGCCTTTCTTTGATGATTTTCTAAAACTTGCTGATGCTCGATATATACCAAGGCTTTCTGGTGTAAAACTACCAGTAGTTGATATTAAATTAATAGTTTTTGAGTTTTAGTATCTGCCAGTATCAATCCTCCGGCTGGGGTAATAACAACAAATTTTATTTGCTTGGAGCTTCTCGCTTTCAGGATATTGGCACTTTCAACGAGTCGCGATTAGTTAGTATAAATCAAATTAATCAACCGTTTGAATTTTAGTTCCCTAAGAAAACTCCTTTAGCTATTTCATCCTGTAAATTTAGAGCAGCAACCATTTAATATAGAATTACTGATACGGCTTCCAGGACCGCGAATAAGGGATTGTTGTTTTGATTCGTTATTCAATTCGCTAGAGATTAAATTAATCAGGGATAAATTATACAGGTTGCTGAAGGTTTTAATAACTTGTGAATCATTGGTTTAACAGACTGGGATTTATTGTATAAAAAACGCAAGGATATTTTCACAAATGTAATTGTAGCGAAACTGATATACCTACTTGTTTTGTAAAAACGTATACGGTGTTACTCAAATATAAACTTGTAATATGATCTAGACTAGAATACGAATCAATAAATTTTCTTTGATAGTTACTATTAAACAATATCAATCAGATAAAAGAAGTACATTTACGCTTGACGTGAACTGTAGGTTATACTCGATCGGTTCATTTATAATTTATTTGGGTGTCTCAATATCGCTTGTGGGTCTGGCTGTGGTTGGATAGGCATGATGTGGATGCATTATCGGCTTTTCAGTAAAACTTACACAAGCGAGCATGTCTAAACTACAGGGACGTAATTGTTTACGAGCCAGGTGAACGTTAATGTGGATATTAATACAGCGTAATGGCCGGCTAAATGTAGCACCTAATGGACAGCTTTTATGGGTCTGCCAAGCGAAATACAGACCGGGTGATTTTGTTAAAAGGTCATAATTTGCCAAGTTCAGGTTAAATAGCTGTAGAGTATGATGCACGAATAACGGAGTTATTGTTCCCGAGATAATTTGTCTTACCTAAAAAAATATGGTATATATATATATATAGACTTTGTTATTATTCAATATTTTATCTCACTAAATAACCTAAATCTTTCGATTCCACATAACAATATTGATGACGTTTCTACTTTGTAATCCTTAATTTATATTTATTTTATGAGTTTCATAATTTTATAAGAGCATTTATTTGATATGTATTTTGTGACTTAATTTTTTTAAAGTATCTTTAATAAATTATGATGCATTTAACTAGAAAGCCTGACGCCTTCTTCAGGAGACTATTGCACAAAAATAATTTCATATTTAACTTTTGACTAGAAATTAGATTTATAAAAGTTTTTCGTTTTGCATTCATAACGACCAACTATGAATGCTTAATGACCAACTTCGGTATCCAATTTCCATGAAGAAATGTTGAAAAGATTCAAAAAAGTATTTTTTATTTAAATTGATTTTAAATGTTGGTTGGTTTAAATCATAGTATGTATATAAAAACCATTGAAATTCTTATTTAAGTACTTTACATTCTTAAGTTGATTTTATTATTAATTTAGACTATTTTATATAGATTAGGAAATATATATTTGTGTGAAATAAAATTTTTCGTAATGGTCCCAAAATGGTTTCTTGAAGTGTTTAGGGTGTTCAGTTTAGTTTCAGGTTTATAAAAATAAATAACAGCTTTTATTATATTTCCTTAAATACAATTTATTTATATTATGTATATTTCATATATTTTGCTATCGATCTTATTGACACCTCTTACTACCTCTTTCTCCCATTCACTCTTTCCATATAAAGGATGCCTGGATGAAGTCGCTATTTGCGATAAGGCCGCCCATTGTACTTTACTTTAAATACTGTTATTTTCATGTATTTTTATGTTTGGTGTACAATAAGGTATTTATTATTATTATTAACGGCGTAGGCTTACTAGTAAACAGTTTACAATAAATAAATAAGCAGTTAAGTAGATTCGACGGAGAACTAATCCGTTATAACAACATATAGCGGATTAATTCTTCGTCAACACAGAAATTACTAAAAACAAAACGAAATTTTGAAGACATTTACCTGAAAACAACACAAAAGATCTATTGAATGACACCTGCCCTTCGATCAAAATCCAATAAAGATTTCAATTTAATGGAAGCGCTTCTCATAATAAATTGCTGCTCGTCTAAAACAGAAAATATTATTTTTGAAATTACTAAATGTTCACCAGAGCCAGAGATTTTTTGTGTCCCGTTGTTGCCTTTTCCCTTTACGCCTTTTAAACAACTGAGATTGCTCAAAATAACTGTAGTTTGATATGATAGGAACTTTTGTTAATAGCTACACCTTTTTAGTGACCCGTTATCATATGGACTTTATTGGAAATGATATAACAGGACATAAAAAGTTTACAATTGTAATCACGGTTGCACGGTAAAAAACATATGTTATACTTGCTATTATCTAATTTAAATGGGCTATTTAGTAAGTTGTTGGCAGTTAACACAAGACGTAGCGTTAAACAAGAATAGTCAGGCTATATTCTGTTTTGTTGAAATAAGTTGTGGCTGTATAAGTACACGGCCGCATTTTAAGTGTGAATACGCAATTAGAGATCGAGAGATAAATAAAAACTATATACCAAACCGTTTTTAAATAGGCATTTGACTCTCAGTATGAATACCTATTTGAAGGCGTATTCACTTAAAGATTTTACACATAAAAATCATTTTATTTGGAGGTTCCGTACGACTTGTGACGGTGGTTTTTTTTTGTTTTGTTGTTACCTAATACCTCCATAAGCATGGGATAAGCTCTGTGATAGTTTATACTTATAAACAAAAACATCTACATATATCTACATATAGTCCATTCGTATTAATTATGTAGGATAACATAAATAATGTGTTTTGTGATTCTTGCGAATTCGCTTGTGCGTGGTTGTTAGGTGCGCTTTATAACTAACCCCTAAATCATGAACACAAACATAACAACAACACTTAACTCGGGTAGGGAAAATTATTTTTGATTTTCTTTCTTATATACAAGACATTAAGGTGCTTTATCTATTGATATTTTACCCCTTTATTCTGATTAAGGAATGACTAAGCCTCCTCCCTTAACATATTGTGATCTAAATTTGATGCTACTCTTGAAATCAGGTAAGCAGCTGGATAAAATTTGCGTAAGCCTCACTGATATATTGCGAGTAATAGATATATTGACGCTATTAATGATATATTGAAGACTTCATGTATGAACATAATAATTTTGAATGTATATGATTATGAAACTTAGAATGTCTTTCAGGAAGCCAACAGATAATTGAATCAACTACATCATAGGCGATACATCAGACTTAGAAGAAAAAATATATACATTCATACCTCTTATAAGTAAATGCTTATTATTTTATGATTATGAAACTAATCATAACAATAGTTTCTTTGCTATATTCTAGAAGATTCATCATTACATCTATCATCATTATATCATTACAGCTATTGGATGTTCACAGCTGGACGAAGGCCTCTCCAAGAAAGGGGAACTTTTCCCATAATTGCCGCGCTGGGTAAGCGTGTTGGCAATCACCGAGCGCAACTTTCTCTATGGGGATGCTGCTATCCATCCCCACCCTGTATGTATTTAAGCTACACTGTCTAGGATGGGTATACCGCCATACCTCAATAGTACCAACCCAATAGTACCTCCCTCTACACCAGGTCTCGTAAGAGGCGAATGAGGTATCGGAACTGACAGATGGCGGTATATCTACCCAAAGCTGTCTAACTCATGCAACAGGACGAGGATCGGCAGTAACATTCCTGTCGAGCGAAAGCGTAGCATTTAGTGGACGCTTTACGACTACTATTATACATTTTGCTGTTATACTGGCCCTAAGGTCGTGGGTTCTATCCCCGTCAGGACAAATATTCATATGATGATATTTGTGTTTGTTTTGTGTCTGGATTTTTAATATATGTACTTAGTTGTATAATTGTGGTTCCTCTGCTGTGTGATGTAGTGTAACACAAGAGCTTCAAGCGACTTATTTCGGAGTCAGGTCAATGTACGAGATGTTCTGGATTTATTTATTGATTATGATGACGGTGTTAAATGATTGGTTGTTAGAACGTTTCTCACACAGGGCTACTGTAGGAAATATACACGGCAAAAATATGATACTTTTATATCCCTCAAATCTTTCTAATTATATAAGCATTAAATTTGAATCCTTTATGTTTACAGTTTGTCAGAAATCACGTTTTAAAGCCGTTAAAGAAGTAAATTATTTATAAGTACTGAACGAGTGAATATTTGAAAATTATACAAAAGCTTCCATTTTTTTGATAAATTTTATTTATTAGGTATGAGGTAATATTTAAAAACAATGTAACCATTTCAGTCATGAACGTGCCACAACGGAATCCGTACTGAATAGATCATAAAAGATTACATTCTTTAAAGTATCATTTCAAACGAAACGGATATTAAAAATTTTATCGAATTCTTTTGACAATGTTGGTAAAATAACTTTGAAAGAAACCTTAATACACAGTTTCTCTTCTTGTTTTGAAGATATATGTAAGTAAATATTCTGCGGAAAGTTTTATTGGATAGCCATATTTCATTCATATGTGGCGCAAGATGAAACTTGATATTTCAAAACCTATTTGGCCTATAACTGCCACGCTGGGCAGGCATGAAGATCACCCATAGTACAAACAAGATGCTGCTGGCCACCTTGTTGCATTAAGGCTTTAAGTAGGTCAATTGTCTATTTTATTTAGGATTCAAGTGATATTGAATGAGAAATGTGATTAATTTATTACATGACCCATTATTATAGACAAATTTAAAAAGGAGATGAAAATCTCTAGCAAATAAAACGTCGGTACGTAAAGGCACGTGGTACTTGGTCAGTATTCGATTCATATTTATGTGTACAATTATACAATTTACTGACAGAAATATCTCTCTTGTCTTTCATTAATTATGTAAATTACAACAACCCAGATAAGTTTGTTCGCCTGAGAGTAATTTGATTATTAACCTTTGTTAATTATAGAGTAACGGATAGCATAAACCGGAAAACATAATTGAGGAACACTTCCTTCCTTCCGTATTGAGTTTCTGTCATGGTTCTTAGTGGGATTAGCCCTGGGGTACCGGCAGATTAGAATAATACTTTTCATTGTACCAGGTGCAGGTTGCAAGAGGTGACTGAGGTACCGAAACTAGTCAGTTTATCCTCCAGAAACAGTATACCTTTATTAAAGTAATGTAATTGTATATATTGTAATACATGCCCAGGGTGGGCAGCAGTAAACTCCATCTAAAGCTACGTCCCGCAATTGCCACCAATCGTTATCAATAAAGGCACTGCCCCCTTCTTTGGGAGGTCTATGTCCAACAGACGTCTACCGGCTGATAGCTTGATTTATGTAAAATACTACTTTTATTTTCTTTTATTCATTTGAAATTAATACAAATTTTGCATTGCAATGTTAAGTAATATTATTTACACAATGCAAATGTAACTTAAATTTTATTTCTACATAATTATTAAGATTATACGTCTAAATGTGCAACATAATTTTTAGTGTGTGTGATCGCGTAGCATCTGAAAATTCACACATGCTATCGATTACTTCTATGCATAATTTAGATGATAATTTCTAAAAATGTAAAGCAAATACATTTTCTAACTGAAACACTATATTATGTTTTCATTATATAGATAGAAAATTAAATTATAAACAGAGGTACTCACTAAAGTAATCACTCAATTTTTTTATGATACTTAAAACTAAGTTGCAATAATCATTATATAAATTGGTCATATAACATATAAATAATACGGTCGTATAACGTATAAAAACTTCTTTGATAATTTCTCCAGGCGACATGAACATTTGAACCAAAAAACTAGTTTTGTCCTTAAATAGTAAAAAAGGTAAATGGAGGTTATATTTAAGAAAGCCTTTATGAAAATAAAAAATTTAAAAAAGAGAAACGTCGCCATCGCTCCTACATGTACATAGTTTTAGATCTTCATGTAACTCAAGCTTAACTTAGAAATTAATAAAAACTGCTTATAAAACTAATAGAATAAATCGAAAATCCTTACGAAAACTAAACTAAAAGGTAATATTTAAAGCATTTTTTTTTCAAAATTGTTCATGTTTTCTTTCCTAACTTCTATACTTTAGGGCTGCTTTAGTGGAATTATTGTATGACATCCAAAAAATACGTTGATTCTACTTTTCGCAGTCGACTAATAAAATAAATCATGATTTAAGTAGTAACGAGACAGTAAATATAGACGCGTTAATATGCGCATAATGATTGGGAGTCTGATTGGTTAATGAGAACCGCCTATTAGCTGTCAACCCTTTTCAGAGGAATAAACTTAGGTAGAATTTTGTCTATGATATGTGTTTTGATCAATGGCTGTGTTTTCGAGTAGTTACGATTTTCGTTAATTTCTCAAATGTCTTTACTTATCAAAGTGTGTTATATATCAAATATGTACATTAAACGAGTTAGCTAATTCCAGTTTCATTTTGGTTATAATCTCAGAGATTACAGAACTGATTAAAAATTCTCATGCGAGTTATGATATGAGTTATGAAGTAATTCATAGCAAATAAATAAAAAATATCTAATGACCATTTCATTAGATTTCTTCATAACAATAGAAAGTTCCCAATTACTTAGTTACATTATTAATGCCGCGAATAAAAAGTTTTTGATTTTACAAGAACTGACTGATTAAGGAACATTTTCATAAAAAATATTTAAGAGCTTTTGTGTAAGATTTTCGAAGTAAATTCTGAGTTGTATAACAAGATAGATGTTCCATTAACAACCACTGTTTGTTAATGGAAATTTTTTCACCCCTTTTTTTCGTGCAGGTACTTTTCTTTTGGCTGACGTAATAATGGAGCTACTGTAATCTTAGTTTAAAACCGTCGGGTGCCTAAGTCTCGGCTGAATTATACCTGTAATAATGACCTTTTTTACTCTTATCAAACGAGTCAGGATAATTTTAGTGGCGTGTTGCTTTATTTATAGTAACAGATAAATGTTTTAATAAATTATATAATATATGCTTTCCTTTGGTGACTATATCTGAGTAGACGTCACTTACTATTGCGTTTTCGGAACTCTTACACATTTCGCTGAATAGTAGTTGTCATTGTGTAATAGGTATCCTAAAACAAAATATTAAAATAAACATGTCTTAAGGTTTTGGGGAATGGGAAGGGGAAAAAACCAATTTCAAGTGAATTGTACTTATTCTTCGATGAAAATTAGTTTATTTTATTTTCTCATCCTATCACTATCACCCCTTACTTACATTATAAACGTAAAAGTCTATGAGTACTTTTTCACGCCACAATGGCGTGTGTAACAAATATACCCTTTGGCATAGAACGAAATTTGGCACCAAAATTATAGACAGATAGACAGACTGCACCCAAAAATATGTTTCCGTAGGATAGATGCACAGTCTTGCTGTCAGCAAGCGACATGACTTCTTTACGGAATAACAAGTATTACTGAGAGATGAGATATAAAGACCTTGCGGTCAAAGTCGCCGGGCGGAAAGTTTATTATACTATTATACAGACTACAATCTACATCTATTATATTTTTATTCACTGGTGTTAAACAATTACATCCAGACTAGTAAAACAATATTAAGGTAACGATTTACAAAAGTATGTACCTACCCTACTTATTCAAGCCAAAGATAGGGAAACCTAACATAAATAATATAAAGGGGATGGAACAATATACTTATTTGTCGTCTGCTATCTCTAGGACTCCACAATGGGCGTTTCGTGGAAATAATAATGTTAAAGGTTGACATGAAATAAATCTAAATCACTATAATTAAACTCGGACACCTTTAGTTTCTATGCGTGCCCACTGTTCGGTGGTCCGATGCAAACTGAATTGCGTTTGGCCGACCGCTACGTCATAGACTCCGTCCAACGCTTGCCAACGCTGGCGCTGGTGTCTCATTACTTCTGCTCAGTGCCGCTAGTGGCGCTGACGTCGCAGTAACTCCGACATAATATATTTTATTAATAAAAGGTGTATGAAATTAATTACATTGGTTTGGATTTATGTTACGTCAACCGACACTATCTATGAAACGCCCATTGTGGAGACTTAGGGATAGCAGACGACAATCAACTAGACCGTTTATTCCCCGTTATGTATATACTTCACTATATATATATGTATATATACATATAAATTCACTATATATATATATTCACTATAACTTCACTATATAAATATATATATATATATATATACTTGCTTCTTTTAAGTCGTTGACTCGTAAGTATACTTACAACAACTTGCCCAGGTACGTCCTCGTAAGTCCAACTTCAAAGAAGTCAATCGATGAATTCAATTCGCCTGTTTGAAAATCTGTGAGACATTTTATAGCGCGACACTTCACTGTCTTATGGCAGCTAAAAGTGATCTCTTTCAATTGTCCTCGTTATCATAATAATTCAACGATTTATGGAGGGGGCAATTCTCGGAATGTCTTTGCTTGATAGAATCAGGAGAGAGGAGATCTGCAGGAGAACCGATGTTCCGGCGGCTTAGTAAATATCCCGGCGGCTTAGTAAGTTATAGCGGCAGTAGGCAGTGCACTTAATATTGTTGTCCGATGGAACCGTTAGGTTTTGGAACTGAGACCACTTACTAAGCACAGAAAAAGAAGCCCACCCACAACGTGGACAAATAAGCTGACAAAAACTGCAGGATCGCGCTGGATGCAGGCTCCTTTCAGAAATCTCTCAGAAAAGATACAAAACAGTAAAAATATATAGACTCTGAAACGATGCGAAAAGCCAACATTTTTCGTTATTTGCTCAAGGATCGAGTAGCTTGTCACAAACACTACTTTCGCGAGACTGCTTCGCCATTCTCGACGCTCCACAAAATATAGTAAAATTAATAAATACAATAACATTTTTGTTACAATAAAAAAGGATAATCATAAAATGAGAATTTTTTTATTTATTTGAATAATAATGCTGTCATATTCATTGCAATAATAACTATACTATTAATTAATATTATTAAAGCAACGATGTATGAAATTTTTTTCTTGATGTGTATGTTATATATTGTTAGCGTATGTCTTATAAGACTTCCCTTGATAAATAAATAAATAACAGTATTTTTCAAAAAAATAATGTACATAGGTATTGTAATGTACATTCTCTTCGAACTTACCTAACGGTTAGTACTGGTGTTTGTTACTATGGACTTCATTTCCAATGCTCATTTAGTTTTTAAGCGATATTCGTGATGTCATGCGGCGTAAAGGATATTGCCGTTCTTCTTATTCCATGTAATTGTATTTGTCCTTTTCAGAGTAACCTAAATGCTCTTTTGGTTTTTCAGATAAAGAGAAAACATTCTCTTTATCTGTTATTATTATTATTTGTCTGTTATTATTTTGTCTGTATGTATTGACTGATATTTTTATATATATATATATATATATAAATATATATATATATATACAAGTAAGGGGTGCAAAGTTAGTATAACTTTGTTGTTTACGACGTTATTCAAATGAAATTCAGTAAAAAGATTGAGATTATTGAAAGTCATAAAACAAATGTTAATATTTTTTTCGGAAATTATCTTTTAAGGGGTTTGAAGGGTGGAGTATGAAATTTATCTGATTTTTAAAGTTATTTTAATATATATATAAAACTATTTCTGATATATATATAAAACTAGGTTCTCAATGATGATTTCATTTCAACGCAGGACCTAAGCTCAGGCTTAGATAAATGTATCGCAAGGATGCAGGAATTCATACACATTTAACGGAATAAGCAGCTTTGCTAACTGAGTTTTGATAAGCCGCTTGTCCGCAACGGAATGTAGTAAACTCGAGCGGTTTAGTTCGACGAGTTAGCGAGTTAGGTATTGTAAACGGCTGAAAACTTATGAACATTTCTTTGTGTCTTACTAAGGCAAAATGCCGAGGAAAATTTGATAAATTCACTTGCTTTCTTCAGCAAAAGTTTTCTCTGCTGTTTTGTACCACCGCTAGTAGTCAATTTGGTCTGATCGCGGCGCGGATATTTATAGATACGGTAAAATGAGCGAAAGAGCCCTTGACAGAAGTCGAATATTAAGTAAAATATTTTATATCTTGATATATAATATTATAAAGCTGAAAAGTTTCTTTATTTGGTTGAAAGCTCTAATCTCCGGGTCTCAGGTGCGATTCGATTTTGAAGTTTACTACATTCGGTATTCGCCTCCTCAGGATTGACTTAGTGGCAAACAAGACCGAAGTCTTGGTGTTTCACGGGCGTCGAAGAAGACCACGGTTCAACTTAACCTTCAATATAGAGGGCACCATCGGCACATCAACGAAACATCTAAGATTGGTGCTTGATGGGCGTGCCTAATATTGGCGGCCCTGACTAGGATGTCGCGGAGTACGAGTTTTAAAGATAAGAGTAATGAAGATACATGGTCAGTATACCCAGCCTGGTTGGAACTGCGTGCCGTTTTTGTAACGGCACTGGGATCGAGTGAGTTGTGATCGGCACCATACCTAGCAGCAAGACTGAATGGGATCCCATAGCCTCATTTTGCACAGCAACGATGAGCCGCAAAGAGCTCTATGAACGCGCCAGAGAAGCTGATACAGAAGCAGTCCTCAGGCGAAGCAGACGTTACGGATGAATAAGAACACCGCATCTGCGCTGTATACCTTCTTAGAGGTAAACTCTGTTTGAAGCTAAAAAAGGCTCAGATGCTTGCATACCGTGAAGGGGGTCGTAACAGGCTGGGTACCGTGATGACATGCTAAGCAGCCCTAGGAGCCCAGTCGAAATCGCAGTGCGATTGCTAAAGCAGGGTTTAATGCAGTAGGCGTCGGTTGTATAGCCGGTGAGTCCGTCGCAGCCCTGCATTTGAATTAATTGCAGGTGTTAAAATGGGTATTTCCCAGCTCACAAAACAATATCAAATTAAAAAAAGAAATAGGATAGGAGTACAAATAAAAATGTGGCAATAACTGAGGAAAATATACTAAAAAAATACTTTTTTTCACACTTTCGCGGCTACGGAATATAGATGGCTTGAACCATATTTAGGGATATGGGCTACTTTTGGTGGCAAGCTAGTGTATGTCTATGACATATTATAATGTATAGTTTAATACCTACTAAAGGTGAGAGATACAGTGAATTTACTGGATAATGTGGCATAATAT
The DNA here is from genome assembly GCA_020976665.1 of Heortia vitessoides. Lineage (NCBI taxonomy): Eukaryota > Metazoa > Arthropoda > Insecta > Lepidoptera > Crambidae > Heortia > Heortia vitessoides. The sequence goes on along the minus strand of JACJUM010003085.1, from coordinate 11,310,768 downwards.
CTTCAAGTAATAAATTGGCAATGCTTTATTAAGATTCAGAGCGTTTATATGCTGCAGTGACGCTTACTATCAAGCGGTCTGTATGCTTGTTTGTCGACCTGGTCTAATGAAACTTAGCAGATTCTTTGTTACATGCTGTATTTGTTTAATCGATACTTACTTAATCTTAGATATTAATTATATTTTAAAGTGTGAAGAGCCACCCCAAAATATTTTATAAATTACACAAATTGCATTGAATAATCCTGCAAATAAAAAACAGTTTTCCTTAAGTTTATAATAATAATAACAACACAAGATAATTGTCTAGCAAACATTTAACATAATACGATGCATTGGAAATGTATATTCAACACAGAAGCCCTTGGTAAATATTATTCTTATTTATTTGACGAATTATTATTATTCTTATAAATTGAAGAATAACACATTCTTAATTTAATTGGTCTTGTCAAGCAAAAAAGCTTTTGTAATTACGGTTTGGTAGAACATCTCCCAGGTTAGTGCTAAACAACGTTTATTTACCTCTTTAGCAATTATCTTAAGTTATAAACTGAAAATTAAAATGTAAACGTCTTCGCACACAAGCGTTTTCTCTCTCTCACCTAGCTGCAAATAACCCTAAATTTATAATAATATAAAACGTAGACTCGATTAATTTTGGTTGTCTTTCTATATTGTCACTATTTACAACTACGTCGGGTTTATAGAGAAACTATGGGTTCATTGTCAAGACTCTTGAGTAATGCGGGTTCAAAACTAGCTTCACGCAGCAGTTAGCTGCGTGGCAATTCTAGCCATAATTTTGTCACGCAGTGTCTATGTTTTGAGGTCGGGTTCGTAGTGGCTATGTATGTTTAGCTGTAGAGTTGGGGTAACGTTGTGCTTGCCCGATATTATTCTTGTGACTAGGCGCTTCACCTCGCACAGCAAGTACGATGCGAACGATAAGTACGAGCCATGAAGCACCTGCCGATAGCTGGATGTGCCATGAATCGCTACTACGTCTGTAGTCGCAACAGCTTTAGAGAAAATGGAGGAATGTACGCAAGTGTTGTGGCGTGCTTTATAGCTCCGAAACCTTGGAAAGAGAGGGCTTATCCGGTGTCTCGAACGGTGACTAATATCGAGTGCAGACGATTGCAATTATGAGTGGTGAGCAACTTTACAGCTCCGGCACCTCACTGGACAAGAGGGAGTAGACTTTGGTTCACGCGGTACAGTCGTTAATAGTAATGGGCCCTGGTCCATCGGTAAGAACGCATCCGATGCTTGCACTGGTATTGGCCCTCGAAAGGGCAGGCCAACAGCTCCTTTATATATAACCGTAAGATTGGTGATGAGTGAACGCCATAAACAAAACATGTAGTGCTCTCTATTGGGGATAATGGTATGTATCTTTCTATATTATGTTTTTAAAACTTATTAATTTAAGTTTCAATATAATTAATTACAAAATACTAATGGCCAGTTCTGACTTCGTCTAGGTATCATGTTGATCCCGTTACTGTGCGAGGTTCGTTTTCGATTATGGTCCTATAAACAATATAACATACAAACATTAGTTAAAAAGATTTTTTTTAATATATACTTATACCTACCGTTGATCCCGCGCTATACAGTTCAAGAGACGCGGCAGTATGTCAGCCAAGTTAAAAAAAAGAACAGCACGCAGCAGCCTTGTGTATTTTTACACGAACCGTTTGGAGCCACTTTTTACCCCTCAATAACTCAAAATTGATTTTAATAACTTATAACTAAGTATATCTGTTACTTTAGCTAGCCTCTTAACATTGTCATGCATTGTCTTACAAAATGTTTACACTTAACAAAAATGTAGTTCATGTAATTTTTTTACCCCTCCCCCCTCAATTATCGGAAACATAATGTCAATACCATACTAAATGAAAACCTGCAAATCTATCCTACTGGAACTACATCTGAACATACTAACCTCACGCCGTGATTGACATAAAGCGTTATAATATGTAACTACTAACATGTCAGGACGATTTAGATGTGGTCTTCGATTGGCCCTCCTAAGACCGGGATCGATGTCCTCGATTAAAAATTTGGGAGTCAGAAAGAAATTACTACACTTAAGTATAGTAATTTCTTATAGTTACTATGGTATACGTATAAGTTAAAAATACTCCTCCAGGTATGGTCACATGTTTTATTGTATCATTAGTGCAATTTGTACGCGGTAATGGACTTACTTTGCGCCAATAAATACTAAAAGCCTTGTGTTTTATTAATAGTCTAGAAGACGGCTTCTTTGAGTAACTAGAATTCCGAATATATACTGATATATTAATCTTTTCATTATATAGTATCCATCAGTAGCAGAGAAACCAAATTTTAACTGTCCAGTTGAATGGTTACTGCAGGTTCTGAGACTAGCTCTAACCGCATGGCAGTTCTCAGCAGAGTTACGACATGCGGTATTTGTGTTGAGTTTGAGTTTGCAGTGGCTTTGTGGTTTAGCTGCAGAGATGGGGTAATATGCGTCTTCCCGTTATAAACCGTAATCTCGCCACAGCTTGCGTCCAACAAGAATTTTATTGGTGTCAAGCTAAAGTAGTTGGTGGGACTTTGAAATACCGTTAGTGTCCAACCCGACATATGAAAGAGCCATGAGACAATAATATAGCTGAAACTAGTTTGGCCGTACTCCTGCATACAAAGTCATTCGTGTGTTGCAGGGCTGTAATCAGACTTCACAATAATGTTGTGGATCTTGTCAATTGTATCGTATGTATACCAAACGTACGTGCTACTGCTGTCAAATTAATTCCTCCAGTAACTTGCTTATATAGGTATATTTCAGTAGTACCAATAATTTATTTAAATTGGAACAATTTTCTCTATTTCGAGCTTAATCTAAGTAGTTAGCTAATGGTAATACGATATTGTTATCCTAGCAGTTTCAATTAAACTGTCAAGTAATTAAGGGCCACGTTTACAGCTAGACGCAGACATTTTATTTATGTGTTTACTAAAGCCCTGGAGCTCTCGGGGGAATATGTCAGATAAGCGATTCGTAATTGCTATGTAATAACAGTGCGGATAATAAAGATTGAAAAGCTGAGTAACAAACGTAATATACAGTATTAATTAAAATTTAATTTCTCCGTTAAAATGTTGATTATTTTTAAACGTTATTTTATATTTTAAACAATTAATTGTAATGTACTTTCGAAATATGTCTGTTTTGACTGATCTCTTATTATTCACCGAATCTTACAAAAAATATAGTTTAAATATTCTTATGTTTGTATTATTACATCGTATGTAGTAAATACTATGTAAATTGTGCATACTGACAGTTTTGTAAAAGGTATATCAGAGATGATAATGTTAAATCACCAATTCATTCTGGTTTTGTAGTGTTGAGTGGGGTTTAACATTTACACTAATATTTTAAAGACCAAACGCTGTATGTTTGAATTTTTGAAAAATACTGGGTTTAGATAAGTCTTTCACCATAGAAAATTAAAACCTTTAAACCCAAATGTTTAAAGCAACTGTCCACTCGTTCGAAGCCGGGATGGGCCGTTAGCATACTATATATATACTAGCTGTCTCAGCAAACATTGTTCTGCCATATAAATGATATAAAGTGATTAAACTACTACAAGAACTGAGTTGGTGATAAAATGGTGAAAATGTAGGGTTATATGAATTCTTTAGTTTAGTAATTTCGTAAGAATCGGTAAAGTCGTCTCGGAGGAGTATAGTAACTTACTCTGTGACACGAGAATTATATATATATATATAATAATCAAATAAAAAATAAAAAGTAATCAAAAAGTCATATCAATAAGCACAAGTTTTTACGGCATAATCAAAAACAATTTTCTTACTCTGTCCATCAGCTATAAATACGTCATCATCATTGCTAAACAAACTGGGATAACTTTGTTACTTTTAGGGATCTAATCATTCTTAACACGCGCAAAGAGACTCAAAGCTTTGAACACTCCATAGTTCGTTAAGCAAGTAGCCTACTAGCTGTTAGCTTAAGTTAGCTAATAAGGACTATAAATTAATTCAGCATTTTATAGCTTTCTGGCAAACAAAATCTTTGAGTTAATTTTCAGGGTTTTACCCTCGTCAAAAGTTCTTAATTTATAATGATTACCAGTCTATACTATCTATACTTCAAATAATTCTGAGACTTTACAAATCGTGCTTTTCATTGCGTTGTTATTTTAGGGGATGTATAAATCAATATTAAATTAAGACAAAAATAGACGGAGGCCGTCTTAGTGTAGTAAAAAAAATATAATTGTACCTCGCCTAGTCGAGCGAGGAATTAAGTAGGTAATCAACGCGCCCTCTTGACCTCCAGCTGGTGGTCTGTGGAAAACTGCCGTTAAGAGTATGATCCTCCATTTTAAGTGGGTGCTTGCCCCCCCTCCTTACGCACACTAAAAAGCCATTGTAGATTTCCTGATGCAACTTATTTCCAGAATTGAAATTCAAAGTAAGACGTATTTCACATACCTTGAACTTGTTTCCTCATTTGTTTACTGACTAGGGTGTCTTGAATATAGTAAATGCAGTAAAGATTAATACATACTCCTCAAAAAGCCCGCTCACAGACACTGCGAGAGCCAAAAACACTGTACACTGTACTGCCCGTCGCTGCCTCAGCTGCTTGACGAATGGTTACACTAAAAAACTGAAAGTTGAATGTTAATTCGTCATGTTAATTTTGGCTAGTTCTTTAAAATAAACTGACTATTCAGCAAATATTTTGGACAATCAAGAAGAACACAAAACCTGATGGGACCGATGGCACAGATGGTGTGATCTTGTGCGGCCATGGGTTTAATTTCATAAGACCCAGGATAAATATTTATACACGCCATACAAACACTTAAATTTTTAAAAACTTGTTTAACTTTTTTAACATAACTCTGGCTTGAATCTTTTAGGTTTTTTTCTTTTACCATATCGCTGAATGATATAATATCGTTCGTCTGATAAAACTTGTAGATGAGACAATATTAAAGGAAAAATACAAGATAAAAGAGAAAAATATACATAAAAAATATATAGTCAATGAAACGGTAACCTCTTTTTTATATTCTTTAATAGAAATTTATAAATACATTTCTACGGCAAAACCTTCTCGTGTCAAAACAGCTTTATAATTCATCATCATCACATCAGCCATTGGAAGTCCACAGTTAGACATAAGCCTCCCCATGAAAGGGAGAACTTTACCCATAATTGCCGCGCTGGGCAAGCGTGTTGGCAAGCGCAGAGCGCAGCTTTTAAGACTGGGATGCTGCCTATCCCCGCCCTGTGCATTTGAGCTAAACGGATAGATATTCCGTCATCTGACGGTTCTGAAACCCTTTACAACACCTGGTACAAGGGATAGTACTATTCTACTCTGCCAGTACCACACGGCCAGTAATTATGATTATAATATTATAATTATGAATTTGCTATAATATATTTTTTTGAACATGTTTTATATATACATTTAAATATTTTGTCATAACCCCTGCTTTAACTACATTAAATAATATAGTTCATTGTGCGTGTAATATTTTTAAAAACTGTGTAAAGTATAAAAATAAATAGTGGTGTATTGGTTAGACCTTAAAAATATACCTATTTTTTATAGTAAAAAAGGCTACCAAACGTAGTGACAAATAAATAAACAGTCTTTTTTATAGACAAAAGGGACGGACATGTTTGCTGTACACACACACACACACACATATATATATATATATATATATATCAGCGAACGCTACGGACGTCAATTACATCCGTTGTGATGTCAAAACTAAACTAAAATAGAACGTGGTTTATGGCACTAGGGGATAATAATTTATTCAATAAGTGAAAGCATTTTTCAAATCGGATCAATAGTACTGGTGATTAACTCAAATATCCAAACAACATATATTGTTTCTTTGTGATAATATTAGATAATAATTACTAATATTCAAGGACCTCCCGCCCGAGGTCCGGCGGCATAGCGACAGAAGTGTCCAAAATCAATATAAACTTACGTTTCTAACGACCTGGATGCTTCTGTCTCCCGTTTCGTCTTACCTTATAAAGGGCTTTGTGGTTTGGCCCAAGACGTTGGGTTATAAGCATCGACTACGACGGGGCACAGATGATAAATAAAGAGCAAATCCTGTTAATTTCTAACAAAATTGACAATTTCCCTGATACATAAAGATGTTGTTATAACTACCTTTTTATATAAAAATGTAAATAACTACTAAACCGATTTTAACTAATTTAATATCTAGCTTACTTAGCTTGTGTTAATAATATTTTGATTCTTTTATTCGTAAAACAGGAGACTCATTTCTAATTTTATGAATTTGATGTATATTTCTTTATGAGTAGACAATATTGCAAAAATGTTTGTTTTATTTCCTATTTTGGATATCTAATACTAGAGTCTAAGTGTTTCTTAGATACGCCTCCAGATTATTCGTATTTTAGTATCATTAAAATATTTCAATTAGTTTTACAATATAATAATGTAACTTTATTTTCATAAATGAAATAAAAGAAATCTAAAGTGGTAGATCTATGTAGATTGGTGTCTGAGAACTTGAGTATCAGGTTGAGCTGATGATACGTTTGTTTTAATTTGTTATTTGTTTGTAAAGTACATACATACATAACGCCTGTGTCATGTACATACTTGTTACGATATTGGCATATCTCTTTCGCTGCCCTTACTGGCATTAGGCCTCTCATACATGCTCGTTGATTCTTGGTACTTAACCTGGACCTCCATTAATAGCTCTTCTACATGGTTAAGATATGTTTGCCTAAGTCGTCTTATACTAACTCTTCCATTCACTTCCACTCTATATATTTGTGCAGTCATTCTACTTTCATCAATCCTTTTTTTATGTCCACACACACCAGCTCAACATTTCTTTGCAAAGTATTTTTAATAATGTTCGTATGTACTTAACATTAAAATGCATTACGTGTCATAGGTCTCGAGGGTCACGAGAAACGTGAACAGCGAACCCCTAACATTACTTTTAATCCACAATCCAGCTAAAAGCTTCTGGTCGAAATAACCAGATTCATTCTTTAAATTGTAATGAATAAATGCTCTTAAAAGATTTACAAAAAACGAACTGTACTAATCTAAACTTAGAAATTTCTGAGCCTTTGTCTTGAATGTATAGCTTTATAATAAAATAATTATAATAATATAACAGGGTCCAATGCCCTGTTGAGGGCATAAATGAAGTACCGTAGAATAGCGTAGGTAGATACGTTTTCTAAACTAAAACCAGCAAATTAAACGTCTCTAATAAAAAAATAATCAATGCTTAAGCAATAAGTTTGATTATAACTTGTAAAATAGTTGTTTTAGTTTAGTAGGACTTACATTATAAAACTCTGGAAATCCCTAAAATACAGTAAATGAGTGAAACACAATAAGCACTTTTTAATTTCGTCGCACAAGTTAATTTCGTTTTCATCTACAAACACACATTACGCTTTGAAAGTATGATTAAAAGATGTTATTCTCTTTAAAATATTTTTATAACATTTTAAAAATAACATGGGTCAGAGAAAAAGATTTTTGAAAATGCTTAAGAAAATTTAGCTATATCTAAGTCCTACCTGAATTTTGTATCAATGTTTTAGTTTGTTTAAGTGTTTATATATTTTATGTATGATAGATTTAAAAAAAATTAAATAAAAACCATAGAGAGCTTCAATGGTACAATTGAGAGCTAGAAAATACACTCTCAAACAATGCAGCTCGCAAAGCAATTTAAAATTCGAATTCGCTGTTAGTATTCAATAAAGTCGAGTATTTGAATCTATATAAATTACTTGTAAATTACTTCACCACGTTATGCAGTTATTTTTTTTAAATCCAACAGGAGTTAATTAAAACATTATATGTGTGCCTTATTTATTCCAGTTTTGCGTGTTTCACTATGAAATAATTAAAAACATTTACATTTTTTTAATAATTCAGGCAGCTGTAACCCAGTTTATTACAGCTGCCGGCGTTTTAGCCTATCAGTGTAATCTATTGCGTATTTTTTGTTTTTGTTTGTGTAATTAGGTTAAGGGTTTTTATAATTTTTGGAATCGATTAATAAATTATTATTATTATAATCACTAGATAATGTTAGCGTGTCGATGGCATTTATAGTAGTTGGTATATTATATAAATATGACTTCGTTAGAATGTTAGCTATCATACTAACGTGTTTTTAAATTGTTTAAATGGTATTTTATCTTAATTTCAAGTTGATTATATATGTGGTATCTTTGTAATGTAAACAATATTTATAATAAATTATTATGCCAAATACCATAATTACAATTTTAATAACTTGTTCAATGATGTTCCATTGATATTTGTCATTCTAAATAGTCTATGAATACGTTTAATGTGTTTAATTTGAATGCTCAAAATTTGTGGTGTTGTCTAAACCTTTCATTAAATTAAAGGTTTAAGAACACCGTGTTAAGAGGTGATATTATCACATAGATTAAAAGAACAATGATAAGGTGGTCCATGTCTAAGCAGAACGTGGATGAAAGTAATATTTCGAAAGTCAAAAGACAAGAAGATTCATGAAGTGATTGGCAATGGACATATTCGTACGTTAAGAAAAAATATATATTCCTAGAAAAAGTGGAAAAGGAATTCGGAAAAGATTTCCTAGAAAGGAAATATGCGTTGATCAAAGGAAATAGAGAGCAAACTAAATTTCAATATATTAATATTCTCTATAATGTTTAATGTGTAATGAATTAAGTAAGCTTTTGACTGAAGAATAAACGACATCATTACTCTTGCTTTTTTTAAGGTGGCCGAATTGTATTAATAATAGGACCGACCATGACTGAGTCTGAGAGGAAGGATTGGTTTATAAAAATAATTGTTACTAGATATTTAAAGGGGTTTCACAATATACAATGAACGGTTTTATCGCTTGAAGCTATCTACCCTACCTTTGTATCATATTAGTGATATTTTTTTATTGTGCAGTTTGACTTTTATGTGTAATTGAGTATAAGATTAAAATGCACCATATTAATGTATTTAATGACCATTCAATAACAAAAAATAACTTTAAAAATTAACTTTTAAATTACACCGTTTATTATAATCCTAAAAAAGTTTGTATTGATAAATATATTATATATATTAAGAACATTTCTTAAACTTCGTCACACTTAATTTATAATTATTTTATTTTCCCGTCCTTCCATAAATATTTATAAATCATACGGACGGCTTAGTTTTATGCTCCTTAGACCATTTGACGTGATTGCCAGACGTTAAAAAGAAAATGAAAAAAATGACGAAACAAAATGGGTTAAAAATGGTAATATGTATTTCGGAATATTTCGTTTTTATAGTTCATTCGTAAGCTTGCTCGTATGATAACCAAATAAAGACTAAATCAGTAATGCTCGCTACCGTAATATGAGTAGCGCCGCTTGACACGCAAGGACTGCAGGTTATAAGACATTGAGGTCGGATTGAGGAGGAAAAGGTGTACGGTCCTCCACACCAAAATTGCCGTGCGAGTAGACAAACTTTGGCTGTTTCCTAGATTGGATTGCAGAATCGAAGATGACTCATGTGTTTATCATCTCTACCTTATCGAAAGGTTAGCGAATTAGCAGGTGATTAGTGATTCGGAAATAGAACCATACCTCCGTCACTAACAAAGGGCGCGCCCGGGAGTCAGGTATTCGCTTATCAAGACAGGACGCTGTGTCCCACACAACACATATTGCAGTACCTGTTGCTATAGGGTCTATGTAAATAGGTAATTTAATTAAAAAAATTGATGTTTACACTTTGTTTCCCCTTGTAATAGGGGATCCTTACATCAGAACTAGAAGTATTTCTCAAATATATTTATATGCGACATGACGTCCTGCGTTAAAGAATAAGTTTATGTACGTTAATATGTCAAAGTGAGAACTTAGTTGTATTGTTTCTCAAGTAACGTGTTTAACAAATAGCAATATGCTAATTTCGTATTTGCAAGAATTGTGAAGTTTCTTACTCGAAGGCCGAGACGAAGACGAAGATATATTGTAGCAAGGCAAATAACTGGTAGTCTGGAATTGGTCTCAATCATACGAACTTCGCTTGATTATTATATGTATCAAATTTTAAAACGTAAACTAAGAATGACGATTTAACGCCTTTGTCACTCTTTGAATACGTGCCGTAAGGTAACTGAAACGTCAACATAAAATTTAAATTAATCATATTTAGAGCTGTTTAGAAGTAGTTTTTGTGTGTCATCAATATAATGTAAATTTTAGAAAATCATTCTAAAATTTCTGACCAATGTATCAATCGTCATTGAGACCTAAATCAACCTCAGACAGGACTTATTTTTAAAATGTACTTAAAATACGGCCTACCTTGAAACCTACATCTAGACTCGAGATCATCTAGCCAAAATAAACTTTTGGAAATGACTAAAGTGTAAAAAATAAATACTGAATACAATATATACATTCAGGTCGAAAGTGTTTCAAAGAGAATTCTTGTAAACAAGACTGTTCCAAGGCAAGTGCAAACTTGCCTTGGAACTCAAGGTCGCGACAAGCGCCGTCACATTTGCGTTACGCCACTATGGACAAGGATAAGTGCTGTAAGAACCTGAAAAATGGCGTGAGGTGGTTGGTATTATGTCTCGCTAATGGAACCTTCAAAACCATCTGTTATATATTTCAAGACTTTTCTTGAAAAAGTATATACGACGTCCTATCGTTGAAATGTCTTTGTGGTTTTGTCTCCGGGATAAAATAAAATTGGCAAACATTTTGTAAACTATGGTTTTTTCTTCTTCGTACTTTTTTTACTACTTTAATGAATATGGGACGCACAAGTCCGAAAGATATAGGGCGAATGTTAAACATGCAATATTATAATAATACTGAGGCGTAAAAAAATAATTAAAGGTACAAGCATGATACTTACCTACAGACAAAAGGCGGAATATAGCTGTAAATTTGAACATTATTAAGGGAGACGTATGGACATTTTGTAAATTACAATTTATCTCTTAGACTACAATGTTAAGCTTTGTTTAACATTCTTGAAATCACGACGCGAATTTACGTATTTATGAGCACAGATGAATTTTTATTCTGCCAATCTAATGAAATCAGATCCATGTGTTGAATGTGTAATATGAAGAAAAACGAATACGTATATTTGAATTTGACGCTTGAATATCGTACATATTATTGTTACCTATAATTACAGTAATTATTGTGTTATATAATAATAAGCTGTAGGGTATCGATAGAGTAGAATAATAGGTCTTTACATATGAAATTATCATTGTATAGTACTGAACACTTTGACCTAAATCTCATCTTTGGTTAAGAAATCTGGCTAAACCATTACGGCGGATATCTATTGTCAGCAACTGCAAACCATGGAGGAAGAACTGGCTGCTTAACAACTGAGATTGGCTAAACGTTCTTCTCGTTTCTGAACTTACGTTCACGAAATGGCATAAGTGCATGGATAACTACATCACATACTTTGATTAATTAAATATGTATTACAAAAAAGACTTTATATTCCTTCCTAAGCACTCCGTCTTGTACCAGGTGTCGTACGAGGCGACCGAGGCACAGGGAAAATAGTTTGCATTATATTCACCCGAAAAAGTCTAGCACAGCTGTGTATTCCAAGCAGCAATTATGTTTTGAAGCTTTACTCTGCAATTATCCGCACGCCTGTCCAGCACGGCATTATCGGTGGAATTTTATCTTTTTTGGAGAAGTCTATGGTCAGCAGTAAATAATCTATGATGCTATAATGCTACGATGATGATTATGATAGGATAAGTTTAGAAATCTCGTTACATTTTCGGATACTTTTTTCCACTGAGAAACGTATTGGAAGTTCCTTGCGATAGATTTGTTAAATTTTGTAATTCTCTAACCGAATGTTCTAAAAGGCGTGCAGATGTAAATTAAAATTATTTTGTTATCAATTCCATTGCAAGACCATCTTAATTTAAAAAAAAAAACGGGCGATTAAAAACTAAGAAGAATGATGAATTTTCATTATTTACAGCGACTTCATGCAAAAAATCAAAAGGTATATTTGATAGGAAATTATTAATGAGCAGTTTTAATGAACTTGCTAAAACTTCCCTTTGTACTCAGTCAGGAACTTTTTATAAAAAAAATGTTATGTCCGAACACAATGGAATTCCTTCTCTACTCTGTTTAATTAAAATTTTCACGATATCCTTTTTTATAAATCGTATTGCTAATTAATAAGTGTTTCTAACAAAAAAAAAACCTAGAAATAAGCTAGAGCGAGATCTAAAGGAAATTATTTTAGTAACTTGATTTTAAACTCGTAAAAAGTGTATTTTTGTTTTACATTGTCTATTTTTAAAGGTTCAGAATTAATTAAATCATTTACAAAATAAATTAAATATTAAAAATTGACCCGACTCCGAGATTAGTAACTTGTTATGGATATCTGATAATAAAGGATTTACAAATATAATAAACCTGTCTTGGATTGGGATCGAACCCATCGATCCCTTAGCGCCTCAGATAGGGACACTGGCAAATACGCCATCGGACTAATTAAAAATACGTCGAATACTAATGTAACGCCGCATTTGACGGTAACATCCCATTTAATATTAAGTTTCTTTATATAAATTCAACTTAAATAGAGTCTTAACTGTGTCAGTTATGACTCTATATTTGCATTTTTTTTATTAATACCCTTAATTTTATTAATACCTGCTCCGCTAACATAATGACCTCATGTTATTTATCCAGCACACAAATGAAAGCGTGTGTATGTTTCTCGCTTTTACGCGAAACTCAGTCGTAGTGTTACAGTCGGACTATATAAAATATTATGTAAATGTATTATTTTTGTGTAAAATAGCTATTATTTAATGTTTAGAATACTGGGCGCTGGACTGGCGTGTTTGCCATCGCTACTACATGCCTGCCCAACGTGACAATTATGGGTTAAATTCCACCTTCCGTGTAAGGCTTTTATTCAGCTTTGGGCGTTTTGCGGCTGCTATGATCATGATAATTATTAGTTTGTATTTATAAAAATAATTTAAATTGTAAATTTAAATTGTTTTCTGAGAATCAGTGTGACTTAGAGTAAGCTTAAAATTAAGTTGTATTATATTCCACATTATAATTATATATCCGACTTTATTCACTTTTATATAATATCTACAAGTCACTCAGGATTTCAGGAGAAAACTTTCTATCACGTGGATTATATGCATGTTTATAGTCTAGTAACTCGTAGATAAAATAGAAATCGCCGCTTTCCCGAAAATTGGGTTAGTAAATTACACAATTGAAACATTTAGTTACATAATTCAAGCATGACTATGTATTATAAATATCTTTCCAAAAATTTGCCAGATTTCCCTTATAGTTAGAGTAATTATGATTAAATATTATATGAGATGATTATGGTAGATTAAACGACCAAATTCAAATCACTATTATAAAGCGGCTAAAACATACTTTAAACCATAATCCTTAAAGTGATTGTAACATAATTAATTGATGTTTATAATACGAGAAAGAGAGAAAACTTGAATTATGACTTTTACCGTAAAGCGTGTTATTCTTCATGTATGTGAATATGTGAGTGCGCGGGCGTCCGCGCTTGTGTGCCATATGTCTTTGTATATGGGTGTGTGTGTTATCTATCTATTGTATGTTTAGTAAGTAGTATGATTTGGGAGGTTTAAAATGTTCATGATAAAAGATTTTAAAAAGTTTTATTGTAATCTAGCCGTTGTAGCCATTCTAATTGTTTTGTATCTTTCAATCTTGTTATTCAAATGTGGCCTCAAATACCATGAGGATTAGACGCACATTTCACGTTACGTTTTACAAACCCATTTTGGAACTGTACTTTATGTTCCTGCCAGTGAGCGTGTCTTGTTATGAATATTTTAGGATGAGTTATCAGAACCGTCGAATTAATCCTTACACATTTCTAGTACCCGAGTCCTAAGACATATGCCAGAAAATACGCTATGACGAGCTTGTCTATTGGTACAGTGTAAACTGAAAGCTTCCCTGTTGCTCAGTCAACAGGGAAGCTATATAGATTCAAAAATGTTATCCGTGCTGAAGTGGTTAGTTGGTGCATACGGGAAACTCTCAAGCGTCAGCAATACATGGCGTAGTGGCGATATGAGCGGTACTCAAATACCTATGGAACATTCTTCAAGAGAGAGGAGCTGCATGAAGCCGGATATTGTTTCTTTTCCTTCCACAACTATTTTTTCCTCCCTCAAAGGTACTTACGAGTATGTCAAAACAAAATATGCCTAATCTAAGGTTAAATCGTAAATCGTTGGCTTGACGTACACTTCAGGTGTTTTTAAGTTATTTTTCTAATGTTCATAATAAAATGTAATACGAAAATCGTTTACGAATATTTAAGATTTTCAATTATCCGAATTACTTACGACAACAGTTAGGCTGGCTAATTGGATTCCATCGTATGTAGTAAGAGAAATGAATTCCAAAGCTTTCCATTCTATTTCTTATACATTGTATAATGGTGTTTTTACCGTCAAGTGTATTTAAAATAAGTGAACTATATTTACCTGTATGAGATTTTCTATAATAATGATGCCTTTCTATAAGAAATATTTTGGTATTGAATCATGTCTGCTCCACTTATCATCATTTCATCGGCGGGATGTTTTCGAGCTTGTTAAAAATATAGGTTTGTAATACGTTCCGTTCGTATTAGGTACCATTAAATATGTAAGGCGTTCGTTTTCCCGTAATTCGTGTTTGGTGACTCGAATCGCTGAATTTTAGGGATCTGTAGGATAAATAAATACTAGAACTGTTTTTTATGTTGATACTGGTTGATAAAATCTGCAGTAATTGTAAATTTTCATTTAAACCTCAACTCGTAAGGTTAGGTTAAATTTTTTTTCAGTAATTAATCAATTTTTACATTTCGTTTAATTATTACATAACTGATATTGCATATGTTTTATGGTTTTTATGATTTTATGGTTTTATGGTTTTATTTTAGCCACATAAGCCGATTTTATGGTATTATTTCCTAAAAATGGCTTACTTACTTTAAGTAATTTTGGACTGAAATAAACGAAGCACTGTTTTAGATACATTTTCATCAGCTTTCTATACATAATTCGTCAATGTTACCAAACTTTACAGTACAACATGTTTGATGTGAACTAAATTAAATTGTACATCTAAATTGATTATTCTGGAAGATTTGGAAGTTTCATCCGTCAAAAGGGGATAATAAAATTGCTATTTTGTGCTTCTATAACGATATTTATTTTACTGTTACTTTTTCACTATCGTAATTCTCTATCTTTACTAATAATATAAAGTTTGTTAATTTAAACGTGCTAATCTCAAGGACCGATGGTCCAATTACAAACACTTAGTAATAGTTTAACAACTAAAAGCAATCGATAAAGATATCAAAGAACACTAGATAACCAGGATCATAAATATCAAACACTAGGAATAAACACTAGAAATAAGAAATAATATAGATAGAAAATTAACCAATGGGAATACAATTAAGCATTTTTCGTAATTTGCTAGTACTGTTTAAAAACACATCTGTAAGGTAAGAGCAAAAAACAATAAATAATACATGTTTTTTAGATCCTTTTATAAACTGATTTTTTGATATTTATTAAACTGAACTCACGTCCGACTCTGACTTAACGTTCATGACATACATTTTTGGGATCGAGGTGCGGCGACACGGCGATGTCGGAAAAATAATAAAATTATCCGCATATTTCTGATATCCATGTTATGTTATGGAAACTCTCATGTATATATATCAAATGTACGTACAGGGGGCTTAAGAAAAATTATTCTCTGAGGATAAAGTGAAGTATAAGTCTAAACTTCATATCGAAAGTGCGCAGCTGAGAAATATTACTAATATTAATGTTTATTAAATTTCTATGTTAGGTATTTTTGTATTATTTCCACACAATGTAAGTCCACACATAATGTAGTAGCTATGCTACAAAAGTCAGAGTTTTGTATTTTATTAAGGATTTACAATTGACACAAACTTTCGCGTATAGTCTGTACAAAATAAAAGAGATTTGCATAATTACAGCAGTACAGTTAGATGGAGATTTTTTGAGTGAATTTCAATAAATAAAAAAAGTTCCTCGTTTAAAATTTAGATTTTAATTCGAGCAATAAAATAAGTTTAGTGTCGTAAAGTAAATCATTATTTGATGACCCTCTTCTTTACGGCACTGTAGCTGCCAGCACACCTACGATATGATGTAACTCAAATAGATCAAAATGAGCATGGACTGCAGTAAAATATCCCAACGCAAAGCTATGCTCTACAGTTTCCGGTAAATTGCTCAGCAGGCAATTACAGGCGTATGTCCAATACTGGACGTTCTCGGCAGAAATAATGAATTGTATATAGAACTCCTGGCCACAAAGGTCTATAGGTGCATTCATAACTAGTCTTATAAATCGTTTAAGCAAATTTCTTTGTGTGATAGGAATAGAACATTATTCTCGGAATATTTAGTAATTATTACCTTAAATGACGTGCAGGGTGATGGGTCGTTAGACAAGAACAGTCGTTATGCCGTAGTAATTACGGACGTTGTCAGTCTTGTCTAAGAACATAAAGCATTGTAACAAATGCTCTTTAACATTAAGATGGCTATTGTGCGCCGGCTGTCAATGATAATGGATGAGTCCGGAAATTTGTGTGCAGTTATTGTTTTATGTATTATGACGCTGTATTAATCTGTTTGAGAATCAAAGATACTTTAGTGAAGTTTGAAAAGTCCAAGTGTTTTTAAACAATATTTATGTAGTCATTCTTTGTTGAGTTCTTGACGGAGTTTCTAAATACTACAGAAGATGCAGGAATATTTGTTTATCTTATACAAATGGAAAAAAAGACAAAATTTTTTCATTCCAAAAATATATGGACTGCGTAATTAGTAATTAGCTACATGCGTAATATTACTTCTGTTTCATATTATTTGACTTTAGGCTTCGTAAAGCTGATTTTTAGTTAGATAGCCAGATCGAGACGTCGTTCGATGACCAGATCGATTTTGTTTCAACCGATTTGCTCTCTCATCATTTGTAATCTCTGGCATGGTTACGGTTAGAGCTTAAATAAATTACTTCGTTTTGCAATTACATTTCGTATATTTTTTCATAACAACAATAATATGTCATAATATATTATTTTATATAATATGTTATATATTATGCTATATTTGATCAAAACAAAGTTACATTACCAATAATTTACATGAATTCGTAATAAGATAAACTTTTAGTCATGGGGAAGGGAATCGAAACCACAAACCTTAAATTACCAAGTCGTCCAATTACATATACGAGTTGAACTGTCACTATTAAGAATTTAATAAGAAATATAATATTTTGTAACTATGATTTGGCAAATATGTGCGAAGGTATGCAAAAAATATTATAAATAAAATGTAGTCATCGTTTAGCCTAGATACTGGTTAAAATTTTTCCCGACATCGTCATATCTGCATGACAAATCACGTTGTGAGCGGAACATCGCCGCGGCTAGCAGAGCAAATTTTTCAAACAAGAAATTGTAAATATGCGAAATATTTATTTTCTGTATTGTACTGTTCAAATAGCTTTCAACATCTGGTAACGAACACGCTCTATTACTATACATACTGGGTATAATACAAATCTAGTAACTTAAGTATTGATTTATAGGAAAAAAAAAATATAATATTCTATTTCCACATGTTTTTTCTGATGATTTCAATAACAATTAACTATAAATATTTATAAATCTGTATCTATCTTAACCTAAAATAACAATCCTTTTCTAGTTGATATTTATATAAAAACCTTTTCTTCAGTGTTTAGTTTATCACGCTCTGACAGATATAGAGACAGGTGTTGGGGATACAATTAAACGTTTTTTGACATTATTGTTATTTTGAAATTAAAGAGCTGTTCTATTAATTGTATTATATTAAAATAAACACATATATACATTTGAAATGTGGGAAAACCTGGTGACCTAGTCATATAGATCTGTGCAGTCAGAATTTTAACAATGTTATCTGTGGGTAGACTACATTGTTAAAGTTGTTTATTCTTTACATCTTCATATTGTCAAATGCTAATTAAAGTTAACAAAAATATTTTATTTTTAATATTTTAAGATATATTCCAAATAATTTTCCCCAAAATTTGTGTCACAAAATCACCTACCTTGTTATCTTGACAAATGTGATATTCAGTAGTACATTAAATTATAGATGTAATTTTTCATTTAGTTTTGACAGTTTTGCGGTGCTGACTCTGTCTAACGACTTTTAAACTAAAATATCGGATAACACTGATCATGATAGACGTTAATGAAGCAGGAGTCTTAAATGAAGTGGCATGGCGTGCGTCGGCTATATTTACACAGATTTATGGAGTGTTTTGATGATGTGATATTTTAATAAGAAGCAACAACTATCGCTTGACTGCGTCGAGTTGTGGAATCTTCATACAAGACTATTATTATTTATGATCTATTCTACAATATTTTTAAATTAGGGCATATACAGCCCTTATAAGAAGCCGTTAACTGTGTGCGCGGGTATATAACGCATATAATAATAATATGATGCATAGGTCTTTTTGGAGGTAATTGTTATGCTAGATTGAACTAAAGTTTTCACACTAAAGCTAAATGACATAATTTGAATAATAATGTAATATAATACTATAAAAGGTGATAGTAGAGCCAAAGGTAGATCTTGCTACAGAATCAATACTAATAGAGTAAATAAATGCCTGAGCTTTTGTAAAATTAAGTTTAAAATAAATTTGCTAGTAGCCAGGTAAAAGAAAATTTTCACCAAGACACCGGATTTTTTAACGTCTCCAAACGAAATTTCATTTGTACTTTTTTGTGCTTAAGTTATTTATTAATGTGTAAAGAGCGGCCGCGTTATTGAAAGAAGAATAGATTGTGAAAAATGAATACTCTATACATATTGTAAATGTAGGGGGTTCCCTACATTTACAATTTGTATACGTATAACGTGTATATTCATATTCGTATAACGTGTCCACGTTGAGAACATTATAGGTTTTATTTTGCGGAATGTAGAGTATTTTTTATTTGTTTATGTAGACTGAGCATGACTCTGTATTTCATCACTGGAGTACGGCCGATCTATGATATCTAGGTCTTAAGTGAAGTTATAACCGTACTTTTTTAAGTAACTTCCGAATGAATTTGTTTTTATTAAGCAACATTTTTGACTATATACAAATGTTAAATAATTTAATATTTCTTAACACTTACGCGTTCACTACTTCAAACTACTATATTAATGTTTTTACTACACGGTTACTTAATTTTCAATTTTTTTTGTTCGATGTTTCGATTATCTTGTAGCAATCGTTAATATTATGTTAAATAAACCGCTTTTTAAAGCAGTTATTAGAGTAGTTCCTTAGTCTCCTTACCGGTGCTTACCTGGGTACCAAGACCCGTTCTGGGCTTTATTTAGGCTACACATATTCAACTGCCGATTTCGTAATACATAGTTTTAAAACCCAGACCCAGAAAACATAAATATTATCTAAGTGTTTGTCCTGGGTTGGAATCAAATCCAGGATTCTTGACGCATAAGATTGGCCAGCCATCTCCACCATCGGGCCCGTTTATATTACATACATAATAATGACAATAAAAATAACTCAAGCGACGCTTTTACATTGACATCAGTCGTTTAAAATAAGCTTTAGTATGTTCAGTTCAGTATGAGTTACGTCAAATTTTAAAGCCTTATTCAGTCTTACTTTGTAATAACGGAATATAAGAGGAAATATGTTTCATATTTTATTAACTTTGTTATAAAAAATATATAGAGCAGGAAAAGTAATAAAACTGAGAAACCTACTAACATTTCTATGAATAGAACATGCCACTGGATCTTGAAACTTATAAGTGAATTTAATTTATATGTATTGATATACATATTTAATATGGTGATCAAACCAACA
Organism: Heortia vitessoides; assembly: GCA_020976665.1. NCBI lineage: Eukaryota > Metazoa > Arthropoda > Insecta > Lepidoptera > Crambidae > Heortia > Heortia vitessoides. The sequence goes on along the minus strand of JACJUM010003085.1, from coordinate 11,290,662 downwards.
ACCTTTGGTGTACAAGAAACAATCACTACCATTTGCGCTATTGGGGTCGTTGAGCAATAATTAAACCCTATATATGTTTTACAAAGTTAACTACTACAAGAAACTATCTATCTATATCAGATTAATACAATATATAAATGTTCTTTGACTTTCAAATTAACTACATATTTTTTTATTAATTGATTCACAGCTTAAGGCGTGAAAACGTAACAGAAAAACCGATTTGTTTTTCATTTACAATATACTAGCTAACTGCCCGTGACAGTCCGAATAGAATTTAAATTAAGGCCCGGAGAATAGTTACTTTTCTGGGATCAAATTAGTTTATTGTTCTTTTATCGCTGATTATTATTATACCACTGTAATAGAAATGATGTAGATACTTTAGTGAAACGAATACCAAATCTATCACGGAAATATTGTTTGACATAAAAAGTAGGCCGTAGCCCTTTATATTTATTCTACGTGATGCCTGTCCAGGTAAAAATGTTGAGAAATTTTACATAACATCTCACACATTAACCTGACTCCGTGATAAGTCATTTATAGCATTTGTGGTACGAACATCAGACAGACAGAGAAATCACAAATATAGCACCTTAATAAATATATTGAATACCCAGACACAGGACAAACACAAATATCATCATATAAATAATTGTCCTGGGTGGGGATCGACCCACGACCATTGGCACACAAAACTACCATCTGCGCCCGTCAATGACGTCGATGTTGCCGATATTAGAAATTACCTAAAACACAGCAGTATCTTTATTTAATAGGCCTATCGAAGGCACTTAAATCGTAAAACAAACAATTTGCTTATATAAATATATATTTGCATATTAGAAAATTTTTTAAATTCTATTCTATTAACTTTCAAATTACCAACGAACTTTATGACCAAAAAGGGTTGTAAGAGTATTTCTAATAAATAGGCCAGGCCTACTTATAAACTAGCCTGCCTAAATCAGACTGCTTGAACTAGGTTGTTCTGCTTAAACTAGGTTCACAACGCGAGCTACCAAGCCAGAAAAGGACCGGCAAGAAAAACTAATGGTAATAGAAAACATTACCTAGTGTTTAATGCTATTGGAATCTCTATCAGTGCAGGCGCTAACAATGCCTTCTCTTAAAAATTTTATTTGACTAAGATTCATTTAACATTTCTTTTGTCAACCACTACGAGAAACAATTTTGTTGCAATATCTTAAAATTTTGTGTCACGTTGTTTGTCCGGGGTGAACTTTTACTTGATGAATTACTCAATTGATTTTAATTTATTTTAAATCACTGTGTTGCTTATTGTCAAGGATAGTTTATATTTAAAGTTATAGTCACAATGTTTTTTCAACGTCTGTTAGGTTGTGTATATCTATTGTGTTGTGTATATAGATTTATATATATATATATATATTGCCAGAAAGATGAACATTAAAATTTTGTAGGCAGCTTATGCTTCATATGCTTTTCAAGCTTTATAAATATATACATATAATAAAATATCGTTTAATTATATTGCAGTATATGGTCGATTGGGGCGCGCATTGGAGAGCATCACGTGTTTCAATAGTGGATTAATAATATTCTTACAAGCAAATCATTTATCTACAACATCTTTTGTCAATACATAAAACGGTGGCCTCTAGGCAAACAAAACGTAATAAACCGCGTTTTGAAGCTGTTAAAATAATTTTATTATAAGTATTTATACAAAAAATAAAAGAAAAATTGCAAATTTACATGCTACTCATGAAATCTTGCTTAATGTAGCAGTGTAGTCTCAAAAAAACTATTTTTTCACAGTTTTGTTGAATGGTTTAGTGTCGTCGAGGCTTTACTATAAAACTTAACTATAAGCAAACGAGTAATAGGTGTAATTTCGTGGTGTATTCGTTGGAGGTCCTCCATTTTGTTTCGTTTATTCCGTTGTCGGGATGCATCATACGCTTGACTACGCTGCGTAATGGCTACAGATGAGAAACATTAACGTGGATGATTTCGAGTCGTTTTGTTAGCGGATAAACTAGATTTATTATCCATAATACCAATGATACGTTCCTTCCCTTCAAACACGTACAGAAAATATAATACTCCTTTTTATATACTATAGGAGTTTACCCTGCAAAACCGGCAGAGAAAAGAAACTCCGTCTCAACTTAGCTAAAAGATGCTGCTCGTCCCCGTCAGCAGAGCTCACCCTCAAGAGTTTATCAAGAGCAATACTCCGGTCGCGATACATCGCTTTGTTATAACCATCACACCTGCCCAGCGCGGGGCAAATTACTAAAATTCGTCCTATCTGGTCCCTTTTGTTGTCTTTGTCCAGTAATGGATCCACTGCTATGATGGTCATGTTGAATTGAACAGACATACAGAAAGACGCACACAATACAATAATTAAAATATTTGCAGATCGCGCAAGATGCAGACCGCGTAAAACCACTCCTGTTGGAGACCACTTCAAAAGGCCTTTGTCTAGTATTTGAAGTCCTTGACTAATTTAGGGGTGATGAAAACACTGTAGTATTTATTACCTTAGTTACTAACTAGGATGATAAGCAATTATAATTGGAAGCAATCAGAGAATATAATTACTTATTTACAGTCTATTTGATACCTTTGTTAGTAATTAGTCTTTACTTGTGAAATCTGAAAATGACTGTATTCGGTTTGAAAAGCGAATTAGAAGCGTCTTAAAGCTGTAAAGTATTTTACATATACACCTTAATTTTTATCTTAACGAATATATCGAATTTTGTTACTGCGTAGGAACATTAAATTAATTCTAGAAAAAAATATAGTTTTGTATCTGTTGTTTGATATACGTGCCTCTAAAATATGGCTAAACAGACATACTTGCTTGTACACCAAAGGTTGTTACATCACGCCTGCGTCCTATCCAGGTAAGCGAAGACTATAAATCTTCGCTTCCTACGATCTTGGCATAACTGTCTCGCATAACCGCATTCGTTTTCTTTCATGCTCGTTAATTTTTGGTACTTCTGACCTAGTTTTTCTTTAAACCTTTTACCAGGTTTAGGTATGTTAGCCTAGGTCTTCCTCTTTCATCGCCAACCCTTTCTTTCACTTCCGTTCAATATCGACTGGCGCGATGGCGCATATGGTCGTGATCCTGTCTATGCGCCAGAAATCGTGGGTACAAGTACTAGAAGCTACTTATTACAGAGTCAGGTCAATGTATGAGATATCGTGTGATTATTATTACCATATATTTTTGCAGTCATTTATTCATCTCAATTTGACTTTCTCTAATGTTTTTCCAGCATTATCTTTACAACCACATCATACAATTTCTATACATTACAAAATTTATTATATGTCACATTTAAAGTGTAAGTAAAGCATAAGTATTTTTGCAAGCTCCATCACAAAACTTCCTATCCGCTAGCATACAGACCCTACTCGAAAAACCATTTTACTGATATTTGGCTCGTGTACGTCATAGGAGTGTTAGAAGGTACATTTACAAGCTTTATTTAGAAGTAGGTATTTAATTTTATACTTTATTATTATTAAAGTTATGAGCAGTGGCACCTTCACTAAAATTAGATGATAATAAAACTCATCATCTATGATATCACTATGCAGTTAATAAATAGTACATGATGAGTTTAAAAGGTTACAGATGATTGAAACAATTGCACGTACCAAACACTTGTTTTACTTTATAACCAGTTATGAATCTTGAAATATCTGAATAGATATCTCGCTAATTGCATGGTTTCAGGGGTTATGATTGCATAAATTCAGGTATTATTTACAAATAAATAGGAAGTCAGTCATCAGTGGAGTATACCAATACTCCTGAAAATTAAACCACAACAAATTTATCGTTTAAAGTTAATTTTTTACCTTTGTTATTTTATTGACATTTGACCTTTATATTATTGTAGACATTTGATAAGCGATCAGCGTTTTTGGTACTTTAATTAAGGGTTTCGATTATAACAAAATTTTTATGTGTAAGTTTTAATAAATTAAATTATTAAATTCCTCCAGTCCACCATCGTGAATAAGATAGCTAGCAAGTTAATAATTATATAAATGTAAGTAAGAACTCGATAATTAATGTTTGTTGTTGTATGGTTCCAATACAAGTTCGTGAGACACCTTCTAATAAGGGCAGAAGCTTTTGTGCATATACGAGATACGAGCGCAATTCAGTTTATACTGAATTTTACTATGTCGCAATTATTTGCGACATAGTAAATGTCCGTATAACGCTGGAATGATTTAACTAGTATATGCGCGGAAGTAGACGATTGCGTCTATGTTAATTGTAATCAAGACTAAGTCGCTGAAATAAATTTGTATCGCTGTAAAAAGCAGCAGCGGAGCAGAATCTAATAACAGTCGTAATAGTGTTTTTATGATAGTATCATTGTCTTCTGAAACCGAAACTTAAGTAAACATTGTGCCATTAATTCAAAATTATTATGCTAATAGAAACGCAAAAAGATATTAGTGAAGATTAATTGAAAATCTTAACTTTGCAGTCCGCATAACTACAACCAATGCAGCATTTGCTCCCAGAGGTAAACGTGCTGATTAATTTTCTAATTGTAAATTGCTGGAACGAAATTGCGGCAACGAACACGCCAGAAGTTTAATGCAAAATAATTTCAAATCTATTTGTGCTATTGGGTGGCTCATAACATTAAATAAACAGTTTGTTTAAATTTTATTTCTTTAATTATTATGTACTTGTAAATTCCAGAGGAATGTTGTATGTACATTTGTATGTACAAATGTTTATAATGCTCGGTTGAATCTTAAAGTCGTCCAATCATAAAAAAATACTAATAACAATGAATATATGTTACTGAATGTAGTTAGAAAAAAAAATTGAGAAGTTTAAAATGTTGACAAGCCCTAGTAAATATAAATAATTGCGAAAATATAAAATACTCCATTAATTAGAATGAATAGAACTAAATAAACTAAAACAGAATTAAAGCATAGCAAATAGACATGACAATAATTATAAATTCTTTTTTGTACACCAGATATTACAGCGTGGGCGGCTTTATCGTAAAAACATTTCTTCCAGGAAACCATGAGATAGAGAAGAGCAAACTAAATATAAGTGGTTGCAAGAAGTGAACATAAGAAAGATTCAATAAATACATTTACGATGTCGATGTAATATGTCTTGTTTTGTAAATGTCAGGAAACTATTTTTCGCACTCAATATACCAGCTCTTGAGGAAAATATCAAAAATAACCAGTTAGGAAGAACTAGTAATAATACTTGGATTAGGGCAGTAGGGGGAAGATATATTTCATTAAAATTTGGAGTTTTCATTTATAAAACTCCATGCAAATGATGACTATAATATAGTCTATCATACAAGCCTTTCAAATAAACTTTAACTCGTTCAAAGGAAATGTTTCGATACGCTAAAAGTTCCAGTTAGTATATTTTCAAAGTTCAAGAGTCGATTGCTTTCCCCTTAAACAAGTTTGGATTATAATACTTACAAAAGAATATCGTGTTTCATATCTGCAGAAATGTTGTACAAGGATAACGAGCAAAGTTTGCCACCATTGAGTCATTTCTCAGCACTTCTCTTTTAAATTTACATTGAGCCTACTCTAATGTGTATGGAATACATACACAAAGTGTCATTTGATTTCAAATGTTCATGAACCTGACTTACTTGCTACTTTTCAAAGAGTATTCAATTTAGTATTCTCCAAAGCAAATATGCTAAAATAGCTTTCTTATAATTTTGACTCATTTAGTAAGACTATTTGGAGATAAAATATTATTTACTGGTTAATTTGTCGTATATAATTTTTCAGTTGTACTAACTGTTTACAATACCATACTAATATTAAAAATGTTAATGTGTCCGTCTGTCTTATTGTTACGACTACACGACTGATCTACCTTAATAATCTACCTAATTAACATAAACTTAATTTTGATGAAATTTTGTATGTGGTATATTTGAATTCTAGTAGAAGGGCATACATTTTGAATACCGGGAAAATTTATGTTGGAAATATATTCCTAAAGTGAGGTTCATGCATAGTAGATTTACTGATTTAGTTTTCGTGTGAAAGGGAATCCTTAAAAATACATAAGTTCAAAGACTTTTTGATAATGAGGATGTAACTAAAAGAAACATTTGTGATTGTGTAATCAATCGTTTGTATATGAGGCAATATCACTATATACCAAAACATGCAGGTGTTTTAATTATATTATAATTAATATACCTGCATATATATATTCTTATGTCTGGGTAATGATTGAAGATTAGTCATATATATTCTTATGTCAAGGTAAAGATTGAAGATTAGTCATATATAGTCATCGTATTAGTAATACTTTGTTAACTGCAGATTTTATAATTTGATATCAGTAAGATAATAATGACTCATTCACAGTATATTCTTTAAAGGAGTAACTTAAAGCATATTATCATGTAGCTAATAAACATTGTATGGTACATAACAGGTGATATCAATTATCACATTACACAAGTTCGAAAGTTCATAATTAAGTTATGCAAAAGTTGGTTACACGCAAGTCGGTGTTAGAAGTGACACGTTCTTGAATAGCTGCAAGATGATTAATACGAGTGAAAGTAATTAACTTTCAGGCAATAACGATGTTAGATAGGGTCGCTCGTGATGGAATAAATTATATTTTACCTTTCATCATTCAGGTCATAGTCACTTAAATCGTCTTATATTCATTTAAAGTAAAGACTAAATTTTGCAGCGTATATTTGTTTTTGTTATAGATTTATATCGATGTGTAAAAATGCGCCCCCGTTAAGTAATAACAGAAAAAGTACAAATATACACAAACGTTTCAAATATTATTACAGGAACACAATTAAAGTTTCTTGTTCTTAAGTGAGGCATTCTTAAAACATTTACGAACGCAGATGTTATGAAAAAGAAAGTAATTCCAAATTTCCATACTTGACGAGGTTTTTAATTTCTGTAGCTTCATTCGTAAGTTAGCTTGCTATGTGTTTCTTTATTTTCATACAATTTTAAAATTTGTTTTTATTAACGAATAATACTGTTTATATTCAAAGGTGCGCGAAAATAATTGATTAAGAATTGGTTATTAAGTTAACAATATTTTGAATGAAAAGTGTTTTTTATGGCATTGATAAATAAGAATGCGCGTCTAGCAGCTAAAATTCTTCAAAAACAAATAAAACGAATTGTGAAATAGTAGAACTTAAAATATGTATACAATTATATTTCTTGCTGATATACCCTGAAGGTATATCGGACATTATACCCTAATATTCCATGATGAGTCGTGTTCCTATTCGCTGACGGAAGTGCAAAACACGTCATAGTAGTTAGTTTTATGACCAACATTAATAAATAGAAAGTGATGGTCCAGGGGTGCCATTGTTAGACCTATATAAGTAAAAATAATATGATATAACTTTCTTGTGGTATAAATAGTTTGTTAAGTAATAACAGAAAAAGTACAAATATCTAATACAAATGACTTTTTTGTATTGCTACGTGACATTAATTAATGAGGTAGACCTCACACAACGTTTGTTAGCATTGTCTGCTTCCTTACTCTGTATTCCAGTTTTAAGGGCGAGAGAGGCAGTGAAATTACTGGGTAATGTGATAAAATATCTTCATGTCACGAGATATCCGGGTAATATTACGGCTTGGTTGGTGGACCTGGTCAAAAAAATCACTGCATCCCACCTTTTTCTCGCTGTGTGCTCTGCGATACGTGTAGACTAAATATCTTTAACGAAATCCTATTAATTTTACTTATTGCATTTTTCAATTATTTAGAATTGATTTAAATTATTTAGCTTCTGATCTGATCAAAAAGTAACGATTAACAACGTTTAAATCTTTTTCAATAGTATTTATTTTAAAGCCGTTTAATCCGTAGAAGCAAAACATCACGCTTAAAGCAAGGATCGTGTTAGTAGTGATAATTCATGATGATATATGAACATACAATCACTGCAAGTGGCGTGCATTAAAGATGTATCTGAATTAGTCGATAGAAATTAAGCTTAAGGGAATCTCAACGGCATGGTTGTCGAAATAGGAGTCGGTAGATTTGGAACGACAGCATGCGCCCATGCGACACATGTGGCACCACACACAGCAACCCAATAACCAACGTGTTACGTCAAACTAATTCAAGCAATCATATCAAAAATGCATTGTGCTCACGACACTCCGAATATATACAGGAATCCGACACATAACTGTCGGGAGCAGTGACCCTGGGAGTCGTCTATCTGACTCTGTGAAAGGTTCATTCCTATTCCTGACATAAATTTACGAACTTCGCTAAACGGTATTAGTATAACGTAACGCATTATGTATTGGGTTACTGTGTGTGGCGCCATCGCATTGTGGGTACATTAGTCTCTATAAATGTTACCGGAAATGAACTAGAACGAATGTCTTATTAGTGATAAGAGAAGATGTTGGAATTTTAGGATTTGACGCCATCTTTGTCGACCCCATTGCACCCGCGCCTATATTGCCGGCGATTCGTAATTCTTTTACTAGTGGAACAGAGCAAGAGACCTGGTAGATTAATCACTGGGATATTTATTACCTTCATGACCTTACAAATCAATGGCATCGCAATAGAACGCACCGGTTGCGTATGTAAGAAAAATAAATTGAACTACCTGACAATTTATGAGGGACGGTGCCGCATGGGTTCAACGACGCAGTCAAAACGGAGCGCGAACCTTATGACTTAAATTGTCCTCTCATATTCAAGAGGCAACCGCTAACTTGTACTGAGGGAATGTCTACTCACGACAACGGATGCCCTGAATAGATCTCACATTGGGATCAAATTTCGTTTGCTTGTCAAGAGTGATTGTACTTATCTGATCTCAGTTCTTCAAGGGGTGGTGCGGTCCATAAAAAATAACCTCCAATCAAGATATTGGTGACAGATCATAAAATGATCTACAAAAAGGATTGAGAAATAGAGACAAACTATATGTACCGCTTACACCTATTAAACGCTACAGAAAGTATTGCAATGCATTATTAAAAAAAAAGCCAGACGTGATTATGAAAAAGAGGAATTCGCTAAAGCTGGTAAGAATCCAAAATGTAGTTGGAACGTAATAAAAAGCTTCACCAACATTAACACCGGAAAAACTCGTGGGGTGATGCTACGAGTTATTACACTTGAGCACGACCCCAAAAGAATCAGCCAATGAAGTAAATTCCTTTTTTTATTAATACTGGTAATTTGCCTGCTGACCGAATCGCCCTTGAAACTTCAGGCATTTCTATTAAAACTTCTTTTGATTGAACCTTGCTACCATTGATAACTCTTTTATAATGCTAGACACATGTGAAGATGAAGTTGAAAGGGTTATCTTATCTCTTAAAGCCGATAAGGCTGTGGGGTGGGATGGGATATCTGCGGGTTTACTTAGAAAAGTTACTCAATGTAAGACTTATGAACTACTTTAAACAGAATAATGTATTGTCGCAATGTCAGTTTGGTTTTTGAGCAAAGAAGTCAACTTCAGATGCATTTGTTAACTTTGTTGCGGGGGACTTAGATCAAGGTAGGAAAAGCATGGTAATATTCTTTGAATTGCAGAAAGCTTTTAAAACCGTTTCGATTTCATTGCTTATACAAAAACTTGAAAATCTGGGTGTAGGAGGCCATCAGCTTTCATTATTATCTAGTTATCTTAAGTTAGTTATATTATCTAGTTAGTTCTCTAGTCAGTATTCTGGGCCTGACTCTTTTCTTTGTATATTTTAACGACCTTTGTAATCTACAACTTTAAAAGGGCAAAATAGTAATTTTTTCAGAAGATACAGCTCTTCTTTTCTCTAGTAATGCTTAGAAAGATGTCTTCATGCGGGCCCAGAATGGTATAAACATAAATTGGTAGCTGGTTAAGAATAAAACTTGTAACACTCAACTGCGATAAAACAAAATATAGGATGACATATATAAAATTAGAGCACAATTTTGTATTAACCCAAATATTTCCCATTGCTCCTGCTATGCCTTAGAAATGACCAGCTCAACGAAATATCTTGGCATAATTGTTGACAGTAATCTGAAGTTTTGTTCACATACTAGAACTATTATATAGTATTAAGTGGTAGAATACGTAAGTTTATTTATGTATTTAAGAGACTACGCCACGTAGCTGACAGTACGAGTCGCCTTATGCTCCCGTTATGCTCAAATGCGTAAAAAGGCCTTCGCAAGGAGATTCTTCTTATTCTTGGGGCCGTATTTTTATAATGACCTCCTTATTGATGTTTATTGTGTTCCATCCAAAAATGTCTTGCTTTTTGTATCGTTTTTGAATAGTAGTACTGTTGGTATTTTTGTGTCTTATAAATTGGGGGCCTGGTGACCTGTAATACGGATCTCTGAACCTACACGGGCACCAGTCTCCCCGAATGATTTATATCTTTACATGAACATAACATTTATAAGCCTTTTTACATGTTTTCATTTGTGGAGAGAACAATAAAGAATTATTATTTTTACAGATTACGAACCCAGTTTGGGTTTATGATATTAGAATAGTATTTTTAAATCGTGAGCATTACTAAAATTCTATCGGGTTCATAGATATGTTAGCATATCAAATCGACAAATAGATTAAAAGAAACTTTTTTTTAACAGCTTTAATTGTAAAATATATAATATAACAGGTATAGGGGAAGTTAATTTAAGTAGGCTGTCACTAGAAATGAAATATTTGGAGAGAAGTTTAGCAAATAGCCGGGATTTCTTTAGCCACGGAGATTCTTAAAGTACAGTTTGCGCATATTTTGTTGTCTGCTAATAAGTCAGGTATTCAGCATATTAAGGAGTAAAAATGACAACATCTTGTATGCACGATGTATAAGGTCTTTTTTTATTATTTGAGGTAAACCTCATAAAAAGGTATTCTGCATTCTGTATTTTTACTGCCAAATAGCAGTGATTGCATTGCTGTGTTTCGGTCTGAAAGGTGAGAAAGGCAGTGATTTTCCTGGGTAATGTGGCATAATATCCTCAAGTCACAAGGTTGGCAACACGTTAGTGATTTGTGATTTTACGAGCGTCTATTGGTTGCAGTGACGCTAACTATCACGCGGACAGTATGCTCGTTTATTGACCTAGTTTTATATAAAAACAATAAGACAATATCTAATTCAACAAAAATAATGTAGCCTAAGTATTACTTGTACTTGATGCACTGCCTGGCTTAGGCAAGGTCAGTAACGCGCTAGTGATATCCTTGTAATATGACAAGCATCTAAGGACTGCGGTGACGTTTACTACCATCCCGGTCTGAAAAAATTTAAAAAAATCTGAAAGCCAATTTTATTGATGCAGACTGTAACTAACTTTGTATTCTGCAGACGGTGGCACCATTCATTCTGTGGAACAATTTCAAAGTTTCTATTACACTAGAAACAATTTCTAGCTGTTGACACGTTGAATATGTCAAAGTCAGTGGTTTCTAATAAACATACACTGACTGTGTTTGTTTTTTGGAAACCACATCATATTATATGAATTTTAGTAAAATATTGTAATCATACCTGCCTAATATGCAGGTTTTTACATTTTTACGCGAAAACGAAAGCCGAGTAGTTTTTCAATAATTGAAAACATTTTTTGATAATAAAATACTTGCGTTCTTTTGGACAAAAATTGTGCGAAAATTGACATAAGGAAGACAGACTGGATTACAGCTTTTGTATCCTTTGCCTTTACTATTTTGTGCCTCGCAGCTGAAATGAAGTAAAATTAATTATTTTTTTCTCATTCCATTATTTTAATCTTATTCATTGTCGTTTATTAACACACTCAGACCCTAAACGATTGGATTACTGGATTTGCCCACTCAACAAAACGATTATTATATATGCTGCTTAGTCAACGCCACGTTGCTGTCACAAAAAGTAATGCTACATTTCGACGCTCAAGCTAATTTTAATCCTCCTCTCTCGAGCACCAAAACGAATTAATTTTTTAATTATGCACACAATATCAGATATTATATATTGACTTGACTTTGTGGTGAGTCGCTTAAAGTACACGTGTTACGGATATTAGTCAACAGAAGAATCACACACATAATACTTCAATACATGTTTCTAGCACCCAGACACAGGACAATCACAAATATCAACATACAAATATTTGTCGTGGGTAGGGATCGAATCCACAACCCCTGGCGCTAAAGATGGGATCACTACGCCATCCTGCCTTATCTGTGCCATTGAGCTTTAAAATAATAGAGTTTGTGCGTATTAGTGTTTGTGCGTTTGAAAGCGTTCGATAAATAAATGCCATGTCAAACTACTTTTGAGTCGTTTTAGTAAGCATATTTTATTTTAACAACCCCTTTTCGTTGGTTTGTTTTTGCAATAAATTTTTAGGATGCGATTAATGCCCTGAATCAACTTAAGAACAAAAAGGCACCGGGTGATGACAGAATCACATCTGAGCTTCTGAAAGTGGGTGAAACACCGATACTTATAGTTTTTCAGAAGATCTTTAACACTGCCGTCCTCGAGAGTATATTGCCAGAATAAGAATAACGAAGCATAACGCTATTTTCTAAGGTCATTAACTATCTCGAATGTAGATTTGATGACTTCCAACCTTCTCATTAAACCGGTTTTCGAAAAAGCTACAGTTCCATAGACCACATTTTTACGCTGTGGCAAGTTAAATTAAAGACGGAAGAGGTTATTATGCTTGGCGTTTGTGAACTGTGAGAAAGCCTTCGAGTCGGTTAATTTGTAGGTTGTGCTTGAGTTTCTCAGCGATGCTATAGTGACTATCGGTAGATCTAAGTGTTAGAATGTTTATATGACAACGCCACTATGTCGGTTCGAGTACAGGAGCAGAAAAATAAAAAGGCGAAGGCTTCAAAAAACTTAAAGCTCTTAAAAGGGGCGTTAGACGGAGAGAAGTCATATCTCTGAAACTGATTAATGCCACTTTTAAAAAAGCTATCAAGCTCCTGGAATGACAAGGATTTGGAATCAACGTTAACGGCAAATACATCATTCTTCTTTGATTTGCCGACGATAGTGTAGTTAATACTTAATAATAAGATTTGTTTTGTTTACAATGTCTCGGTAAAGTAATTTTTAGAGACAAATTCGAACTTCCGGATACGTTTTAGACCTTCCTTACAAATTTTTCTAAGATGTTTCTTAAAATGTGACTATTCCGAAGATTGACCTTGAGGGTAATAGTAATATTTATTTAAAATAAAATACATTTGAGTTATGTTAATAGTAAAATAATTTTCTGACATCGCGTACGTAATTATTTACAAGCCGCACGCAAGTGCAGGTCCTTTAGTTAATTTAAAAAATCCAATTAAGTACTCAAGACCAATAAAAGGTTCTGAAATAATTAAAAGTTTAAGAGTTTTATATGAACACTTTCTAAGTTTAAATTTTGTTTATCTCTATAGGATATGATATCACAAATTAACTTTGTCTTCTTAATATTTTAATCAGAATTCTGATGTACAGAAGATTACTTAGATTCTCCTGGATTTTATTTATCACCTTAATATGTATTACTTTATAATCTAGCATAAAATAGGAAATAAGGACAAGTAGTAAATATAAAAGATTTATCTATGGTGGACCTTTGGTTGGATGGAGGATTCATTACTCATTCCTTCTGGCGCACTAGCTTTTAATGGTTTTAGATTGAACCAATGCAATGTAAAGACACAAACAGGACAATCTGAGTGAAACTAAACAGTAAACTAGATCAAAGTACTTCCATATTTGTATACAATGAAATGTATTTTTATATTTTAATAACATTATCTCAATTAATTTCCATATCATATTCCTACAACATCTCATACATTGACCTGACTCCAAGATAAGTTACTTATAGGACTTGTGTCACGGACATAAGAACAAAGATATCACAAATATAATACTTAAATACATATTTAAAACATCCGGACACAGAAGAATCACAAATATCATGATGTAAATATTTGTCCTGGAAAGGCATCGAACCCTTGGCGCATAAGATAAAAACACCACCATCTGCGTCACCAGGCACGTCTACATATTTATATTAATGAAGACACATAATTGTGATTGCCTGACATGACTTTGAGTTAAGTCGTTTGAAGCACTGGTGTTAGGGATAACAGAATGCCCAATAAAATACTTAAATAAAAACACACATATAGAACCCACGACCTTTGGCGCACAATATAGGAACACCGAGAGTATCATCAAATATAATATATAGAAATAAGAAAGGACCAGAAGGCTGTTACAAATTGAATATTTTATTGCATAATTCAAAGGGTCGGGTCAGAAGGTGCCCACCGTTTTTTCGCGTAGGCGTTACTGTAATCGCTATTTCTCCATTAAGATTTGGTTTAACAGACAATTTTATGTGATTTATTTTCACGGTACTACAAAGGACTTGTAAACAACGCGACAGATCAATTGATATAAATCGACAAAAATCTTCGCAGTCGATTTTAAACTCTATATATGACTCATTGAGTTTAAAATTGGTTGAACATCTTTGACAGAAATATCCCATATATTTGATTTATTATCTGTCTTATATAAGTCTGGCATATATGTACCTTCTATACAGCCGACAATAATCCGTCGTATATTGGCAGGATTGACATGGCTTTAGGCTCTTTCAACAGCAGAAACAAGCAGATAAATGGATAACCAAATACTTTTTGTTAAATTATTAGCGTATTTATATATTTTTTATGATGATTTAAAAAGGCTGTATATTTCAATGAAATTTTATTTATTTGTATAAATAAACGGCTAGATAAATTCGAAAAAAAAATTGCAAAGAAGTAAGTTTTGGTTATACAAATTATATTCAACAGTGTAGTAGTGTAAATTTACAGGTTGTCCAAAGTCTTGATGCTAGGAAAAATCCTTTTTTAATTCAATTTTCTCATTAACGGTTGACTTTTATTTATTAAATAACTCGGCAGAATGCCTAATTATACTAATCACAGATTACACTAATTGAAGACTAAACCCAAAAGGGAAGGCCTGTATCGCAAGCTTAATAAAGTATTAATGAAGATACCGGGCTCCTTTAGTGAGGTTTGCAATTGTAATGGAGTCTTAACCGTGACACCAATATGCCTTTATATGTTTAACTATGTAATAGATACACTTGCAGTAATTCGTTATCATCACTACATAATATAAAAGATAGTTAGGTAGATAGTTACAAGTCACGTCTGTAACTACA
>JACJUM010003085.1:11263346-11274982 GCA_020976665.1 Heortia vitessoides | reverse complement strand
GATTAATCGTGAATACACTTAAACACTGCCGAATAGCTTTTCTTAAACGCTGGCGTCCCACAAAGCACCGTATTAGCCCTGACGTGTATTTTATATCAAAGACATTCTCTAAACCCACGATATGAGGTAAACCTCATACAAAAGCCGTCTGCTCTGGTACCTCATGCTCATCCGTTTCTACCGTCAAACATCAGTGTTTGTATTGCTGTATTCCAGCTTAAAAGGGTGGGAGCGGCAAGTTCTAACCAAGTGGCACAAGGATCATTTTTGTGCCAAGAAATTGCGTCTCAGTAACAAACATGAGAACTAATTAAAATTTTGGTATCCTTGGGAAGATTTTATATCATTTTACTAATTTTAGGGGATGAAGTCTTTTATGAGTGAACCGATTTTATAGTACCATATTAAACTTTTTTTGTAGATGTTTTGTATTGGTTGCTATTGGAATACTAAATTTTGCATTTTGTAACTAATTAAATATTTGAGAGAATTATCAGATACAGTTAAAACGCACAACTTAGAAACCATTGAACCATCTTAAATATTGTGGTCCAATCCACATTCTAGATGACAGATTTATTTCCATTCACTACGAGAAACTTGACTGTTCCAAAGAAATTCCTTCAGGCGCCTTGGCAACAAGTTCGTAACTAGGTTACTTATTCAACTCCGAGTTATATACTTGATGAAATTTGTAATTAACGCCTTAAAAAACGCCTTAAAAAGTTAACCTTAAATACGCCTCCAAGAAAAAAACTAATGATGATATGCATTACTATTTACTCTCATAAATAAATCAGGTGAAGCGAGTTAATTTCATGTGGGATTTATTTGCCCGAATGACTGGACTACGGATGGAGTGGGAGCTTCCTCTGGAGGCATGAAATATCAATGCGACTAAGGCCACTTAAGAGTTAGTGATTATTGTTAACGCTAATTGGTTTGATATAACTGAAAAGGCTAACTAGGTCCAAAAGTGTACCTTTTTGTAAATGAAGGCCTACTTATTTAAATACTTAGTTGCAATAAATACGTTTATATCTACCTCTCATCTATATGACAAGCCTGATTGCGCAGATGTTAGTGATCCTATCTTCACCCAGGACAATACGATATATGACATATACGTGTATTTGTTTTGTGTCTAGGTGTTGAATATGTATATAAAGCGACTTCTCCCGGAGTCATGGGAGTACGAGATAGTGTGAAAATTATTTGTACCGCCAAACAGCAGTCTTCACATTACTGTACTCTGGTTTGATGGAAAAAAGAGACAATGAAGTTATTGAGTAATATGATATAATTTTTTCAAGTTAGGTAAGGTTGGCAACATCCTAGTAATATACTTGTGATAATACAATCTTCTATACGCTGCAGCGCGGAAGCTTAATGATACGCGGATGCTTGTTTGTCAACCTCATTATAGCACCCAAAGATTGTCCACTGATGGATGGACATAGGCTTCCCCAAGAAAGAGGATATATAGCCCATAACCACCACGTTAGATAGACGTGGTGGCAGCCGCAGAGCTGAGTATCGCGACAGGAATACTACAGCCCATCCCTACTTTATAGCATTTTAGGTACTCTGTTCCGGGTGGATATACCGCCATCTGTCGACGCCTTAGTCTCCTCTTACGATACCAGGTACAGGAAGAGATACTGCTCCACGGCAACGTTTGTGGACTTAGTTATTCATAAAAAAAGAATATGGTTTGAGAGACCGGGATACGTGCATGAGCAGGATTAGCGAAGGGGCATTCCTCGAGTGGCAACAGTGCACTGGACAATACGTGGACCATTCTGACGAAGAAGTTCAAAGAAAGCTGATAATTATTTTTTAAGTGACACATCGAGACCGTGAAAATAGAATTCTCAGTGGAAATTCTTCAGCCGGAAATAGATGTTGACCATCAAACACCTCTAATAATATTTGTTTGTTCATATTCCGTTCGTTCAATTAAACTCTGGAATTTAATTGGCAACTTGCAGGTGCAATTGGAGGTAACGACCTGGGTGAACCAATAACGACTTGAGTTAATGACGCGAAACAGGCTATGCTAGAACGCATACTGTATAGATTTCGATTCAATAATGTCTAAATAACATCCCTTATATAACTACGTAATATAAAAAGACATATTATGCGTATATCTCAGCATTTTAAACAGTTGATTATATTATTAATCTATATAAATAAAAAATTTTGTTTGAAATATAGGTATGTACTCGCATAACTCTAGAACGACTGGACGAATAGGTTAATTCTTTCTTGGTTTTGTTTTTAATTGACAGGTCAGTGTTTGTACGGATCGACAAGTAGGTTTAAATTAGAGACCTAAGAACGGAACAATAAGATGAAATTAAAGATGAAACCGGACCCGCGCAGGGCGCGCAAGAAATATAGAGTCTTATCGCCTCATTGCAAGATATAGGTATTTCTGATAATAAATTGAAAGAAGTATTGAACGAGTCTAAAAGATAGTTTTTTTGAGATAACTAAGTACTTACTATGACTTGCGAGCCATCACTTACCACTGCCCTACTTTACAAGAGTGCATAGCTTCATCTGTTTTGATGAATTTATTTTACCTTTGATTGATGGAATAGGAACTTACTTCTATTAGTAGGAGGTGTGACGGACTTTTGCTGGATAGACGGAGGTATGTGAATTTAATATCGTTGTACAGTCATAGTGAAACAAAAAAAAATGGTAGATGTAACTGACGACTAATAAAATAGGTGTTACTGTGTTCGGGACTCTAATTTTCCAGACGTCAATTCCAGCGCCACCGGGGAAAGGGGTGAGGTCACTCATTAATGAGCGACCTTTTACCCGATTTTACCTGTGAACCCCGCTGCGGCGACCGTTCTGGTAGGATTTGCGTGATCTAACCGGGATCAATAGCGATCACCCGAGGGCGCCTCTTAGGGTCGGTCTAGGCTCGGGTAGCCATCGTTGGGGATGAAGTTAAGTTTAGGTCTGTGTGAGCCTATCCGCACTAATGGGGTCGATTATTGCTCGTGGGGACACGTGGCGAACACGGCCTCATTCTCTACGAATTAAATGTGGATGAAGTGTATTTAATTATGGAGTTTCAAGGTGACAGATAGAGGTATTTATAGAAGTTATACCATCGGGCGGAACTACGCACTGATGTCGGTATAAACGTGCACGGATGAAAAGATATCAGTGTATAGTTGTTAAGTTGATTTAAGTCTAATTTTACAGTTAGTTGTTAGTCAAGTGATTACTAATGTAAGATATTATCACTCATTGCATAATATTTACTACTCTATTATACTTTTTTGTTGATTTTTTGTTTGTTTGGCAATATTTATTTAATTAAATTACCAATTACGTTTTGTATCTAAATCTATATTTTGTCCAACCGTGAGCTGCAGTCAGAGTATAATAGTACCTCCCCCTGTACCGGGTGTTGTATGAGAATACAAGACTACGGGGATGGACAGCAGCATCCCTGTCGGGTAGCCAAGCTGTACGATTGCTACCTAGACTACCAAGAAATTTATTTTCCCCCTTTTTAGGTAACTGAAGTAATGATATGTCTGTTTGTACTTTTACACGACAAAAAAGTGCGGGGCGTGATATATATATATATATATATATATATAGAAAAACTACAACTACCTATTATTAATAGAATAAGATGATAATGAGTCTTTTTATTTATATATCTCCGTGATGAAAATTGTCGTTGTTAGTTTTTTTTACCCAAATTCAGAGGTAAAAAAGAATTTTAGAAAATGTGTCCCGTTTCTAGAAAAAATCTTTTGGCAATGCTTTTCATTTGTGTTTTTAAGGTATTAAGCTTTCAGAAAAGTTGCGCATTCACAATGGGAGGTAACTTTTTAACTCCCATTTAAAACAAGAATAATAATATGGTGGAAAAGAAATAAATTTTTGCATTATGTTTTTCAAATGTTCTGTGAGAGTAACAGGAAAATCCACTTTTGTATAGAAAAACCTAAAAATACAATTGCTTTTTATACTTAAGAGTTTTCAACTGGATTTTTAGAGATAAATATTAGAGAGTGTTAGAGATATGAGGGCGGTATCCGATGAAAACGATGGGTATTTTATATCTACATATATCCTTTTGGCTTGCTTGCTACACATCGACATGGTTCAATGGACATCGACAAGTGCCAGCTCATTTAATCATAATCACTTATTTAAAAATATGTTCTTCACTTACAGTCTATTGCAATGGCTACTCTTTCTTTTCTATAAAATGGTAAACCCATGTGTGATTTATGATTACAAATGGAAACAAAAACTACGTTTTATTTATGTGACATCTATCACCTAAACATAGTCAAGTCTTCAATGACAATATCTTTATTCTTCGTGATTCTGTTACCACTCCGTTATCTGCAAAGTAGTCTTTCTGTGATGACACAAGATAACAATTAAAATACTAGCAAATAATAGTTTATACCAAAATGTGTAGTAAACATGATTATAATAGTGTAAATGGTACAACTCAACACATAACTTATTATAAGGAATTATGACAACGACAAGAAATCCTTCTTTACCATATTTTTGAACGAAGACAGAGACTGTACGTGTTTTACTCTTAAAAGGAAGTGCATTCCACAAACGAACGTCTTGAATCGTAAAGGATTTATTAAAATAATTCGTGGAACGCACAGGTATTTCCAGCATCAGACTCTCGATAACCCCACGGATTTCTCGGGGCTATCACACAATTTTAAAGATAACGAAAAGGGGGGTAGAACAGTTACCTTACCTTACATGTCCTGCGAAGTCAAGTAGAAAGTCATTTAATTCGAAATTTTGCAACATAATCATATCGTCGTTTAAGTTCTAATATAGCATAAGTCAAAATGTTGACACTTTGTACAATTGAGAAAACATTGCTCACGTTTCATAAAATCATTTTAAAACTAATTGCTTTTGCATTTAGTTGCTGCAAAATAGATTTGGTATAAACAATACACGGTATAAAACCTTATACTGCAGCATTAGAAACGTAATAATGTGTTACCATTGGATGTTAGAACTTATGCGACGATATTTGCGGTAACCGAAAATAATTTTAATGCAAAAAGCGCTCAAGGTTCTAAAAATGGTTTTCAGTCAAATCTAGGTAGCTGGCATCCGCATAATCCAGAATAAGAAGAAGAATAGATTGTGCTAGAGCAATTTGAGTGGCAAATGGGAGAAAGTTATGCAATAACAAAACAGCTTACGGCTTACTTAATTGGTTAGTCTTGGATAAATCATTTTTGAAAAGTCGCAAGTCCTTAACAGTTTAGCTAGATGGTATAAAGATTCCTTCAAAAGAAACTTGTTGTAAAAACTGCCAATACATTCTAGTAATCAGCCTGGAAATATCCATAATACTTATAGCTTGCTTACATACTTAAGTTTTGCTATGGTTGATACTTAGTCGAAAACTCCTGTTCCAGTCATTTATGCGGGTAAGATCATAATTTACTATAGAAATATCGGTACTAAGATCTGTAAGTGAAACCTAACAATACATTTGTATTTATCTGCATAAATATTGTTTTAAATCGAGTTAATAAATATTGCAAAAAGTATATTCAACATTTTTAAAAATAATGTTCACAAAAAAAAGAAGGAGAACAGCGTCCACCTTGGAGTGATTTAAAAAAATCTGGTTATGAAATTTGTTACTTCCTTCCACTATACGAGTCGTATCATCCTCTATATAATATGTTCAGTCATTTACGCGTTTACATACTCAGGCTTTAACGTACAGTCTATAGAATCTATTAAATTTTTTGTTAGACGTCTCGGTTATCTTGCAACAATCTTGAAACGGTTCCTGCAAGGCTGAACAGATCTTAAAATAAAGTTAAACCGATTATATCAAACGCTTAAAAAATATCCGTATTTATAATTCAGGCCGCGTACTTTTCGGGCCACCGTTATACCTGAAACTGTTTAATTATTTAAATATTATTTATGGAAACACATGTAATTGGAAAGACTTTATGCATTAAATACAGAAATTGGTGGAGTTTTCGTTCAGGACCAAATATTAATAACGTTTGGTTGGCTAAGATTAAATATAACGGAAATTGGCGATGGATATTTCAAATAATCAAATAAAAATTGTCACAAATTTTGTATTTTAACAAACCGTGAGGTGCCGGCAGAGTAGTATAGTATCTCCTTCTCCAACGTATCGTAAGAGGCAACTAAGGTACCAGAACCGACAGATAGTGGGATATCCACCCAAAACAGTGTGGCTTAACGGGTGGGGATGGGCAGCAGCATCCCTGTCGGGAAAGTTACGATCTGCAATTGCCAACACTTTTGCCCAGCGCGACAATTATAGGCTAAATTTTCCTTTTCTTGGGGAGGCCTATTTCCAGCAGTGGACTTCCATGGATATAGTGATGTATTTTATCAAATCAAGTCAGGGGTCGTGGGAACGGTCCCCCCTATGACAGCATTGGTGGGGATGGACACATAACATTTTTGTGTCCATTACGTAATGAATACTCGGTTTATTCTGACTGTATATATTCTATATCTTGGTATTATATTTGTGATTCCTTTGTTGTCTTATACCCGTAATACAGGTGATTTTAGCGACTTATATCGAATTCTGGTCAATGTATTACAAAAAAAGCCTACATTATGTGACTAAAAAATGCCTATATTACTATTATTCTAAATACAAATATTCATCATATCAAAATTTATCTTGGCTGGGAAACGAACCCACGACTTTTGGCACAGAAGACAGGATGTATACCATCTGTGCCATCGGGCCTAAGGAAGTAACGTCCTAGGGCTGATTCATAACGATGATAATGAATATGACATAAAAGTAACATAAACCACTCTAAGTTATATACTATTCGCGTACTGTATGTATATTGATTTGATATGAAAACACTGTTCTCGTAACTTTATCCATTATCTCCTGAATACATAAAAGTAAATATTGATCTCTCTGTGGAGTTGGATTACAATCTCGGTTAAATCATATAAGATTTAGTTGATTAATATCGAGAAAATCTTTGTGTAATATGATTTGAAATAATCTGTATCGACGAGTACCTACACATGTAAAGTATTAAATAAAAATATTATCATCATTATCATACCGCTGCTGGACACAGGCCTCCCCAATAAATAAGGAATTTTACCCAAAGTTGCTGCGCTGGGCAAGCGTGTTGACAATCGCAGAGCGCAGTCTTCGCGACGGGGATGCTGCTGCCCATCCCCGCCTCGTGCATTTGAGCTACACTGCTTCAAATGGATATACCGCCAGCTGTCGGTTCCGGTATCTCTATTTCCTCTTACGACACCTGCTGTTGAGAGACTATTCTGCTCCGCCGGTATTATAAATATAGTAAATAATAATATTTTAATTATATATATTGTAATAAAAATATACTAAATATCGTATATACAACTAAGACAAACCAAGAAAAATATTTTAAAAGAAATAATAAATAATGTAATTGGGTATTACCCAAGCATTTAAAGATGTCCCGGTACCCTTTTTCCTTACCGAGTTTGTTATTGTGTGACCTATCACGAATCAATGCTCGTAGTCAGATCCTTAGGAAGTATTTATTTATCTACTAGTTTAACATTGAACTTAGTTCTTCAGAGTAGTCCTCAAGTTTGGCCATTATCCAAAACTTGTTGATCGTGAATGTACACTTTTGCTCTTCTATTTAACTTCTTAGTAAGTTAGTTAATTAAAGATTGGAATCTAAATTTATCTTTATACTTTCAAAATTTTATTTGTTATTAAGTAAAACAACTACTTATTTAACGGCTTTATAACGCTGACAACATCTTTTGTAAATTTTAAAACTTTTGCCAAAAAAGTTCAATAAAAGTCGTTTTAAATCCGTTAAAAGAATAATTTATTATGAGTAGTAAATACGTAAATGATAGAAAATGTTATCGTAAAAAAGATTTTGCTAATTTTTTTTAAATAAACTACGGCGTTTGCCATTGTCCGGGTCAGATGTCCGTAACTTTTTTAATTTCTCGCCTCTTATTTAAAATGACAACACTGATCTTGTGAAAAGGCAACTTACAATTGATTCCGTCAACATTTTAAATGTTACGTTAATTAGTTTATGTTTTAGAGCTATTCATAGAAGAATACTGCGCGATTTGGAAAGAAATTTAAATAAATTGAATTTCGTGTGCTCGTTTATCATTATTTTAATCGGAAATACTCAGATATCCCTGTTGATATAACGAGCGTCTTTAGGCTGCAGTGACGCTTACTATCTGTATGTTTGTTTGTTGACCTGGTAAATTAAAAAAAGTTAGGTCATCATCATTTTCAGCATAGCAGGCGTAGAACGTCCGCTGCAAAAAGGCCTCCCCAAGAAAGGTGAACTTTTGCACGTTATTGCCTCACTGAGCAGGCGTGGTGGCAAACGCTTCGCGATAAGAATGCTATTGCCCATCTTCTCCCTGTTGCATTTAGCAACATGGCGCTATGTATTTCGGGTGGATATACTGCAGCTTTCGGTCGCCTCTTACGGCACTTGGTGCAAAAAAGGTAATTCTACTCCACGACGCGATGTAAATTTGAGCAAGCATATTTTTCAAATAAGCGGCAGCCCGCGGTTTAACCGGCGGAAAATATCTCGTGAAATAATCAATAATAAAAGTAGCCAAGTCCTGTCTCATATCTGCATAAGATATCTGCCAGTGAAAGTCCCGTTAAAATCGGTCCAGCTTTTTCGGAGTTTACCTCAAACTGACAGAGAAAAAACTATTAATGCTTTTATATATATATATTTTATATGTGTAAATATATTTTAATAATAATTTGAGTATATACAAAAAGTAGCTGACTGACTGACATAACACCGCATGACCTAATATATAAGTATTAAAAACTTAAAATATTGCACAGTTTCCTTTTTATAAAAGGAACCACGTTACTACCAAATCGTTACTAAGAAAAGTAAGTCGAAAAACGTGGTTCAAAGTTAGTAAGAATCTTTGCTGTTTTTGAAGTTATTCAAATAAAAATCATTATACAGAGTTTTTGTATTAAAATTAATAAACACGAGTAATATGTTTTTTGAAAATCACCACCTAATGGGGTAAAATGGGAACGCAAAGTAAGTATCAAAGTTAACTACAACTTAACGCGGATGAAACCTTGGGGCAGCTAGTTGAAGACGAAATGAGAATATTGTATATATATTTAGCCGAACTACTGAGACCTGTTTATGCAATAAAGTTATAAATAAATATAAACATGACCTCTATTCAAAACTAGTTTTAGTAATGGCTTCTGCACCTCGTGTCAACGTTGCGATTCACTTTCTTTGCCTTTTCTTCAATGGCTTTGTTAAATAACTTCTAAAAGGCTGGCGACCGATATTTCCGCAATATGCAAAGTTATTTATTTTGCTCTCTCTAGAAAATGGTATTTTCGTTTTTGCACAAAAATAGTTATATAAAATTGATTATTAAAATTCAATTAAAATAATTTAACTATGATCGTAATGATAAAACATCTATCCAATACTTTTATGTAATAATAATTCGTGTAATGTAAACGGTTGATGTTATGTGATGTTGATGTCATATTAAGGGTACTGAATTACAAAAGAATAAGCATTACTGGACCGTGAGGTGCCGGCAAAGAAGAATAGCCTCCCCCTTCAACAGGTGTTGTTATGTCCGATGTGTCTGAAGTAATCGACAGATAATCGTCCATCTGCGAGACCATGCTTTGCGATGTATATCATCTCGCAAGTTGAAGAAAGTATATAATAATAACCAACTACAATGTCGATTGAGTGAAATCGTCCGAAAGTGAGTTTGAAACTCACTATCAAATTAACCAGAAATTTGTCGAATAAAAATTAATAAATTAATAAATAATAATCCCATAGTTTCGTAAGATTTCAAGATTAAATATCAATATTTCTAAATTTTAATCCACGCTGACAGTTCCTTTGTGTTCTTACACGGTGTCAGCCGTGATTTCTCAATGAAGGTATAACATAATCTGAAACGATGCTTCTCAACCATATTCTCTACTGGAATTTGAATTTGTATTTTAATCAAGAAAATACTAATATTTGCTTCTTATTTTGCTTGAGTGACTGTTCACTTCTATTTTCTTTGTTTAAAAAAACACAAATTGTGAACAGTTTTGATTAAATTAACTCCTGTCAGTGTGTTTATTCAGAGTTTGTCAGCTTTGTTTTAATTTCGTAAATTAAACCATTGTAAGTAAAAGTACCACTCAGAGGTTATTACCTATCTTAAAATATTAAATAATTCTAAATATTTTTTTTAATATGTCTAGCTAAAATAAAATAAATTTTAACAACAATTGGTATAGGACTTTTTTTAACTCAAAAAATACGGAATCTATTTAAACACTCTTTTAACAATATATATAATTTATATAATTTTTATAAATACTTAGACATGTACACAGATGCTTACTGCATATCATAAATGCATGTTCGTGGTATACTGAACTTGCTTCATCTTTATTTTTTGTTTTATAATCAACAAATCTTATGGACGTATAAATCTATAGACCAAATTTGTAAATAACAAATCAATATGTTTTACACATCAAATAGTGATAACTTTTATCAAGATATTTCAAATTTTAATCCTAGTTTACAAAAACGAACTTGAAAATCTTCGCTTTTACCAGATACATTTATTTTAATTTGGTAAGCGGTAATATATCACGCAAGGGATAAATACCCGTCCCGGTTTGGGTCAAAGGTAAGCCTTAATAGTGTAATGTACCTACATATACTTTACAAATCGGGAACATGGTTTATTTAATTCAAGATCAGGCATTGTGCTTAGAAGACACACATTTGTGTAATATGTTTTTTTAGAAAGGATATTTGTACAATTTGCTACCAGATTCAGACAAGGCATGTGATCGTAAATCATGTTGTTTTTACTTTTAATATAGATTTAACAAAAGCGGTTAAGTGAACCAAGTGTCACCACATTTATAGTATTAGCCATACAGTGTGGCAGGGGCGGCGCGCGCGTTTAGCGGGTGCGGGCGGGCGCCGCCGATCGTCGGCTCTTCTGTCTTCGAGATGCCCCATAGGTTAGATCTTCTTTTGGGCCCTCTCGGTATCTTCGGTGATTTTACCAGTTGTTACCTCCTTGAATGTCACGCTCTGCAACAATCAGAGGTATTAATATTCGATAGGGACCAATAAATGCACCTGTGACCGAGATATTTCAAGCCTTTGATTCGATAGTGGTTATCTTGATAACACCAACGGTGAAAGTCTAGCGCATGTCACGCACGGCGAAGCGGCCCAGCTGGGTAACTCCTGGAACGACACCACGCACAGAGCCTTGAACGGGACTAGCATGACGATGTTCTTAAAATATGTTTCCCATCAAGTAAACATTATGTTCAGTTTAAATACAACAATAATAATAAACCTGTTTTGC
The DNA here is from genome assembly GCA_020976665.1 of Heortia vitessoides. Classification (NCBI taxonomy): domain Eukaryota; kingdom Metazoa; phylum Arthropoda; class Insecta; order Lepidoptera; family Crambidae; genus Heortia; species Heortia vitessoides. The sequence continues at coordinate 11,263,510 of JACJUM010003085.1, read as the reverse complement.
TTTTGTAATGATATTAGCACTTCCACACCCACTGGCGGACATAAGCCTTCTCAACAAAAAAGGAATTATAATACAACAAAAAAATAATTGCCGTAGTGGGTTATCGTGGTGTCAATCGTAGGCAGGGCATTTGATCTTCACTTGTTCTGTTAGATATTTGTCGC
>JACJUM010003085.1:11081440-11263336 GCA_020976665.1 Heortia vitessoides | reverse complement strand
AACCTTGATCTGATTTTGAGCAAGCGTCGGTAGGATTATTCTCATTTGTTGTATGTTTTGTGAAGGAGTAACAGATTATATTTGCAGTAAACTTTCGTGTCTAATAGTGCAACAAAAACGTATTTTTTAAACACATATGGACATTACATGAAATACAAGATTACTCTGCATAATACGCAGAACGGAAAATTATAATAATAAATAGAGAACACGAATTGCGTAATTCAATAAAAGCATTTTTATAATAGCAGCACTTAAAGTATAATGTCTACTGTTGGGCATAAGTCTTCCCAATAGACTTCCAATAGAACCGGTTATTTGTCCGTGCATTACGGTATGTTATCCTTGTGATTCTTCTTGAGGACGTCATATAGAAGCATTATTTTTTTAAGGTAATTCTAATTAAAATCTAAATAATTTTTTATCAATTAGGCCTATAGATATTTTTGAATAGTCAAATACAATACAATCGTAATCAAGTCATATGTGAGACTATCTGCGCATCGTAGCATCGTAACTTTACGCTAGAGCCACATGTTGCATCTGTCATCGTGCAAGCCTTTTCATTTTAAGCCTATATTGTTTTAACACTACCTACTTTAGCTTTGCATTAGATAATAAAATAAAATCTCGTAGCCAAATGAGGGATCAAATACTTTAATATTCAAAGGTAACATATTCTATGAGGCAATTAATATGTAATTTTTGCGCCAACGTATAATATATGTATTAAACGTGCAAATAAATATCTCTAAAATAAATTTTGTTAACTATCCTTTCGTTCACTGATAGTACCACAATTCCGGTCCTTCGTGACTCTATCAAATTATTGTACAAATATTACCAGTTTATTACTAATAAGTAATACTTATAAAAGGGTACAGTTTCGAAGTTCAAATAACGTATGTACTTATAATAGGTATGTAGTAGGTTATATGAGTTGAACATGAGGCATATTTTAAGCAAATTAGTTCAGATTTCAATTACAGTGTTTTGATCATTATGATTAGTATTGTCGTTTCTTAGTAGAACAGGTAAATCCTCTTCTTGATGTAATAATAATACTTATTTCCATACAAATGGACACAAGTAAAATAACATAACAAAATACAGTAGTAGAGTATTATTAAAACCAAGTAGTGTGCCATGAATAAGTTACTTGTATACAGATTTTACATGTTAAAAAAGCTTCTATCTTTGTAAATAACATTAACCTGTTAAAACCACATGCCACTGCTAGAGTAAAAAAGTATTTCCATTTGTAATAGACCTCATAGGAGATGACTGTGTACCGGAACCGACAGATGGCGTAACATCCACCCGAAACAATGTAGTTCATATACACTCCTCTGCATATGCACTCTGCACTTCTATGCATATGAATTACATTGGATGGATAAGATGGATGGACGGATGGACATGGGATAGTATTTGATGGATTATATTATCGCTCTAGGTTTGACAATCTCGCCCAGCCCTTACATAAATAAATTTATGTTCAAAAGTATATATTTTATATGTAGAAAGTTATTATGAAAGTCTGTATAATTTTCCTTCGGGATTTTTAATAAAAACATCTAGACACTATATTTAACAGACTGAATTATCTTATTATATTTAATTAGCCTAATGGACTGTATATTATCCATCTTTGTCTTAAAACACATTTCATGTGCGTAGTACCTTGAGATTGTACCCCGTTAAAGCTCTTTTAGGAGAGAGTTAGCTCGTGTGGCTCAAGGTACAAATTAATTAAAGTTCCAGGTAAAACAGAAATACCGTCTCTCCCATACTAAATATTATTTAATTACTTCTGAGCCGAGATTTCATGTATTCCATAGGAACAAAAAAAATGTTATCCTTAAATAAATTCTGACAGCCGCAAAAAATTGTTACTTCTTTATTGTTATTGCTATTTTGCAATTCACATGCCAAACCATAAAATGTTACATATTTTTATTTACAAAATTATGTTGGGTATAAAAAATATTTCGACAGAAATTTTTTATTTTTACGATTGTTATTTTTATTTAGTATGTCATTCTGTAATCCCTTACTATCTATAAATATTTCCATTGGAAACTGTATATTTATCCATGTCTGTATAAAGTTTCATTGAGATTAGCTTAGTAGTGCTTGCATAAAAAGGTAACGAATATAACACACCCACTTTTACGTTCACAACACTAATAGCAAATAAAAAAAAAATGAATTCTAACGAAAAGTTATTAAATTTGTGAAGTCATTCTCTTTTCTAAATTATATATCAATTCCTAAACAAAATAATAAAGGAAGTTACGTAAAGTATATTTTATAAGTCACATTGATTGCTAATTAATAATTCAAAATAAGATTTAGTTCAGTTGCGGTATAATTGCCGGTGTTAAATTTGCGATGACCTTAGTGCGTTTAAGCAACAAGCAGTAATAGTTTCCGTGCTTGGAGCTCGACATTGAAACGGTCTACTGGAGTTAAGGCAAAAATAGGTGCACGCGGCCTCTATTAACTCATGTTTGCATGATCGTTTTGCGGCCTCACCCGGCTAAAAGCTTATAAACAAATAGTGTATGAACTCGCAGTGACACGCGCGACCAATAATTCTGTATCCCGTTGTAGTGCGATATTCAGATCGAGTTCCTAGTACTGAAATATCTGAATGCTATGCGTAGATTACGCAAGCGTTTACATATTCGCTGTGTCGTGATGACTTTGACCGCGATTGAGGTGTTTATGTGGTATATACATATAAAAACACAGAGTTTATGTATAACTAAATACTTGGATTTCAGCAAGAGGGTGTCAGGGGTGGGTGTTGACATGCTGCCATATAATGGACGATGCATATCGACTACAATAACATTTATTTCAGACCAGTTGATTTTCTTGACGATCTTGACTGTAAATATAAGATTTAAATTGGTATAATTATTAAAAAATGTATACATAATTCTGAAATATGTGTTTCCAATGATATTTGTAGTGTTCATTCAGTCTATCGAGCTATCTGTATGTAAGCTATGTCAAACGCCATTAGATTAGAAAATTATAATCGTAAAGATTTTATGAATTTAAAATTTTCTGCATTTCTTGATTCGATATTCTCCTAATCTGTTTTTTTATAATAAACTTCTCCGGACAACAACAGTTGCAATAAAAATAGCCGATTGGTTCGCGTGTGAAATGAGATTTCATCTTTATATATATATAGATATCGAACTAGATAAAAAGCAAGAATACAAAAAATTATAAATAATAGCTTGAGGTCTATTGTTTTTTTATTTATATGACATTTAGCTACCAGCGTACGAGCAGTAAACAACTTTTAACCAGACAAATAAAATTGGTCAAAAAATTAAATTGTAAAAGGAATTCAGTAAATAAATTATGGCAACTGACACTGATATGAGCCAAGATGTATAAAATCTGTAATACGACAAAATTCTCTCATAAAATAAACTTTATGAGGTTGAAAACGTAAACACGTTTTTACAGTGTGTTTTATTTCGTCTCGTGGCCGAGGTGTTATAGCTTCTACACACTTCGCAAACATTTTATGTTCAATATTAAAATAAAACGCGTTTGATATGCTCCCACCAAGTTAAAGCTTCAATGTATTTTATATTTTCCTGTTCTGGAGGCAAAGCGATTATATTTTAATTCAAATTAAACTTTTAAATATACTGATTAAAGATTATATTGCTGCCGCGCATTTAAAATTTGGGATACAATGATGCTGTGTTGGGGCTCGATCCAGATAATTTCAACTTTAATCCATAATTCAAGCATTTGAGTCAATCGTTGATTTAATTAGGATCGTTGCCAAATTTTGGGGAGGAGGGGGGACTGGTACCTCCTTTAGGCGGCTATTCGAAGGAGCACTTAATGGCTCAGTATGAAATCAAGTTTCTCACTAGCTTACAACTTTGCATACAATATAAAAACAATAGAAAAGTATTGAAACACGCAGTATCCAAAAACGATTTCCCAAAAATATATAAGGTGTAAGCAAGTATGACGATAGTAACAACTTTTCAAGTTAGAAGCAAGTAAATTTTGTAATTTAATAACGGTGCTAACGTAAGCTGTATAATTAAAAAGCTAAATTAATATATTACAAGATGTTCTACAAAATTATGAAATTTGCAAGTTTTGAAAACCTTGAGGTTGCTAGGCGCGTAGTTAATTAAAATAAATTTATGAGATTAGAATTCATTATCTATTTTTACTTAACATAATTCTAAATAAAATTAAATATATACCCCAAACTTGTATCCGTTTACGAATAATAAACTAAAATACCCCTATAAATTACTAAAACAAATACTATAACATAGCTTCTGTAAATATTGTTAAGCATTAGTGGTAGTAAGAACGTCACTAGTTTGATACCAAAATTCCGATCGTCTGTTTAACTCCGGTCATTGCTTCGATTGAATGTTTAGGTATTCGACAAATTCCATAATTTCAAATCGTAATACATGCTTTCAAGAGTTGAGCACCGTTATAAATAAATGCTTTATGCTTAAGCTCTGCGGCCTAATTTAATTTAAACTATTGTTTACTAATATTTATTGCGTATTTAGGAAACAATTTTATGTAGCCTATGTCCTGGGAGGCCTATGTCCAGCAGTGAACTTTCAATGCCTGATATGATGATAAAATTATCAACAAGCGTTTTAAGCAAGTCTTCTTAAAATCTGAGAATCTGTGAGTAATCGTCGGAACTGGTGAAGTAATAAAACTATCGTTTGATTTGTTACAGTAAATACTCATAAAAGGTTCATAGATCTTGAGCACTCGAGTGCTCTATGGATTAAATCGAGTCTTAAACAATATTAGACATACATAAATCAACGCGATCAAATTCCAGGGGAACAGTGCACACGTGCCACCTTTTCGTTTATTAATATTATATAAACAGGCATGAATATGTAATTTTATATTTTCTATAAGTTATTAAAGTTCGTCTTATAATGTTATTCATACCGAAAGCGAAATAAATAATCCTTTTTCGGCCGATACATCACCGGAATATCTTATTATTACGAAAGATATCAGTTGATTATTCGATATGTCATTTATTCTCATTCTTTATTTACCATTGACATTTTATAATAACATAATTCATCGTTTACATGCAGTAGGTTTTTCTTTTAGACCGAGTTAAAATAACTAAATAATGGAATACATTTAGTTATTTTGAGAATTTGTAAGTAAACTTGTGTGAGTATTCTAGTATATAAATTTCTATACAACAAGATCAATGCAGCTTTGCTTGTTTTAATGGGCCAAAACGTATTGAAAAGGACACGAAAGCTTTTCACAAGGATTGGCTGGTATGTATTAGTTCGAACACTGACATATGGTAGTGAATGTTAGGTATGGCAGAAAAAGCATGCGAGTAGATTAAATGCTGTAGAAACGAGATGAGAGCACCAGTAGTACCTATATATGGTGTAGGTTTGAGAGATAGATTAAAGAATAGTGCAATAAGAGATGGATGTGAAGTGAAGTGAAAAATTATGTTGTTACAACAGTAGGGAAATGAAGGGATGTTTTAGCCATGTAGAGAGTATGGATGAAAGTAGACTGCGCAAATAGGTAGAGCACAAATAAACTGAAGAATAATAAGATAACTTAGGCAAACATACCTTCCAAGAGGGGAGTTGTGGACGAGCAGCCCCAGGCTGCGCTGAGGCGACTCCGGCGCTCGGCGCCTTTTTCGCGATATATATACGCCGCCGATAAATATCGGCGGGTCATCGGGTTGCGGGAGAATTTTTTTTTATTCTCTACCCACTTTTTCTTTTGTAATTTTTGCGCAAGCTTCTGTGGTAAGTTGAATACAATACAAATTGTATTGTGTTTAATAATACAATTTGTATTGTTTACATCTTTTGCGGCTTCTTACTCGTTGCCCGCGTGTTATTTCAAGGCGTAGGGCGCGTTTGTTTGAACGCGCTATGCAGGCTCCTGGGGACGGTTTCGTGGGGGCTAGCTTATTCATGTTGATCCACTGCTCTTAGTTAGGGTTATCCAGGTCTTAGTAGGGTTGTCCTCATCAGAGAATTGATGTTTTTAATCGATGCCCTTCAGGGAATTGCGGTCTCAGGCTTGTGCCCGGATCTTGCTTGATCTCACCGGCCGCGAATTCCCGCTGGTAGGCTTTGGTGTCCGGTAGTCAAACATACCTTAACTAGATAGAAGAGGTTTAATATCTCGAAAAGGGCCTTATACTAATGCGAGAAAAGTTCTATCCATAGTGTCTGCTTACCCCGATGGGAGACAGGCTTGTTATATGTACTAAGTGTATGGACGAATTTTCTCTTAATGATAGATAGTGAAGTAAATTTTTTATTAACTAGACCCAAAAAATGAAAACTGATTTAAAAATTTAACGATAAAGCTTTTATCAAATTTTCACTGTAATGAAAATTGCTATCACAGTGCTTTTAAAAATATAAGAGTTTGCATGCAGTAGCATATGCAAACAGAACCCATCCAATATTAACATATAACCAAGGAAAAAAAGATGAATTTATTACCAATATTTTGTGAGGTACATAGAAAAGTCACAGTCATAATTTGTGATTAGAATATACATTTAAGAATACATGTAACATTGACTTAATAGTTGCAAATAAATAATTATTGGTGTGAAAGTAATAAATAGATTTTATAAGTATTTTTTAAAAGTTAGCGATAAAAAACTTATTTTAGTAAGATACTTGAAAATTATATTAAAAAAAATTGAAGTTATAAAAAGTATGGGAGATAACGTTTGTTTTCTTAAGAATATATTGTCATTATATGGCCAATTATTTTACTGATCTACTCATTTGTAAAATTATAAAAATGTACTAACATTAATAAATTCTTTCCTATTTTAGTCCTCGTAATTAAGAGCGGCTCGCGTCAGCAAACATTGTGAGAGGACACTTGATCCATACGGGGGACGGGACAACCAAGATTAACAGCACTACTGTGTGCTATGTATATATGCAGTGACATTGGTAATGTATCGGATCCGATAATGTTCTAAATTTAATCAGTGGCAAGTGGTGGGCTTAAGTGATTTAAGATTTAAGAGAGATTTAAGAGTATAGTAAGTAAGATATATTTTTTAAGTTTGTTATTTGATTAAATATTGAAAGTACGAACCGCTTCATGTGATCAACTATATGTTTTCTATAATTGAAACGCTGGACAGGCGTACGAATTGAGGATAGTAGATTCGGGATGGGTATATGCAGATGGTCGAGTGTTACATTAATCATCATCATTATCATCATATCAGCCATAAGACGTCCATTGCTGGATATAGGCCTCCCCAAGTAATTTCCAATAGGACCAGTTGAATGCGGTCTGTCTCCAGCGCGATCCTGTGGTTTTAGTCAAAACGTCTGTCTATCTTGCGAGTAGACGCCCTACGCTGCGCTTGCCGGTGCGTGGTGTCCATTCCTGAACATAACGACTCTATCGATTATCAGTTCTGCGCACCAAATGTCACTAATAATTATGAGTAAGGTTACATTAATAATAATAATTTATTTATCTACTCCAAAAATAACATGAAATCTTAACCTAATTGCAACAAAGACAAAAAGAAATAAAAAATACCGGAAGTGCCAGCAGCCGTGCTAGTGTTATAGCTAAGCTGTATGAATAACACTTTATTAAAATTCCTCAGAAATGGATTAATTTCAGATATATACAACGTCAAATAAAATAAACTGCATTTTAAAGCTTTCAACGAAACTCTTATTAGTGTTGACATCTCCCCATTAGTCTCCTTTATGTGGTTTAACATTTTATTGAACTATTCTATTTCTGATATTTCTGTAACATATCTGCAGTTTAAAATGCTGTGAGTAAACATTATTGCCGTAAGGTAACGGCAGAATAGAATAGTACCTCCCACTGCACCGGTGTCGTAAAAGGCGACTGAGGTACCAGAGCCGATAGATGTCGGTGTATCCATCCGAAACAGTACAGTGCGAATGCACAGGGCGAGGATGGGTAGTGACATCCCTGTCACGGAAGCTGCACTCTGCGATTGCCTACACGAGTTCCGAGCGCGGTTATAATGGGCAAAAAACCTCCTTTCTTGGAAAGGCATATGTCCAGCAATGGACTTCTAATAATAATGATGAAATATTATGTATCAGTTTTTTATAATGATTTATATACAAATTGATTGCCAAGCTAGAAAGAAATTAAACAAAGAGAAAGAGCGTATCATGGAAATCTTTTTCACACTTTAACTTTAGAACTACAAACTCCGACTGTTACATATGTACAGTTCGGTTTTTTCATACCCATTATTATAACTGAGTCAAATAAAAACAAGTAACGCATTAGTTTTCGACAAGCAAGGTAAAGATGTAATCTGTTTAAAATACAACTCCAGAGCTATTGGGTTGGGTTATTTCTTATATTATTTATCATCTTTAGGACAATATATGTATTGTAAAATGTTTTGATAATTTCTAGACGCTAGATTACACACTTAAGATATTTATATATTAGCACCTTATGCACTATATACAATTTATTTAAGAAGGGTAACCATCACATAACCATGATTAGGGCATTTTACTTTTTTAACAGACAATCTTAAAATGTATTGCTAACAATAGGATTACTTTTACTTCAATGTCACCAATGTGTATCAGAATTTTTTTTTTGCTATAATGCCGCTTGACAGTATGCGTCACCGCAGCCTATAGACTTTTGTAATATCCCTAGGATATCGTTAGCGCGTTTCAAAACTTGTATCTTGAAAATGTTATGTCACATTACCCAGTAATTTTTCTGCCTCTCTCATCCTTCAAACCTGAACACAGCAACATGAACATTGCTATGTGGCGGTTAAAATAAGTGAGAGTGAGGTACCAAAACAAACGACCTATATATGAGGTCTTCTTCATGTCGAGTAGAGTTGCATAGTTGTAAATACCGGTCACAATATTTATGATATCAATACATATAAATAAAATTAGTGTTTATAATGTTAAAATAATTCTTTTTACTAAATGCACATTGATATAAACGCGGTACATATAACAAATTAAGTTTTTTATAATTTTTTTATGTCGATCTGTTTGATTGAGGTAATATCTGAGATGGCTGGACCGATTCTGATAGGGATCTCACTCGCAGATAGCTGATATAATAAGATGCAATTAAGGCATCATGACGTGACAAACATCACGCTACGAATAAATAGAGCGGAGCATCAAAAAAAATGTGGCAATTATGGGTGAAAATATACGTTATGAAAGCTTTCTTTGCGTGTGCTGCGTATACGGTAAAAGCTACACAAAAATAATGTAAAAACGCGGACGAAGTCGCGGGCATAGCTAGTCTTAAAATATAGATACGTCAGTTCGTCTACTGTAAAGGCGTTTACTTGTATTTTCCGCGAATATTAGACATTAACCATACTGGTACAAATAAGCAACATGACTATTTTGTATGCAATTATTTTTGTATTACCTTATTATAAGGCGAATTTTAATATTGGATTTTCAAGCGTGTCGAACCCTTTTTATATTTAAGTAGTTCCTACCTAAAGTTACATTAAACAATATCTTTTAACTTTGCAAGCCCATATTTTGCCCTAAGTTAAGGGCCTATGTAATAACATAGTTTGAGAACGCCAAGGGTAGTTTGCCTGGGATTTCTGTGTATTTTTATTAACCCTCGGTGTTATATGGTTTCATATTCATATTTTTAAGCGGACCTCTTTAATCTTTTCTGCTTAGATATGATTTTGATACATTTATCATCATCATGAATGGCAACGTGACTCGACTGAAATGTTGCCTCAGATTAATGTTAGGGTATTTTGCCAGTACTCACATATGAATAAAACTGTGACTTGAATTTGAAGATATGTGGACCGAGAAAGTTTTTGTTACAAAGGAATTTTTCAAATTTAGATAGAGGTAGAGTTAAGCTAATAAATATTCAGAAACGTACCTAGCATTCAGTGAAAAAGAACGTATAGGATTTCCGAAAAGATACAGATCGATTTATATTTTTTATTTAACTTTTTTTTTCTTGTAACTAACTTGTTTTGCGACCGATTACTGACAGTATTATTATATTAAGGAAAACCTGTTATTGGCCTTAGGATTCATTATGTATACGTAATTGGATGGATATCGTGTGGATATTGTAACTGGCTAAGCCTGTATTCATGATTTTGTGCAAAAGTAATATACTAAGAAGTACCCCTGGAAATATAGTAGCACAAACTGTCGATTTCGGATACATAATTGGTCAATATTTAAATATCTCTTGTTATTTTATGAATGTTCGCCGGTTAACCGTCATTTTACAAACAAAAATTGTATAATCTATTTGTGGAACTACTCCATATAACAGTTGTAGGCCTCTAATTAAATCACGTCAATATGGCTGGACGTAAATTGTGTATTGACGTGTATTTTCAAAAATAGTATCGTTAAATGTTTCTGCCGATCGTTAATACTTATCGTGGCCTACTTTAAAACGATTTTTGGTCTCCATTTGTAGTAGCGCATTATATAAAAAGGACTGTAACATTATCTGTATAAAAACTTATAACAATATACCATTAGAAATCCGGCAATTAATAGTTTGGTCAAGACCGCGGAAATGTCTGATTGATAAAAATTGTAGTTTCATTGATTTTTTTTAAGATTCACTAATCAATTCAATACTGTTATTGAAGAATTTATATTTTCAGAACTGTAGAACTGTAAATTATAAACATCTTATGTCTCATGTCTTTGCAAATAAAGAACTAAAATGCCTAACGTTATGATACAAAATTCCATAATCAAAATTTATTTATTTTCAATAAAAACTTCGTTTAATTTCATGCAATCAAATTATTCCGGATTGGTATAACGCACTTTTAATTCATTGAGTTTTAATGATTGACGTTATGGTTAGATTTCGTTTGCAAAAGTTAAAAAGATGTCAATAAATCTTTAAATATACATATTAGTTTCAATAAACGTTATCGTGTAAGTCAGAGACTGTCTCTAACTGTACTTTCAAAACTACAGACAGATTACGAATAGAGATTTACGCATGCAGTTTTAACCTAAAAACCAAAAAAGAGCAACGGCAAAATAGTTAAAAACAAGTATTTAGATAAGTAGTAAAAAAAAAATATAAATTTAATATATAAAATAAAATATAATAACCGCCCTTCATATAATTCTAAAAAAAAATTAAAAAGGAAATATCTTTGTTTCTGTTTTTAAAAAGCAGCTAACAACTCATCTTGTCCAGTTGACTTGTAATTACCCTGAATAAATAACCTTAAGCTTAAAACAAATATTAACATATAACTTCTTTCCTTATTTTGTTATTATATCTTCGAATACGCAAAAAATAATTACTCCGAGGGATCTATCATGTAATACCCGGTCATTACGAAAAATGAATAATTCATTATGACAAACCGAAAAAGAGGTCGTAATAAATTCTCTCTTCTACTCAAATATCGCGTTACCAAATTAAACCCTTTTTTTCTATAAATCAACAATGTAATATAATTTTTAATTTGAAGTAATGAATTGTTAAGAAATATAAAACGATTTATTCGGTATCTTCACCTGTAAAAGAGTACGAGGCTTTTTTAATTTATGTACCTAAAATAATTGTCAGATTTGTTTTAATGATTTATATTTTAGTAAACCTCATATTTTACTTATTTTTTAACGAGATGCACCGGTGGTTTCATCTACGTTATGTTGTAGTACTTTTATACTAAGTTTAGTTAATTTAGAGAAAGTAGAAAATTTCCATTGTCTAACCCTTATAGTTTAGGCCCTACGTCAGTATGTCAGTCAGTCAACCAGTCAGCTAGTCAGCCTTTCAGCTTCTCCTTATATGTATATTTGTAAATATATATGTATCTAGAAACTAGGTAATTAAATAGATGTTGTCCTGTTTTAGCTATATTTACATATCATTAAATAATATTGCGACTACAAAATGAGATATAAACTAGTCCTCTCATTATAGTACCTCCCCCTGTACCAGATGTCGTAAAAGCCCACTGATGGCGGTTTTGTCCAACCGAAACAGCGTGACTCAAATTTACAGGGCGGGGATGAGCAGCAGTATCCTTGACGTTAACCTGCGCTCTGTGATTGATAGGTCCAAAACTGATATGACGATGATATGATATGTATGTATCGATTGACACCGAGGTGGTTGGGTTAAGGTACTTGTGTTACGTACATTAGACAGACAGAATACTTAAAAAGCAACAGAGTAATCACTAATATAATACTAAAATACATATAATAAACACACAGACTCACAACAAACACAAATTCATCAATTTAATATTTATCCTGGGTGGGGATCAAACCACGACCTTTGGCGCTCAAGTTAGGGACACTGCCGAATGCGCCATCGGGTTCGTCAAAACAATAAACAAGACGTGTATAAAAGATTTATTCTTATAGCAGTATTAAGCATGTATCAACAAAATCGATTTATTGGAAAAGTATGACGATCGGCCGATGAACTCTGACACGGCTCCTCGTCGGCCACTTTAACCAATATGTGGCGACATGTGTTATGTTATTATATATCTAATATGTTCACACAGGGGTTTATAAGGATTGGGCTGGGATTGTTTTTGCTTCGCGATAACCGATTCGTTCTTATGAACATTGTACTTATGCTATCTATGGTATTTATATAATAGTTTTGGCTTCTCACATAAATTAATAAGTACAGTTTTCCTTCTGAAATCTTCTATTCCGGTGTCTTTGGAAATTATTATTGGATGATTATTATTTAGCTAGTCATATGCTTCTCTGGTGTACCAGCAGAGTTTGACGTGAGGTACCGGCATAGTAGAATGGTACCTCCTAGTGCACCAGATGTCGTATGAGGCGACTAAGGTGCCAGAACTTACAGATGGCGGTATATTCAGGCGGAAACAGTGTCGCTAAAATGGACAGGGCATCGATGGGCAGCAGCATCCCCGTCGCGAAAGCTGCGCTCTGCGATTGCTAACACGCTTGCCTAGCGCGGTAATTATGGGTAAAGAAACCTCTTTTTTTGGAGAGGCCTTTTTCCAACAGTGGACTTCCAATGGCTGTTATGATGATGATGATGCATCTCTGGATGGGATTAGGTGAATTTTTTTGACTAAACCTAACAGAAGTAGCGTCACCGGTACAATAGAAGAATAGAAGAACTTTAGATGACTGGAACAGTTCAGAAGATACTATACAGGTAAGTAACATAAAAATCCATTTAATTAGCATATACGCGTTTATGCTATTTGTGTAGGCCTCTTATATTTGACTGGCTGGATTATAATTTTGGAATAAAGTCATCATTTCACCCAGTTAAGTCATATATCTATGAAAACCAGTTGAATATTATTTGTATTAAAATAACAGTTACAATTTTATATAGTTATTATATCTTATACTAGTTAAAATGTAAAAAAAACTAATAAGAAGTCAAAATAGAAAACGGTGTAATCGACGCCTACATTATCTTTTTGTTTAATCAAAATAAATCCAGACAAAGGTTGTATAGGTGATAGACCAGTCGTTTACTCGTACACTTACGTCGTCTATGATCATTCTTTTCGGCACACTGACAATAGATTTTTAATCACTTTGCTTTGAAGAATCTTTGTATTAGTCATAACCCAAATGTATTCTATAAATTATAAACAAATAACATAATAAGGATTATTTTCTTAATTGGAATAAAGAGTAGCTTCAAAATGAACTAGACTTTGTTTTTATTTGCTTTGTTTAATTACATTTGATGAAATTAATATAAATACCTTGCTGCTTGATAGAGTTGCTCCCTAGATCTGTTGATATTAATATCATATTTTAATCATATTGCCCAACAGACAATATGATACTTTTATCAAATAAACGTAAACTCATCGTCAGGGACACTTTTAATTTATTATGTATATATTTGTGGATGATGTGATAAACATTGAACATATATATATATACTAGTTTTGTGCTCGTCAAAAAATTAAGAATTGTATAAAAATAATGCTTATTAAAATAATATTAACTAAAAACTACAGATGATGATGATCATAAGATGATCCAAATAAATTCATCTAATAGTCGACGTGCCTGTTCACAAATTAGTATTCTGTGGGCTATCATTTATTATTTGCCCAAAATTAGTGTAATAATGTTCAAGTAAAGAGGAACTCTAATGAAAGTGTCTCTTATAGTGACTGACCCAATTAGAAGAAACAAATTAACCCCGAAGAGGGTGCTTGCCATTTATTGAAGAGGCGATGTCAACGAACAGGCAAAGATAAACTTGACCATTCAAATTTATTGAGTATGCAGGCTATTTATTACATTATAGCATCTTAAAACAAAAGCCAACAGGATTACCTGTGGTAGATTTGTTATAAAGGTAGTCTGCATAAGTACTTCACTCACGCCTATTTCCAAATTAAGGGGTCCGATAAATAGGAGGTCCTATTACTTCCATTCGATTAGATACCAGCACGAGAGATTAACGCTTAAAAACCTCGTACAAACCTGGGTGACACTTTGTTTTGATGTGACGTCACTCCGCCTGTGTGAAGGTTACAGATATTTAAAACGCTAAGCAACGTTAGTTGTAGCGTAAATTTCGTTTTCAAAAAACTGTAAAACACATTTTAAGATAATAAAACTACATTAAGCTACACTCTTTGCAATAAAAAAGTAGTTTTATTATGAGTTTTGAACGCATCCAATACACTTATACATAAGAAAGAGATCGAGGACAGGGCGTGAAAAACGCAGCAAAATGTGCCTCCGTTCAAGGGCGTGCAAAGGCTGTCAGTGTATTTGTCATCACACTGTACGCACTAGCAAAGTCACTGTCCAGTCTTTAAAAGTATACATTCGGTCCAAAAAGTGCACGTATTTTCATGATCTTGTTATTTTTCATATATCCATTGAAGGGTTGCCAAATACAAAGTTGACTGGCTGCTGTCATTGAAAGCGTAAAAGCGTAGTGACGGCCACATTTATCACGTCGCCTGTCGCTGAATTGGGTTGAATATGCCATGTAAAGTTTGATGGTGCGTGTCACAAGGCATGGACGAACTTCAAAACGAGTAGCAAAAATTGGCTTACAAAAGTTGCATTAGTCTAGTTCTACCGTATGACAAAATTCATGATATACTAATTAACTTCAATGACAATGGTCACGTCTACGTGCAAAGCGAATGTAACTATGGGCTGGAGATGTAATAGTTATAATAATGTTCTTTCTTTATTAGGGTTTCAGTTTTCATCTTGCAATTTATTTTGAAATCGGATATATGCACGGACTATATGTTCCAGGTCTTTATTTATTGATTATCATAGTGGGTAATTACTAATAAATGATTCTTAGTTTGTATAAAGGCTGTAAAAGAAGCTTAACAAACTCGGACACCATAGTTTCTTCTGATTGATATAATTCTTATTTGTTATATAATATTTATAAAGATACTTATTTGAACGCATAAAACGCGAAAACTTACGTTCTTAATAGACAACTCATTTTTAATATTTCGTAGCTAACAATATCGTTTTCACAGAAAAACAAAAATACCCTCTGTCCCGGGCACAATTTGTGGTGCACAATGCGTGAAAAACAAAGGCTGTTTCCCCGAAAATATATTTTGGAACAACTCTCAGTCTGAGGAAAGGAAAGCGTTGGTTTCTTATTTGTTAAGGTTTTTACAACATGTATATAATATATATATATATATATGGGATTATATATGATATCATATATGATACATGGTGCAAAAGTAGTTTTTTAAATATTTTGAGTATCCTATTAGATACATTAAGATTTATATATGTATGTATGTTTGTTTGTTGTGCTGAGTGCAACTCAAACTTCCACCAGCTTATTGTCCTTCTATTCCATGTTTGTGTGATATTCTTGTGTTGTTTTTCTTGGTGCATAAAAAAATGTATATTATTATAAAGCGAATCTTAGAAAATGTAAAAATATTTTATATGCTAAAAATGTAGAGAGTTACAATTTATCAGAAAAAAGAAATATAAATATGTAATTCAAATAAATGAAAAGATATTGTTAGACATGACGCTGAACTTATACTGTATACAAACGTTGAACTTGTTTGTAATTTGCTGACATGTAAAATGTGTGGTCATCAGTTGGGATTGAGAGGTGTGGTCACATTCAACAAAATTAAACAAGTGTCTGCCGTCCGACCGAATTATTTAATTGCAAGGTGCGGCTTTGTAATTCTTACATTTTATCATATACGCCTTCATTAATTAAACATAAATTATATTTTTAGGATAAGAGTTCAAGATACTTACGTGAACTTTCTCTTTGAACTATCTGCGTAGCTTTGAAAGATAATATCAGTGCGTTTGGTTTTTATTTAATTGTAGCTTGTCGTTCATGTATTTTAAGTTAAGTCTAAATATTGTTTTTGAGTTGTTTTAAATTACGCTGATATTTCAAAATTAGTTGGAGTTCATTTTGTTTCTTTTCATATATTTCTTCTTTTGAACCTTAATGTAGATACACGATGGGCGTTGAAAGTTAACAGCTTTCTTCTGAAAGGGGCAAAAAAATTGTTTGTTGTCTGATGAGTAATTAATAAAGCAGTTTTTATTAATTTATTGGCTACTATCAAATATTATTTCCCTTACAAATGAAAATGAGTAGTTGAAAATGTATTTCTCTTTAATAATACAGTATGGTTATGAAATCGGATCAATATCTGTGATATTATATATAGGATAACCAGAAACAACAATGGTACTTTAAATATTGAGATACCATACACATATATTTTGTTAGAAAACCCGCGACGGTTTCCTACAGCTACGCTATTCTCAAACAGGTAATCTCCAAAAAATTTAAAAATTTGAACGTTTGCCTGCGATACTTATAACACTTATATACCATATAAATCTTATGTTCAAACATAAATTCATTTTATTTGACATAAGAAAAAGTTCATTATTTAACTATTCACATCTAAATTTTAACCAACGACTTATAGCCATCTTTTTTTTACACACATATTTCACTTACTGATACAACAATATTGTCAATACAAGAGTGCAGAAAAATTAACAACATACGAGACCTGCTAAAATATTAAGCTAAGAATCAGGGTTTAAGAAATAAAACAGCTAGTTTAAAATTAAAACAGATATTATTTGGCATTGAATGAGGTCAAATTTACAGAAACTCGTGCGTAGAAACAAATATACTCTTCTACAATTTATATTCCTAAGTATTATTTTATGATGACAAATATTGTATGTATTTACAGTTTCATTTGAACGGTGAAAAGCTAAGTTAATATAAAAGTAGTATACATAGAGATTAAAGTTAATTAATGACAGACATCATATTTTGATAGATCCATAATCCAATTTGGTATTTTACCTACTTAACATTACCCTGTTACATTTATTTAATTATTAAAAATTCTTAATATAAGATTACATAATTTTTGTTAATCTTCGTTTCCACCGATCACAATTTGACTGTCTAAATCTTGTAAGTTATATAAATTCGAAAAAAAATGTTGTTGGTAAAAACTAATACAATTAATTTGAAAAATATTGACAGTGCGAAGAGCAGATAAAAATCCAAAATGATAATTTGTAAAATTTTGATCTAAAATATGTTTAATGTGAAGCTATAGGTATATTTTCACTATACATTACAAATAATTTATAATAAAATCACTTTTTGGACCCTAGTATTAAAACATATTATATTTTGTCCGAAAATTTCTTACCTACACAATAACGATCTATTAATTTAATAATTACCGACTATGTTTATTTCTAGGTTTTGCGTCATGGCTCAAAAGACGCAAAATCTAGTAATGAAAATGCTTAATTATAAAAATCTAATTTATATTTTATTACTGCTTCAGATAATAGACATAAGTACAAAATTAATTATATTTACAATTAATTACTATTTATGAAAGAAGTCGTAGAGAGCTGATTAGGTACCTGTGAAAAGAGAAAACAATTTTATGTTTTTTTCTTTAAACATTAGTTATTGGATTTTATTTATTCTTTTCTAATTGTAACTTGTGTATATGTTTGAAGAGATGAAGATGGTTTAGCAAAACATATTTTCTTGTAACTGAGTGCTGTATATATAATAAACTTTATTGAATTAACTAAATTAAATTAGTGTTGACAAATGTGTGGTGCTTAATTAAAATCGATAAAACTTCATTAGCTTTCGACAGAAAGTAACTACTGCTCTATGCTCTGACCAATTATCAAATTAATGTTTTAAAATTAAAAAATAATATTACTAAATCCGCTGCAAAATTTAATAATAATATGTATATACGAAAACACGCCCATAATGTACGTTTAACACGTTCATAATGTCAGAGACTTCATAAAAGTTATTTTACGTGAACTACGGCTACTAGGAAGGAAAACAAGCAAACTGCCTGCCGGAAGGTAACGGTAATCATTAGCGCGTTGTAAAACTAATTCAGGGTGTCACGTTACATTACTTAGTAATATCATTCTTTCCTAGTCCCTGTCTGACTGTTATTTTTAGTTCAAGTAGTTGTATTATTATTATTATAGTATATTTAGTTCGCCGGCAAAAAAGGTTTTACAGAAAAAATTCGGACATGGTTATACGGGGCGTTTATAAATTGCTTTAGAAATCGGTGTCTGTCGAACTGAAAAAATGGTGACACCGAATAGTAGATCTTAGATATATATTCTAAGATCTACTATTCGGTGGCTAAGATGTACTATTGCCTTACAGGAAGAAATCCCGTATATTTGTAAAGTTCTCGTGTAGGGTATCTAAATGGTTTGTGAAAAATTACCGTAAAGTAAAAGTACCTCTTTAAGTACGCTCTGGTTTAATGAATTTAGATTTAGAGGATCTCCCAAATCTCAATATATGATAGAACTGATTTAAACAGTGAAGAATACACGATTTAAGAAAAATGGGTTTGCTTAGTCTTTTAATTTCTGAGCCATAAAAAGCAGTTTTCTCTTTTGCCCAGTAAAAATTTTAATATGATCATACCAATTGAGCAGTGGTTTTATTGCATACCATGGTACCGGAGGGATGTTGATTTATTAAGTGAAGAATAGGAGAAAGAATGAGGCGCACTAGATAGGCGTTTATGTGCTCTAATAATAATTGAATTTATGAATGAATGCGTTTATGGTTTAATGGAGAAAGTGATGGACAGTATTGTCTAAATTGAGAGTAAGACGGTTGTAGGAGATGTACCGTTTTATGTCATTTAAGAAATAATGCTCAGAATGCGATGCTGCTTATGCCCATGTTTTTCCACATAGATATGTGCAGTGTCATCAGCGTACGAGAAGACAGAGATCATTCGTATAGACGAGAAAGAGAGTAGGTCTATATTCTATATTTATATATTGACGGGCCTGACGGCGAAGATGGTAGTGTGCACCAAAGGTCATAAAAAATACATAGTCGTTGTAAATACAGAATTGTTAGATTCATAGCCTCAAAATGTTTTCAGATTCAGGTCTGTTTCAAACAAATGCTCCGGCTAGGAACTACTGAAACAATTTTTTAGCACAATTTAATTTTATTAATTTAATTTGAATAAAAACTGTTGTTAACAGTAAATATTTGACTCACTTTTTATACTCAGACTAAAGAGGTAACAATATAAAAGCGGGTTTCTTTCCGGCGACAGATCCTGCGGCTGGCGTGATAAACGGTGGCTCGACTTCTTCCGAGTAATATTGACGTTTACAAATAGGGCAAAAGTTGCCTACGGATTAATTGCATGGCCACTTTAATGGCATCGAAGAAAACGTCGCATTAAAATGTCCTTAAAGAAATTCAAGACAAATATTTTACTTTTCTTATACTTATCGTACTGTAAACTTTTTAAAAGTAATTTTGTCAAATAAGTCAAAAGGAAGTATTTCTAAATTTTAATATAGCTTAATTGTTTAGCTAGAAACACGTTCAAATATATTTTAACGCCTGAATTTAAGTTTTGTTAATAACCTTAACTAAAAGCTATTCTGCGTCGGGTTGCAAAAATCCTACTTGGGAATGATTAATTATCATTCCTAACATGCAATCTTAAAATTGCTATGGCACAAGGTTAGCTTGGTTTCTCTGTAGTTTACTCGAACACAAAATATAATACGAAAATGTTTTATACTATTTGGAAATTGTGCGTAAGTAGGCCCTTAAGCGACTCATCTATTCTCTAAGAGGTTGTAAGCTAAAACATTTGTTTTTAAACTAAATAAACAGCGTTGTTCTGTCTTCACAGTCAGAAGACGGATTGAATTTATTACGCATATCTTGATAAATGTGCCGTAACGAGTTTTCGACATTTGACAGAGCCGTGTTAATTTCAAATTAATGTTTGCTTTATTTGAGTTAAATCTTGAAATTGTTTAAGCATAATTTATCATTGTGACATTTCATTTTTTTTAATGGAAGTGCCGTCACGTCAACTGTAAACTTAACAGAAAAAAATCTTCAACCAAACATATATATCTTATTTCATTAACAAAAAGGTAAATATAAATGTAAGATAATTGTAATTAGATTCTATTTTACCTGGAGAATAATAAGTTGGGTTTATAAAGAATTGTATTTGAATACTCTTTATGGATGGACCTGATTTACCTTAAGCTGTAAAATATATTCTCTTGTAAATTAAAGTCTTTTGTATTTAGAAGTTTTAATTGCTTCATCTTTTATACTGTTAAGTTCATTTATTATTCAAATTTTTTTATTGGTACAAGTTTAAGATCATATGAAAAGGCATCTCTGGACAAATAAAGAAAGTGTATGTAGTGCCTGGAGATTTTTGGACGAAATAAAGGGGTAAAAGTAAGAGGTTCCGATTCTCACCGTTAATACTTAAATAATACTCTCTTCCACCACCCTGATGAGGGCGGGTATTTGTCGCTATAGCGGCCCGGTGACCTGGAACAAATCACTTTACATTAGGTAAGAATAACTTAAAGCTCTTATAATTGATTTCAATATTAGCTGTTATTTTAAAGACACTTATTATGTCAGTAGGTATATTATAAATATTCTTAGACTTAAAAAAAAATTTTTGATTAAAAACTCTTTGGAATTATTTAGTAACGTTTAGGTTCTAATTACTAAGTAAAATGCACATCCTGGACGTGTGGCATCTTAAAAATTGTCTACTTTGTCATCTTCAGCAAAGCTTCAGTGTAGTTTTCAGTTACTCGGTTTGATAAATTTTTGGCGATAATAGTTATTAATATGTGACTTGTAAGAAAATCCTATACCTAATTGGGTGTTATTATACACCTACGTTGAGTGAAATAAAGCCGGATTTTAAGGTTTTGTATTTACTCTCTCTGCGAGATTTGGATAACCCCAATATATGCCAGATATAACTTCTCTCGTCAGTTTTCAATGGACATACGTTTTGTATTATCAGGGGATGGGGTACCGTGAGGTACCGGCACAGTAATGGTACCTTTCGGTGTTCCAGGTCACGTAAGAGGCGACTTAGATACCAGAACCGACAGATGGCGGTATATACATCCGAATCAGTGTAGTTCAAAAGCACAGGGTGGGGATGAACAGCAGTGTCCCTGTCACGAAAGCTGCACTATTGCCAACACGCTTGCCCAGTACGGTAAGTATAATCGAAATTTCATCTTTCTTTGGGAGGCCTATATCCAGCAGTGGACTACTTATGGCTGATATGATGATGATACTGATGATAATGATTTTAGACAGGCATACCGCCATTTTTATTACCCCGATTTTCTATTTAATAGATATACAGATAGAATAAGATAGAAAAGATTCGCCTAAATGTAATACGTATGTGGTATTCTATTGCATACAGTGTTTATCAGATTGTTAGGTCTGTCATAAAATAATGACCTTGAAAGCTTCACATCATTAGGCATAAGACAACTCCAGTTATTGTTCAAATTCATCCGGCTTATCGAATGACCCTCGCATTAGGGTTGACATTTACATTTCGTAAAATATTGTGGACCATAAATTTTTGGATAATCGTAACTCACATAAAAATATCATTTTAAATATCATATATCACATTGTTTTATTATCGCTTTAGTTTTACTGTTGTGTAATATATTATGATTTTTATCAGTTTCTGAAATATTAAGGCTATTTTAAAAATAAAAGCCTCGCTAGATTAATAGAGGCATTGTAAAGATACAAATCTGTATTTTTATTTCATAAAATGAAAACTGTGTAAATGATTGATGAAAAATCGTCTAAATTAAATAATTATAAATAGAATTTATTTTTGTGGCATTTACAAATAAGCTTTAGCTTATTTATAAATATACGTCATAATTGTTACTTATCAGATTTTTTTTGTAAATTAATCGTATGAAGTTAAAAGAAAACTGTTAAAGCAAATTTGTCTTCTAATAAAAGTTCTCTCCAAACTCTACTAATACATTAATGTTTGCATAGAGAAGACGTCTCTCTACACAAACATTTAAATATTACTGCAAAGATTACCTAAATCGGCAAATAAAACCATTTTCATTGCACTACACAAAAATATATTACAATACCAATAAAAAATTCAACCAAAACCATTTAACATTTATGGTGCAATCGATAGTATTTATATCTAGTACGCAAATAGGTCATGCATTTGATGCCCACCCAGGATAAGCATATTTAAGGTAAATATAAAAAAAAAAAATCAGTACCTGGGTGTCAAATATGTATTTAAGTGATACCTCTGTTGTCTGATCTACTTGACAGAGGCGCTTTTCAGCCCTACTAAGAATATTTGTACTAAACTCAACTCAACGTGCAGAATTGGTAATCCAGGACAACAAACGCTTAGCAATCCCTAGACAGGATCATAAATCACATTGAATTGTTGTATTCACAATACCGCTTGTCTTAATATTTAGGTAATAAACCCCTTGTTATTGTGACTAATGATTTGATGGCATTGACAATGATGTTGTGTTGATGATGTAATACGAGCGAGAGTGTATGTTCAAATTCAATACAATAACAATATAGCATGATGCTTAACAAATTGAAAAATAACAATACACGAGCTAGACATTTAAAATCACAAAAAATAGCGTATTTCTAAATAAAAATATCAGTCATGTTCTGAGAATAACGGAATCCCAGTAAATCTTATGAAACGTTTGAAACACATTTACGCTATTGTTCCATAAAATGATTGCTTCTAAGTTGTTAGGACTGTCTGGAAAGATTATCTTGTTGTGTTGGGGGAAATAGTTTTTCTTTTGTGAACATTATGTTAAAGTTGTAAGATTACATAGGAAAACTTTGTTGGTTTATTTATATGTTAGATGAACACTGGTTTGTCACAAACCTAATGATTTATGATTGCCTTAAAAACTATTCTATTAGTTTTCCCATTTTGCAGCCATTTTATATTTCAAACTTCCATTATGCGAGAGATTTCCATATTCAATTGAAAACATACAACAACAAAATTTATTCGACTTGGACCAAATGGTATTTGTTATTTTAATTCATATATGTATTTTCAAGTAAATCAAATATTTTAACTTAAACTTCAAAAAAATATATATTCTTAAGGAACTGCCTATAAAATCCATAGCGTTAATTAAATAAAATAGAAATTGGATTACTTTGCTCCTCAATTATTGCACAGACGTAAAATATGTTAACCCTAATGGGATTGAAATAGACCAGATTGGTTTCATACTAATTATTTTATTCAATACAGTCACCTTTTTGCTAATTTAAAGTCTATATTCCCACAGTAATAACAAAACCTAATCAATTTAACATCACAAATCAAATTGTTCTAAAGCTCATATAGTGGAAAGAAAAAAGTAATTGGGCGCACTAATATAAATAAATCAAATGGCATAAAATCTAGAATTAAAAGCATTATTTCCAAGTTGTTTCATATTTCAGTTTAAATCAACAATAGCATCAAATTCGCATAGGAAAAATAAAGTCGCTAAATTCGCAATAGAAAAAATTAGTTTATTTTTACTCCATAGTGATTAACGGAGCAACGTATCCAAATAGCGCTTCCATTTCCCAACGTTAATTAACATTTTGTTGGTAATAGAGCCTGTTTGATAACAAGTGAAGCCACCAGCGTACGCTTATTATGGATTCTAATATCCGGTAAAAAATTATGTTGAGTATTATATCTTTACAATATTTTTAAATATAATTCAGCTTATTTAAACACTATGAGGAGCCACTTTTGAAATGATGGAATATTAAGCAGAGATATACTAGATTTCACAATGGCGTTTATTAATGTGGTATATTTTATTAGGAAAAGGTAAATTAGAGCTTGCTCTTGTAATAACGAAGTGTAAAAAGCAAATATATTATCAGTGAACGTAACCAACTATCATTTTTGAACTCTAATAAAAAACGATACCTCTCACACAATGGAAGCGTAACATTGGTACCTGCGTTGTCGGCTCCAGTTTGGTGCCAGACTTAGCTGGCTCCTCGGCTGCAGACAGCATCCTTCTGGCCAGCCTAGCAAAGGTGCACCGGAACTGCCTGCTCATACTGCAGTACAGCACAAAGTTTACTGACTGAGTAAACAGAGCTAACATATCCATAAGATCACCTGAAATAAAACAAGATAATTAAGCATTGTTAAAATAGTTTTTTTACTTCAATAGTAGATAGGATACAATTAATAGGAATATAATAACTTTAGCTTTATTATATAAATACGAATATTGTGTATGTTGATTAAGATTTTTTGCTTGCTAATTATTAAGGAAAACTATATTTAACAATAAAACTAATTCACTATAAAACGTGTATGACTTAAACATAAATTAACGACTTAAGATACGATGGGGTATACAAGTGTATATGTAGGTATTGCGATGTTTACAAAACGAATACTACAAGTGTCTAAATAATATCCCTCCATTATTTCATGTTAATTCTATATTGTTGTTCATTGAAAACATTTTCATTTATTCAGAATTTGTCTCAATTTTGTTTTGAATACAATTGCTACAAAGATTTCGAAGTAAACGAGCGCGTTGGATTATGCCGATTTCATTCGGTACGCAATCTCCAATCGTATATATTTATACCTACACAAATTTGAATTTATATTGAAAGAGTGTGATTTAATAAAATTACTTCTAAACGAATTAAGTAAATAATTTATATATATGTTATTTAAACCTACTAATATGAATTAATACCTTATCGTCTCCAAAAATATGTGCAGTATTTTGGACATTTCGAAGTAAAATGAAGACTTTAATTTGTTGTAGTTTTATTTAACAACATGAGAGTCATTAGCTCGTTTTTCTTTGTCATTTATCATTAGACACTTTTTTAATTGGCTTTGCCTAGTTAAACTAAATTTTGGGTAAAAAAACTAAAACCCGACCAATTCATTTTGATTAGTAACAAAAACTATTTGTCCCCTAAACTACGAGAAGCTGGATGAGTGATTGATAGTTATTTCTTTGTATCCATCAATCAACCCCCGTCAACATCCCGCTTCGAGGTTTTGGTTTTTATTGTAAATCTATTTACATTTTGAAACATCTATATATAATATTATAAGTGATACAAATTTTGCTAATGTATAAAAATTATTGTAAGAGAAATTGTAATTAGTATTAATCAAAATTAGATTGTTTTCTATCTCATGTCATTTTAATTGTATGTCCGGAAACACAGGTCCGGGTACAGTTTAACATACCTTCAATTATTTTTAATTCTGATAGGTACAAAAATTACATTTGTTATTTACGGCGATTTCGCTTGAATTAATAATTAAAATTTACATAGGTTTGTAAATTAAATAAAAGATACTTTGACAACAATGACATAACTTCTTACAGACAAATCTAATAAAGAAGTGAATTATAAGAGTAATATGTATATTTAACAAATTCTATGGAAAAGGATATTTATTTTAAAACGAAAATTTTGAAGACAAACACATGTTTTTTGGGAAATACGAATTGAAAAAATCAAAGTGTCAGGGAAATTATGTATTTTAATTTATATATATATATATTTACTTTTAATCTTATGATATCAGTAACATGTCCTAATTGATACTAATAGATGAACACAGCATACACTAAAAAAAAATAAGATTTTTTAAAATTATACTATTTGGTTTATTAATAAAAAGGTTCTAGATGCTTAACTTTGTAAATCTACATACAAAGTGACCAAAGTATTCGTATAGTTGCCATTAGATAAACAAGGGATTTATCAACACTATCTGTTAATTTTAATTATCATACGTAAATATAAAAATAACTTTAAAATATTATATAGTATTGATACGAGTACCTAAATATCGTATTTTACTTATGCGGTCACAGATACATAAAAAGGATGAAATATTTGTACACGGCTGAATATAAATATCTAGGGTATTTAGGTATATAAACGTAATAGCAGCTCGCTTTGATTGGCCTTGTAGCTGCTTAATAAAGCCATTTAATGTTGCCAACAGGCCTGTTCAGCTTTTATATCTCCTGAAAAAATTTCTTAGATTAACGTGGTGGGTCACTCAGTAATGCGTGATCTGGCATATTTTCCCCCGCTAAAGCAAAAATTGAGATCAGTGTCCTTCATCCAAAAAAGGGGCACTTTATATTGCAAAATAATACTTTATTAAGATTTGCTGACCCGATAATGTAGGTAGTTATAGTCTGTTTGCTTTTGTCAGTTACTTTTGCATGATTTTCCAATTTGAAATATTCGATTTTAATCTTTTATTCTGAAATCGTTACTCTGTGCGTTGGAGCGATTTCTTTCGACGCCCTTTTTCCCTTCGTCCCACGCCGACTATCTATTGCAGTAGCTTATTTCCATACAGCTATTTTCCGCAATAGTTGACTTTGATCTCTCATGATTTATGGAAATAGATGTAAGGCAGACGGGCTCGGTATATCAAGCGTTATACCACTTTACTAAGCGACTCGTTTAATAATAATATTTATATAAAAATATTTTTTCAGCTTTGGTCCCAAATTATGGGTTTTACATGCACGAGTATCAAAACCAAGAGAATTTCACGTAGCCTTATCGTGCAGGAACTGTTAACCATTGCACTAGACAGGGTCGTCATAATAAAAACAAAAAAAAACAGCAAGTATCTAAGAGTAATAATTAATCAACTAAGCGAAATCTTTGTACCCATTTTTATATAATATTCTTATTGAATATGAAATTTGACAGTTCATGTATATACAAGGAGTGCATAACGCTATTTTTGTACAAAAGGCACTAGAAATACATTAAGTTGATTAAAAAAGAACATTACACACACACTACATTAATCAATTATGATGGAATTTCGACTAAAAGGCGATCATTAGTAATATCTTATAATAATATAATAAAAATTACATTTTAAGTTTGTATGTTGATAGTCTATTTAGATTTTTGTTGTTAGATAGTTTCTTTACCAAAACAATAGTATAAAAATGCTCGCATAAACTCACGCATAAGTTCTACGTCATTATAAGCAAAAAAATTAATTAGATCGTGGGTATTAGGTCAATGGAATGAAACTATATTGAGCAATCGCTCAGAGATGCGACTATCGAAATAAAAATAAGTGAATTTTATTACGGCTCATTACGTTTATTCTTTTTGAGATAGCCTAATTTTGTTATCGCTTACTAGCAAAACAATGCTGAAAGGTGTTAATGCAAAGTTTCAGATTTATTAACTTCAGTATTAATAAAAACAATGAACATAACTGCTGTTTTGGCTATAATGAAAAGTTTTGGCAAACTTTCGTACAATATACTCTTACCAACGAAAGAACAAAGGAAATAGCAAAATACTTTATTCTTATTTATGGTTATCAGAGAACCACGTAGATATTAAATTAAATTGCTTATAACGACTATATACAGTATAGAAATAATAAATAAACTGAGACGTTTCCTACATTGATCTGACACCGAAATTATTCGCGTGAAGCACTTGTGTTATGGACATCAGACAATAGAAGTATCACAAATAAAATACTTAAATGAATAATTAACACTCAGACACAGAACGAACACAAATATTCATCATTTAAATATTTGTCCTCAGTCGGAATCGAACCCACGACATGCATAAGATAGGAATACGAACATCTACGCTGTCGGGCCCGTATAAAAAAAGATTAAATATCATGGCAATACTAAAAATTACATTCAGATATCTCCACTGCATTACATACGCTTTTTACATAACATTCTGACACGGGATATGAGGATATGAAAACGCACGCATTATTATGGAATATTAGAAAGCTCTCACTTTATTTTCATATATATCTATGGCACTTTTTTACTAGCTGGAAATATGTTGTATGCAAAGACAGATTTGTGACAATTTTAATATCAAAGTAAAAAATATGTGCAAATCCTATCTGTATATATAAAAGGAGAAGCTGACTGACTGACTGATTACTGACTGGCATCTCAACGCAGGGCCTATTCTTTAAGGGTTAAAAACTTGAAATATCAACAGGGGTTAATTTAATGACATCGAGAAGCATTCACTCTTTAAAGGGTGAAACGGCGGTGCAGTTGTATGAAAGTTGTATGAAACTTTGCTGTTTTTAAAATTATTTGAACGAAATGCAAGTTCTTCAATGAAAGTCATGAAATACATTAAAAATATTTTTTTTATTACAATGCAGGTGAAACCTGGGAGCATTGCTAGTAATATATTAGTGGGTAAGAAAATAAATGTCTTTATTTGTGCCAATCTCTTCTAAATTATAATAACAGAAGAGAGGCATGGAATTTTAGATGCAATTATTTAATTAATTGACAAAATTAATAGTTTATTCTTTGTTTTTCATATATTGATGTATATATTCTTGTACTTTTATATAAATGTTCATTTTTAGTAGGTATAAATCTGTATAGATATTTGAAGTATTACATTAGTGGAAGTTTGATTACGTGCAGAGATTCAATACGTAATAAATGCATGGAAAGCGCTTCGGATATTAAACTTCCACAATTATAAATTCCAGAGTGGGCCACTACTTACCATAAAAGTGAGTTTGCTTGTTCTTTATTATTATGAGTATCCATGAACTACACTACGGGTACCGTTCAATTAACATACATGACTTACATACCTATATAATGCCTATAACCTATATAATGAATATGTATACATGTATTACATGTTATATAATACATGTATTACAAAAAAAAATAAAGAGCTATAAGCAATTCGACATCAGATTAAGGTTGCTAAGTTTTATCACATACTATGAAAAATATATAAGCAAAAGAATTTATCGACTAGAGTGCACACTTCGTATACAAAACTACTCAAGATGCATAAATAGCAATGAGAATATCACCACGTGATCTTTGTTAAATAAAGATTATGGATTTTTTTTACAGAACGTAAAATATTAGAATATCGCAACGTTACCAAATAAGCTGTAGCAACTCTTGAAAAAATCAGGGGCCAGAGCGCTCGCCAGGCCCAGCAGACCCTGAGGTACTTCTGTGGAGAGGAAGAGGCCCAAGACAGCCAGCAGCATACGTGTGGTCCGATCAGTCCTGCTGGATCGACGGGCACACGACTCTTCTGCTAGGCACTGTTTTTCCGGCTGGTGAAGAAAATTGATAATTATGATATTGTTAAAACAATTCGATCGCAATCGAATAAAAACTTTGTGGTCGATTTTATTGACATGGCTACAAATTTAATGAACTTCCTTTACAAATGTTTAGTTTAATATTGAAAACGGATAGTACAAATCCAATTATATAAGTATTTGTTTGTAATTGAGCCTCCGTTCATGTTATATTGGAAAAAAAAATCGGGAAGCAAAATTGTGAGATTGGCGTGTGTTATTGAAATTGCTGCGGAGAATAATCAATCAACGTGATCGTTTTTTTTATTTTGTCTTTTTTTTGAGGCGCAGTCTTACAGCAATCTTTAAAAAACTTACGATTACCGTATTAATTGAAATGAAAATATTTTGATGAATAAATAAAAGAAGATTTATTTTGTGAACCAATAAACCTAAATGAATGCTGCAAATTCTTAACTCATTAGCGGATTAATTCCAGCAATAGTCTGCAGACTAATCTATAGATATGGTCTAATTCCAAGCAAATTGGATTTGGTGATGGCAACATTACAATTCAACCGGTAATAATTATTCTGTTTCACGGTGCAATCAAAACCATTCTTTAGAGCTATATAAATATATATAGCTCTAGGTAAGAAAATATTAATATAAGCTTAAGCGTAACATAAGTGCTTTAAGCAATTAATGTATGAGATGTTTAAAAAAACCACATATTAAGTTATAGTAGTAATATATATATATATATATAATATACTTTACCGTATGGATATTTATTTAAGATTATTATCATAGAGGGAAATCTATTACGACAAAATAATTATTATAGCAGATCAAAGTATATAAGTAATACTGAGTGAACAAGGAGCGGATTTTTGTGTCTGCCGTAGGACGTCCACTACTGGACGTAGGCATCATCAAGTGATGTCCAATAGGAGCAGTTGTATGCGGCCTATGTCCAATGCAATCTTGCGGCTTTAGTTAGATCGTTTGCCCATCATGTATTGTAAATGTTATAACTCTCATATTGCAAAGCTCTTTTCACGTGGCTTATACCTATATATGTATGGTTATTTGATACACAAATAATGTTAAAACACACGTAAGTTTTACCAACTCAGAAAATGTTAGGTTTCTGTCGGATTATAAAAAAAACGAAGAACTGAATTCCCGCAGACTTTTTTTTAATTCCCTTAGGATATGGGTATCTGGCAAATTGTATTTGTTTTTCTAACAGAACATTTCAACAAAAATTTAAAAAATATCTTAGAAACTGCGTACCTGCGGGATCACTGACCTAATTTTAACGTGAATCTCACGATCGCTGGTAGTCTTAGGTATCAATAATAATTTTAATAGGACTAATTCAAAATATTTATGTTTATATATTCACGGATTTAAACAAGAAGTCAATCTTGTCTGTCTGTAAAATTAAACAGGACCACAGTATCTACACAATTTGTGTATACGCATAACCTGGGTGAAATGAAAATAGCCGCTCTTAATAAATACACACAAAACGATTTTTTCGATCTTAGATTCTAAAAAATCGTTTATTCTCATTTCAGCTAGACTAATTTTGACAGATTGTCTACTAATAGGAGTTAGAACAGTATAATTTAAGTAACATAATGACTATTACTGATTAAACTAAACGTAGCCTACTTATTGGCCATGAAATAGTGGAAAAATTTGACACGGTTAGAGTGGTATCAAAAAAGCTAAAATAATAAATACAACTGGTATAAAAATCATTTTAGACACCAGATATCAAACTTCAATAGAAATAAAAAGACGACTTATTGAGATACCATCTTATAACTCTATCAACATTGTTCGAGTATCCAAACCCCTTTTTTTAATTACTAAATTGTAAAATGAGCATACAGTCTACATGATTAGTATTTAAGTATGACATTATTTGACTGTTTTTGTCAGCCTTCAAGCACTGTCGTTTAGCGGTAAAAAAAGGTGAGAGTCCAATGCAGATGACCTGTATAAGATCTATTATTTGTACTTATATCTGGAATACCTACGCTTAAAAACGTAAATTTGAATGCTAACAGAGAATCTCGTTGAGAATGCCCTTATTGAGCTGGCAACAAGACTCGATACCTACAGTAGTGAACTACTCCTTCGGCTAGTCAGCGAAGCCGCGCGCCTCGCCCGAGGCAGAGTTCGTTAGCTTTGCTCGTCAGAACGAGAACTAAACAAATTCAACATCAAAAATGTAACACGCGCTGGTTTAGGGGTCCCTCGCTTTTTATATTTCAGGACACTGGATTAAAAGAGAGACGACGTGATGCGTGTTGAAAGAGATTAATTAAAACACTCAAAAACCTGTATGGTTATTCAAATCGAATAATGTGTAGTAGGTATTTACCTAGTACATTGTAATTTACATTGATGAGTAAATTTAATTTTAATTTTACAATGATGAGAAATATAAGTAAAGTAATATTGTTCTCCGCCTATCCCTATTGTCACATTTGAATTATGAGTATACCTGTCATACAAGTTGCGATACATATATATATATATATATATATGTGTATAAATACATCATACCTTCATTGTGAGTTCCGGACAGTCGCCTCCTCGTGTAGATAAAATTACTTTTCAACATAACCAGTATACCAATCCCACGCATAATATTAAAATGTTCGATATAGCATTCACCATATTGACTTGACATTTCGAATAATTTCTGTTATTCCTAACGCATATTCTTTCTCCAGGACCATTTTGATGTAAGACATAATGTCTAAAACACTTGAATAACGGTTCGATGATTCCGTTAAGTCCCTATATTGCAACGATAAATAGGCACTTAAGTTCCATGACGAAGGCTGTTTTAGACCCCTTTAGCAGGATCGAATATTCATATCTAGTTTAAATAGATTGAACTAGGATTCAGTGATCTATGTTTATTATGTTAGATGAAACTTCTAACCTTTTTCTTAGGTTAAGCGACTAGAGAATTGTTAGCTTTCTCCCGCAAATTTTTGGTTTTAAGTTTTGAATCATGACAAACATTACTTTTGCGAATACACCTTCTGGTGTAGTTAAATGTATGTACATATAATATGTGTACCAAATATTATGATTCAAATTATAATTTAAATCCGTTGGACGTCTACACTTAGGAAAAAAGCTACCCCAGGTGATTTCTAATAGTGATTGTATGCAGCCTGCACTAAGTCAAATCATGTGGATGTCTCACGTTGCTCTTATAGTATATACAATAATACACGGCCGTGATGTAGCGGCAGAGAAGAATTGTAACTCTCCCTGTACCAGGTGTCGTAAAAGACGACTAAGGTACCAGATCCGACAGATGGCGGTATATCCATCTGAGACAGTGTAGCTCAAATGCTGGGGATGCTGGGGATGAGCAGCAGCACTCCTATCGCGAAAGTTAACCTGTGCTATTGCCAACACGTTTGCCCAGCGCTTGCGGCAATTATGGGCAAAATTCCCCCTTTCTTGGGGAGACTTATGTCCGGCAATGGACTATTAATGGCTATAAAGATGATGATAATGATAAATAATAATAATTTACAAAATATCTGCTTAAAGCATTTGTGTTATGGACGTCAGATAACAGAGGATTTATAAATATATTACTTAATATTTAATACCGCGTCAATAAACAAATTCAAATTCAAACTTATCATAGATATGTTTATCCTTGGCGGGAACCTGATCAATTTGCGCACAAGATTTGATCACGACGACTAGCGCCATTGGACCCATGTATTTATTTCATATTCAGTTATTTCAAAAGTAATATTTTTGTTTTGTGCAAACTGATTTTAAAGTAAGCAAAACAATAAACTTTTTTATTTATAGTATAGAAGAAAAAAGTATCTATTAATAAGCCGTTAAAAAAATTGCTATGATAAAAGGATCGTTGTAGATGCTATGTTTTTAAATAATTTCAAATAAATTTTATGAAGATATATTTTTGGCGTGCTTTTAAGAAAAATATTATTTATGTGAAAAGTAATGCTGTTACTGAATGATAAGATATTGTTTTAAAAATGTATGCTTTTGGTAAAATATTATTTTTATACACGTTTTTAACTCTAAAAGTTAATAGATAACTGGCCAAGTTTATTCACTAATAATAATAACATGGTTTTCTGTCTCGTTAATCTACGAGGAAGTGTCGCTATCGAAATTATTCCATTGAATATAATATACTGTTATTTCATAATTCAAGTTGCCCACATACCTTTTATAATGAAACAATGATGACATAACTCGTATGTACTATGACAAAATTATCACAGGAAACGTGGGTGTTCAAAATATAGTAAGCAACATACAGTTTATGATAATAACTTCGTCTCTAAGCGTGAATTATTATATTTTCTAGTTCATAACATGTTCTCTACTGGGCTTACAAAATGTTAGCACAAGGACCTAAGGCAAGATTGGGTTAGAAGTATTCAATAAAATATTGCGCTCTATTGCAAGGATAATAAAACATTTGTAAGGATGCCGAAGTTCATAACGAAACATTATTCAATATTAATCAAAGATTCTTTGTTTAAATGTAGATTTAATTTGTGATTAAAAGGTTTTTGTTTGAAACACCAATACGATTCGAAAATATTTTTAACGGCTCCATAACGCGGTTTATTTAACATCATACATTATTTATTATTGACAAAAAAATGACATTACTGTTCTTTAGACTTAAAAAACATTAAAAAAAGGATCGGCTTTTATGATTAATTATGCATAAACACACAGCACGATATTACGTAGTACTACATAAAGTGTATAATAGTATATTTAAGTCACTAAAAGCTTTAAAAAAATATTTCATTCACAATAATTAGGCTTACGCAAGTGAGCTCCTAATCTCATTACCCATTACGGCAAACGCGTGACCTTATCTACGCGCTTCACATAGCTGTGGTTTCAATTTACCGACAACGCTCCAATTGTATTAATTCAGGTGTTCCAGAAAACATTGGTTAAATGCTCCGGAATACATTCATTCAACTGGCACAACTGAGACTTGACAAGCAAACTGGCATCAGTCTCAATTTCGCAACGTTAAACCGTTGTATTATTTAATTTAAAATATTGCCTCTGTTGTATACCCTTTTTTTGCAGTACAACTTAATAGTACTCGTATCTTATAACGCGACATTCCTGAAATACTTTGAATTATTTTGTAACTAAATTTGAAAGGTGAGGGAGTAGTGGAATATCCTTTTAAAAAAATTATAAAATATCATCAGGTTAGAAGGCTGGCGATGTGCTAGTGATAGCTTTGTATTGATTGCTGACCATCATGTGTTTTAATTGTATGTTTGTGTGTCTAGTAATATATATATTAAAAAATTTGAATATATAAATGTATGTATGTAGGTATATGACGTTTATTTTTAATTTATCATAAAAAAGAGAATCTACAAATGTGGACGTATATATGTGTGTATATATATATAAATATACTTGTCCTTATCAT
Source organism: Heortia vitessoides (assembly GCA_020976665.1). Lineage (NCBI taxonomy): Eukaryota > Metazoa > Arthropoda > Insecta > Lepidoptera > Crambidae > Heortia > Heortia vitessoides. The sequence continues at coordinate 11,228,198 of JACJUM010003085.1, read as the reverse complement.
ATCCTTTGTAGATAGTAGATGTCCTATTGCTGATACGTGAGCAATAATAGTTGTAGAAAGATATAAGGAACATAGTAAGCCACGTAAGATAAAATTTTAGAATATTTATATAATAAAAAGTTGTTACATTTAAACATTACTGTGGAAACAGTTCTATTATTTATAAATATAATTTAGCAAATAAATAACTTTTCACCGTGAAACAGTTTCCGTGAACAAAAGTACCGCACCGTTCAAGTAAGTTTCCGTGATGTGTAAGTATGTAGTAGTATATATTGCTATTGTTGTCCGTCGAAAATGCGAAATTTGCATGTCTATTACCAAACACTATAAATACATATGAGAAGAGTGACGTTTAATTATTGACGGAAAGCTCCCTCTACCTCGTTCAGAGGACGTAGGCGCAGACGAAACATTATGTGTGAGCATGCAGCATTACGGCGGATTAGCGCAAATAATTATGATCGATAAACTATTTGTAATAACAACTAATACAATACTGACTAGTTTCTATACTATTGTGTTTGAGTTCATAGTGTTGTGAAATTGAAGTCATGTGCTATTTCGTTTATTGTTTTAATAACAAAGTAAATCGTCTACTTGAGTTCAACAGAACTGTTAATATATTTGTAACGTTTAAAAACACTTCCATAACATATTGTAAGAAGTTTTTGTAGATTCGTTTTTGGGTCAGTTAAAAATAAATTTACTACATATTTCATATCACAAATATAAAATCGTAATGTTATACCCTTTTGAAAAAAAATTTGAAAATTAAATTTTTGGGCGTCCTCTTCTAGACAACGTTTGGATGGAAAAAAGAAAAGAAAACAAAAAGATTATGTAGTAAAAAAAATCTATGTAAAAAAATAAAGCAAAAGCACAATATATATGAATAAATATACATATAAATATTCTATATAAATATAATAAATCAATAATATAAAATAAGATTAGTTTAAATGATACTTTGGTCAAACCAAGGAATAACTGTAATGACAGGGGTTGCTCCTTAATCAACTTTTTACATGAGTATGGAGATGCGGAATGCATAGGCGTTTTAAGCATCAATCTCCCCGATGACCTCAGTCTCATGACTATCACCTAAGGAAACAAAAAGGGGACTGACTTATGAGCATTCCTGTGAAATCGAATTGATAGTCATTTGAGCTTATTACGTAATTCAGAAACGTAAACATGTTTCCTAATTACAAATATATTGTCAAAAGCATGTCCTGAAGAATGCCAACTGTGATTTTAGCAAGAGGTGTTGTCACTTGTTATTCTTTTATACATTAATTAGTAGCTTTATTTAGTTGATAAATGAGAAAAATATTATCGTGTTATTCCTGATCACTTCTTATTTTCTGATGTAGCCAATCACTTTTATAAAACACCATGTCAAAATTTACTTCAATTTATAATTAATGTTGAAATCGATTTTAGACCATAAATTTCCTTAAGTACCCTTATTTTTTGCAAAGTATATGTATATTGTGAACATTTAAATACGAGAATCGATTACAGTGAGTTGCCAACAAGAGTTACAGAACCTCTACAAATCAATTTCAAAGTAAATTTCATGTAATATAGGATTACATTTTTTTTGTAAAAATATACACGTGTAAAAGTGAAACACGTAACTAATTATTAGAAAAGGTATTTTGTGAAATAATTATTGACTGCAAGTAAGTATTAGTTAATTGTTATTAAATCTAAAGTATTTTGGGACTGATTTTAGGACGAAAATAATTAATTATTTATTTTTACAGCTTTCACTATGGGTCGAGGGGTAGATTTCTTTAAGAAAAAAGTTTAAGGTTAAAGCCCTTCTTTGCACACAAGTCATTCTCTGGAAAAAAAAGCAGAACTGGCTGATGTTTCTAAGTCTGTAGTAAACAAAATAAAAATAAACCTGAATCAATATCAGCCACTTTCACCCAAAAGAAAAAGCAATTGCGAAAGAAAACGGATTACAACACCTCGGTCCGATAGGAAAATCCGGGATATCTGTTTGCAAAACAGGAAAAAAAGTGCTGGATTGTTAACCCAGATGGTACAGGAGTTCGGAATACAAGTTTTTAAGAGAGTCATCGTCAAGCTAAAAAACCGTGACTGACATATATAATCTATATAACATATATAATCATATATAATCTAAAATATTTTCAAAAAAGTTATAAATACTTTTTTTTCAGGTATGTTTCTCAGACGCGTCAACATTTAAGATTTTAGCCGATAAAAGCAACTATGTCGGGCGGCGACTAGACGAAATTTTTAACCCTGCCTGCATTGTGGAACGCGTTAAACACCCTGTTGAAATTATGGTATGATTTGTCATTAGAGCTAAAAGAATTAGGCGTCCCTACATAGTCCAGGGAACCATGAGATAGGACCAATACAAGCAGGTCCTAGAAACTCACTTGTTGCCGCAACTCCAGGAATGGTTTCCAGCGGGGGAATTCCTGTTCATGCGTAACGAAAATTTCAGCAGACCACAATATACCAGTTTGGCCTGGCAATTCTCCAGACATAAACCCGAAGGTTCCGCCTTTGAATTGATTGCCAAGGAAATGATAACCACCAAGGTAAAAATGATCAAATAAAATAATAAATGTGTTGCACCATAACCTTAAAATAAAGGAAAGTGCCAAACAGTGCAATAGAAAACATCGAATCGTAACCAAAATCGGTGGATGGCGCACTCATTCAGGCTAAAATTTTCATAATACCTGTGAATATTTTTTATTACCTAAAGATTATTATTTTTGTGTTTATCCTACTTGCAAGATATGTGTCTAATATTATTAAATGTATTTATAACTCAAAACAATATTTTTAATTAGTTATCGACCAATAAAATATAAAAATCCCTTTTAATATGGCAACCCACTGTACTATAAAATAAATCATATAAAAACGTTATCTTAGGATTTTCTTTAGCAATTGTGAATATATTACCGCTTAAAAAACCTATGGTATAAAATACACACATATTAGATAGTTATCCAACAAATAAATTTGATGATGATATTTGATAAAAACTTTTTTCTTTTCAGCGGTCTATAATATCTGCAAATTTTATTTAAGTCAATATTTAAGTAATAAAAGTACAACGCAAAGGTAGATTATTTCTTTTGTTTAAGTATAAGCCCATTGGTCTGTAATACATAAGAAAATGTAATTGTGAAAGCACCTCTGTTTTAATGTTTATCTTTTACAATGAATCTAGTGAACTGGAACGAACATAGCTTACTTTTGATCTCGGGAAAATAAGAATTCCGGTAGGCCTAGATGTAAATCGTCTAAGTCCATAAAAAATATGCTTATGTCTTTCTTTAGGGCCTAAACATTTGATCAGATTGGGCACTGTAAATCCTGAAAGGGTAATAAATGGGCAGAGATACATTATCAGGACATAGATAATATGTGTGTGTAGAATATATTGTTGATTTTACTATTAGATTTAAGTTTGAAATTCACACTTTGAATATGCCTAGTTGTTGGAAACTTATGTCTAAAGAAGATTAGGAAAACAAAGTGATGCGCTTTTTTTTCTTCAAAATTAATTCAGGTATTAATTTTTATGTGTGCTTCAAATTTTTTTTAGTCTTGTACATCAGTAAAGTATCAGTTTTTCACATTAAGTAAAAACAAAGCAAAATCTTATATGAATATTAATAAAAATATTTTTAACGTCTTTTCTCGCGGATTTTTAATTGTTAGGCGTTTTGATTATCCTGCAACTGTCCTCAAGTAGTATTATTATGGATAATCAAATATCGTCGGAAATAGTTTAATATCATTTACTACGCAGATGCAAATAAAATTCAAAAATATTAATATACGCGGTTTTGCACTATCGCCGACGATGTAGTTTAGTATTACAACATCAAACGTAATAACCAATTCCTTGTTAATAATATTATAATAGACTATTTGAAAGTTCATATAATAAATTAGACTCAATTAACCAAAAAACCAGTTTAAAAGTACATAAATTTCATGATACATAAACTAGCAGGTACCGGAAGAGAACCTCGTCGGCGGTATATCCACCCGAAATAAAGTAGTTCAAAAGTAATAGTGCGGGGATGGGCAACAGCATCCCCGTCACGAAGTTATGCTTTGCAATTGCTAACACGCTTGTCCAGTGAAGCAACAATGGGCAACATTTCCCCTTTCTTTGGGAGGACTATGCCCAGCCGTAGACGTTTTTAAGGCTGCCATGGTGATAAAGATGATTCAAGAATATAAGCAAATATATATAAATACGATCTGAATTGCTGTTTCCTCCTCTAAAATAAAAGAATCCTCTTACAATGATTCACTGAGACGCAATTTTATTATTGGTAATTTCGTTCCTTTTTTCCAGTTAGTGGCTTAATATTATATAATGCCGATCCCATTTCGAATTTTTTACGAGTAGGTAGCCATTTTGCTAATTAGGTGGATCTACGAGATATTTTGCTTACATTTTTACGAATCTTTGTAATTCAAGGACCCTATTAATACATTATATAGTAATTTTCATATTTCTTTTACTTAAACTCGTCTCAATTTGCGCTAACGACACCCTTGCAAGTCTTTGATTTCGTATTCGATTAAACCTAGTCCGGATCATAAACTCTTGAATAATTCACGAAAGGACGTGTTGGGATGGAGCCATTTCGTATCTTCAATTAAAACGTATAATTAGATTCCAACTGTGTAATTAGCAAGCCGTCGACATCCACGGCGCTAATTTCACTAAATGTGCCAATCAGAATGCGTAAAGGCGAACAATCGTCCCGTTAATGAGCGCAATAAAGTTTTCTCTCTCATAGATTAGACCTCCAAAATAATAACTCCTAATTATACTTTCGTGACTATGTACCTACAAACTGGTCGGGTCCGATGTCGCAAATTCCGGGTGCCGATGTCAAAGACAAATATGTCAAAATCTACGAATATAGATTTGCCAATTACAATTTTTCACAAATGATCGAACACTCTGACAGACAGTGTTATAAAGTAATTTAAATAAATATCGTATTTTAATACTAATCTGCTGGCACCAGACGGGTCTTATAATTAGGTTTTTAGCAGGTTCATTATGTGAGCCATCAGTAAAGAACCTGCTAGAAAAACTGATGGTGATATGAGTTCTAATAACGCCTTATGGTAGGTATAATTGAAAGCCATATCGGCGTCGGCCCTAACAAACCGTACCACTATATATAATGATATTTGTGTTTGTTCCATGTTTGGGTGTTGAATATATGTATTTATGTATTTTATTTGTAATTCCTCTATTATCTGATATCCGTACAAGTGCTTTAAGCGACTTATCACGGAGTCCATGTGTGTTAAGATTTGTTGGACTATGTTTAGCAGTGGGCATTCTACGGTTGCTTTGATAATGAATCTAAGTTATATTTCCACATGTGGTCCAACTGATTAAAGTATGTTTTTTCTGATATTGTTTCACTAACATTATTTTTCAGAGGCGTATATTAAGAAGAAAACAGATTAATTTAATTTAATCAAACGGCGTCATTATACTTCAGCGGTAATCTTTTTATTATAATCCACCATTTTAGTGAAAGCGGTTATTTTCAACCCTCACACTAAGGGCGTATCTCGTACCTCTCTCTTACTTACTTCTACTGCCAAATAGTAGCGTTCGCATTGCTGTGTGTTTAAAAATGACTTTTTCTATTACGCGAACCGTATGCTTGTAGGCTGACTTAATCATATAAAAAAATCTAGTTTTATTTACTTTTTGGTACCAATTTCTTAGCTCGCATTTTTATTTACTACCATGAGATAATTTTGTTTGAAATCATGAAAGTAGATCGAACCAAAATTTCAACATTATTAATAAGGGGTTCTATGTGGCACGCGATCAAAACTGGTCTAACCATAGACAAAGTTCTACTCCTAAAATTTGTTTGTGAGAGCAGGATGAGCTAGTGGCTGTATAGCGCCGCGGGGATAGGGGCTAGACGCACGACGCTGGCGAGTGGTGTACTCCAGAATATCCATAGTGAAATGTATAATATCATATCAGTGAGAAGTGTTTGGAAGAAACTAGCGACATCTAGCGCTGCGAGTGGCTATTTCAAAACCAGCAGTAATAATCCAATATGTATAACCAGCAGTAATAATGATAATACGTAGGGCAAATATCTAACAACTTTCCTTTAACTGTAGGGTGGGTACTGCCGATTAATACTAGATCGTGGAGTTTTAAAACTAGTTACGTTAACGATTTCAATTTCACACAGTTGCAATTAACGAATAGATAAACATTTGTTGGCTAATAGCTCGCTATCGGAGCTTTGTCAAAGTTCATCGCTCCTAACTGATGACCGCACGACTTTCGAACTATTCACGTAAATACAGGGTTTAGTTTGATTTTGAAGGCCAAAAGAGCGATGTTTGCTTTAAATTGATTAATTAAATAAATTTTTAGCTGATTGATCATTTAGATTAATTTATGTTTTATATCTTGTGTTATTATAGATAGACTATAATAGAGAATGTATTTTTTAACGATTATATATATATATATATCAATCACGTTAAGAGCTCTGGATTATTATGCATTATTACATTCATTCTTATTTTTAAAAAGCTATATATCCTTTAGTTACTTGTACATCTCCTATCTACCTCCATATCTCGTCTGGAAAAATATTCAGTTATATTTATAATACCCAAAAAATAATAACATAATTAATGTGTTTTATACATGAAGCAAAAACTAAACGTAAACGTGAAGTTGGCACAACTAAAGTTAGTGAGGAGAAAAAACACATAAAACTGTTTTTTATATGGGATTTATTTTATTTGGATATTAAATAATAAAATAATTCATTAAATTAAAATAAACATTACACAAACTGTTTGAATGACACACAACATACTAAAATTAAGTAACCATGATTTGTTGACAGCCTGCAGTGATTATATTCTTTTTAAACTGTTTGTAGTTAAGTGTTTTCAGAAAGGTTTTACACTTTTTTTTTTTACTACTCACTACTCTGACGTCAAGTATGTTCGGCCTGTAATCAATCTGTTTAGGGAAATGCGTCGGCGCCAGGGGAGCCACCACGATGAAATAGAGCTTATCGGAAGGGGTTGGAAAGCTACTCTCTAGGTGTGGCTTATAAGACACATCAAAAGATGGGTGGAGTTGGGGGGACCAGAACCTATGTAAGTATTACTTAAGAATGGGAAAACCTGTAACCACATGGCTGAAATGCATAGTGTGTAGATACATACAATTGGTAGAATAGAATAAAATCCAAAGAAGATTTGGTACTTTACCGAAAGTAAATATTTAAAGAGACGTAAAAAAGAAGAAGAGATGAAAAATATTAAATATTTAATATTTAATATATATAAACAAATTTTCGTGCACATTTTATAAAAGATTTTTTATTCTGTTGTCCATTTCTGGTGATTTAATATTGGAGCGTTCTATATTTATATTTTAGTTATCGCGATCATTTCGACTTAGAACAAGCCACCATGTATTTTGTTAAATTATTTTAATGTTTTGATATGATTTTTTTTTCTGCAATCACTTAGGACAGGTATACTGTTATATTAGGAAACTACGACAACTCTTTACTCCCTTGTACACTCTAACACGAAAAGTAAATCTTTAGAGACTTCTAGTTATGCGAGTATATGCTAGTCATTTGTAAAGTTTGTATAAGAAAAAAGTATATACAAAAGTCTTCATCTATTTTTAGTTAAAAGTACCAGTTGCCAGAAGTTTACCTTTACACAGCAATAAATCAACAAAAAGTATATTGCTTAACCTTTTGTATGTCCAACCGAAACACAAGTTAGCATTTTAAAACTCGTGAGCGAATTCATAATTGATAGTACAAACTTCTCCCTAATGACTGACTCGAAAATGGTTGAACTCTATACACTGACGTTTACGACTTGACTGCACGCAATGCTCGAAACTTTGTGTTCTTTTATCCTTTAAAGTTTTGTGTTTTATTTAAGTCACGAACTTCAATAATATTTTACAGTTGTTATATAAATGGTCCCAAAATAAGTTTGTGGACAATTTTTGCGTAATTATTTTTTGTGAGTAACGTTAACAACTTTAACAATATTTCTTTTTATGCTAAGAATTAATGACTTGTGCTGTGTGAGTTGATTTAATTTGACTACAGCATGCTTAAAACCTCTCAAACTGACTACAGTAATTTTTTACCAGGTTAGTATTTGACACTTCTCACTTTAAACAAGCAGTACTTTTATTGTACACTTAGATTACGGCAGAATATCTGAACAGAAATTCACTCCTCATTTAATCATTTACATTTACCTCATTCCGTAATAAGCCTTTATGTAACGACATCAGACAAAAAAGGGGATCGCAAATATAATACCTACTAAACACAAAGACAGAATACATATTTGTTCTAGGTGGGAATTGAACATACGACTCTTGGCGCAAAGAATAGGAAAACTACCATCTGCGCTATCAGGCCCGTGTAAACAAAAATTAAATAAACGATTGCTGTGGATATACAATTCATTCTTTTTGAAAAGATCGGCAAAAAACATGGGCTTATATTGATTAAGTTAGGTCGACGCAAGTGCACAACATAATCGCGAGGCCAAAGCTAGTTCAAGAACTAAATAGTAACGGTCATGTTTTCTTTTATATTTTTGGCCCAATTCCATCAGTTATTGTTGTGCAAACATATTGTTGTAGGGCACAGCAATATGCTTAATAACATGCAATTATTTACCAGCTGTTGCAAATCTATAGAAATACTTATTTCAGTCAATTTTACTTTGCACTAATTCACACAATGTACACAAAACAACAAATCAACTTTGACGAATTTGTAAAAACATTGCAATGGCATAAACTTCATTGAGTTTCAGATTGTCTATAAAATTTTGATAGATTTGTATAGGCTAAATCGTTATCTTGTGTACTCTCGAATATATTTTAGTCAAATGTGCTTTTAATCCTTTAGTCCCAATATACTCTTATTAATCAAGCGTAATTGTAATCTTACTCAGCTTAAATTCTGCTAAACAAATTCTAGGATGCACGTTGAATGTTTTGTTTAAATAACGTGTAAAATTTTGGGTTGCAAAATAATTGAAGTACATTTAGGCAGTCTTGTACCGGCAGTGCCGTGGGGTACCGGTAGAATAGAATAGTACCTGCCATTGCACCTGGTATATATAGTAAGAGGCGACTAACGATACCAGAACCGACAGATGGCGGTATATCCATCCCATAACAGTCAAATGCACAGGGCGGGGATGGGCAGCAGCATCTCACTCTTACGTCGGATTTATGTCAACTCATCGTATACATTACTCAGTACAATTTTACAGCATAAACTTTTTTGTGAGTGGTGGCCTGCCCCGGTATCAACTTTTAGTAAGCCGTATTATACATCTCCATCAAGCTTAAATGAATTAGTTTATATAGATACAATACTACAAACAAATTCGTAAAACAACATTTCTTCATCTTAAGAATTAAAAATCCACTAATTGCTTCAAGTTCCCGACATTGAATCGATTTACCAGATACATTAGGAAAATATTTAAAACATGCATCGCTTCAAATATTTATTTATATAAAAATAGACAGCTACTTCATATTCAAATGTGGCGCGTAATTACATCGGTGCATGGTTGACTCAGTACCTCATTACTCGACTCAAATTACATGATCAATTGCTCTTGCTTCGCGGCTGAGATCAAATTTGGCTGCGACTAGGCAGGGCAGATATAGATATCCCTCATTCTATGCTATATATTTGATTTTGATGTTTGGTTAAACGAAAGAGAAGGACAAGGATAAACACCTGATGAGGTAACCGTTTAACTTACCTCATCGGATGGAACGTGGAAGGAAAATTTTAAACTCTGAACATCCTTACTTTTACTGCTAATTTGTATTGTGTGTAGCTGTTGGTTTTCCACCAAGTTTAAATAAATTGAATTATATTATTCGTTATACACATATATTATTAATTATACATATTATTCGAATAGATTTGTTAATGTGTAACACAATTAATGACGACTTTTACATTTTGTAATCACTACAAACTAATCTGTATTTGTTTTTTTTTATTATTCTTACTTTACGCCTTGATGAGTTGAAAAGAAACAGCAAACAAGAACGTAGATTTTTATAGCTAATTTTCTAAATTAATTTAAGGCTGTTTATTACGTAATTCCTGAAATGGTCGAATTTCTCACGGAAGCAAATACCCGGGATTGGGATCGAGATAAAATGAGAATTTTATAGGGCATGCCGGCACTTTGTTGAAGTTAAGGCTTATAGACATAGACGGTCATGAATATCACATTATTTTCACAAAATCGAATATTTACTAAAAGATTAGATTACATCACATTTTTATCTTATAAAAATACATTTTAAGCGAATAGGGACGTTATTGTTGAACATCTAGTACTTTATACTTTAATGGAACCTTTGAGTAGAATCTTCAATAGAACCAACGTTTGGTTAGACATGTTTAAATAGATTTATCTACACAAGAATCATGCGGGCTATGGTATATTTTTATGCTCTGAAAATACTTATTGCGAGGTTAGATTCTGACAAAACGGTATGCAAATAATATATGTGTATGCCCACGAGTTGTTAAATACATAAAAATTAGTAAATTCTGCCGGGCAATATTAGACAACGTAGCGTGTACAATAGAGGATTTTCTGCTCAACGTGTATTTGCTGACACTAATTGTTATGTTTTTAGATTATCGCATGGCGTGCGTAGCAACGCAACTCGTTGCGTAAACAAGCACAAGGCTGAGAGCTCAAAAAAGACACATACTTCACGGCAGCTGGGTCGAACGCTGGGTTAGTATTTTAATTGATAGAAAAAAAATATTCTGGAATCCTTATTGTTAAGATCAATCTTAAATAATGGCAACCACATATTTATTGCCTATTCAAATCCATAAACTCTCATTCATAAAGTAGTACATTAACAATTCAGTTCAGGTATTTGATCTCTTTGGCAGTTCCCAACGTCTGGTCGGAGCTGTGAACAAGTTTGAAGAAACTTTTCTTCAAAGAACGATTTGGCGTTCGTTCAAGTATGAAGATTTGTTTTCTTCCCAAGGTTGTTAGGTGAAATAGAATACCATTATTTTCTCAAATACTAGATTGATGTTAGTCGGTTAAACATCGATAACTTTTATAACATATCAATAAGTGACTAAATAAAATAAATAGCATCTGTATGTCAACCCACCTCTATTTTAATACAACTTGCTTACTATAATAAATATACCACGTAGCTTCCATTACCATTGAACGTCAGGGATAAAATATAGCAATTATACCATTTAATGATAATGTAGCTTTTGATTAACAAAGAATTATTATAATTAGTCAAGTAGTTTTTGAGTTAAATTTTCCTTAGTTACATTCCATTTTAGGTATTTGATTTAGGAAATACAATGTAGTCTATGATGAAAACGAAAATTCTGAAGGGTAAAGAATTATTTAAATCGATCGAGTATTTTTTTAAGTTAAATAGAACCAATTAAATAGATAAACTAATAAATATTTTCTTTTAATAATATCAGTATAAATAATTATGAAAATGTACCTCATTTGGTCCGACGGTGGAACGTTTGAGCAACTTCTGTCTCTTCCTCTCTGTTGTCGTTAATTTGGATATTAAACACGTACTCAATATGGATAGAGTTATACTCGGCACTAACTTTAAAATAACACTGTATATCCACATTATGGCTGTGACTAACTCAACGTTTTTTGACATTTCTATCACGTACACGGTCCGGTTGTGTGGTAGAGAAAGTTCTTCGGCAAATTCCGAATTATTTTGCGGAGTCACTTCACTCGGTACAATATTCATTGCGAAATAAAAAGGAAGACACAAGAATGGGCATATCACATAAGCACTCACAATGGCTAGAGTCGTGTTTCTCTTATTGCACCAAGTCCTATTACGTTGGGGAAACGCAATTGCAACATATCTCCAAACTGCCAACGTAACAGCCAGCCAGATGGAAATCGTGTGGAAGGTTTGACTGAAGATGGAATGGAAGTAGACAAAAACAGCCCAAGAGTAAGTATTCTTGTTGACTTGCGGACCGATTTTGATATTCATGTGGAGGACGTAAGGTATATATTCGAGCATGACCAGAAGGTCTGCGAAGGCGAGGCCGGTCAGAATGGAGTTGGTGGGGCTGGTCATTTCTCGGCGACTGAGTACTGCAATATTGATGGAATTGGTGGCGGACCCAACGATACAGATGACCAGGGATATGTAACCGTGAAGTTTGCTGTAAGCTCTGTAGAAGTTTGTGGCGCCGGGCACGCAATAGGCGTCTGTGACGTTCGCCATGCTCGGGCTCCAGGCAGCCTCTGCACTGCGTTGTCATCGGCGCTAGAATGAGGTCAGTGACCCAACCTCAAGCCAACTCACGTCACGGATCATCGTCACAATCTGCAACAAATAACAAATGGTCAAAGTGGGACAGGACATTCGTGTAGCAACTGCTTTGTCAGTTCATCAGATTGATTAGGCGTGAAAAGTTTTCTATTGTAGGTGAATTGTTGTTTAACGATGTATGTCTTTGATGAATAGCCTTTGTATATTAAATAAACGTTAAAAGATATTCTAGTACCGTAGTAAGTGTTTGTTATTATTACGCCGGATTCTATCAAGGTCGCAGAATTGAAAGAACAATGTGCGTACAATATAATCTTGACATGTTATAATAATGGCGTCACACAAGTATACATATTGTGTACTTTTTGTTGTGTATATACATGCAAACAAAAGTATACAGTAATCCAAAGAGCAAAATCTTTTCGGTTGAGACTACAACATGTTCAGTATTTGTTTTAACTTATAAATCTAAAAGTATTTATTTTTGTATTATTACATAATGGAATATACTTTTCCGAGAAAGTCGATGGTATCTATACTTTTTTACTAATATTATGAATGTGTTCGATGATACCTCTTAAACAGTTTATGTAAGTAAGATGCTACTTATGTTCTTGATTTCTTTATATAATATAAAGTCTAAAAAAATGCAGAAGATCTACCTATCATCGTTATTTATCTCAAATAAAAAAATAAAGATGTAGTTTACCTATATCGATGAAATGCAAATAGCATTAGCATTAAAGCATAAAATAAAGATTTTTTTATAATAACGATAAAAGTATTTGTTTAGGTTTGTTTTTGTTTTCGTTGAAAGGGGTGCAGGTTTGGCATTAGCTTTAAGCTGTATTAGTGATAAATGTGGAGATAAATATTTATCTGGCGCTTTGTTTATTTTGGATACTGAGTTGTCGATGCAAAACGAATTTGTAATGAATATAAAATTTGACTCTGTGATTAGTTTGGAAATGCTTTCTTTCTGACTTTAAAAATAAATTTGTTCGTAGTTAATCAGACTAAATATTACAAACGTAGGAAACGCGTTTTAACTTTTTTAGATTCGTATATCGATCGCATTTAAAGCATAAGCATAAGTAAAATGTGATAACCTTCTTATACATGTGAAAACATTTTTTTATGTTATTTGCAAAAAACTGATCGTATTGAATATGCAATACGTAAATTGTAGATCGGTAGGTAGTTTGATGTAAATTTAAACTTATGTAAATGTCATAATTGTCTAAATAAATTACACTGACTGAAGACACAAAATTGCTGCTGCCTACGTGTGTACCTACGTGTACAAACCAAAAAATATACCGTTAATATATTTATATTTTCAGTATTGAAAGTTATAATAAGAAAAAGAAACAACTAAGATATTATTCGGTTATATTATATCTACGAAGAATGTAATTATGTTTGTGTCTGTTTATTGTCACAGATATCATGGAAGGGTAAAAGAATACAATGTAGCTAACAAAAAACTTTCCTCGGAAAAATTGGTCCCTTTTTCTTTCAGCTTTTGTATTTATTGTCGTCAAGCCTCTAAAATATAACCCACATAATGTACTTGAATCCATTTGATCATTCTGACCCATATAATACTTTCTAAATAATTGTGTTCTTTTAACATAAAATCTGTCATATACCTACATAGGTATATAGATCGTTTTTATTATTATCACTATAATGAACATATTACAACACGATAGGTACAACAGTACTTCCGATTGGTATTAATTTAATTTATCATCAGGCAAAACATTAAAATTAAATATTATTTTATACGAGAGTGCAGAATCAAGAAGGTATGCTACTACTAATATAGGTCGAATTTCAAAGCTATTGATTGGATTTAAATTTATCATCACCATAAAAATGCTTACATAGCAGAAAAGCTTATTTTTTATTTTTATGATTGCACTAGCTTTCTGGCCGCGAATTCGTGCGTGTCTAATTTACATCGCATCCCACGGGAACTAGCTCGGGATTCGAAATAGGGAATTTTGGGAGCGGAGTAAAACTATTATGTCATATTTATTTAAAATCAGTTTTCTAGTTTAACCGTGAAAACAAACAAACAAACACTAATGACGTATTCCATCTACAAAGAATCACACTTACTTACGAATAAAGAGCATGATTCTGAATTTTATTTGAATTTTCAGTGATTATAATTGTTGAATTACAATAACCTTTGACTAAAAATTTCAATAGAATCCATACATTCGATAAAAAAAGTCACTTTCCGCTGTCTGTCTATCCCTATGTATGCTTAAAATTACCCAACGGATTATGATGCGGATATTTAAAGTAGATAAAGTGGTTAAGAGAAAGGTTTATATGCATTATACATACATAATAACGTAGAGAAATACTGATAGTTTTCATTAGATAAAAATAATGTACTTTAGTATTGTACATTTGACAAATGTCTACTTAAAAGTGGTATATGTCTATTTCGTAGTGGTAGCCCACAATAACTGTTTTTTATTCTGATTACACCAATGCCATCGGGGCGGGTCGCTAGAACTACACAAATGTATAATGTATAAACTAATTAATTCTTGGTAAGAATGAAATTTACGTAGAAAATGCCTGTGTATTTATTTTTCCTTTCAGCAACAAAATATTTCAGTCGATTATGTTCAATACAAAACATGAATACAAAAACGATGTTTACTCGTAAAAAATACTTATTTATTATTTACGTTTCGGTATAAAAATACGTCCGTTTGAAGTCCAGGAATTCCCGAACAATATAATAATGGCTTCTTCCATGCCCACGTTTTCTCGTTCTCCGACTAAGCTCCTTAGAGAGCTGTTTTAGGATCATAAAACCTATGATATCAACAATAAAAATACATACATTTTCTTACGCCGTTCGTAATATTCTTGTATTTTTTTTTTATAATTCAGTATCAAATATTGGTAATGAATAAGGCCTATTGGGACCATTAAACCAATT
Organism: Heortia vitessoides; assembly: GCA_020976665.1. Classification (NCBI taxonomy): domain Eukaryota; kingdom Metazoa; phylum Arthropoda; class Insecta; order Lepidoptera; family Crambidae; genus Heortia; species Heortia vitessoides. The sequence goes on along the minus strand of JACJUM010003085.1, from coordinate 11,212,782 downwards.
TATTAATTTCGCTACTAAACATTATTTAATAAAAATGAAAACGTATATCTTAAGTCATTTCAGACCTGTTTGCATTGATTGTAAAGGCATTAGATAATAAGTTCATAAGACAAACGTATATAATTATTTCATATCACGCACACAGCAGCAACAATAGGTTGGCAATACGATACTCACTTAAATCAGTCCATTCTAATTTCCGCATCGTATTTTTTATGACTGGAATATATCTGATAAAGTTACACTCAATTATCTGACGGGCCCGGTGGCGCAGATGCTAGTGATCCGCCATTATGCGCCAAAGGTCATGGGTTTGATCCCCACCCAGAAAAAATATTTAAATAATGATATTTATGTTTATTCTGTGTCTAAGTGCTAAATATATGTATTTAAGTAGTAAATTTATAATTCCTTTATTGTCTGATATTCTTAACATAAGTGCTTTAACCGACATATCATACAGTCAATATGAAATATTGTGAGAATTTAATTGCGTCATCAATTAACATTTACATTTATTTTTTTTTAACTATGTAACAAGTTATCTAATTAAAATAAATAATTCGGTCCTTATTCGATATAGATATTTTATTGTAAACATTCGTATACCACAGTAACGGACGGCGGTTAATATATTAAAGCGTAGTAGTAACAAATTGGTTATATCAGTGTAACGAGACTACCCGCTGCGTTTATGTTGGCACTTGACCAACATAAACGCAGCGGTTACCAAAATCGATTCTTTTATCACGATTAATTGAGAGAAAGTTTATGTAACAAATTGCGTAAGCGTAGCTAGAATGTCAGCTAGTCTAGATAAAATGTCAGCTAGTATTATAAAACGCATTCAATCATTTAAACTAAAAATATATCCTTTATTTCCTTCTTTATCATGTTAAATAAATGAGTGATTGCACCTTTTGAATTCGATGTGGTTATGTAACGTACATCGCAATAGGCATACCAATTAATTCCCTTATCCCAATTCCTCACAGATCCAGCTACATGCATACAGGCCTCGACATACGCCTGATAAAAAATCCCATTTATATGTATTTTTAACGGTGGTTTGGTTTTAAATTTAAAATTTGCATGCATGATAATCATCGGTTAAAAATACAGCTACAGAGCAATTCAAACCTTAATTATATCCCGTAGGACGTCTAGCTACGCCCCGTAGGATGTATGTAGATAGTTTGTACTACGTTTCCAGTAAAACCGGTTGTATGAATATAGTTCCGTTTAAAAATAAATTAATAAAAATATGGAAAAGAAAAATGTACGACAAACTGGTACAATTTTTTTTATAATATATATATTAATATAATGCTTGGCCATTATTCCTAAGCCTATTTTTCCTTTTTGATTGATTTATTTATACTAAATTAAAAGAAGAGAAATTAAAGATATCGTTGTTGGGTCAGAACGAGTCCATTAACTAAATCCTACTTACAAATATTTCCAGGGTCTATTAATAAGCTGTATAATGTACTCGTATATTATATTTCTTGAATTAATTAAATAAAAATGTGGTTTGTATATTTTTTTCTCAATGTTTTGATTTATCAGTCTCTTAAAAGCTTTGACGGAGTTCAATTTGAAAGTGACACGATTCGGTACTTAAGATGAAGTACCTTTTACGGAGTTTCCTTGAACCGGAGGTTTTTTTTTTAGAAATTCTCTTCTAAATTGTATTTGTGCTGCTTACAATAATTAAAAATCATCACTCACGAACACATTTTTATTGATTCCTTAAATAAATATAAAAATAGTAAAATAAATATTATTCTTATGGGTTGTCCAGTACGTAGTAAAATAAATTATCTAATAGCTAGTAAAATTTTACCATTTAGTCTAGATTAACAATGTTGTGTACGACCCCCTTTAATGTACTTTATTATTAATGTTATATTATTTATTTATGTTTTTAAATAAATAAATTAAACTAAAATCCAATAACGATCGAATGAATCCATCTACAAAAGATATGTAAATTTTATTTTTAATATACGAGTATTACTATTAGTTCTAATAAAACTCTTCGTTATTATAAAACTAATTTAATCCTAACAAAGTATAGAAATCCTGTAGCATACTTATCCTGAACCGTCTACTGTCTCCAATTAAGCATCTTTGTCAAGAGAGATAGTCTTACGCTAGATAAATATTACAATGCAGAAAAATTGCAGGTGGCATTTTAGTTATACTTAGGAGAAATTAATAAAAGTCAAATTTATCAATCGTCAAAATCGAGCATCGTCAAGAAAATTCATAGGTTTTATTTTTTGGGGTTACTTTGTAAATAATTGTGAAGTGTTTTCTTTATTTCTATTTTATTTTGTTTAGATAAAAGTTATTTTGGTTATTTTCTGTAGCCGAGTTCGTGTCGTGTCGTCTTATCTAAAGATATTTGCTGCTTAAATATGGCAAACTGATCACAAATAACATAGTGTTACGATTTTTTATAACTACCTTACATACATACATACATTATGTCTGTGTCCTATCGGGGTAGAACTTTCACTTGTTACGATCTTGGAATACCTCTCTTGTTTCCCTTCTTCGCATTAGTCCTTTCATACACGTTCGTTTATTCTTGGTGATTCTGACTTTCTAGCCTTTTAATACTACTTCTACCCGGTTAAGACATGTTTGCCTCTGTCGTCCTATTTGTGCAGTCCATTTTACCCATAATTTCTAATTGTCTAAACCATCTCAACATTTCTTTCTCTTTTGTTATCATCATCTTCCAAACTTTATCTTAAACTCACACCATACATTCTTCGAAGTGCTCTCATTTGAATAGTATTTATTTTACTCGAGTGCTTCTTCTGCCATACCCAACATTTACTACCATATGTCAGCGCTGGAACCAGCACACCTCTATGAACAGCTAGTTGTGCCCTTTTTGACACATTTTAGGTGACGATAAAAGCAGGTAATGCTCCATATAACTTAAATATAGATGAATTGATAATTTTATGATCATTGTTCAAATTTCTATTTTTTGCGTTTGATCCACAGATACATTTGAACATTAATTGATATGCAATTGTAAGATCAATGACTCATCCTCATTAAATTATATACGAATATTGAAATAGTTTACGGCGCACTAAAAATATTCAGTCTTGTTGCCGCCAGTTAATGGAATTAAAACCACTACATAAAGGGAACGATATCGTTTTGCTTAATCAATTTGGTAAACATTAATGCACGTGTCATGGTAGAAGGTAAGCGTACCCTACCTACACAAGGTCAAATCTACTATGTTTGGCACCATGATTATTTTATTAAATAGTTATCCATGTGATAAAATAAATCTGCATAAAATTTCTGTCAGTTCATAAGAAAGAGAGATAAAAGAAGAATATGCACCATAGAACTCTAAATAATCCAAACAATTAAAATTTTTAATTACATGATGTGAAAATTATCTGGAAAACAGTGAGAGAGACACATAACTCATTCGCGATAAAACCTCATAGGATAGTAGGAGGCATTTTTTGTCTTGTCCTATGAATGAACATCAATAAAAATAATACACGTATGTAAATAGAACTATATAAATTTAGTCCTTTAAGGTAAAAAAACTTCCCCTAACACCACTATTATTCGTATTAGTCTTGTGAAATAGGGCGCCTTTCTTGTTGATTGAGGTAGGTGGCTGTCATATATATTGCCACGATGCGCGGCGGTTGGCAAACATGGCTTCCTATTGAATTAAATGGAAACTGCTAGCGGGCACTGACGACCACTATTTGATGAGCATATTTCCATGCATACAACCTGGTAAAGATAGCGTTTCTACCCAATTTCAATAAATAATATTTTTTAACATTCACACGTTTATGTTTATACATAATATAAGTTTTATATTATATACAGAATCTTCATATCTAGTAATATATATATATTTCTGAGAGACTTTAATGCATCATCATCATTAAAGCAGCCGTAGAACGTCACAATTACGAGCATAATTAACACGGGTTGACGCCCACGTGTCTTTATATGGTAAAATAATAACATCATCGAAATACATATTATACTTTTCTCTATGTTATGAATGATAGGAAATTAATCTTACCGTGTCTTCAAATATTATAAATAAATTATATATATTTTATATATGAATATATATTGAAAATATTACATTTAGAATTTTATTAAGTCCCCTTGACTTTCATGTACAATTGAGAGACGAAATTATGAATTGATAAAAAAGGCACAACTGTTTGTGCCGATATACTCGTTCGTATACAGAACAAATAAAGGGCGTTTAGCCCGAGGGCAAAGAGAGCATTCCCTCTGTCTATCTATGCTTACCTCACAACACATCATTGACTTACCGAACATTTTACATGGGTTTTTTATTCCCCATAAACTTTTTTACCAAAAGTTTATGATCATTTTCAGATTTACAGACCAGAAGTTGCATCTTTTAACTGTGTACTGGAAAGTTTTGGCCTGTATCTCAATAAAAATAAATCGTCAAACATGACGTTACTCACATAACTTTAGATAAACTGCAGCATTTTGGTAAATTTATTTTTGTTTTTTCCTCAATTATAACATTTTTGGGAATTCAGATACTGAAATGTTAAAAATATATAAATAATGCCTATGTAAACTTAGTTTATCTAACGGCATTAAATTCCTATGATAACAGAATCGACGGGATAAAATTTTATTATGTACCCGGACGTAGTAGTATATAACGTTAGTAGGTACTGGGTGGACCGTTTATTTATAAAATGATTCCGTAATGCCAATAATTTTATGAAGGTACATTTTGAAATAAATTTGATGTGGTGTACAGGTAAATTTTATTTCAGAAGCATATTTTATCACAAAGATATGCTGATCTCTTTATATAAGATAAACCTTCCATGAGTGCTTAGAGCCTGGAGGGTGATAAGATAATCCAAAGAATATCGAAGAAAACTTGAGCCGTAAACAAATTTTGTTTTTCCACCTAATTAAGCTTTTAAAACTTCCAGCTTAGGATTCTTTAAGCAACACGTATTATTATTCTAATTTTTATAACTCTAGAATTTTGTATCTTGAAAGGGAATTCCTTGATGTCTTAATGTCAAGGACATAGAAACCTCCTCAAGAAAGGGGGTGTTGAAACCAAATAAAAGAGTGCAGCTTTCGTGCCCTCTGGATTTGAGCTACACAATTTCGGATAGATATACCGCCATCTGTCGGTCCTGGTACCTTTGTCTCCTAGTCAGGTGGAGGCACTATTCTACTCTACTGTTACCTCACAGCAAACATGTATATAGGTCTTGACAGATGGGAATTTAAATAATGGGGATATAATTAAAATATTTATATGTATATTGTATTTAATTTTTTACAAGTCCAACTCGAAAATTTTAAAAACACTAAAGTAATAAACTCGATGACGGGTTTTTACCCCTGACTCTTGCCGCCACTACATGGCACATATTGTGTTTACCTTTGACTGACAAACAACTCACAATGTTAATTTATGCTCATTTGATTGGCTTCATCGGGGCCGTATATATTTAATAATAATAAATTTAATAAAATCTCACTACATCTCAAACCTCCGTGATAAGTAGCTTAAAGCACTTGTATTATGAATAACAGATAATAGAGGTATTACAAATATAATATTATCCATGATATAACATTTTTACTGGACAAGCATACATGTTTATCTTGGGTGGATTAATAGTATCTTTATTATTGATTCTCCTACTCTTAAAAAAGGATATCGTCCGCTTGTAGGTCCTCAGTTATATTAAATAACAAACAAATCTATCCAGTTAGATTGTAGGGTTTATAAAACAGCCCGTGGTCTTCGACTGGTCAAAGCCACCTCAAGCTACAAATCAACCAATCACTTTCTTATATGAGAAATCTAATGTATAGTCGCATTTAAAGTCCGATTAATATTAATTAAGTGAAACGCAGGACAAGTAATATTATTATATACCTATATTCTTAATAGACCAATTTCAAAATCCACATATGTTTTTTTAATACTAAAATATATGAATGAAATTTAGACTTAAAAGTATTTGTAAGCAATAGATAATTGAAAAAACCTATACGATCGACCAATTTGAAAAAAATTGCCGCAAAATGGCGTTGTCCAATGTAGAGATATTTAAGGAAATTAAAAAACTCTGTCAAAGCTGTTTGGTACTGGCAGAGTAGATAGTACCTCCCCCTGTACCAGGTGTCGTAAGAGGCGACTTAGACTACCGGAATTGACAGATGGTGGAATAATCATTAAAAGCAGTTTAGGGCGAAAGTAACTGGGCGGAAATGAGCAGCATTTGCGTCGCGAAGCTACGCTTTACGATTGCCCAGCGCGGCAATTTTAGGTGAAATTCCGTGAAGAAGTTTCATGGAATGTGGTCAAAATGAACAGATTTTATTAAGTATTACAGTATTAGTAGTGTAGCCTGCTAACAGCGTGGTCAAATACCCTCAAAAGCCAAGGCCAGCTTGGCTTTTATGGTTATTTTACTTGTCCGAAGATATCTCAAATCCCTAATAATGATGATTAACTACAGATTAAGGAATCATGTCAGAGCTTAATGCAAAGCAGGTGAAATAGGTTAAGATGTATTAGGAATAATGAGTTGATGATTTACGAACCTTCCTTCTTTTTCCACGCTATAGTACTATAAACTATAGGACGCATAGAACGTCCACCTACAAAGTGGATAATCAATTTGACTTAAAAGAACTGTAGAATCGCACAGGATGCAGGGCGCATTCTACCGGGACTATTGGAAATCACTTCAAGGGTAATATTTCCTAATATTTACGCGTTTACCATTCATAATAAATTTATTTTTTAACGGCTTTAAGGCTTTTTTTCAGGTTTGTTTAACTTTTACGACAACTATTCCCAAAATTGACAAAAGACTTGATTGTATTTAGTCAATCTTGAAAAGATAAATAGCATTTTAGAGCTGTTAAAAGAAAAGTAGTTTTTATATTACTAAGTAAGGCCAAGTGCAGCAGTCAGCGGGCGGCTACGGCCTGCGACTCATACGATGATAAAACTGTTGTACCATATTATTAGAACGGAAATTTTTACAGAATGACAAAATTGCGTTGTGTATTACGAATTTCGAATTATGTTACCATACAAAAGGAATAAATTCATACGCAAATTTTAATAAATTACTTGCGTTCAGCTTATAATAACCTGTATCAACAAGTGATTTATGTTCTAAACCGAATTTATGTTTCAGCTCTCTGTTCACATACATGCAATATGTTATTTGGGTAACAATAAACGATACTATTGCAAGTGTTACTTTGGGTTACTTTTAGTTTATTGCGTTTAAATATTTTTGTGAATTATAAACTTACTAATCGTACATGTGTCTATGCTATAAGTACCTACTGCTACGTTATTAGCGATTTGGATATTTCTTGGTAATGGCGTATTAAATGGCTTTATTTAATTCATATATTTTTTTTATCTTGATGTTATCTTTATTACTATTTGAATGTATATAATTATATATATATATATATATATATAACAATTTCGTGACACAGTGTTTGTCCAGAATTAACTTTTAAGCAATTTAATTGATTTTAATCAATTCACACTAACTGTTTACTGTTCGATACAACTTCAATGATAGAATAGTCAATATCTCGATGTACAGTCGCGATGTTTTTTCATAATAAACATAGTGTAGTTAATACAGGACAATCTATGACGGTTTAGCTAGTATATTAGATATTTAAGAAAATATTATTGTTTCAACAGCAATTATATTTATTAACATAACAATTAGAACAATACATTTAATCATAAATACGTAGAAGAAATATTTAAGCACATTTATTATGATCGTGGTGTACGAACTAAATATGAAGTTACGAAATATATATTTGGTCCGTAATGAAGAACAAAATGAGGCTAACTATACATCATCGTCTTATGAAGCGAAAGATCCTTGGGGAGCTTCCAAAGGATTAAGATACATTAGGGTTCGGATTACATATCAATTCAATAAGACCCGAATAAACAAACTATTTAAGGGGCTATATATGGTATCCTTAATAGATATCGGTTAATAAGATAGGTGCTCCACAAAATGATTACTACATTGCGGCTTGCCATATATAATCTACTTATCTATTGGTATTATTGAATGAATATATTGATTGTGTATAATTGTTATGATCCAAAGTGTTCTTTTTATACAAAACTAACAAATTGTTACAAACCATAAATATTTATGAAAAGTGCTAAATAGTGTTAAAATAAATTGACAGTTTAAAGAAATAAATTGTTTAATCAATCTGTGCCAACGCTCAAGTTTTGTTTTGATATCTCTTCTCGAATGTTATAATGACTCATAATAGTCCGAGTGTTACCAAATTTACCGATCTGTACTTTTCAAATATACTATGTCTGTTATATCTACATATCATTGAGACTATTTGTGGACTGTCTAGACTTTTAATATAAGTACTTGTACATATGAGTGCTACCAAAATAATTATCATCACTTCACTTAATTATCAAAGCATATAGCAAACATGCATGTAATAACAAATATATATATGAATAACAAAGCAACAGATCAAGCTACACCAATCTGTAATTTTTTGGGGTTAACTTTTAATTCAATAGCACACGCTTTAGATTGTTTATGTTGATTGTAAAATTTGGAGAGATTAGTACAATCTGTTGCTATGTGTACTTATACTAGAGATACGAAGAATAACTAATTTTATAATACTAAAGAGTTTGTTTGTTTGTTTGAATGCGCTAATCTCATCGCTAGTCTAAATTAAACAACTCCCCTAGTGTTAATTAGTTAAATTATCGAGTTGTGCTACTATTCTATGGGGACAATGTCGCAGGCACTACTAGTACAAAATAAACAGTTGAAAAACCTTAACGGGAAGTCTTATCTCATTAAATATCATTATCATCACACCAGCCATTGTAAATCTTCTTCTGGATATAAGCCTCTCTAAGAATGGAGGTTTTTACCCATAATTGCTGCACTGGGCAAGCGTGTTGGCAAACGCAGAGCGCTCTCGCGATGGGGATGCTTCTGCCCATCGCCGCCCTTTGCATTTTATCTATACTACCATACTATTTCGGATGGATGTACCGCCATCTGCCGGTTCTGGTACCTCAGTTGCTTCATTCGAAACCTGGTACAGGGGAAGGTACTATTGTACTTTGCCGGTACCTCACCGCTAGACATGGAATGGGATATGCTATCCGAATCCTTAATTTTATCAACTTAGGTTCACTTTTCTAACATTTACGACATCTGATGTAGTGGAAGGTACTATTATATTCTGCCGGTACCTTGCGGCACTTCTATCGGTACCTCACGGCGTGGCATTAAATATAATACATGATTATTTATTGATTAAATTTGTGATTACATACTATTATTGCATATATTTTAAAAGCGTTTATTAGAGTACAATTAATATATAGTTTATATTCACACTACATCTCATACATTGTCTTAACTCCAAGCTAAGTCATTTAAACCACTTGTGTTACGGACATTAGACAACAGAGGAATCACATATATAATACTTAAATACGTATTTACTCCATTAATATTATCTACTCTATTCCATTAACTCCAAGACACAAGATAAACACAAATACCATCTTTTAAATATTTGTCTTATCTTATCTTATCTTATCTTATCGAACCTACGACCGCCATAAGATAGGATTACTACCATCTGCGCCATCGGGCAAAAACAACAAGAATACTACAGTAAATGTAACCAAGTCATTGGTTTACAGTGTGATTTTCAAGTACTTTATTTTGTATTACAGCTAGTAATCAAGACTTAGTTTACATGTGAGAATTTTGCCACTACACTGTTTTACTTTTGATCGTTCAAGCTTAATGATTTTCTTCTGTTGTGGTTGTACAGCATAATAAATAAATAATTCATACAAGTTAGGATAGGACGTAAGCTAGGAACTGAAACTACGAGTATTACCAACTTTAACAACCGAACATCAATAGAGCTGAAGTAGTTCGTGTTTAAGTAATATGCTGCTATAGTTTTAAAGCCCGACAACGCAATTAACTCCTTCAATTCTACCTACACTCATTATTATTTCTTTCCAAGATAAATATTTTTAAGAGGTTGTTTTTCTTGTGGAAGCTCATCTTCATAAGTAAACGTAGGTTCTCGGAAGCGTGAACCCAATATGAAGGTGCGCAAACATTGTTAAATTCTTACCCAATTTACGAGTTTTCAATATATTTGTAATATTAAAATCCAAACAAGTACAATGAGCGGCCCGAACAAAATTAAACTTGAGATATTTCGCTTTACTTATGTTTCTTCAGGCTAAATTTTATGCCTCTCGCCTTACTCGTACCTTACATAGTTTAATTAACGAAAAAGCTCATAACAGAGCATGCAGCAGTAGTATGGTTTCCAGTTTCTTAATATAAAATACTTTAATGGTATAATTATTTGAGTGTGACGTCACATGTCCTGCTCATATGTTTTTTCTAATATTTTACATTACTACAACCAAATAAACAAACGAGATATATCTGGAAAAATTAATCATTATTTTAGAGTAGACACCATAATAATGGCAGAATAATAATAATAATATTTACACATTTTGTACAATGCCTGACTTAGACATAAGTCGCTTCAAACTAGCTGAGGAATCACAAAATATAATACTTTAATATATAGGTACACTCATTTGCAAAAAAAAACGGGGGGTATTGATTTTTATTCTGCTTTAAAAAAATTCGGTACCAAAATGATTACAATCATTTGTACATGTTACTGGCCAGTTTTAAAAATGCCGTGGTGTTTAAACAGTACGTTCTAAATTCAAATTTTCGTTTGATGCTCGTTTTTTGCTTGCAGAAAACCAGAATTGGAATAGGGTATTGTTCTCTGATGAAGCCAGGATATCTCTGTTCGGTGAAGATCGACGTCGGCGGGTGTGAGAATACTTTGCAGAGCCTTGTTTTTAAGAATCACACCTTATCGTGGGGGCTCTGTTATGTTTTAGGCAGAAATAAATTCAATGGAATGTACAGAGTTAGTCTTCATTGAAAATGGCTCACTGATTGGACATCGATACATAATGGAAGTTCTAATTCCTCATGCACAGCCCGCATTGGCCGCTTTAGGCGAAGACTCGATTTTTATGGACGACAACGCTCGCGCCCACTGGTCTGGCGAATTGGAAGCGTATATGCAAGAGGTCGGCATTTGTCATTTGGATTGGCCAGCTCGAAGCCCCGACCTCAATCCTATTGAGCATGTCTGAGACATTCTGAAACGACGCGTGAGATCAGTACAACCGGCTCCGCAGACCATCAAAGAGCATGAAGAATGTTTACCGCGGAGTGGGAACGTATTCCGCAAGCAAGTATCCGGGATATCTTCGCTGGCATACCCGGACGAATTCAAGCTATGGTTTTAGCTAGAGGGGGTCCCACTCGATATTAAACATTTATCTCCTTTTACTTTTTTAAAGAAAAAACAGACAAAAATCTTTGTTAACTTTTACTTCACGAGCATACACTACTAGTTAAACCTATAAATTTTATTAAAATTTTATGATAATACTGACAAAAACGGTTATTTGCTTATTAATTTACAATATTGTGAATAAACTACCTATAATTATCAAACAAACCAATAGTAACATTTGAAATGGTTCATTGCGTAGGTGCCCGTTTTTTTTGTTTATTGTTTATATACATTGATACAGAATGAGTACAAATGATTACCATATGAATGTTTTTCCTGATGGGGACCGAATCCTCGACCCTTGACACACAGGTCATAACCGAATGCGCCAACAAAATAGAACCGAAAATCTTATAATAAATGTTAGCATTTTGTATTGATTCATTTTGCATTTGATTGATTGATTCAATCATGATTTTTTCACCCGCTTCTATATCAAACAGTGGATTAACAATCATTATATATTTTTTTATATTACGAAGGCAGTGAATAAACTTATCGTTTGCTTGATAGTAAGCACTACTGCAGCCTATAAACGCTCGTGTTATCACAAATATATCACTAGCTTATCGTCAACCTGAACTGAATATAAAGAACATAATATCTATGTCACATTTACCTGGTACAATGCTGAAACTTACCTACAAACCGAAACTGCAATGCGTACTGTAATAACAATGTAAAAAAATAGTTAAGATGGGGTCTTATAACGCTAATGATTACCGTTATAAGATGTGGAACTCTAAAAGATATTAAACTAATACATATTTATAGCCATCTGCTGTTTACAGGCTGCAATTCGATAACTGCACCTTTACTGTTTAACATTTGTTTTGTTCGATTTCAGCTAAAAACCCTTTCATTACCATAATAAAGCCAGTGTGCGGCTATAATGTGCTGCCAATGAATAATTTACATTTGTAACCTGCATTGTGAACACAAGACTTGAAATTTATAAATATTTGCAAAACACGGCGCAATGATGACTGTTACTTCACAGACTAAATTTAATACCTATGTGTAAGTATTAGTTTTACATCCTATTTTCATAAGTTTTACATCCTATTTTCATGCATACGTTTTACACATACAGCCCGTACAGAACTGAGTGGCAATGCCTTAGATCCATTGGAAAACACTTGGGTAATTCATTAATATTATAAACATTAAAGTATGTTTGTCTAGTGATCACTGAAAGACTTCAAGAAGTGTGGTGTAATACTTGCATTTTATGCAAAAAGTCGCCATCGGAATTATCATATACAGCCCTAAGACGTCCACTGCTTAACATAGGCCTCCCCAAGTAATATCCAATAAAATTGGTTGTATGTGGCCTGTGTCCAGTGCGATCTAACGGTTTTAGTCAGTTCGTCTGTCTATCTTGTGGGCCCTGCGCTGCGCTACAATCTATGGCTATTCATTGTGCCTGAAATGCACATTTTGGTGATTGCTGTTAATTTTGTCCAGATCTAGTGCCTCTGAGGGGACGCCGTGTCTCTTGCGTGTGTAGATGCATCGCTGAACAATTGGAAAGCGCTCAAGCATAGATTCACTCAGTAAATGGCCGGCCTGGCTTGAAATAATTTTACTTTGCTTAGCTAAGTCGGCACTGTCGTCCATTTTCTTTGTCCAATAAATAACAACTTCGATTCCCTTTTAAAGTACTTAGTCAGTGCTTGACATAGTTATAAAATGAGTGCAGAAAGGTAATAGACAGATATGTATTAAAATAATCAACATCATCATTGTAACAACGGCAAAACGTCCATTTTTTTGATTGGCCTTCCTAAGAAAAATAAATTTTGCCCAACATTCCGTGCCGGAAAAGCACGGTGGAAATCGTATCTGTAGGTTCTGGTACCTCAATCACCTTTTAGGACACCTAGCAGGTGGTTAACGGCTTGTTATATTCTACTCTGCCAGTACCCTTTTGACTTTGACATAAAATCATACATAATATTAACATAAAAGCCAACTAAAATATTAACTAAGTTTAAACGTAAATTTATGGGCGAGAAGTATGTTTCATTGTAACTGAACAAACCAGAACAGACAAAAAATTTGGAACATTACAACGTGAGTATGTGCTGCTAAAGAAAGCGAATAATTTGTAAACGCTTTTATTTCCTTTGTTCAATACAAAAACATGTTTTAGTTAAAAAAAATATCTAAGTTTCCATATTCTATCTGATAAAAAATAGATAAGAATGAAAATAAAACAAACATAGGATAACAAAAAATGAATACAAATATTATGGCTACAATATTGTACGAGCCTTTTATGCTAGAATGTAATAAAATTGCAACGTGAACAAATCTTGTTATTCAAGAAATGTTTTCGGAAAATGTAATAATATAATTCTACTAGACACTCTCATAATATTTTCTTACATTTACACGTTCACCACTCATAATAAAACTACTTTTTCAACGGCTTTAAAACGCAGTTTATTTAACATTTTACTTTTTTAGTTCGATGCTTTGGTTTCTTTGCGACAATCTTCTTCTATTCTTTAAAAGAAAAATCTTGAAAGCGGTAGCCGCCATAAGGTAAACTAAACAACGAGCTTATAATGTAAATAGTTAAATAAAAAGCGTCTTAGGCCGTTAAGATGTGGTTTTATTAACACACTCAGTATGAAAACCGATTTCATCTTATTAATTTACATAATAGAAATTTGTAATACCAAAGCGCTTTAGTGCCGTGTGTACACTGTGTTTAGAATTTGTGTAATTGGCTGAAATATGATGATTAAGGACGTCGAAATAAAAATCGGTCTTAAGAAACTGGAAATCAAGAACGTTACATTTAAGCTACAATAAATCAAGAAATGGAGGGATTTGTTTCCTTTTATGTTATTATAAAAGGCCAAGTTTCCATTTATATATACCTTATTTACTTTTTCCTAATTAATATATTAATAACTCACAATACCCAATTTAACTACTAAAAAAGTTATAACATAAGATGTAAAAAAAAGCATTGATAATTAAATTAAATTATCTTATTAAATTAATTTGTCATCTAATAAATAATTTACGAAAGTTAATATTTAAAATCAAGAGACTACCAACGCAACGTACGCTAACGTAGCTACTGTATTATGAACAAAGTCTTATATACATACAATAAACGTATAAAGCACGAAACGTTTTCACAAACGGAATTCACTAATGTACGCAGTGGCGACGTAAGATCAAGTTTTGGTTTATAATTCATGAATGTTTTGTGTATGTAAACATATAACGATGACAGTTAAACGAGTCGGAAAAAATATCTTGACTGTGGGTTTTAAGGAGCGACACGCGGCGATTTATAACGCAAGCATACCATCGTAAACTGTATAATGATGACCTTTATTCATTTAATGACACACTGATTGTTATATTAAAATTGAAATATCGTATCTGACTTACCAGTTGTGCGTTCGATTGGTAGAAATAAACTATTAATAATAGATTAAAATACTCTGAAAGATACATTTATTCGCGTATATGTAACTTGTAAATATTTATCTTTATGAGTGTATGTAATCTATGTGATGTGTATGGAAGTAAATAAAAGTTAGACGATATTTAATGATATTGTATCTGACATATTAACTGTATTTTGTATCAAAATTAAAAATATCGCGCAAAATTATATATATTATGAAACATTACATGATAATGATTAGTGTGACTTAATACGTATTTTGACAGCTATTTTTAGTACCCGACCAGCAAATGTTTTATGATCAGTAGTTTTTTTTTTTATTTAATTAAACATAAGAAATATCATATTGTTCTTGCGCCAAGAAGCTAAACCTTAAACACCAGGAACTTTAAAATATATTTATACTGTCAATCTTTCACCACGCAGTTCTGTTAAAATGTTTAGAACGAAGTTACGTTTTATAATGCAATTATTATAAGGCTAACATAAAACAGCGATCAATATTTAAAAATAAATAAAAGAAGAAGAAACAGAAGCTAAAAAATACTTAGTATGAATTCTGTGTGTATATAAAACACTTCATGTTGTTAGTATATACTTAATATATTAAAATTATTTTTATAATATTTTGTATTAATTGTCGCTTTTTTGTTACTGATCATTCGGAGTACGTATATTTACTAGATTCATTACTCTTATTCATTGTATTATTTGATTTCGGACTACAACTGTAATGTACATCCTTAAATGAAAATAAAATGGGTATAAAAAAATCAATTAAACAATCTGGAAGAATCAAGTGCATTGCAAAACTATTTACATAATAATAATTTTAATTGTGTAGTTATAATCTGTCTTTGAATTCTTAAATTGCATACAGCTTACAGCATCATGAAATCCAGTATAACCGACGGACGAAGAAAAATAGTTGATTCTGGAGACTCATAACTCATTCTTACAATGATGTAATAAAAATAGCCGGTCATCTTTCTATCAGTAACTCTACGCTATCAACCTCGGAACAAGAATCGACAATAGACACAGAAAATAGCATCCAAGGATAGTCGAATCTTAAAGTGGAACTTTCGTTGTATTTGCTTACATCAGATCAAGTCAGGATATCCAAAATATAGACGTCCTGTCTGGTCTTCTCAGAATTAGTATATCTATATAGACAATTGTATAATAATAATGGCAGTTAATCTCCTCAATTCCATCATTTGACTTGTTCGTTCGTATTTTTGTGTACGTGACCAAAAATATATATTTTTTCTAATATTTGGTTAGACCAATTACGGTGTATTTTCTTATAGCAGATAGAACAGATTTTACATTTTTAGTTCTTCAATTTATGTGTAACATGGTTATCATCATCACAATACCAGCCATTAGAAGTTCACTGCTGAACATAAACCTTCCAAATAGGCTTTCCAAATTTTGTCCATAATTGCCTCGCTGGGCAAGCTGAGAGCTCGCAGAGCGATGTGATTGCGACGGGGATGCAACTGCCCATCCCCGCTCGGTGCTTGTGCCCTATATAACTTGCTTGGCTATATATAATTCCTTCTTTTTAGCTGTATCTACATTCGAATAAAATAGGGATCAACATAAGACGTGTTTTTGACGTACACGAATCATTCTACCGTGAGCGTGATATGGAAAAAGAGACGTGAGGAGCGAATATTGAAAGTTTACCCGATTAACTCGGGCGCTCCGATGTTATATACTTTAATACTTTGTTAATTCAGATAATCGAAATAAAAAAAAAATGTTCACCTCTGTTCTACTCATATTTTGTTATTAGTGTCTTTATAAATGACGGACACATATTTTTCTCTATAATTTACATTTCATAGTTTTCTGCATTAACTTCTACAAAACAAATTAATTCTAGCCGCTTTTAAATATATTTTTTACGAAACGCTAAAGAAAACTAGAATTGATTTATCAATATAAAAAAAATATCGCTGTGCTTAGACATACGATTTGTGTATATATACCTATTTGACCATCAATTTAAATTAAACTGAATAAAGTAGACTCATTTACGCAATTTTTGATGAATAAAAAAACTAATGATTTTATCTATTCTACGCATTACACATCTAATAACTTAATAGGTACCCTGTTATTTTAACAATTGCTTCTCTTAATTAATTAAATCTCGCTTCTCTTTCTATGCGAATTCCTTGTTATTCAGAATTTACTATCATTTCAGTAAAATCATCGATCATACGGTGTGCCTGCCTACTTCGTCATCATTTGGGAAAAGCAACTGTGAGCGTCCTAGATAAGGTACATACGTATGAAACCAGATAGTTGTCATCTAAAAATAGTTCATCATCAATTCAATAGTTTAACGCGTCAATAGTTTAACAACAACTGGTTAGTTTAATTATTTTTAATATTTATAAAATAAACTTAATTATTCTTTTTCATTCCAATGTCGTTTACTAATATTAAAAACGAATAAACTTTTTTTAAAATATTATCTCCATGTTGGCTTGAAATAGCATGGAACTTAAAAAAACATTTTTACCGTGTTCGTCAAACAAAATTCGTCGAAGGAAAAACGCGGAGAATATCTCCACTTTGTCACGTTCGGGAACCGAAAACCCGCTGCTCATAATATTTTATCTCCTATTCAGCCATTATTTTGGCAGCTGTATAGCATTTATCCCCTTTGTGACAAACGGAGAGAAATCAAATGACGGTACATAGAACAATAGGGCAACTCGTCGAATTTAAAACGACAGAAATATGTCATTGAATATTCCTACAAAAACGGTGGAAGACGCTTTGTTCTTGAAATGCTTTTTCCTATCTTTTATGCCTGAAATCATTGTTACAGTAATTATAAGACGTATTTAACGGTGAGGACTTCAATACTAAAGGAAGTTATGTTTTACGAAATTTACTGCCTTAATATACTGCAGATATCTAAGTTGTGAAAAAAATCTCAACAATTTAATTTATCATCACCATGTATGTCGGCCGTAAGATGTCCATTGATGGACTAAGTATGTTAGGTTTACCCAGATAATGGTTATATGCGACTTGCGTCTAGTGAAATCCTGCCGCTTTAATTACATCGTTTGTCCACAAGTTTGTTATCGATACAATAATTAAATACTATTGACAAAAAGAAGTTTTTTCTTGACGGGCCCGTAAACACAGATCTTAGTGATCCTATCTTGAGCACCAAAGGTCGTGGGTTCGATCCCAACTCAGTAGAAACATTTGTGTAATTATTTTTTGTGTTTATTGTGTATCTGAATGTTAAATGTGTATTTAAGTATGATATTGTTATTCCAGTAATATCTAATGTCCATAAAAGTTGCTTAAATTAAGTGTGTAATTTAAGCAACTTTTCTCGAAGTCATGTCTATAAATCAGATGTTGAACAACTACAAGAAAAAAATTCTTTTAACAATTTCGCTCTATAATATACTATGCTTCGTCAAAGTGTTTAAAATTAAGGTAATTAGAGGAACTCAATCCCCGTGAAAGTCAGTAGTTAATTTGTGCCTGAACGCACAACTAAAGGAGATTAGATACTTCTTTTGTTGGCCTGTTAGCACAAATGTGCCGACTACTTAATTATTCATACCAAACCCGATTTAAGACTGACTGCACTGCCTATAACACATTTGTACATACAAGAAAAGTTAAGTCTTCTTTTGTTCTTTTCGTTCTTACGATCATCCACAAAACGATAGGATATTTTATTTTATCACGATATGGCTCCACAAGAATTTTGTGAAAATTAGTTTATAATTGCCACGCCGGGTCAAGGTGGTGGTAATCACAGAGCGTAGCTTTGCGGTAGATATATAGCTACCAATCTCCGCCCTGTTGCATTTAAACTATGCTGTCTTGAATTAGGAATATTCGTGTTCATACAGTACAATAATGTTCACTAGTAGAGCAGTAGTAGACCTATGTACAGCAGTAGACTCTCTAAAGCGACAGTGATTAATTTTAGTGAGGATCTAATATTATGTTATTAATGCATTTCATTAGTTAATTAATTGAGACTGGAACTTGCATATGTTGAACGTGTTGTTTTTATTAAACCATTATATTTTTGGTACATATGAGAGAGGTTCATTTAAAATCTTTAACTATATTCTAGACAGAGTAGCGAGCCAAGGCCATTAGATGCTTGATAGTAAATTGACTATATGTTTTGAAAATTACTTTGGTAAGAGAGTTTCATCGCGAGCGTTAGCGTTGTTTTTCCTACAAAAAATATCGTTTGCAGCGGAAAATCTTTGTAGTTTCAATAGAATTTTATAAATTTGTGTACATTAAGTGACGAGCTATTAGATTTCAACAAAATCAGTGCTTCTAAGCAAAAATACTGTGCAGTTATTTTCATAAATATCCCCGTTTTCGATTCGGAACTCAAAGAATAGTTCGCTTCTTTCTTTTCTTCGATATCTGTGAATCCAATAAGGATTGATTTTTGTGCTTATAACAAGGTAATTGAGAGTAGTAATCGCTTATTACCTTTGTATTTGGAACAAAATATTTTTTTTAAAATTGTTATATATTTTTATATTGAAAGGCTAAGGCTTGCTGGGTCTGATAATATATTGCCAGTGTTCTTCTCACGTTGTTGTGCTGTCTTATTCGCAAATTCCCCTGTATTAAAAATAAGTAAACCTTCTAACGCTTGAAGTGGATCTATGGGTGTTCATTTTATGACTTTACCGGAATACAAAAGAGTAAAACAAATATTATAGAGTAAGTGCTTCTGTTAAACTAAACTGTTTTTGTTTTTATTTTTATGTTCCATTCTATAATTTTGTATGTTAAATATTTTTACATGAATTTGTTTTTACTGTGCCAACATTTTGTTTTGTTTGCAATATAAGCCTTTAATTTATTGTGCATTTAAATTATTATAGACTGTAAGTATATACTATGTGTCGTACATCCAAAGTATACACATACAGTCATTGATATGCAAAATAAATAAACAGATGAATACAAAAATAAATAAAGAATCTTCAAATCGTTAGAAAAAGTGAAGTTTGCTAATGTTCCTAGTTTTCCGTTGATGGGTACATTATAATTAAAGCTATTAAGTTGTCTTCATTTAAGATCGAAATGTATTCAAACACATATTTATTAAGTCGTAATTAATCTTGTTGCCCAATCAGTGCCATGTATAAGACACTGGGAATCTTTTGCTAGGAAACTTTCCATGTTTATTGTTTATCATAAAGTAATTATCTTTTTATTGCTTTTTATTACACTTTCTTTTTAATTTTGGACATAATAATTTTATGTATTTATTAATTAAAGTAACAACAATTCTTCTACTACGTTAATACTTTAATACACTTACAGTTATATTTAGTTTTTACTATTAGGTGGTGTGTGTTCGTTACACAATACACAATCGTATTTAGGTTTTCGTTTACTGGTTCCGTAAATATTAGTTTTGTTTTTCAATACGCTCGTCGAGAAACTAATATTTACATCCAATAGGCTGAATGTGTTTTTTGTTTGTACAAACTGCGTAGTACGCATTATTCACGGCACTTCCTAATGTAAAATTATTTTGATGTGTTTTCCTCAGAAATAATACGCAGTCGAGACTTGTTCCGAATCCGATTTAGAATACGCTTTCCCCTGATCTCATTTCTGGTTTTGTAAGGTATCCATTTTACATGATTAACATTAAATCTATATTTTGAAATTCTGTTCTGTAATTATATTAAGCGATTAATAGGGATCACTTTATTATTTTATAGTTAATACACCATTCTATATAAAAATATTTGATTAGCTATTATGAACATTGGCTTTGATTTACCCAACTTCAATAACTTAATTATTTTACTAGCTAATTACAAAAAATCTAATACGATACATAATATTACAATAATAATATAATCCGAATATGTGTTACATTACATACAATTACACAATACTTGCGTAACACACATTCTTCTTAATAAAGCATTATTCGAATGAATGCGTAGAGAATTCGCCGACTCATTCATTTCTGCGCAGGGTCCTTGAAAATTGGATGTTCTAGAGCGCCCTCGGACCACTCTAGAGATTCCATTGCCAATGTATAAAATTTACTTATATCTTTCTTATTGTAAATAGAAACTTATGGAATGTACATACATTTCTTTTTTACAATTATTATTACATACGCTGTTGACTGATTGTGTCTATTAGTAGCACGAATAGTTAATTGTTCTTTGTGCGCGATATATGCCTAAATATTAACCTTCTGTTCTGTTTGAGGTAAGGTCGGTTTGATTTTACGAGATATCTTCAATAATCTTGCTTTTATTTCAGACCATTATCTGAAAATATTAACTTATTATCTAGACCCATCATTTAATAACTTAAACCTTTATTTCTGCAATATAAATTTGTCGCTTACCCACCTTAATGCAAACGTGCTTTACTTTTGTTCCGATATATATTTCACTCGTAAAAAAATCTCATTTATTTTTTTTCCAAATCGGTTTACAATTCTCGTAGATGTCGAGTAATATACAAAAAAGTCTGTTGTAATAAAAACATCCTTCTTTTTTGTATTTAGCTGAATTCATTTAATTTAAATTGAATAGTGTAGCAAATTTCAATATTGTAGAGATAAACGTTTTAATTTAAATTAAGTTACAAATATCGGCATTATGTTAATTGGCATCATAGCTTTATAACTCTATTTTTGATGTACGTTATTTAATATATATAATTTTTTTTATATCATATGTACCTATTTATTGGGTTTATTTATACAAATATATATGTAACGTTTATCTATTTTGTATGTATATTGTCTGCACTACTATGTACTCGTATATATAGTATTCTGTTTCGTGTAATGGTTGACTGGGAGATAATGCCAACTGGCATTAAGTCCGCCATTTGTACATTTTGTAATATTTTGTGCAATAAAGTTTTAAGAAATAATTAAATAAATAATATGCTATAAAAATTTTTTAAAAAAATCATTTATAAAATTTTAAAAGCACTTAAATTGTCAGATGTCATTCTAATCAAGCAATATTTAAAGGAGTGCAATTTGAATAATAAATAACGATTTCCCTCGTGTTAAAAGCTAGAATAACGAAGGTACCAAAATGCCCAAACCAAACACAAATACTGTCTTAGTCTTTGAGCCGCTCTAGGCGCTCTTAACCACTGTGTTAAATTAATTTCATGGCTATAGTACCGCAATACTCACCTAAATTACAGATGCAAGATTACTAATTTTTTAATTTCCGCAGCAATGTCGAAAAGCACAGTGGTTATTAACTTAATTAGCGTGTAGAGCTTTTCGTTGTATTGAGCCATTATCAGCTTTGGCGATGGTGAGTACTAAACAAACAATAAGCAGACATGACAGCGTAGTACCGGTAGATTGCCGTGTAAAGTAGAATAATACCTCCCCCTGTACCAGGTGTCGTACGAGGCGATTGAGGAACGAACCGCAATGGACTGCAGCATTCCCGTCACGAAGCTAAGCTCTACGATTACCTTAAATGAATATTTGCTATGTACAACGAATGCACAATAATTATTCTGCATTTCTGGTAATAAGAACGCTGTATATTATGCGTTTTAGAAAAAAAAATGAAAAAAAATCTATCCTACAAGATTTTGCCGTTATCCTTTATTACAGTCGCTTGTAATTGTGCTGGTATAACAGCTTGATCAGATGTCATTTTGAAACAGTTTATTTGATTTTACATACGTATTTAAATATTACGAGCCTTCGAAACGTTAAAGAGAATTTTTTGACAATTTTGAGAAGGTATTTAAGGTGTGGCACCTTTTTCCAATACTTCTCAGTTTAAATTTGAATAGTAAAACTTAAAGGTCAATTGTAACATAAAAAACTATCAGTTTATTTGAAAATACATATTATTTTACGTTTCAATAATATTCTTTTAAATAAACTATGTGATAGTAAGTCCATTCTTTTTTAAAACATGCTTCTACAAACTGTATATGCTGAATTTATAAATAGCAAAAGTTTGGGTTGCTACAATAATGTATTTTGCAAAAGTGTTGGGTTACGCCTCACTACAGTCTGGTTTTTTTTTTAAAAACGTATGATACATTTTAGGTATTTCAGGTATTTCATCAAAATCATTTATGGTATTTAAATCGCGAAAGCTTAACAGAATGGCAGATAGATATATGGCTGTTTTGTAATTTAAATAGCAGTTTGTTTTTATTGCACTTGTAGATAATGTAAAATATAAGAAAAAATCAAATTTGCCAAACAATGGAAGGAATCGAGTTAGTTTTACTGTTACTATGGGGGTTAAAATTCACCAGTATTCAAAATTTAAATTTTCAATTTTTAATTGTCAATTGATTCTAAAACGTGACATTAGTACACAAAAAAAACAAGAGAACTGTCGGTGCAGTTTTTCAATTTGGAGAGAAATGGAATAGATGTATTTGTATGACAGCGACAGAATTCACGAGCCTTAAAAATTCGAGTTATTATTTTACCATATTCCATTGATTTCTAACCATGAGTGCAAAAAGCAAATAAACTTTCGCGCAGTTTCTAAGTTGATAAGACTACGTGCATGGCGAAATGTTATTTAAAAAAAACTTTTCCAAAAAAAAACTGTTCTCCAACGAATGAGCAACGTCTACAGGTACATAATTTTTGGAAACGATCTTATTGCTATTCCCTATCTAAGTCGCAGCTAATCTTTAGTTTTTTTTGTAAATTATATCCTATGTATCACATAGATAGAAAAATAAGATAATATTGTTGTATCATCATTGAAGATTCTTTAAAATTTCTATAATAGTTTTCAAGTAAAAGAGTAGGAAACTTCCCATTACTTTTTTTTTATTTTAATAGGTGCCAGTATGTTATTGTTTTCAGCTTCGTGCGACATCTGCGCACCCTTAATTTTTGTGTATATTAAAATATACAGTAGTTATTATTAATACTATCTTATTATCAATAATAATAATTATTAACTTATGTTTCTACACATTTGATATAAAGCATAATCATACCACACTAGTTTGCATGCCAGTCACAAACTTGTTTACTTGTTGTTAATTAATTTCAATTTATGTGAAGAAACTGCAAACATGCTATTATATAAATACTCAATATATCTGTATAATTATTCACCACCACAAAAACTAATACCAGCTTAATATAACGAAAAGCTCTATACGCTAATTAAGTAAATGACCTCAATGCTTTTTGTCATTGCTACGGAAATTTAAATATGTATCAACTTTGTACGCGCAATTTTGCTAAGTACGGTTTGTACTAGAACCATGAAATTATTTTAACTACTCATTAACGTAGTGGTTTAGAGCACCTAGAACGACACAAACCAGTATTTGTGTATAGTTTTGGATTTATGGTACCTAATTTATTTAAATTAAACACGAAGGATATCATTATTATTAAACCAAAACAAACACTTTTTCAACATCAAAATAGCTTCAGGCTGCATTAATTTATTATTAAATTTTCAAAGTACTTGTGGGGTGTTTTTTATAGTTTCCTTCAGCACCATGGTAATATTTTATATCTGTCTTATATCTGTTTGGGTATTTTTGCATGGTACAATACTTCTCATATATAAAGGACCTTGTTCTCCGCTCAGTTTGAAGGCTCATTTTTATGTTTAGTTTCTCGTGATATATATATATATATATATATATATATACATGTTATATTTTATAATCTCCTCTTTAACAGTAGGTACTTTTAGATCTTGATATATTTCTTACTTACGAATGTTGAAGATGTTTCTCAGTTTTGGATTTATAAGGTTCCAGAATATTGCTATTGTTAGTTGTGCCCTAGAGCTGTGAAATTGTAACTAACTACCTAATTTTATGTAAATACAAATTTTCCTGACACTTAATGGTGTGAATAATTATAGGACACGCATAATTTTTTTTTAATTCTGAACGCTAAATTATTTTCTTTTCTTTTTTTAATCGTTCTTAAAACGTCAATAAAATTGTCGCTCCATAATGCATACTGACAGTCGTCATCTAGTTAATCCAGATCGGTGGTTAGCTTCAACATCATTTAAAAATACTCAGCTATTTGCGGAATGATACCCGATATCAATGAATAATAGATGACACGTTTATAGAAGTGTCAGCTTCAGAAATCAATACTGTTCTCGCGTGTTTTGTAAATTATAATACATTTTTATATATAAGCCGCTCATTATTATGTCAATTAATAAACTTGCATACGGTGTGTTTCCATACATGTGTAAAATCAAAAAAACATCAAATACATTGACCTGGCTGCGAAATGAGTCATTTAAAGTGTTACAAACATCAAACAACAGAGGAATCACAGATATAATACAATACATATTTGAAAACCAGACACAGAACAAACACAAATAAACATCGTTTACATGTTTGTCCTGGGTGGCCCGTCAATATCCAGACATGTTAGCTAATCACTTTCTATAGACTTGACCCACCCACAAGATCATACAAATTTACCAAGGCCGTAAAAAGCTGTGATTTAAGGTGTTCTTGTGGTGTCAGACTATAAAAATATATTCTTAAATTGAATCTAGCTAGCTAATCACAATGACATCTAAATAAACTCGCCTTTATTGCCACTCTCAAAATATAAGTATGCTTATAACTATAATTGACTCCTTTAGTAATTTATAGAAAAAATAAGAATGACGAATGACCGAGCAACAAGCACGAGTGAAATTCAAAATAAAATAAATGCTCAAAAAACATGCTAACTATGTAAGTACAAATACTGCCGAAACTGTTTTCTTGTCTCTAAAGATTATTGAACGGCAACTTCCCTCTTAACGTTTAACGAAAGTGAAGATAGTTTTTATCTGTTAATAAATTTTATGCTAGAACTGTATCTTTAAAACATATATATATATAAATGCTATTAAACTCTTACAACGATGCTTATATCAATTTTATTCAATTTTTGTACCAAATTTAAACAATACACGCACAGTTACTCCCACACACTCAAATTTTAATATTTTTTTTACAAGTTGTATCCGAATTAAAAACAATAGAAAGCATGCGTAGATTTCATTTATTTTATTATACCAGGTCGATAGTATTCTCTGTTAGTATACAATCTACATGTAAGTAATAATATTACAAGGATCTTATGTCAGATTACCCAGTAATTTCATTGCCTCTCTCACCCGTTAAATCGGAAGGCGAACGAAGCGAAGCGAACACTGCTGTTTGACGGTACGTATAAGTGAGATTTAGGTACCAATGCAGACGATCTTCATATGAGGTCTACCTCATGTATTTTAAAAGGATTTTTTCATTATTTAACCTTATGTAGAACCATTTGATACGTACCAACGTATTTACAATTGGAAAATTGGATAAATCATTAAGTACATTAGGCGGCCTTGTCGCATAATTGCGATCACTTCCAGACAACCTTAGGGAGAAAATAAATATTTGACATTGATTCGTAGGGATATTGATTACAATTTGAGTGACATAACGTTTAAAATTATTGTGATAGTATAATTTATTTACATTATCCTCAAATTATTTTTCGTCATGGCAGTCGTAAAAAGCCCACTGTTAGACATAGGCCTCTGCAAGAAAGGGAGAAGTTACCAACAATTGCCATTGCAAAAATGGTGGCAATCACAGAGTGTAGCTTCGCGACGGAAATGCTACTGTCCATCTCCATCCTATTGCATTAGAGCTACACTACTTTCGATGGATATACCGCCATCTGTCGATACCACCCGGCTAACTCATTTCCCCAGTATTCATTTCAATCACATTCGTACTTAGTCATCCGGAAATCTAAAGAATTCCTTAGTCAAAACAACTAAGAAAAATCTTTTAAGTATATGAAGAAGTATAATACATATGAAGAAGTATAATAGATTAATAAATTCTTCTAAATTCATACAGTTCATATGTAACTCAGACAACATGTCTATTTTTCCATCTTGGAATGCAGACTACATTTATTTACAACTTCTAAACCATCCTTTAAAATCAAATCCTTAGTGCACTCTTATCTAAAAGTGCTTTATATATATTTTTTTATTGCATGCTTTAAATTCGTTTGATATATTTACAGTGGCCATGTGTTGAACATCGCTGAACAGGACACCTGAACAAAAAATCTGATATCGAATTATTTAATGGATCTGTAGTTAAATACAGATGGTTTACTTGTACAAGTACGTACTTAGGTGTATGTGTTATGGGAGACGTGCGTATGTAAATGTGTGTTTTGTGTGGATTGATAAAAACAACATAATTAAGTGAAGGTGACTAACAACCTGGCGACGGGCGTAATTGTGTAATCTCTATGATAAAAATACAGCTTCTGTGTGTATACCCGCAGTATTTAAAGTACGCTATGACTTTAGATGTTCCACACAATATTGCATTTTTGTATTAAAAAAAAATTATATTTTTAATATATTTACGAATTGTGTTAACGTTTAGCGGGTTTAGACTGAACCTTGACGATACTATCCATTAGGGTATATTATTGATTATATATTATGTGTGTTTAGATATTTCACTCAATCGTACAGATCAGATAAACTAATCTATCACATATATCCTGTAAATTATTCATGTAGTGCTATTTTTTTACTAACAAAAAAATGATAATTGACAATTAACTTTATGGCCAACAAATAAAAAATGGCAAAACTAATTTTCTCCCCTTTTTTATGAATCTGGGTAACATTAGGCATACTGAACGTTTTCAGTTTATGCCGGAATAACTAATGAAACGCAACGTTGAAATCTGTGTCTATGGCTTCTGTAATAAAACATTGGATTTTAATAAATTTATATAATAACTTAATGAACCAGGAAGCAGGAAATACTTGGGTGAAAGTTATTTTACTAAAAAAGGGGTTACATTCACGTGTACAATCCACGTAGTTACGCATTTATAACGGATTGTAAATGTCTGAGAAACTAGTTTTTTTTTTAAAACACAGCATTATTTTAATACACAACAATATTCAATTGGTTATTTGAAATTGATTAAATCAACTGATAAGGACTCAAGCACACAAAATTTAATTTAAATATTTAGATGACAAGCTTGAAGTCGTGGGCACCGCCAATAAGTTTAACCATTGCTTTTTACTTAAAATATTCTTATATAACAAACTAGACGACAATAAATCTTTACCACAAGAAAAACACAGATTTTTTGTAAACTTGAGGAGTGCAAAGTCGAAAACTATTAATTGTGTAATATTTTTTATTGTCTATTTGTAATTGCATTTTCTTATTATATTTACGTTATTTTACATTTGAATATGTATTCTAAATTACTTAAGCTTTTCTATGGTGAATTACATGGCTTTCGTGCTCCGACTATAAATGGGTTGTGATCCCAAGGCGCACTAAGTTTTATTATTTCAAAAGAAATTCTCTATAGAAGTGCGAACATAACGTTAGTTGATATTGATTTTGCGCTCGATTGCACATATGTCGACTACTTCTTCCCTTAATAATGTTGTAAATTTCCAATCGGTATTTCCAAAAAGTTATAGTTCGTTTTAGTTTATATTATATTTCTTACAACATTTTTTAATCTTGTCATTTTTTATCAGTCATTTCTTGTCGTATTTTTTAAAAATACGCTATTATAGATGATGGTTCGTCTGTATAATCTACAAATCTTTGGCTAGTAACCATTTTTAAATCATTATCATTATGTCAGCTTATATACGTTCGAGCTTCAAAAAGCCGAGACATAAAAGATAAGTTAAAGTCTACGAATAATTAACACCTTTTCATTAATTTTGGGATAATCTTTATTGTTTCGCAAAATCTCTACTGGCAGGTTAAAACTAAGTAACAATTAAGTAAGGTGATTTTAAAGGTTTACTTTGCAATCTTACGACTAAATACATTGAAACCAGACTTTAATATTACATAGAATATTTACGTTAATTCACAAAAAAATTAATAACTGCACATTTTATTATAATATTCATAATTTAACTAAAAAAAAATAGATATTTTTTAAGAAATTATTCTAAAGATATACAAAAAATAAAGCTATAAAAACGAAAGACTTTCATTTGCAAATACTTCATTTTTGATAATAGAAAAGATAAAATAAGCTAAAGTTACGTACAGACTGTCAAATCCAATATAAGGGGATGTCCATAGCTATTTCGGCAAGTGACACACAGTTCCTTCGCGGGTGAGAGCGGCGCGCAGAGCGCCAGCGTTCGCGCGACCTTAACAGACGGCGACTCGGTTCGCACTGTCAAGACTCGGCGGCGCGCGCTTTGCCGGCTACATGCGAAAATCCTGCCTGGATTATTTTCGTAAATTACTGAATTATTACTATCTATCAGTTCTATACTTTAATTGGAATTATGTTCTATCAATGTAGAAGTCATAGAGTTATAAGTACGTAACCATCTGTACAAATTGTTTCTTTCAGTGCAAGATATAGAATTTTACAGGATGCTACCAACAGCTTAATAGCCATAAAAACAGATTTGATATAGAACATTTTAAAACCTATTATGTGTGTAAAAAATATGTGGTTCGCATAATCATTTTATTTTTAAATTAATTTCATGTTTATAATAGCAACAGCGGCGTAGAAATGACATCAAAACATTGCCACATCTTCAAATAAATGAGAGCTAGGCAAAACATAATATTTTTCTAATTATAGCGGCAACTCCGTGCCAAGTTCCTAAAAATTAAACCGAGTCTCAGTTTGCGACTTGTGGCCGTATATCACCGTGTCAAATGGTAGATTTCAATTGTTTATTTATTTTAGACCTACAGAATATATGAAAGACGTCTGATATGAAAACCTTTACACTAAATATAACCTCAGTATCATTTTGCTGCGTTTAGTAAATTTCCTATATCATTAATTCATCATATCAGCCGTAGACGTCCACTGCGGGATATAGTTCTTTTTTCCACAGAAAAACCAATTTTGCTTTCCAAATCACAAACGGGAAAATGGTGGAACGATGTATTTTTTTTGGATAATTCGCAAACCAAACAAACGACTGCCACTTCAGACAGTTTACATTAGGATTATATGCATAAGCGTATCGTAAACACTTATACTTGTACGTACACTGTTTTTGCAAACAAAACAGTGATTAAACGTCCGTTTGTTTTTCAGTGTAAATTATTTGTATTGTGGCCATATGTTATTTTACAGTCATGAGCTTAAATAAAAAATATATGTTCCAATGTTAAGATGTTATTAAACGGATAAAACAATACAATCGAAGTAACGATGCGTCTGGCAAGGTGGTTATATCTAAATAAACAGTTTTATTTGTGAAATTGTTCTTCTATCCCATAAAGAAATGTGTGTTAACGTATTATTGAGATGAATTACTCAAAGTATAGAATTAGTAATTACTAGTGGGGGAGGACAGAGATGAATAACTTGGGATTGTCCACTATACTTTCACAGTCAACATCTTAACAGAAAGGAGAGTTTACAGATAGACGCATGCTCCTGTACTCGGAATAATTTAATCTAATCTCACTCAGGCTGATGCCCGAGATATCCTAAAACATAAGTCGGATCAGCTTGGCTCTTGGATCTTTGGCCGAGCCATAGTCGACAGTAAACCGTCATCTTCTTTCTTCAGCTTAGTCATCAGACTTCATCTAATAGATATATTTCTTACAAACACTTTAGAGCCTTTGATTTGCTCAGTCGTCTCTTTAATATTTTTTTGTTAAAGAGACAGGCTGTCAGGCGTAATGGCAATCGCTGAGGATGCTGCTGCCAATCCCCGTTCTCTGCAGGCGGGCTACGCTTGTTGGATGGATAAACCGCCATCTGTCGGTTCCGGCACCTCAGTCGCCTCTAACGACACCTGTCACAGAGGCATTATTATATTCTACCGGTACTTCACTAACTAAGTAGCTAAGTATATATTTTAACTAACATTAAAAATCATGTCACCAGTATAAAATAATAATATTATAAAAAATTGATATTGTGGTATATATAAACTAGAGCGTAATCGTAATGTAAATCTAAGATTCATAATTTTTTATAACTGTTTTTTATTCATATACTTACAATAAGTATACCTTATAAAATTAGTAATTGAATAGACTTCAAGAGGATCCTTAATAATCCGTGTCTGCTACCTGATTATTGCATTTAGTCTATTATATAATTATTCCATATGAATTTCTAAAAATATAGCCACGATAAGATTATGCTTTATAACATTATCTTTTATTTGTATGTCATTCTTTCTCGAACTAGGTGTATCATATAAAAATATTAGACGCTGGTATAACTGAAAAATGGCCGTATATAATAAACGTTATAAACTTAGATAAAGTGCTCGCATTTCATTTTGAAAACGTTATCTATACATCTTCTTCTATACATAGTATAAAATGAAGTTGCGAAGGCGCCCAAAATGTGTTTGTTACCTAGGATCTCAAAAACTACTTTATCAATAGCTATGCGAATTTCAATAATGAAAAGAAAACATTCCAGGGATTCTATAGGTGTATAATTTAGGTGTACCTACTTCAGAAATTATTAGAGTAATCGTAACAGTTATCAGACGGACGGAAGAAAAACGAGCTTTTTGGAGGCTTGCATTGCGTGCGCTGCTGAAATAACTCAAAATACAGAATAACAATGTATGGGGGAATTATTCTTCTCAAAAAGTTCTATAAAAAAGTCTGCGATAGCATATTTCTATCCTTTAAGGTTTAGCCACAATAACGATTTTAGTGGTGTTCAAGTTTAATTTACGAAATATCTTATTTTTCAATTACTCGATGTTCCTACCGACATAGACCAATAAACATAAAACAAAATGCATATCAAATTTAAGCTGATAAAATGAGGATTCCGAATATATACATATCATAACACTTTTATGTTAATATTAATACACAAGATGCATTTACAATGCCGAGGGCAGAGATGGCGGCGGCGGCGGCTGCGTTTCGTCGTTGTGTCAGTCGGTCGGTCCGCATAGCACGACAATGGCGGCGAGTGGCGGCGCGCGGCGGCGGCGACGGCGGTGGTGGAGGTGGGCTCATGTTGAGGTGCGCGACCCGAACGGGCAGACACGTGAGGGCAGACAACGTTGATGGTTGTGTCGAATTATAAAATTTTCAGTGCGGCGCGGCGCGGCGCTTCGTTTCAAGTTTACAATTGATTTTTAAAATTTAATTTATGTGGGTCATTTTAAATAATAATTTTGTACAAAGAAACCTTGAATAGGCAAAAAATAGGTAGTTAAGTTTCGGTTAAAATAAATAAGTAGGTACTTAGGTATAAAAAAGGTCTTTTCATTACTTACTGTAAATATTGATGTTAAAAATTTAATAATCTAATTAAAAAGTAAATAGATATAATATGTAGGTATGTATAGGTAGGTACTGTCAAAACATTGCCTTCTTTATTGAAAATTGAAAAAAAAAATACTGTAAATATCGATTTATAAAGCCTAAAAATTCATAAAAAAAATCTTTACTTAACTGATTCTTTTTAAGTAGGTATTACGTACGTTTATAAAAAAATGCCTCGGCGTAAACAAAATATAGGTCCACAGACTTTAAGAGCTAAACAAATGCGCGTATCTCGAGCAAATGAATCACAGGAAGAAAATGAAGCTAGGTTGACTAGAGAACGGGAAAGGCGTCGTCGTTTGCGTGGAGAATCAGTTTTGACCGCTGACGAAAACAGTGCACGTACAGTATCAGAAATTCAAATGGACACTGCCACCACTGCTGCTGACCAAGAAAACATCCAAAATTCTACTGTCCTATGGATTAATAAAGAGTGTTCTGGCATGAATTATGAATCTACAATAGACTATAAAAATGATTCTTCTATATCCTTGGGGACTTTAAATGTCATCTGCCAACATTGCTCTGCTTTAAAATGGAAAGACGAATCAAAAGGGTATTGCTGTTTACAAGGAAAAATCAAAATTAATATGATTTCTACACCACCTGAACCTTTACATTCGCTTCTAACGGGTGAACATCCAAAGAGCAAATTTTTTTTGAAAAACATACGTCTCTATCATAGTGCGTTTCAAATGATGTCATTCATGAGTACACAGGTAGTCGAGCGGGGGTTTATGCCAACATTTAAGGTACACGGACAAGTTTACCATTTGGCTGGTAGCCTTTTCCTCCTTCGGCCGGATGACCACAAATTTTTACAGGTATATTTTATCGCAAATCCTGAAATACAAACCACTACTCGGTGTACTAGAGCTCCAAGACCTATTACATATACATAATAACTACATTCGGTCTTTGAAAACTGCCATCGAAAGTATACCACAAAATGCTCCAAACTTCAATATTGTCATACACGCTGACAAAGTACCTGTAGTAAATCGGACATTCCATTCAAAAGATATCATGAAATTAAAATAAAGGTACATGCCGGCGGCGGCCGCCACGCAGCGCATCGAGCAACTAACTCGATGAGAGCAATTGTTTGTGGCACTTTCTCGAGTAGGATCTCCTGAAAATCAATACGTTTTGTTGCCACCTACAAATACACCAACGTAGTGTACAGGGAGGCTGTAAGATAAGCATACATTTTTTTTCTAATTTAGTGATTCATGGTCGTATTAATTAGCATGAATATAACTTAAATATCGGTACCTATTTATGTCTACCCGTGCGAAGCCGGGACGGGCTGCTAGTTTAATACATAATAGTCGCATCACATAGCTATCGTCAGTAGCAAATTGATGACAATCATTTACTATTATCGAATGTTAACGCAGCTGACAAATTATCGCTTGTCTGTAAACTAACCAAATACTCTTAAAAATATTTAAGAACATTACGTACATACTATGTAGGTAACCTTGTAACATAAAAATACTATCATATATGTAATCACATCGGTTGTGATTGAGTTTAATACTTAGTCAAAATATAAGCCCACGAATATTTTAATATTAACAAATAGTTTCTAATTATAATGAATCAATCAAATGATCAACCCTGATGACTTTATAGGGTTATAGGTGTAATTTGAACGAAACAAAAGGTTATTGGGTGCCCTATTTTAAAACTAGTCAACTGGTACCAGAAGGGTCTTAAAACTACGTTTAAAGGTCGCGTAATGAACCTGTCATTACGCGAATAGTAATAAGACTTGACTGAAGAACGTTGTGTTTGAACCCATTAACCATATTTGAGATGTTACAATAAAGTATATAAGGAGTTAAAAAAATGGAAATAGTCGATTCATTTGAAATGTCCAAAATTGTATGAAAACACGAATAGGAGAGGTCGGTTATACTTCAGCCATATCAGTCGATATCGGAATATAAAAAAGGTTTTAAAATTACACGTGAGTTTCACTTTGTTATATCACATGTCACCGCTTAGCAACAAATAAAAACTTGCCATTTATATTGTCCATGTTCGGATTTTTTGGACAAAACAAACAAAAAAATAACTTTTTAATAACATGATATAACTGGTTCAATTAATACAATTGAATTTCTTTTTTTAATGTTAATACAAGTTGACATTTAAAAATAGAATAATAAAAACGAAATTAATACAGTTTTTCGTAAATTTTCAATACTTATGTTATATTGATTTGCAAGATGTATATTTCGTTTTTCTTATCTGTACAATGGATATTATGACTTTAAATCCTAAACGAGTTCAGCAATTGTATAAAAAGATAATTAAAACAGTTATCTCCGTTCAAAACTTTTTTATATTTTGATGAGCCACCCAACCCAAGACAATCATTTATCTGATAAATATTTGTGTTTATTTGTTCCGGATGTTTAAAAATAACATTGTGACTCTCCTGTTGCCTGATAGTGCTGTAAGCTAGTAGTGCTATAGATTCAGGTCGATGTATGAGATGTTCTATAAAGTTATTATTTTTATATTTACTTCCAGATGTATGATGATCTCTGTTTCAAAATGGCTATAGGTTTTATCTTGAACAGTTCCTTAGTACATACAACCGGTATAAAACACTGTAAAATGTAACCCTGTGAAATGTAAACTTACTGTTGTTACTGTTGTTGTTAACTGCCTTGTGAGTATAGGATTATTGATGATTCTCACAGTTCGGAGTAAATAAAATAAAAGCATCCATTAATATTTGATTTGAATTTCAAGATAAAAAAGTCTAGTGTATGTTTTCAGTCAGAAAGAAAAGTGTTAATGTACATTGAGTGAACCGAGTCAATAGCTGTCCGATTTTGATACATGAGATCACGTTATCCAAACAAACTTTGTATCGAATGCTCTTAGATCGAACAGCGAGAGAATGCAAATAGCATCAAAGTGATGATTGCAACTAATATACATACAAAGTTAAAGAGGTGCTATAATAGTATCACTACAATTTGCTAATGAATATTGAGTACATTTATTGCCAAATCACTAACAGATTGGATGTTCTATACATGATGTAAAAAGTGCGTATGTGCACATTAGTAGAGGATAATCTTAGGATCTTATTGGTATATAAATCTGTACAGGTGTGTTATAAGGAGACTTATATCTACAACCATGATCATAAAATGTATAAAAAATAGATATGTTCTGTAGCCGTAACAGCGGAAAAGAATAGAAGCCCCCTCTATGCCTGGTATTTTAACAGGCTACTGTGGTACCGGAACAAACAGGCACCTTTTATCTGATATATTCGTTCCACGACATAAAAAGGGTCTAAGATGAGCAACAGAATACTCGTCTTAATGCTGCACTCTTCGATTGCGAAATGCTCTGAATGTCAAAAACCAAATTAACTAGGTCCGTAGTTCAAGGGAGCTACCTACCGTTATTTTAAGCTACTACGATATGGGATACGGAACAAGGGATGCTCATAATGTCTGACCGGTTGTGTTAAAAAGACGGTGAGGAGCTGATGGTAGATACGGGCAACGAAGCCCGAAGAGACAAAAGTGGGCTGAATGTCTGGAGAAAAAGGGATTGATCACAATTAACTCTTTTTTCAAACCATACCAAACCAACATACTAAGTCACTTATAGTCCGATAATCAAAAGCTCTTCAACATCGTCATCTTCGCGGGTATAACACCAGAAACATGAGACGGGAGTGTGGTGGTGCTGTTCTTTAAGAAAGGTGACAATATCTTGTTGAAGAATTACTACCCCGTCTCGCTCCTGAACTGTATTTATAAGATGTTTTCTAGGGTCATTACGAATCGTCTCGAATACAGGTTTGGTGACTTTCAACTTTCCAAACAAGCTGGTTACTAAAAAGGCTTTAGAGTATTACACAGGCCATCATGTTTGGCGTTTGTGGACTATGAAAAGCCTTTGATTCGGTTGAGACGTGGGCTGTGTTTAAATCTCCCCAGCGGAAGTGTTGAAGTGTTTGTATGACAACGCCACTATGTATGTCCGAGTACAGGAGCAGAATTTGGAGGTGATTACTCTTAAAAGGGATGTTAGACAGAGAGACGTCGTCTCCTAAACTGCCACTTTGAAAAACGCCTTCAAGCTGCTGGAATGGCAATGAGTAGGCATTTCACTTACTTTCAATTTCCCGACGATATTGTAGTCATTGTAGAATCCATGAAAGATGGATGCCCGAAGCCCAAATTTTCAAAATGAACATGGAGAAAACCAAAACTATGTGTAATGCTTATGTAATACCTACCAGTATCAGTTGAGAACCTAGAACAGATAGTCCAGTTAGGTAAGTCCAACTTCAAGATAGAGGTTAATCGCCCAATCCAACTCGGCTGGGCAGCGTTCGGAAAACTGTGGAACATCTTATCGAATGACATACTTCAATGTCACAAGTCGAAAGATTTCTACCAATGTGTGTTACCAGCGATGACGAGAACGAGCACAAGCACAAGCACGTTTTGCTGTCATATGTCGTCATCTATAACTATTGGCCTCATTAGCTAATTGAAAATGGCTTAACTAGCTATGGAAAGGACTAAAATTACCGACTTAGCCCGGAAGATAAGCAAGTTGAAGTAGAAGTGGTGGGCAGGGCACTTAGCACGAACTAGTAGAACGATGGAGTTGTAAGGTTCTGTATTGGAGACTACGTACCGTCAATCGCAGCGTAGGACGTCCACAAGGTGGACAGACGCAAGATCGCGCTGGACGCCAGCCGTATGTGATCGTTCCTACTGGAAATCACTTGGAGATACTTACGGCCAGCAGTAGAGATAGAGTAGACCTCTGTTGTCTGATGTCCGTGACACAAGTGTTTTAATTGACTTATCACGGAGTCAGGTCAACTTATGAGATATTGTGTGAATTTATTTATAAATATAATCCTAAAGATAAGGAGAGAGAAGGAGAGAAATCATAAAATCAATTAATATTTATGAATTGATGATTTACATGAAAATTATTAGATCTATTTTTTCTTCTTTAAAAATGGAATATACATGCCTCATATTAATTAGGGATTTTCGCCATATTGGATCGTTGAGCAGGGGTAGCTTCATTATGCTATTGCCTTTATGACCTGCAACGTCTTGGACATACCGACATCAATTGGAGGGGCTTACAAATGGGGTCACTGGTATTGTAATCATCCTATCAAATTGCCGATAAATAATTTAGGTATTATTAATAATTTAATAACCATATGGCTGTTCGATGTACAAAACTGCATGACACCATTAAGTTTATATACAACAGAGGTATAGCAGTGGGAACACAATATTACAAATAAATATAATAAGATTATTAATTAATATATTCATGTATAATATAATATGAAAGCTGTAACATTACTGCACCTACATCTGGTAAAATCGATGACTAGCGTTTTTATTGACAGAATTCAAAATGCAGGATTTCAAAAAACATCTCTTGGAGTTAGTATACTTACATAAGCAAAGCCCGCGGGCGCCTGTCAATAGCCAATAATAAAGTGAACATTTTAAATGCTCAAACATAAAGTTCAAAACATTTTTTCAAAATAGAGGCAAGTCGTGGGTCAAAACCATCCGAAAAGAAATTTTATTATGAGTAGTGAAGTAGTAAGTGTTAGAAAATAGAAAGAATAAAATTACTAAGATAATATTATCTTTACATTTTTGTGGTTTTCTTGTGCAAGAGCATCCATATTTAATTAATTAAAGCAGTAAGAGTCGGGTTTTCACTGTTAGATCACCCAGATCAAAGCTAAATCCATTTTGACATTCGACACCACAATAATTGTCAGGATAACACAAATAAGCTTTCACTATATTTAATTTCATTAAAATT
The DNA here is from genome assembly GCA_020976665.1 of Heortia vitessoides. Classification (NCBI taxonomy): domain Eukaryota; kingdom Metazoa; phylum Arthropoda; class Insecta; order Lepidoptera; family Crambidae; genus Heortia; species Heortia vitessoides. Next base: position 11,174,576 of record JACJUM010003085.1, on the reverse strand, counting down.
CTATTTACTTTATCATAAAAATGAAACGTTCGTCAACAAATTAACACCAAAATATTAGTATGCTAGCAAAGTTCATATGAAACCAAATTAAGTCTACATTGGGCGTCAGAAATAAAAGTGAGTCCGGTACCTGCTCAAGCAAGAGTTCTGTGTAAAATCTTTTTTAAGTTGGCTGTAATATATAATTTTATTCGAAAACATAATAATAAGTCTTAGAACATAAAAAAAATTAATTGTTATACAAACATGTTAATGTATTGATTTGGATCCTTGATCTTGATCAATACTAAAATCCTTCGGGATTGCTGTTCAGCATAATAATGCTAACAATTATTCCCTGTTAATATAATATTTTCTTTCAGTTCGCGTTTCTCCCTAATTTCCCTGTTTCCAAAGAAATAAAATACACTTGGAAACCAGAGTTTTATTTCCACTTTCTTTCTCTTTTCATATATTTATTATTGTTCAAATCTGTTCCGTGAAAAATTTACCTCAAAGCCTCTCTAATAATTTTGTACACTTTGATATTTATCTGAGCAGTATGAAGTTCAGTGGAGCAATATTTGGCGGTGTTTAGTTTTGGGTGTCTTTGAGCCAGGACAAAGTTTTGTGTTAGAAATAAAATAGGCGTATTTTATATATTTTATTTCGTCTTTCAGAACATTAAATAGTGATACATAATAAGGATTTGGAGTGAGGTTTATAAAGAACCATTTGTTTTTAAATTAATTTCGTTGTCTTTGACCATTATTTTTTTTAGATAGGACTACTAATTATGATTTAATGTTTAAAATAATAATGACAAATATCGAATATTTTGGCCAACTTATTGTATGAGCACGAGCACAACCTTATAAATAAAACAATATTTATATTTTCCGTTATAAATATAATTTGCTGAAATATGTATCGTGATCAGATCGACAAGCCATAAATATATTGCCTAGCGGATTACCAAGAAGAAAAAGCAATGGGCAGTGGACATAGAACGCGACCAGAAATGACATAAAATTAGGCAACAGCAGTAGGTATAAGACGTCCACCCACCGAACGTTAGCCGCATGTAACCGGTCCTTTTTGAAATTACTTGAGAAGTCAGTCTGGCAGTTATATCAGTTTTAAGAACAACCGATTTAACGTAAGACCAGCTGATCATATTTCCTTTGTTGTAGAGAAGCGGGGTAGCCAGGGGAAGTTATTATCAGAAGTAAATTCCAGAAAGCAAACCAAAAAGTATTCTTTAAAGTATTCTCACCTCTTTGAGTGCGATTTGTAGTTATCTATGTATGTATATGAAAGGATTGATAAAAAACATACTTTTGGGTTAAGTTGTGCCTCTTAAATGCTCATGTGTCCTTTTTTAGCGAACTCCAAGGCTGAGTGCTCAGCTCGATACTCCCGTGTTTAGCATTTATCGGATACTGTGAGGTTACATTGTATATCGATAAATTGGGACGCTCGTTAGATGGATGCTTCTAAGATCTACAACGAAGTCTATATTTTTAAATGTAAAAAGTGGATCACATCGAACTGAAAGTCTCGGTCCGCAAAAATGAGGTCCCTTTTCTCACTTTTCTATTCCTAAAAATGGGCCGTCGTAAGGCCTCATTTATCCTCCCTGGATTCGATGGGAAGAATTGTTATGCTTACAATATTATTTTTTGATCTTCTCCAGGGCCACGAAGCTTGGAAAGCTGACTGGGTCTGAAAGTGATACTGATTTCTTTATTTACCTCTCCTCTCTTGGCAGAAGGCCTCCGGGTTTTAAGTATAATATATTTTAGTTTCTCTCAACTCAATTTTTTCAATAGACTGCACGGGCCATGCAACTTACGATATCTTTAAAGGTAACGTAAATAAAAAAGGGAAACGAGGTAAAATTAACATTCATGCAGACAGATACCTTGAAAAGGTCAATCACACATCTTGAAACATTTATACTGAAAATTATTGTTTTATAATAAAAAAAAACCTGTAATTAATATTAATTTGTCTACTTTCTTCTGTGAAATAAGAAAGAGAAGCACTAAGCATGTTTGTAAGCATGCAGTGGTTACAGAGAGTGGTGGCAGATTGAGCATAAATACTTCCTGTGAATCCTAAAAATATGCGCTGTGTTCGTGTTCTGCGATAGGCAGAAATGCCGTAAAATTCCTCCTACGTCTTCCGAGACAGTGTGTAATTATTTGTCATTAGTATAATTGTCTTCCTGCAGATTTGTGTTTGACTATAACATTAAATGGGACCCTTTTGTGTTATACACTTATACGCAAGAGTCTCGCTGGCTATACGTACAGTTATGTTTTAAAATAAATATGATCTGGTAGTACTAGATTAACAAATTATCGCTTAACGGGCTTAATAAAATCCAGAGGCCTTATAAAACGTATTTCAACTTAAGCTGAGTGCTTTATTTACTGAAGCTATTTTATTTGATGTCCGAGTTAATTGGAGGGGTTATTAACAGAAACTCCTTTAATAATGGAAAGTTTATTAACAAGAGGAGCGCCAATTCAGATTTAGTTTTTGTTCTGTATTTGAGTATCTATATCTAGTCATGAAATTTAATATTTTTAGGTATAAAAATGAACATGGCGAAATGTACAACCGCTATCAAAAGTATGCGACCTTTTATTTGGATATTTATGCTACTTAGAACTAAATTCATATTTTATGATCCCACGAACGCCATATACACGGATATATTTCAGTATATAAGTGACTTGCTCACTTACACATAGATTCTGTATATACACTTTTCAAACGGTACTAGCAGTGTCCACAGTTTATGCGTAGCTCTCATTTAAGAATACTGGAAAAATGTAATTATGTTATTCGCTGGTAATATAGTTATTTATTAGTTACAGATTATTTTTAAATAATCCAATAGTTTTGTATAAAATAAAAGTAGTAATGTACCATATATGCTCGAATATGAATTTCGTGAAAATTTCTTTATTAGGAATTACAAAAAATCGAGAATTTTATTTGTATGTATATAAATAAAATTGAAATGTTTGTCAGTAATAGATTTGAAATTATCATTAAATAGTTTAATATTAACGGAAGAACTTAGACATCGATAAATAATGGAGCACACAGTCTTGACAGTAATTATTAAACCTTTTTATTGTCTGTGGAATTTTAAATGATAATCATCTGGGAAACCATATTTATTCCATAAAATGTTAAGGGAAAAGAATATCCCGTACACATAAGCGTCACCTACCCCGTTGGGAGTTCAGGTGCAAGTTCCGACGGCCGACGCGCACCGAGCGCTTATGACCTACCTATTATCGAGGAACGGAAGTTTCCATACTTACGCGCTCCCCGAGGAGCAAAAACTCCACGTAATTATACGCGGTATCCCCAAGGAAATCGAGACCGAGCCGGCGATCTCAAAAACAACATTTACCGATACATAGACTACCACGGCCGCGGACGAGCATCACCGCTTAACCTCTTTCTCGTCATATTAGATCTTACCCTCGAGAAAATTTTCAATGTCCGCACCGTTTGCTGACTTATCTCCCTTAGAGTGGAGGCACCCAGGCAGTGGGGCCAGATAGGTCAGTGCCACCGCTGCCAGCTCTACGGCCATTCGGCCTTTAGGTGTTTCGGCAATTACGAGCAAAATTCCCTGTTTTGTCCAGCAGTGGACTTCCAATTGCTGTACTATACTACTACTATTGATGATAACAAATAAAAGCCATAAATTTTAGAGTTTATTAAAAGAAAGTGAAATTGAGTAAACAAGTATTCTCTTAAAAAAACTTCGCTAATTTACAAAGTCAACAGACAAATTCTTTGTAAAGATTTTTAATACGATTTTATGAAGGTTACGTTAAGGTTAAAAAACAATTATTTTAAAGCTATCGATATCTCCACGTGATTGAGGCCGTCAGTGATCACATGTATACATCAAAGTTTTCACGCGAATAAATTGAAGGGTAACGGCTAGTTTTTTTTTTACATTTACATATACTTGTATACAACATTTTCCTTTATGTTACCAAACCAAGGAACATCGACAGTAAGTTCTCCAGACACCAAGATCTAATATTTTTTGTCATCATCTGACTGACACTTTTAACGCTAAAACGGTCAGAAAGTAGTAGCAAGAAAGAGTAATGGTAGGCGTAAATATCGAATAAAACTTTTTCTATTAAGCATCTTAGCTATCATCTTGCATAGAAATAAAGACCAACGCGCAGTTAAACATTTCATGTAAAAAAATAATAAAAGTATCAAATAATTTAAGATGTGTTTTATAAAATTCTCATTATCATTTCAGTAGTAGGTGCTACTATCGTCAAAAATACTGAATAATAAAAATAACACATTTAAATAATATTCATAGAAAAAAATATTATGCCGTAAAACTATGAATCTTAACAGCAGTCTTTGGAGAAAAAAATCAATTAATATTAGTTCGCCTATCCCGTGCACTGCAATGGACGTAGATTGTTCATTATAAGAGTCCATTCTGAAGAGGTTTCCCTTTCATTGCTTTCAATCTAGAACCTTTGTTTTCTTTTCCCATCATTCGTCCTTAAGCAACGTGATTGCGAACTGAAGGTAACAAAAATCTTCTGAATGAAAAAACTGTAATGAGGGTTGCGAAGACAGAGTTTAATAGGATGGGCAAATTTTATTATGTGTATATATAATGACAAATAAAACGACTTGAGTTATGGGAACAAAGCGTCAGAGAATATTTATCATTATAATTTAAACGATGAAATCTTAAAATATATAGGAAAAAAGCTTTCACTCAATAATCTATCAACGCACATCTAAAGTAAAAGTCTGAAAGCAAATTTTATTTTATGAAAAATCAAATAAATAAATATTCATGACATGCTGACATGACATTAACGAGTGCCGTATTTCTGTAAGCATTCAAATGGTATGCAAGTCATACAACGTATGTATCACGTCATCTCTCCTAGCTCTGTTGCTGTAAAACTACTGGCAACTCATAATATGAACATTCACAATTTTTTAAATATCGGGAAGGTATATGATAATCATTTACCAAGGATATTCATATGGTATAGTAATTTTTATATTTGACAAACAAAAAGGCTATGAGAGTCAGTGTGCAATAGACCAAACCTATGGCGATAGAACAGGGAGGGTACATTTGAGTGTAGACCGTGATTAACATTACAAATGACGAACATCATCATATCAGCTGTTGTTTGCATCCCTAACGAAGGAGGAACTTTGTTCTTAATTGCAAATGGGCGGGGCATGGCTGTGTGTAGCTTCGCAACGGGAATGCTACTACCTACTACCTACCGTGCGTATTTGAGCGTCACTGTTTTGGGTGGATATACAGACTTATATCGGCTCCGGTACCCAGTATTACAGGCGGAGGTATTTTTCTACCCTTTATTGGAGTTAATTAATAGAGCTTTATAAGCTCTAGTAACTATTACTTTGTTTTTTGAAAGAGACGATGGGTACATAATGCAATCTGGGTGATGTGATGAGAGTTGATTTAAATGAGATCATCGTCTAGTATTTGCGGAGTGATATTGAATGACAGGCTTAGAAACGTGTTATATAAAGAAGGTTGGAAATGAGTGTAAAATAGGTGAAATTTGAATTAGTGGGTAGGTGGTCCTCAATTTGTGTACCAAATTGAAAACAACCTTAGAAAAGTCCTAGTGCTAGTTTAACCGCAATCGTACTCGTCTAGGCGATTGATTTATTTAAACCGTAGGAAGCAATGGAAATATGAGGGTATAAACGAGATAGATTCTCCAATACTCCATACTCTATACGATTATATATTTTATACGAGTGAGATCATGCTATCTATTTATTTAAAAAGCTGTAGGCTTATGAACCTATAAGCAAATAAGCAAGAATTAAGAAAGATATTTCTCAAGTCCAAATCTAACAATTACTTCATTGCCTTGTTAATAAATAATAAATCACTAAGGAGCGAACTACAAATCTCTCAAAACAAGCAAAGAGATAGCAAACTTTGCTTGTTACTGTGATATCTAAAACCTCAAAGAGGCGTCATAAATAGTTTATTATTTGATAACAACAATCAGTCTACGTATAAAAAGTGTCTTGACTTTGTTAACTGTTAACGATACATAATCCACTAACTTTTGAAATAAATGTATTTAGCACAATATTGATTTATGAATTCCAATGTATGATTTTACACTGCCATTGTCAATATTACATGACCTCATTGTTATGTACTCAGAATAAAAACATATTACAACATTTTTAAGCCCAATTTTTTTCGTTTATGTATGGATTAAAGAGCAATTTTATTAACGTAATTTGTGAAGTTAAATAATAATACTAAGTATATGTCGGTGAACACAAAAAGGGCAAAAGGCTTTTATGCTATTTACTAAGGCTAATGACTTAGGAAAGCGTTCAATGGCGATGATTAAATAATTTAATGTTACCACTTATTTTCAATAGTGCCCATTGATTGAAATAATTTGTGAACAGTAATAAATTATTGATTAACTCTTCGCATATTCTGTTTAATTTTCAATTGTAAAATAATTATAAGGAACAATCAATGCTATCTGTATGACAAAGCAATTTACAACTTTCACGATTTGCACTAGAAAACAGAAAAGACAATTTCAAGAAGTTAAAAGCTCGACTGAAACAGCCACGGTACGACATTTATAAGCTTCTTATTTCATAAGATAATACTTAATAAGTCAGGCTTATAATAATGACCTCAGCGTTGTTGTAGCTTAGGTCGAGACGGGTTTTTTGCCGTGTGACTTATTTTTTTATTTATTTATTTAACTTTATTGCACAAAATGTACAAACGGCGGACTTAATGCCAGATGGCATTATCTCCCAGTCAACCATTACACAAAACAGAAAATATATATATATATATATAGTGGTGCAGGCAATATATATATATATAAAATAAATAAACGTGGCATACATATTTGTATAAATAAACACAATAAATGCATATGATATAAAAAATATATATTTATATATATACATAAAATAACGTACATCAGAAATAGGGTTATAAAGTCAGAAAAGCAGCATCAGTAAATAAAGTACGGAGACAACGTTTCAGGATAAATTTGTTTGGGGATTGCTTAATATTCAACGGAAGCTCGTTCCAGAGTCGTATAGCTATATACTTACCTCGAATCTAAGGTTTTGCTTTTATTCTATGATAAATCTCTAGTGGACACCACAAGAAGATAAGTTAATAAAAAAATGATTGATCGATCTGTCAATGTTTAGGGATGTCTTTGGGGAGGCATATGTCTCAATGTGATGGGATGGGGATGTGCTATGGCTGATATGATAATGATAAAGCTCATGACCTTTTTATATTCTTTTATCCCAGACTTTTATTCGCACGAACTGAGAAATTTTATGGAAATATGCATGATGTTGCGGAGGTTGATATGGTAGCATAAGTGCGCTATTGATTAGTTGACCAAACGTTTAATGGATGGTAAATAAACAGAGTTAATTTACCATCCACTCAGCTAAGACACTTGTCCGGTTTAGTAGTGAATACGTGTCTTGTCTCGACTGTGCGTGTGCGACTAAGCGTATATTGCAGTTTGGCCTGGATATCCCAGAAACTGGTCCAAGACGTCAAGAGAACTGTCTTTTTTAAAAACTTAGTCTAGTAGTCAAAGCCGTTTAGCAGCAACTGGATGGTCAGGCATGAACTATAAGGTGCCTTATGCGCTAGTGAGTTGTTTCCTAAAGGATAGCCGCTGGGAACGAAATTTTTAATAAACTAATTAAAGTATAGGGACTACGTGGTGAAGAAGTTGGGTTTTAATAAAATATCTAAATATATATAATTCATACATGTATTCCATATGTTTCTTGTAAAAGTCATAGCATATACGGCTTATTCGGACTTTTACAATAACATGTGCTAAATAAAAAAAAACATTTAAATATTTATGTATGCTTAATAATTGTTATAACAGATTCAACTATAAGTGAGATTTTTATCACAACCAGTTTTAGTGACCTTCAGTAATCTAAACATGAGATTATAAAAACGTTTCTGTACAATGTCACAATTAACGCACATCCGCGATATCTGTGTGATAAATGACCGCGCAATTTACTGTGAATTAGATTCATTTAAGTAACAAATCTCTATTCTCCAACTTTTATAAACCTTTATTATACTAATAAAAATGTGTGGCTGCCTGCAATACACTATTTTCAAAAATTTATTGCACAACAAATGTAAAAACAACTAATTCACCCCTATTTCTAACTTTAACCTATTCACCATTTGCACTATTTGGGTTTAGTAGATAGAGCATGTTTCTATTAATCGTATTTTTTTAAATATTGCCATCTTACTAAAACTGTTTTGTTTTAAATCCAAATTTGATTATATTATACCATGTTAACAATGTTCTGCCAAAAAACATTTGGTATTCATATTAAATATAAGGCAACATGCGCTTATTTTGGTATGTTTATCTTGGAAAGTAATATTGTTTTTCCTTGCTATGATTTTAAGTACAAAATAAATACATTTGAAGCATCAGTAAATGTAATAGCTTTTTATAAGATGTATATGAAAGGCCATCTTTCTGCTCTTGTTACCATGTGTTGAAAAGTCTTCTATAATCTTATAAAATATCACAAATAAAATCTTATGATGATTCCTTAGTAAAAAATCTACAAGATATGTTCCACGGGAACCGTTATATTACTAGCAAAAAGTAGCTGTGTTTGTCAATCTTAAAAATGATTGCTTAACTAACCGAAACATCAACCCAAAAACGAAAAAAATAATTAACCGCGTTATATTGCCGTTGTAAAGATGTTTGTCTTGTGAACGTACAAATCTTAAAATATTGGATAACAGCTATATTTATTCCTGGGAAAATGTTTTTTTTTCGGTATAAAAAGCAGCTTATTTGTTATTCCTTACTTTAATTTATATCTGTGACAAATTCCATTCACTTGCGTTAAACAGTTAGTTATTTGGCACACACTTCCAGCAATACAAACTTATATAAATTCTCATTTATAATATTGGTGTTATATGTGGTAATTATCAGAAAAATAATTAGGGCTTTGAAAAGAAATATACATGTGATAAGTTATAACTAAAAAAATACATTTAAAAACGTTAAAATAATGTTAAGTTGATACAGATACACATACTCTCCAATCAATTATAACCCTTCAATATAGCTTGATTAGAATTATGGCTATCAAACTAACGTGTTTTTGAATAATTGTGATGGTTATTTTAATAATAATTTGTCTTCATTAACAGTCGATTTTAATATTTATTTATTTCTTTAAACTATAATTTACTTCATTCAACAGTTAGTCATTACTTAACAGCTATCCTTACAGCTTAAACTTAATAGGATTGTGTAACATTACAAACATATATAAAAAACTTTTCATGAAATATTACAATTAACTTACATAACTAACAATATATAAAATTCGTTATGCAAGTTCACTCAAATTGCCAGAAAATATATCAACCAAGTCATGCAAATTTTTATTATATTTTTTAAATGAGAAACCTTTGTAATGTATATATTAAATTACTATTGCATACACATACATACAACCATCTCTCGTAAAAACACTTCTCAAAAACAAAAACTAATGTTATATGTATGTTTAACTTTCATGTCATCGATCACTCACCATCACTTTCGTCGTATGCTTTCATTTTATTATCATAACTTTTCTTTTAAAATAATCTTGCATAATCGTTACCATCTTATGCAACTAAGCAGACGTCACAGAATTTGATGATCAGCGTAAAGAAGACGTTTGATGAGTAACCCATTCATGCACAATCCACATTTACTAGCTTTTAAATCCTGCAGACAGTTCTCTATAAATAAATTGAATAACCAAAACGATGCTACATATCCCCGTCTGACACCTCTATGAACGTCAACCCATTCAGTGTAGGCATAGTTTATTCTGAGGCTAGCAGCACAATCCTTATATAGAGATTGGAATGCTTACAACATAATCTTCTACAACTCTTTTCGTAGAACTCTACCATAAGCCTTTTCCAAGTACATAAAGCGCATTAGACGTTTTAAACTTAACTCAATTTCACTGCTATCATGTATTTCTTCTCTCTACTCTGTATTGTTTCCTCATTTTGTGCATCATTTCGTTCAAACAGGCTTTCAAGATATTCCTGCAAGATGGTGTTTGCTCTGCACCTTTAAAAATCTCACCTATGTTGTCTCTAATAACGCTAAGTTTGGAAGAGAATTTTATTCTAATATTATCCTTTAAAAGTTATTAGATATCTTTCTGTCAAATTCATCTTTTATTATTTGTTTCTTTTGCGCTACTATTTTTTTCATACACATTTGTCTCGCTTTATGTCTGCATTCTACTGTTAGCCTTCACTGATAACCAGTCCAGCCAGACCTTTTACTTTTCACACACTATCATTCGTACTTCTTCATTGCACCACGTATTCCTCACTTGTCGAACATTGTTTCTCTTAGAAACACCTCATACATTTAATGTCGCATTTACAATAGACTCTTTTATTCTCTTCCACACGTATTCTTTTGGGCTTTCGTGGCCCATTTCCAGGTGTTCCAGTTTTTCTTTTAGAATATCTTTATTTTTTCATTTGTTTTTTCTTCTCATAATCTTTCCACTTCCACCCTCTCCAGTACATTTGTGGACTATCGAGGGCGATATCGCCAGCACTTAAACAAACCACTCAAATGTCTAACAACAAAAAACTCGTCAGTGTCAATGCTCACTCCGCGATACACTCTTGTACCCACAACCTTCCCTTTGAGTATTTCATCTGCTATCACAAAGTCTATCATACTTTTTGCATTCTCTTATTACTGCGTATACATGTAGATCATCTTTTGACAAAATAATGTGTTTGTCACACAACGACCCCATCCCAAACATACATCCAACACATTTATCTCATTATCATTTTAACCATAATTTCTTATCACTTTCTCACCTTATACCCGTCACGTTTTATTACAACCGGGCATTCCGTGATCCCCCGGATCCCATAGCAGGAGCGTACACTCCTAATGAAAAAAGCAAGGTCAGTCTTTATGCATAATCAAGAGAAGTCTTATGCTAACATATTAAAACTCTTCTATACATTCTACCATTTCTTCAGACAGAAACACACCTATACCTTTGCAGCCTCCATCAATTGATGATCCTCCTGACCTGTGTATTTCTGGTATTTGAAAACTTTCTATCATTCATCATCTCACACATTTTCTATACCTTATTTTCCATTCCTCCTCTATTCACATTCAACGTAGCAAAACGGCTTTCCACAGTCCACTTTTCGCACCTCGATAACCATGGCATGACGGTTTGCTATTTTCGTTGCCTTCATTTTCAGTTGTGGTATTATTTTGAACCATTGGCCCCACGAGAGTTAAAAGAATCATCACGATCCACCCTAGGAGAGCCTCGCATACCAGGATATGGCTAATATCGGTGGGAGCACCAAACCCCAGTGATGATGCTAATGTAAAAAACTTGTACGACGTGAATAACTTGTTGCCATCTCATTCATCATAAATATATAATGTAAAGATCGAGGAGCGAATGTAAAATTAAGAATTTTCCCTTACAATAAGATATTAATTAATTTACCAATGACGCGTTTGAACAACTCTGCATGAAAACCGATAACCCGCCTTTCTACGCTGATATATTAAGTTCAAAGTTCGCTCGTCGGCCTACACCAATCAATAAATTTGCTTTGAATATATATACCCTCTTGCTAATACTTCGCCTGTGGAGAACTTTCTGTTACTCATTTTTTTTTTGTTGTCAATAAAATTTTTCATGCAATAATAACTCATGTATATGCATATTGAATTTGTGTTTTTATTATATTACTTTTGTTTTATTTACATTATTACATCAAACAAAATTGAACACGCTGGTGGGCATAGTTACATGTTTGCGAAAATTGGCAAATCATGAAACTAAATAAAGCGACAAACAATGAAAATTCTCTGACTCGTGTCGTTTTATTTTGTAACTTTAACCTTTTATAGTCCAAATTTGTGTATTATTGGCTTTGGTTAAAACCACTAATACACTCATGATCGGTGAAGTAACAAAGAAATCGAAATTAGTTATCTACTAAATAATACATTACATAGTTTTTGTTTTTAATGGTAAAATAAAGATGGAAATTTGTTATTAAAATACTCTATATTCACAGTTATTACACTAATAATTTTATGTGAAAATACTGAATTATTTGACTATTCAGTATACACAAATGCGTCCTGAAGAAAAGAAAGTAAGTAAAAATTTGTAGTTATTTAGTGAAATGAGAATATACAATCGTCCATAAAAATGTATCTCAATAAAGACAATAATAAAGGCGAACGTATAAAAAGGAACATAATCGCACAGTAAAAGGCGAATGTACAGCCATTGCGGGAGTACGTGCACCCTCAATTCCGTGTCATTTACACTTTTATAGGTACAGTCGGCGAAAACATTGTTTTTCACACAGATTGCTTTCTTACACTTCTTAAGTAATATTTATTTTTCAATATTATCTAGTATTTTTACTCACGAAATGATAGATAGTTAATCAAAAAAATACGTTTTCATATATTTAAAAGATTTACACAACAAAAGAAAAATATTTATTTTTAAAAACAAACTTTTTACGAGCTACCATATAATAAATACCCTAGCGTAAATGGATAAATATGAATCTGTTCCACTCATAAAACTGAAAAGGCCAATTACGGCCTTATGAAGAACAACAAGACTAGAAGAACAAAATTTTATATTTAACTAAAATCTATGCATATAATGACTACCATGTAGTAGAAAAAAAACCTGTCAGTTTCATCGTTCGACGCTAAATAATGTATGTTATAAACACATAAAAGCTACTAGTTGCGCCATCTACCTTCAGAGAGCGGTATTTAAATGCCCTCACAGCGCCCTCTCGCGTACATGCCGATATCAACTTTTGGACTGATGGACTCTTAGAATGATAATAACTGTCCATATCGACAGAGGTCTATTGCTATTTTTCTATTATAGTCACGTACAAATTTATGTGGTGGCAAAATGGACAAAAATTTGCAAGAAATTGATCTTGCTGATATATATTTTTCTTGGTTCAAGCGCTGTTTATCAACTATACTATTATAGAATACCGTTCGAGTAAAACATAGACAAAAATAGTTGAGCCATTACATGTTGAATGGCCATAAAGCGCGAACATAAAACGTTTTGAATTAAGATAAAGCCTGTTTTAGTTCTTTTGTCTTCGGAACACTTAATCTCATGGAATTAAACGTACCCACGCCTTCTTGAAGAAACAATAGGTTTTGTTACGCAGCTGTTACGTGACTACAGTACTTTGTATAGGTACGAAACATAGTCCGGTTTAGAGGACGATCGTAAAATCCAAAGCAATTTACGATGTTTTTAGAAAAAAAATATTCTCTTGGACTTCATGTATACCTAAGATAATTTTTGTTTACTAGACTGTTGTTTACCTTTTAATTAGTGTCATTTTGTACCTAGAATAGGTAATCACAGTGGGTTACTTAATTGAAAGCAAACAAATTATGATTCTGGTTGATTAAGTGCTCATAGCAATATGTATCACAAAATAATAGTAACAGTGCTATTATTTAGAAAAAAATAATATCAACCTTGCATTATATGAGCATATAATTTGGTACTTAGAAGTACCAAGAATAAACGAGCACTCATGAAAGATCTAATACGAGTAAAGGAAGCAAGAGTGGTATGCCAAAATCGTAGCAAGTAGAGATCCGTAGTCTCTGCCTACCTGGATTGGACACAAGTGTGATGTATGTATGAAAATGTGTTATTGTACTGAACTAATAAATATTGGTAATAGTTAAATTTTTTGTCTTTTACTTTTTAATTGAGAAAGTGCAGACATTTTTTTATTATTCTTGTTAAGCGGTTTAAAACAGTTTAAGAGTATCTTAATTGTGGACGAAGTTGTTACATCTTTAATGTTACAAAAACGCAATATTCGTTGTCTCGTACTACTACTATATATTTAATAATTAGTTTCCATGTCAGATAGTATATTTTTCGATAAATGAGCTTAATGACCAAAACTTTTTTATGAATATACTTGCTTTTCACCCACAAGTTAGTGGTACGTTTAATATCTCGTCCCATGGGAACACTCCCAGGATCAAAAGTCGCATATACCCTTCTATAGGGTCAAGGTCATTAAGATCCCTTCAGCCATATAATCGTAAATGGTAACAAATAGACAGGCGGACTCACCTACCACCGCATTTATAATATTAGTATGGATTCAACATGATTACGACGTTGATACGATGATAAATGCATTTGTCATGATTAGGCCTTACCCGAAAAATAGTAAATTTTAATACATCTGATTTAATAACAGTAGTGAAATCAAACTTTTACTTTGGCAGTTAGTCGAATGGTTTACATCTCCTTTAACGACTAGATCGCGTGTTGATAGCAGCAACGCCAGACCGCGTAGTTTAGCAACCGACCCAGTCAGATCTAACTTAGATTAATTTATTACCGATGAACGAAAGTGCGGCTTAACGTTGATATTTGGATAAGTTACTTGGCTGTATTTTATCGTATAACTATTTCAATGCTAACGAGAAAACTTATACTGATACAACGCGTGCCATTCAGAATTTACTTTAGGTATACATAAGCGAGATTTTATAGGCATAGGCTTTTCTATTTCAAGTAAGTAGAAGTTGTTATAGGAAAGGTATTTTAGAATAATACGCCTTTGTGATACGCCAAGAGTATGTCTGTGAATTGTAGGAATCAGTATAAATGCTAGAATCAAGACAAAATTACATGACTAATAAAACATTGAGTTTTGTTTGAATTGTTTATGAATTCATATTTTATTTAATATAAATTTTAAGTTGTGCAAATTTTGATAGATTTATGCATGTTGATCTGTTTCTGTATGCGGCTTTAAAGGTTTTATTATACTGAGTAAAGCATTGAAAAACGCTGAATTTTATATTAAAGATAATACTAGTATTTACAAGAAAAAAATTTACATGTCTTCTAAATTCTAATGAGCACAACGGTAGATTGGAAAGAAATGCAGGTTAAGTCCCACCTGACACCTGAGACAACTTGATCTTTTTCTAGTAAATACTTTATTATTATTATATATATATATATAAATATTATAAATATTTATGAAATTTAGCATTCAGATAGTATGTCCCATTCCATGTCTAGTCGTGACCGACAGATGGCGGCGGTATCCACCTGAGACAGTGTAGCTCAAATGCATAGGGTGGGGACAGTCGGGAAAGCTGTGCTCTGCGATTGCCAACACGCTTGCTCAGCGCGGCAATTATGTGCATAATTCCCTCTTTCTTGGGATGGCCTATGTCAAGCAGTGGATCTCCAATGGCTGGCAGATGATAATGATGCCATGTCACTCTAAAAATAAAGCTAATTACTTTTGACCCTGATTAAATATTTCCAAAGTCGTAATATTCCATTTAAATATAATCGCTAGACGCCTTAGAAATGAACAAAGTTAAAACCGAAGTCCCGTAAGGAGGATTAAAATCAAAAGTAAGTTTACTAAGTTCATTTAGAATTATTTACGTGTTGTATGGGGTATGAATGATAAACAACAGCTTTCCTTTACCTTCTTTAACCGTTTTGGGAGCAAACACTAGCACACCGAAAATTTTACAATAGATTAAACTCGACCTAAAAGTTTTGTTTTGAATAAGCACAAGTTCCAAAGTTCGTGCTAACAAGAATTAAAGGGCGAAAGAAAAATGACTGTGTTATACTTAAAGACGAACTTACAGAGGAAAAAAACTGGTAATGAAAGAAAACATTCCCCGGCAATATTGTGTTGGAGTGTTGAAGTTTCATATCTTATTTGAACACATTTTTCTCCGTTGTCTAGACAGTAATTGTTTTCAAAAATTTACAAGTTTCAAGCGAATTGTAAAATTGTATGATTGTCTAACAAAATATTAGTTTTTCTTATTACATGACCAAGCAGAATTCAGTTTTTTTCTCAGAGTAGTAAATTAAACTCAGCACAAATTAGTTTATCATTAGCATCTGTTACACTCACAAGATTTATAATTGTCTCATTTTTGTTATTTTTTTTTGAATAACACAAAATTTTCATTGCTGAAAATATTTACAACAAGAAAAATTAACTGGCATAAATAAGAGCTTTTACTCGAGTCTTTATATTTCCAACTTCGAATTTACTGCTGTGCTCATCGTTGTGCTACCGAAACTACTAAGAACACATCTATATGTTTTAGTTACACATCCAAGTTTAGCCCCGCTTTAATTTAATCTGTCTTATAAAATAACACAATGCCGCAAAAAGTAACACTGCGTTTTGCTGTTCTTTTCTTTTCTGTAGAATTTAATAGTGTGTGACTATTTAAAATTTTAGATCTTTACTAAAACTATTTTATTTATAACAAGAAAACATTTTAGGGGTTACGACATTTCAATCTTTGTGCTTCAATAGATTTACAAAACGGCTGGACCAATTTTAACAGAACTATTCCTAGCAGCTTATTTATTAAGAAAAAGGATTTTATTTTATTTTGATAAAAGTTTAGACTCTCTATAATTAAAATTTTACATTGCCATAGGACACACTGTTATGTTGCAGCAAGTGATAAATATACCTTCAGAATAAAACATAATTCAGAGTAAAACAGGCAGTTGTTTGTAGACTATGAAAAAGCATTCGATTTGGTAGGTCGAAACGTGGGCTGTGAAAGAATCTCTCCAGCGGTGTCATATTGACTATCGGTATATTGAAGTCCTGAAGTGTTTGTATAACAACACCACTATATCGGTCCGAGTATAGAAGCAAAATTCAAAGGCTATTAGTTAGAACGGGATATGTCATATCTCCGAAGTTGTTTAATACCTCTTTAGAAAACGCTTGGAATGGCAAGGATAAGGAAATCATGGCAGCATCGATGAAAAACTTTAGCACATTAGTCGCAGACCTCAATCCAGTTCCTCAACAAATAGGTCTAAGAAGAGCATGGCTAAACCAAATTAATGTGTAATTCCTGTGACATAACCGGGGTGGTTTAGTATTAGTTTAGAACTCGCTTCTTGTCACAAATAGTCTAACTTGAAGAAAGAGATCGATCGCCAAATTCTACCTGACTGGGTTACGCTTAGGAATCAAAGTTGAAGGGACAAAAAAGCAGGTCACATAGCACGCAAACCCAACAGCCGTTGAAGCTGTTACCGTCGTGATGACTAAATCTACAGTATCACGCTGGATGCAGTTCCCTTGCAACCAGTACCTGTTAACCTATAAAAGTAACCTGTGTCCAGCATTTGACGTCCTGCATCTAATAACTTTTGGCAAAACAAATTGAATTTTTTGAAGAAAACAAATTAACGTGTCTATTAGTACATATAACATTGAACTACATATAATAAAATACATATCTATATCGAGTGTTTATATTTTGATATGGTTTTCACAAATAAATATACCGATGAAGATTAATAGCGTACTTAGTCCATTACTGTTAAGTCTAAATTGTCTGAAAAATTAAGATACTTGTCAAACTCTTAAAAAGTTCATGGGCTGGTTGAAAGCTTTAGGTGAAGCTTTCAGCCAGGTAGGTATAAACATAGGTACGATGAAGCAAGAGCGGATCACTTGATATATTTAGCATATCTTCTTTAGAGATTATTCATTAGAGAAATAGGGAATTTAGCCCATAATTACCGCGCTGGGCAAGCGTTTGGCAATCCCTAAACGTGAATTTCACGAAAGGGACGCTGCTGCCCATCCTATCTCTGTGCACCTAAACTACATTTTTCTGGATGGATATACGAATGAATCTGTCGGTTCCGGTACATAAGTTGCCTTTTATGTCACTTGGTACAGAGGCCTCCCTCTATTCTACTCTGCCAGTACCTCACGGCAACATTACACATACCCATTTAATACGTTATATATTAAAAAAAATAAACAAGCGGGTAGCAACAAATTTTTATTTAGGTGCTTTCGATAGTGATCCTATGTTCTACGCCAAGGATCGTAATCCCTACCGAGATAAACATTTGTTAAACTAACATTTGTGTTTATTCTGTGTCTGGACCTAATATGTACATATTTTAGTTATAATAATAATAATAATAAGTTATCTTTTTAGTATTCTATTTGTAATTCCTCTATTGTCTGATATTTGTAACACAAGTGATTTATTTTCATGATAGTAGTTTATTATCATGAAAATAAACCTTAGACCTCATGATAATATAATGATAATATAATTTATAAAGCTACATTACATTATCCGAGATCTGAATTCTTCGCCATGACGCCAACAAAGCCTTACTACAATTCCAGCCAAATTTATTGAAATGCAGTATTAAATCATATTATCAACGTTAGCATAAAAGAAGCCTAAAATTAACCTTATTTACCGGTGATTAATATAAAAGATTTTATTGATATTAACACTTTCGCTTGTATTTCGAGCTAAACTCAATTTACTATTTATGAAAAATATAAAGTTCCCACTCATAATCCAGCTTAAATTTCCCTCGGGAAAGTATACGTAGAGAGCGATAGGACGAATTTTCTCCGAACAATATATGTGATTGATGGCAGGAGCATCTTAATATAAAAAAGTCTGCTCAAAGTTGTGACACAGTCTTCCAATTATTTTATTTATTAAGAATAATAACCAATTGCTACAAACATACTTTTTGCATTTATTCTATTACAACGTGTCATAGATTCGAAGGCATCTATACATTAAATAAATATGTATATTGAAAGTCAAGTGTATGCCATTATAACAAGTGGTTGACTAACATTTGTACGAAGACTATTTCGCGGGTTTGATTATAATATTTGGAGAAGATTAAGGTAACAAAAACAATATTTTTGGTTTTGTATTAATTAAATGATATATCAGCTAAAAGGGTCATAGTACATGGACGAGATGGCGGCCTCCAGCTATGTAGATTCCATGACAAATAAATATATAGGTTTGTAAGAACATTTAAACAATAACAAATCTTCATTTAAATTAATCGGAAAGAAACGGCTTGCAAAAATAATATTCTCTTTATTTATAATAATTATTTAATAAATTTATTCAAGAATGACATATATATTAAGATAAAAACAATAATAAATAATACTTTAAATCTTAAAAACTAAATAAGAATCACTTACTGACGTTTGATTGGAATAATACCACCGAAGATACGCAAGTTTTAGAAATTTTTAAGTATGTCAATGCGATAGTGAGGTAGAGATCGACTAATGCCAGAAGGAGGGTAATGAATACTCCACAACATAACATGATTCCCCTTCATGTTTGATTTTGTATTGACGAATAGGATATCTCTAGGTAGCATCCATCACACATTGATAAACGGAAGGTAACGTAATGTTGTCACCGGGATGTATAGGGACCGAAGCTCACTGATACAAAATAATAGAACAATTGAATTTAGGCTCGTTCGTTTTGATATTACTAGATTCAATTATAGATGGTGTTGAGAGTTTGAAAAATAGTGATAATATTGTATAATTTCTACTTGTTAATTTTTTTATTTTTGTACCTCTCATACACGCATACTATATTTAGGTGACAAGACTCTTAGCTGATTAACGTTATTCTAATTCCAATATGTCTTTTTATTTACTTTCTTACATTCATAGCAAAAAATACAAGGATGTTAATTATTTTATTTTTCATTAGGAGCTACAGTGGTCCTTTTCTTTTCTGTTTATTGTATATATTTTGCTATACTTCATAGAAATTTTTAATGCTTAAATTATTATAACAATTTTTCATTAATATTTTTTATAGTGACATATCCGTTCTTATTTTGTAGTACTTGTAATAATTTCAGTTAAATGTATTAGAAGGAAGCTCCCCGTATTCAAAAACAAATACTGCATTATGATAACGTCTATAAATCATAGAATTATATAATTCTAAAATTATTGTAACAAATTCTTTGGTCGACCTCATATTTTTGTAAGGTGACTGTGACTTCGCGATTATATAGGTGTTGCCGACCACATTACATGTTGAAATACAAAAGCTGAGTATAAAGCCCGTAGTACATTTGTGTATTCGCACAATATCCTGAGTGCTGCCATTGCAATGCTACATAGTATAGAAAACTTTTTTTATGAGTTCTGAATTTGTATAGTCAAGACAAGGTACGATGACTTGAAGTAATTTGTATGTTTTTAGAAGTGAAAGCGAAATAACCTAGAATTCAGTTTTGGGCTGTGTTCTTCATTTTGATTGAACGTAATCGTTTGTTCGACTTTTATTTACATTTTCTTTACAAATGCTGCTTTTTAATTTACGTATAGAAAATATCGCGCAATGTGAAATGTCAAAACTCATTCTTTCTTCTTATATGTTCCACTAGCAGTGCCCTGCGGTTTCACCCGTGTTAAGTTCTAGAACTTTACAACCCCATTAAAGGATGATTTTCGGAAAAATATTTTACACATATTTCATAACTTTTACTGAAGAACCTTTATACTGAATTAATCCCGAATGACTTCTAAAACAGCAAAGTGACAAACTAACTTTGCACCTCCGTTTTATATCTTTAGGGGGTGAATTTTTAAAAATACGCTCCTATATTATAAAAGGAACTGCTGTGCAACATTTCAAGTTTATAACCCATATAGTTTAGGCCCCGCGTTGATACGTCAGACAGCTTCTCTTTTATATACGAGTATATAGATGTGCAAGCTTTTGATGACTGTGTGGCGTAGTCATACCTCTCGCCGTACCAGGTATTGTAAGAATCGACAAGGTAAGAAATAGTGCAGCTTTAGGGCAACATCTCCGTCACGATGTTTTCCACCGCGATTACCGGTGATGTGATGAATTATGTGTTTATGTAATTTTTTACAAAACAGTCAGTAGAGCGAAATATTATAGGAGGTTTCTATAATATTTTGTTCTGATACATATTTCTAATTCTTTACGATTCAAGCCGTTTGTGGAATGCGCTCCCCCTTGAAGAGAACGAGCAGAGAATGGTGAAGAAGTATTTCCTATCACTTTGATTTCCTTTCTTCTGTAACTATATCCTTAAGATGTATTTGAATGTATATGTATATTTATATATGTATGTTTATTTGTTGCACTAAATATACGTCAAACTTCTACCAGCTTTAACATTATTTCTATCCAAAGGTTGAATGTAAGAAATTGCATTGAGCGATAAGACCGCCTCTTGTATATAACTATTCCATGTATTTGTGATGTTCTAATGTTGTTTTTATTATTATTATTTTTTACAAACATTAATTTAGAAATTAAATTTTTTATTTGAAGTATTAAATGATTTATTTGTCTATTAACAGGACTTTTTATAGTTTTATTTCTTTATATAGTGTTGCTGTTGATTATCGAATTCTCGTGCCTCACACTCTTGCTGTTCTCCCGGATGAGCAAGTCACCATTCGTGTAATTAATAAACTTAGTAATGCTTAACTGGATTTTATTGTATGATGAAAAACATTAATAATTAAGCCCACCTCAAGAAGGTCGAGCAAGGATACTCCATGTTTTTCAGAATAAAAAAAAATCATCTTATCTTCATAAAAGCCCTTAGGCTGTGACGCGAGAGATTTAAATATTTATGGTAAGTTATATGTCACATGTCGGCCAAAACCGAATTTAGAATAGAATAGTTTGACCTAGGCTAATCTAGTTCTTCCTATACGAGATAGGACAACTGAGTTTAACCCAGTTCAAACTCGAACTGTCATAAACTCGAAAAATTTTGGTTATTTTACAGTATTTACATTTTTTTAATTACTTAAGTTCGAAAATTTAGACAGAGGTCATTTGTTCAGTAACAGTAAATCAAAAATAATAAAACGGCTTGTATGAAATGCAACCTATTAATTCAGAAATTAATTTAATCGCTCACGTGCTTACTTGCTTTGCACACATTTCGGTACAACGATATAAGAGAGATTAGATACAAATTGGATCATTAATCACAGGCGGGAAGTGCGGATTCAGAAATGTGATCAAGACCGATTCGTCTAATTAAGTTTGGTACTGAGAAGAACGGAACATATCTACCACTTGTACGTAGTGGAAATTTGTGTTCAAAATTAAACAGACTTGATTAACGTAATAAAAAGTATAGTTAAATATAAACCATTAACTGTTTACTATGGCCTACCCGCAAAAGGGGAAATAAGCTGGCCTGCTGGCTGCTATGTGCATTTGTGGTACAGTGTTTCCTCTGACTGTCCCTTATCTATCGGTGTCGGTGCCTCTCTGCCTCTTACGACTCCTAATGCAAAGGGATATGCAGAGGCAAAAAAATGATTATATTTCCTCTGTCTAATATTAGTTTAAATAACAATATTTAAATGATAGGTACATAATAAAAACGTTGTAGATAAATAAAAAGGAACTCAAAATATATCATCTCTGCTAAAAATATATTTATTTCGTTTAGAATATTGCGTTCATTTAAATGGTTCAATTAAACCCTGTTTCTTCTAAATTACTTCCAATATTTTTAATTTACTCTGGTCTCTACTTTGATTCTGGGAAAGTTGTGATTGGAAAATCGAGTCATAAGCAAACTTTGAAGTGCCGCCTCTATGTTAAAATTAATTAACATCACTTTGTTGTGGTGTCTTTTTGCTTGCATCAATAAATGCGCAAGTTAGCGGTAAATACTTTCTACAGAGCCATGTTCTAATTACTTATAATATAAATGTATATAGTAATACGTAAAGCAAAAAGTTAATACGCCTTTATTGAAGATGGAGTACATAAAGTTATTTATTTCATACAAAACGCCCAAAAAATACAATAAGTTCAATAAAACAACTATTTCACACACAATTGTGTGATTTACTTAACGTAATTAAACATTAATTGTCTATGGGATGGCAATGTCAAGCAAATGATAAATGAAATATTACAAAATTTAATTAATTACGATCGAATTACTTTTTATTATGCATACTACTACTATGTAAGTATATACTACGTTATAATTCCGAACTTGAAAGCAAAAGAAATAGACTTATAGGGTGTCCTACATGCTGTTTTAAGACACAATTCTCGGATAGATTTTTCTGTTTCTTGATAGTATATTTGTATATGTGATGATAGTACTTTATGAAGCCTATCATAAAGTACTATCATATTATTCACTACCGCTACGAGCATGCAAAGAATTATTATTACAATCATTGCTAAAGATTGATAACGAAGATATAGGAAAATTACTAATAGTGATATCATAATCAAAACACTTATAAAAATATATATTCACCATCGGAAGTCCACTGCTAGACATAGGCCTCTTTAATAAAGCAGGATTATTGCCCATAATGCCACGCTCGGCTAACGTATTGGCAATCGCAGAGCGCCACTTTCGTGACATGTATTTGAGCTACATGTCCCGGATGGATATTCGTCAGTTCTGGTACCTTAATTGCATCTTACGACACCTGGTACACAGGGGGGTACTATTCTACTCTGCCGATACATCACGGCTTGTATTTAGTAGATTCTAATAATGATTAAAACATGTTTTATGCTATTATTTTCTGTTATTTTTATCTCAGGTCTGAGCTGGTTATTATTAATTACATTTACGGAATTCTTTCAAGTAAATGCATTGCTTATTTATTAGGTAAATTGGTGGTTAAGAAATCAAGTAATTCGTTGCCTTGCATTAATTTGGCCCCGATCTGGCAAGTATTTAAGATGACAGCTTTTGGAGAAATTTATTATTGTCATTATTGTTATCGTAATTATACATAAATTTGTATTGCGTCACCTCCTAAGGTCTTTTGTTCTTACTAATGATATACAATTAGGTAATTGATTTATCAATTAGATTATCTATAGAATATAATTTAATTTATAGATCGTATGGGACGGCCTGGCGATCCATGATACGGGGTTTACCCTGGTCTCATAAAGGTTTAGTTAAATATAGAAATGCAAAAAATTAAATGAAGTAATTTTAAAAATCCAATGAATTGATTGTATTATATTGTGTTGCTTTAAAAAAATAATTACCATTTGTAAGCAATTGATAAGTGTGAACTAACTTGCATTTAAATTTGTCAAATTATTGACACATTTAGTTATAGAAATTAAATATATCAAAAGCCCATACTTAATGCTTGGTCAATTTGTCATAGTATAGTTTTGGAACTCTCCATACTTAGCGCAATCGGCTATTACCTCTATCAATATTTCTTTATTACCGTTTATCAACATATCATAATATTTTATTATATACACATAAGTCACCTAAGGAAATCATTTGATAACTTTCCCAGTGTATGCAAATAGAAGTGCGGTAAAAAACAAAACCATTTTTGATTCAAATTTACTAAATGAATATAATAGGTTTTATCGTAGGTTTTAGAATCTTTCAATACATAAAATAAAACATTAATAACAAATCACCAGGCTTAATCTAGGTTACCAGAAAGTGTTTTGACATAAAATTGCTTACTAATTTCCCTAGAATAGTTTCAGAGCAACTTTTTGTATACCCTGCCAACTGGCAAGTGTAGTATCACTCAGCTTTATTGCTCTGTTGCACTTAAGACATTTCCGGTCAGCATTCGTCCAAAAGTTAATGAATCTAGGTATTCAAATGGATTAATACAATTACGTGATTTCTGTGTTGCAATTCTCATACATTTGTATATCTATACAATATTATAAAGCTGGCGAGTTTGTTTGTTTGATAAAACGCGCTAATGTCAGGTACTACTAGTACGATAAAAAGCTTTTGTAAAATATAGCCAATTTTTCGAATGACTATATACTATTCCGCTAGGGCCTGTAAAAGCAGCCTATAAATTAAAAATGTCGCGACAACGTAGAACAAATTCTTTTGAAAGATTTCGTTGCGTGCGCTTTGTAAACGGTTAAAGCAAAAAAAATCGTTTAAAAAAGTCCGCGACGCTTTGTTATATAAGAATGGCACTATAAGCTTTTTTTGGTAATAAATTTTGTTCTAAAATTATATATTATATGCGGAGGTGTTTTTATAACTACAATATTAATTTTACTTAAGGTTCTAAAGCTCCACTTTTACCGATAATAGTCACTAGTAATATACCTAAAACGGCACCTTGACGTGTTTACTTACACTTTTATATTTTTATATTATATTCATGCAAACGAAGTCGCGGGCAAAAGCTAATGTACGCACGTTATGTAACGTAGCTTTGGTTTATTAGTGTCGAAGCCATCGGAGTTCTACCATCAACCAACATTAGTAGGTATTATAATACACAAGTTTGTAATTCGGCACATGAACTCAAAATTTTCAATATTATTTGATATTTATATGGATTTGACAGGTCTGATGTCACAGATAGTAGAGATAAAATCGCGCCAAGGGTCGTAGGTTCGATCCCCACTCAGGCAAAATATGTATATTATAGTTTGTGTTTATTCTGTGTCTGGGTGTTAAAAAGATGTATTTAAGTATTATATTTGTTTTGCATTTGGATTTTGTGTAAGTAGCAATAAATAAATAATTACAATTTTTTTCAGTAATTGTTTCATCATATATATGTATTTATATATACATATACATAATTATATAATTTAAATGCTATAAAATATGGCTCTGATCCAAATAAACTAAAATTTGTTTAAGGTATTGTTTAATGTTATGTTTCATGAAATATTTCTTAATTTTCTTACTAATTTGCAACATTTCAAAATATACAGAGTAACCAGGTTATTATTTTTACATTCACCACAAGGTTTAAATGAGACTTTTACAACCATCCATTTTTCTTGCTGGTTCTTTTCAGGTAATTTCCTGGTTTGAATCTATTAAAAACTAAGAAGGTGTCAGCAAACTTGTTTAAAGTAGGTCATTCAATAATCTAGCTATTGTATATATTAGTCCGATTACAGGGAAATCTGTTAGTTGATGCGGACAGAAAGATGGCCATAGGAACTCCGCAACCAAACTCAACACTCACGCCTCTCTGTAAGTCATGTAAATAAACGGAAGATAGTATAGATACTACGGACATCGGATTCAGGAACTATTACTATTAATTACCCTAATGTCATTTGGTTGATTATGTTTTGTCATCTGCTGTAATTTCTATTACACAAAGGAACTAAAGCTCAAGTGTTACACATGAATATCACTTTTTTCTTCAAATATGGTCTTAGTGCTAAAATATGTTATAGAGTTACTATAACATATAAGAAATACAACGGTACCTAATCTCATCTCTCTCTCGATCAAAAAACAAACATCAATTCGAATATATATATGTTAGAATTCTTAAGTTCAATGTGTTTAAACTATGTGCCTTTATAATATATACCTACACATTTCAACTTAGCCGCTGTGTTTTGTAATATGCGCGTCAGTATAAGAAAATATCTCGCGCAAATGTTTTTGAAGGTCACCCAAACTACAAATCACAATACATCAATTTACATCACGCCCAGAGTTGATGTGTTTACAACTGTCGTTAAACCAACAGAAGCCGAACTTAGAATACAATATTCTTTTAGGGATCCGTACTAAAATAACATGGGCTAACACAAGGATATACGTTTGTATCAAGCTAATCTCTACAATTAAAAGATTGAAAGTCCACTGCTGGAAATAGGCCTCTCCAAGAAAGGAGGTTTCTTACCCATAGTTGCCGCGCTGCGCAAGCGTCTTGGCAATCGCAGAGCGCAACTTTCGCGATGGGGATGCTGCTTACCCATCCCCGCCTTTTGCATTTGAGCTGCACTGTTCTGGATGGATATACCACCATCTGTCGGTACCTTAGTCGCCTCTTACGACACCTGGTGCAGTGGGAGGTAATATTATACTCTGTTGGTACCTCACGGCCTATATATATTTGCGCATATGAGGCTAAACTATTTTACTATAATTTACTGAACAGAACAAATGGAGTAATCAAAAATTAAGCTACAAAAATCATTAAGCTTTTCCAATTAGGTAAAGCCAATTTGCCGAATACGCTAGCTGGGACAACTAACCTTGAAATCAGACTTCTCTCTACAAGTGGCAACTTTCAGTGCCCATAACGGTAATGAGTATCAGATTTGTTGAATGTTTCGTCTAGTTCTAGCGCTATTGTTATGTTCCTCAATCCGTGTGACCGAAAATGTATTTTATTTTGGCATAGGGCAGTAACAAAAATGTCATCACAAAACACCTACAATATTTCCTCCCTACAGTACATACTTGCAGCATATTCTATAAGAAGTGCTTGTATATACAAAGACTACTCTAATATGAATTTTACAAGCAGACTTTAATAAATTTCCAACATCTTGTTTGTTAAAGCACACACTATGTTCACAATTTTTCATCGCATTGCAAAACATTGATATCAACTGTTCGAAAATGCATTATGTTTCTCTTTTATAAGAGAGACGACATATTTCTGAAGTTATATGGATACACTAAACCACGAAATTGTCCTCTGGACTAGAAGGTTTTTAAAACTGACGCAACTACTCAAATTGTCTTGCAGCACTTGTAGTGAAATTATTTCCTAGGTGATATCTCCACCTATGCCCGCATGTCTATCTAATTATGTATATCGTAGCATTTTTACTTCTTCACAGCTTAGACAAAAATCTTTATCTCTGACTTGGTGACTTGGAATGGCGTAGTGGTACAGAGCTCATCTCAGGAATCCGGTATGAAGAAGATTAAAACTAAAACTATTGCTTATCAAAAATGTAAACTGGGACTAGATAAAGCCGTAAAGTTTACATGTAACTAGTCGTTATTTATTACAATATTACTTTTGGAAAATAGTTTATAGCAGAAGTTCTCAGTAGAAGAACACTCCATTCAAAAAATTTTATTAATAGTAAGAACTAGGATACAAAAACCAATGTGGTCGAAGTCAACTCCCGCTTGCTCGCTTTATAGCCTACACTCTCTAGCTCTCCTCTTTATAAATGTGCTACAGATATTTCCACGGAGATACATTCGCCTTCCGACAAATTTTGGGTCGTCCTTGAAATGTGTCAATTGCTGGTTTTGTAATAAAATAAATGTCTTTCGTCCTTTCATGTTTTTTACAAACATGCTAATTAATTTACCGACATAATATTCGTTCATTTATTATTAAGACAATTTCCGCTTTTGACCGCTCCTGCGTTGTGGAGGAGCTTTATAAACATGTAATTACCAGATATACTCTCAATTACGGGACAATAATTAAGGATTTCATATGTTATTATATCATATGGGGTTCAATTCCTCAATTTAAAGTGTTGAATCGAACCTTATACACTCATTTGCAAAAAAAACGGGCACCTAAGCTACGAACCATTTCAAATGTTACTATCGGTTTGTTTGATAATAATTATAGGTAGTTTTACTTTCACAATTTTGAAAGCAATTTTTTTTTTTGTAGCAAATAATCGTTTTCGTCAGTATTATTATAAAATTTGGATAAAATTTATGGGTTTTAATGCTAATGTTCACTAGTAGTGTAAGCTCGCTAGTAGTGCAAATGCTCGCGAAGTAAAAGTTAACAAAGATTTTTGTTTATTTTTTATTTTAATAAAGTAAAAGCAGATAGATGTTTAGTATCGAGTGTGACCGCCTCTAGCTGAAATCACGGCTTGAATTCGTTTGGGTATGCTAGTGAAGATATCCCGGATACCCGGATAATTACATTCTTCAGCTCTCTGATGGTCTGCGGAGCCAGTTATACTGATCTCACGCGTCGTTTCAGAACGTCCCAAACATGCTCTATAGGATTGAGGTCGGGACTTCGACGAATGCCGACGAATGCCGACCTGTGGTTGAAAGTGGTTTTCTGTAAAAACGAACATCAAACGAAAATTTTAATTTAGAAGGTACTGTTTTAAACACGGCATTTTTAAAACCGGCCAGTATCATGTACAAATTATTGAAATCATTTTGGTACCGTATTTTATTAAAAAAGAATTAAAATCAAAACCGCCCATTTTTTTTTAAATGAGTGTATATGCCAAATGAGCAGTCAACTAAGTCATATTTGTTATCATCATATCATCATATCAGCCTTGTCGAAACTCCCCAGGAAAAGGGAAAATTTGCTTATAATTTGCTTATTGAGTGCAGTTTCGCGATGAGGATGCTGCTGCCAATCCCCTGTAAATTTGAGCTACGCTTTAATGTCTATACTGTCATCTGTCGATTCAGGTACCTTAGTCACCTCTAACTATATCTATACAATGAAAAACGCACATACCATAACCACATTGTCTAAATTTTGATAAATTTTCAAAGGTTTTGTCAGGCATGTCACAAAGACCTTGAATAAATATCAAAATGTAAATCTTCCTCAATTTCAGGGGAATATCGCATATAATCGTATCGGATACTACATCTGCAGATGGCAATAATAAATTGAGATTAATTTCCTACCCAGTGGAACAATGCTGTCAAAAAAGTTTACATCCATAACTCACGGCGATCCTAAAAGAGTACAAATTTTATGATACCATCAACTAATAAAATCCAGCAGTCCTCAATGAATTTGATTTGTTAGAAAAACTCAGATATTGAGATCTCAGATCTTTCAGACAAATGGAAATAAATTATACACATTTTACCCGCCGTTTTCGATAAAATAAATAGGCTATGATTTAACACGATGTAAATCAATTTAAGGATCTTGATAATTGTGAATCGAGTTATTTTCTGTGATTATTTTGAATAGGTAGTCGATTTGTTAAGGGCGCACAAGAGTAATCAAACAATTATATAGATACAATACTGCCGTATGATCCGGATTTGCGTGACCAGCAAGAATGATAACAAAATTCGAAAATTATGTTTGTGACCACATTACAGGCGGAAAAATAAATAAATATAATAAAGTTATAATTGAATGCCCTACATCTCATAAAATGACTTAGCTCCGAGAAAGGCAGCTTAAAGAACTTGTGTTACGGACATCTGGCAACAGTGGAATCAGAAATATAATACTTGAATACATATTTAACATTGATATATATGGCACAACAGAAAGATGGCATTGTTTCATTTGTTTCTTTGTTTTTCTCGCATTGTTTCGGGTGTTAGAAATATATAGTAATAGTATCTAATATCTGTAATATAAGTCCTTTAGCAACTCATCACGAATTCATGTCATGTGAATTTATGTATTTATAAGTAGTTCGGCAATGTCAGTTCATTGTAGTATTAATAAACAATATAATCTTGTCACTTCGTTCTTCAGGTTCTTTCTCTTTACTCAGTACTCTCTTAAAGCAGGTCCTAATATGAAAATTGCAACCATTTAACCGTAAAATAATAGTACTATCGGTGAGGCAGCGCCTTAAGGAGAAATAACAAATCAACACATTAAAAACTGTTAATAAACGTAAATGATTAAATTGTACATTTATAAACAAGACAGCAATAATGTAATAAACAATTTGTATACGCAGGTATAACTTATGTAACATTAATGAGTCTCCGGAGCTTTTGACCTTTTTTAATGAGTAAAATATTTTAAAAGCCTTTGAACCTTTTATCACAAAAGCCATTTTAATTGTACGCTATAAAGAAAAAAACACGTAGCTTAAATTTTATGCAATAGAAAGATCACTAATAGTTTTGGATTGCCAGTGTAAAATATATTTATTATTAGGTTTTATTTTTATTATAATCAGTATATAAAACCTTATATTTAAGTATTAAAGAGGTATTAACATTGTTTCTATACTCCTTTAATTATAGTTTGATTAATAGATTTTATATCACAATTTTCTTTTAATATTGTTTACATGACAAAAACTTTACATTTAGGTATAGTTCACCTGCGTTAATTTGTAGAAGTTACATACCAACTTAGCACTCCTCTTTTACCCCTTTAAGGGATGATTAAAAAATGTTTTAATAAGTGTTTCATCGCTGTGATGTGTGCAATGATCTTTTAACCTTATACTGGAATTTCATTCAAATAACTTCAGAAACAGCAAAGTTTCATGCTAACTTTTCACCTCGGTTTTGCCTCTTTAGCGGGTGAACTTTCAAAAGTCCTTGTTTAGTGCTCCCCTACATTATAAAAGGAAACATTGTGCAAAATTTTTGTTTAAATTTTGAGATAATGTCATCTGGCATTAAGTCCGCCATTTGTACATTTTGTAACATTTTGTGCAATAAAGTTAAATAAATAAAAAATAAAAATAAAATTTCAAGTTTCTTGCCCTTATAGTTTAGGCCTTGCAATCATATATCAGTCGGTCAGTCAGATTCTACTTTTAATCTTCTATTTCTCTTAAAATCTACAAGTTAGTCGAATAATTTCGAATAACCATTAAATAATATAAAAACAAGTACTAGGGACTATAGCTGCAATGCCTTGTATACATATAGTGATACTTAGAAATGCTTGTTTCAATTGTTAAATATTCCGAAAAAAAGAAAATGCTGTGTACAATCAAAAATATTTAGAAAATTTCGCAAAATCCAAAATAATTAAAAAACACCAGAAAGTTCCGTGAATTATTTAAGGAAGAAAATAAGACTAGATATACTAGATATACATGAGCCATGCATGACTTTCCCCACACTCACAAATGTCTCCCACATACCCCCGATCAATGCTCTCACGATAGTCCATGAGCCCGAGCTAAAAATGTCAGTTTATGCAGAATATTTACAAGCTAACAGTAAATTAAACAAAATATTAGTTTTCAATGAAAAATTGTAAATGAGATGAGATATATCAAGAATTTTTTCATAGATTAAATCGTAGGGACTGTGTACAGTATACAAGATAAACAAAGATATTATCTGATCCTTTTACAACAGTAAATTTTTGTCTTTTAATAATAATAATTTTATTTTGTGCGCTGTATGAGTAGTAGAAGGGAATCAGGTAGTGTGTTGGTTTATCCTACAACCCCGAACAAGGTGTAGGATAAACCAACACACTAACTGATCCTTTTGCGAGGAGTGTTTTACCTGCCCTTATTTTTTATTATAATACAAAACTCTTTTTTTTAATCTCCGTATTTTGTTTATGGTACTTCATATGTCTCATTTCTAAACAAAAACCAGAGAAAAAGTGTACAAACTTTTTGTCACAAACGAAATACAGTGTTTTGTTATTAGATTGTACCTTAACGTAATTTTTTACGATTCCTACAATCATTAATACATATATCCGATAGAAATATAAATCAAGATATTGTGACTTTAACGACTCCTGTTTCTCGCTGTCTGTTGACCTTTTTTTGATTATAAGCCCATTTTATACGACCGACCCTTCTCGTTGGGAAGTATTGTAACGAACAGAAAAATCTTACATATATATCATTTGTAAACGCAAAAATAGAATAAATGAGGTTTTCTAGATGTACTAGGCCATTTCTAACTTGATGAAGATTAAACAAAGTGTTTAAAACTCCTGACACATAAATATTATTGCCTCCTGAAAACTGAAAATTTTGGCCATAACTTTCGATCACGAACTTTACCAATTTAATCAAAAATGGAAGAAAATAACTTTGTATTTCCATTAAAAACTTATCTATGTTGATTACAGAGGTCACTAATTCCTTCTTATGTATTAAATTATTCATATTAGTATTTATCCATAAATTATAAAAATGAACTTACCACCCAACGCCAATAATCGATTACAGAAAACCGCAGTACTGAACACGTATAGGTTTAGACAGTATTTTTATACAGACGGAACATGAAGGCCCATTATAAACATAATTCAATCAACTGCGAAGTCCCTGGTACTTAAAGAAACACTCATGTAAACACACAACCAGTAACACAAAATAAGCCCAATATACCGTAATGTATTCTCATGTGTGGCAGTAAACAAGCAAAAACCAAGAAAATCAACATTAATATGTAGGTATTATTACCCACACACAGATCAAACACAAATTTTCATCACATAAATGTTTGTGTAGGGTGGAGATTCCGACCATGCCCATTTTATGTGAAGGTTTTGATGACTATTCGTTTTTCAATATTTTCCAACGTGAGAGCGTTGAAATAATATTCAGTAATTTTAACAGACATCCGCCGTCACAAACAGTCCCGTTTATAATACTTCGATAAACTATAACATTTGCGGCTCCAACAATACGTCACAGGAACTTTTTGTAACAATACGAAAAGAAACTCGTTAATGTTGGTATAAAAACAAAAATGAGTGGGATTGGCGCCTTGAGATTTCCGGACAAACAACGATTCGATTTAGTATAACACCCAAAACAAAATCGACAAGTTACTATATTTATTACTTGTACTGTAAACCATTTTCCTTCAGAATAGTAACTTTATACACGGTTTGATTGCTATGACGTGGAAGCTTGAATACGCAACAATGAAAACTTGATTTTATACGTCATACGAATGCAAACTTGATAATTTTAGCTGTTTGTCAATAACTTAACCAACTCAGTTCGAAACAAGCTGACAAGACAAAACCTTTTCAAGCTAGACTAAGGCTAACATTTGTATTGTGTCAGTAGTAGAGGAGATACAAGCAAACACACGTCACTTAGATAACAACAGTGCTGTTACGTTACGGTACCTAAATATACATACACCTTCCCAGTTATATTATTTAGAAAAGATATGTTTACGCTGAAATGTGCTAGTGTCTCAATTCTCACTCTAACATCTTCACAATGCCCTGTTCGTGATAAAGGTCCTCATAAATCCTTTAAGCGTTGTATCTGTCTACAAGAAAAATATTTTTCGTTACGTGACATCTTTCAGCACCCTAGTATTGCAGCAAATATTTTATATAATATTTATTATTGCAGATTCAATATCCCCGAGGGTGCTACTTTACGTCTCACATAGTTCTTAATACGTATTTAATAAGTGCAAAGAAAAATTAAATTAAAAAAATAAATTAAATACTTTTGTAACTGTAAAAAACTTAAGATTGATTATACACCATAAAAAATCACATAACTTATTTATTTATTGTAAAATTTAAAAGTGCAAACGTAGATACAATAAAACCAAAAAAGTATAACATTTCATAGTTAATCTAATGATATGAAAAAAACGAAAAGCATGATAAATATTAGATAATATTAGCCGTGAGGCAGAGGATAATAGTACCTCCCTCTGTACCAGGTGCCCTAAGAAGCGATTAAGGAACCAGAACCGGCAGATGACGGTATATCAATTCTAAATAGTATAGCCCAAATGCACAGAGTGGTGTTGGGCAGCAGCATCCCCATCGCGATAACATGCTTGCCCAGCGCGGCAATTATAGGCCAAATTCCCACTTCCTTGGGGAGGCATATGTCTTTCAGTTGACTTCCAATAGCTGATAATAAATATTTCAAGCAAGGATGATGTAGGTACGATATATGTAGGTGTATCGTTAAAAGTACATACAATTCCTTGAAGACACTTTAGTAGATGCCCCTAGATGTGTTAGGCAAAATAACAGCCCCGCCATTTAAAACTGTTTTAACATTTAAAACCTTTTTAATATATATTTAATCTAAATTATTCTTCTGCGTGGTTCATTCAGCCCGTCTCAGAGAAGACACGCTTTTTTTATATCATGCATTATTTCGGTATTTTAAAGGAAGCATAATTTGCAATTATTAGAATTATTTCTCAATTTTTTACTAAAACTATTGTTTCAAAATCTGTTCGATTTGACCAATGTAAATCAGCCCATTATATGTTTGTAGCCATAACGATAGCAAATTTGCTAATATTATTAACCATGTTTTTTAAATTCAATTTTATTGAATTGGGTCACCAAGAATCATTAAAATAATTATTGGTTAATAAATAAACCCCTTAGCAGGTCTGCTGATAGATTAATTTATTCTTATTATATCTGGTAAAAATATAGAAAGAACCAATATATTCCATTATGCTGCCTTTTATAAAAAAAAATCAAGTAGTTTTGATGGCCCAATGTTCTACTAAAATCGTTCATACCAGTTTTAACATGTTTTGTATCATTTCGGTTACTTCGCGTAAGCAATTAATATTGATCACAGTTAAAATGTGCTCTGATTTTATTGGAATCCTAATTGTATCACGTAAATCATGATTTTAATCGTTAAAAATCACCATTTCGACTGGCAAGGTATTTTATAACTTTTTTGTGTATTCACCCAATGATATTAAATTTGGTGTTGTTCGGGTTTGCTCGATGTGCGATGAAACAAACCGATTTAATAACAATGTTCATATGAGTAATATCGCATTGGCTTTATATTATTTTTATGTGATCATCGGTGTGTCAAAAAATGTATCTTCAACAATCAGTATTACTAGTGATTAAACGTCTAAAGCATTTTTACAATGACATTAACATCATACTAGCCATTAAAAGTCCACTGTTGGACATAGGCCTGCTCTAGAAGAACGGTATGTTGCCCATAATCACCACGCTGGGCAAGCGTGTTTGCAATCGCAAAGCTTTCGCGATGGGGGGGCTGCCCATCCCCACCCTGTACATTTGAGCTGACATTTTTGCATGGATATACCGCCATCTGTCGGTTGTGGTACCTTAGTTGCCTCTTACAACACCTGGTACAGGGGAAGGTACTTTTCTACTCAGCCGATACCTCACGGCTATAATGTATAATATATATATATATAACAATGTATTTATAAAAAAATCATACTAACCGGTTTCAATAACACACCATTAACTAACCTTAACAGCTCTACCCGTGAATCTACTGCGCTTTTTAATATTATATTACATTAACTCTAATGCGAGTCGATTTCACATGTTTACTACAAATATATTTTGTATACATTCAAAGCGAAGAGACTACACCAACGATCATAGCGAGCTTTAGCCTTACTCTAACTGTTCAACTCGATCAATAATCGCCCAACCGGTTGTATACTAATCAACCAACAAGTTGGACATAACAGTAATATGCGGTGTACCTATGCATGTAAATGGCGAGTCGTGGTTTATTGAAGCATCGCCCTTAATGAAATGATCGATGCATGTTACGATTATGATAAAACGCCGATTCAATTAGTGATTCATCTATTTGTCAATTACCACGCGTTTAAGTAAGTGTTTTTATAATTTGTATTAATCATTTGATGTACTGCAATGCCATTTTCGAATGATGATTGGTTTTAAGGCTTCATTGCATCAATGTCTACGTTTGGTTGTTTATTACATTCAGATATATCTATAAAAAAGAACATATTTATCAAAATATATATTAGGTAAATAATACTTACATTTCTATATGTTGCCTTATCTTTTTAATTTAGTTTATTATGTAGTTTGTTTAGATTTTTTTCCTAAAACAAAACAATTAATTGCGTTAGGTCTGGGTATTTGGGATCATTTTGTTGTTTTTCTTAACACCACAAGAATTTGCACCAGGATGTGTATTTTATTTTATCCCAATTTATATTAATTCTGTTGTTAGGTATTTCGGGCACTAAACGTGCCAGTTGTTAAATATCTTCCTTTTCTAACGAGTAACTCAATATTTATCCACTTCGTTAGATAGCTGATCTAGTTACATTTTATCATTGTTGAAATAAAATTTACTGTATTTATTATTGAAGTTTTATGAGTCACTTCATTTCTTATATGAATTTTTTAAATATTGTAAATATGTTATAGTTTTAACCCAATAGCCAAAGTATTTTTTACAACACGCCTTGGAGTTATATTTGTAAAGAACTTCATTTATTTTCAAGTAATACACTTTTGAAACCTGATACATTTGTGCTCTAGCCAGGCCACAAAGACCTGAATACAAAAGGAGCTAGAAACAAAGAATAAACTTTACATATTGATACATGATTCTAAATTATCGCCAGGTTAGTTGGTTTATAACCAAATGTTACTGATACTAACTCGTAATTAAATAATGAATATTAAAGTTAAATAACACATTAAGCCATTGAAATTTCCAGAGACTGGTACAGTTATGCAACAGACAGATAAAAAAGAACTGAAATAAATTGAAATGAAAGTACCGTGTAAACAAACACAGATCCGCATTTAATGTCATTGAGGATTTGAAGAGATAATCTTGAAAACACTGGACACTTCGTCGTACTATATATTACTCTCCAAGACCGCGTATTTACTGTAAGAATGTACCCTGGACTTTTATAGCTATCGGATACAATGAAATGCCCCCAACTGTGACGTTTTATGACCAAGCTTAAAAGTTAATATTATAGCCATGCTTGAAAATAATTTTGTTTACACCATGACCTAACTACACCATTCTATCCCCCGTTGATATTTGATATGATGAACGTATAATGAATGCCTTTAGAGGGTGTAATTAATAATCAAGTACACTATAAATATGCATATACTCTTTAGATAAAGCAACATAATTACTTTATACTCGTAGATATAAATAACATTGATGTGAATAAAGTAGCATTCGTCTTTAAAGAAGCAGTATTTTTTTTAAATCTCAAAACAACAACAGTTAATTCTTGTTGCAAAAGTCGAATAATTAATTAGCACCCACTTTATACTTCTTCTTCAGTTACCGCGTGGTAATTAATTGGCTTCAAGTACTTCAAGCTCGTAACAATACCCTTCTTAAAAAATCTAAATGAATCTTGTTACAATCAAGTGTCATTTGGATTATTAATGGATAATTTAACACAAAAGTACATCTGATTTTGCGACATGAAAAAATAAAGGTTTTAATAGTCTTTATGTTTTTATTTTGAAAAGAGGCAATACGTCAGCGTTAACGAGTTGGGATATGATTTGCATAGCATATGTTTTTGTACGAATAACATACATAATTAATTTGAATTGCGCTCGTACATACATTTCAGATCGGGTAACTTGTTCAAAACCTTATATTAAAAAAATTACGTAACCGGACTAAATCGTAAACTAAATTAAAAGTTAACTTGTGCTAAAAGGGAAAAAACAATTAAGATATTATTGAACACAGTATTTAAGAAAAATATTATTTACTATTAATTTTTAGCATTAATAAACCAAGGCGTAATACAAATAAACTGACAGACTCACTTAAACGAATGTAAACGGAACGGAATAATGCCAGAGGAACTTAAATAGTGTTTACTAAACACTCTAATGTCATAAAATCCATTAACACTAGTTCCCGAAGCATTTCTCCTTTACTTTCTGGAAGCATACCTCTTTGAGATAGTCTATTTCCGAGATCATTACCGTGAAAATAAGAATCATATCCGCCTATGCAGTATATAGAAATACTTACAAATTTTGGTGTGGTAACTTCATCAGGCACAGATTCCATGGAAAAAACTTTTAGAATTTATTAAAATGGGTGAGATGAGATGATCTATGGCTGAAATCTTGTAATAAAAGAAGCTTTTTTTTTAATATCAGGAGAGACGGTGTTTTTATTTATATCCCACAATAGATAACTCTCGACAATATTATGTAAGACAAACTTATTAATAAATTTAAAACTGATCCTATTAGTGAGTTTGACGACAGCTCATCAGATTTCAAATTGCCAACGACATAACAATATTTTGATTAGTCGTTGATTTTTCAAATAAGGGTTATTACCGATACTGATTCTAACATCAATCAACCACTATTTTGCTCTTTACGGCACGCTTTTATTTTTTTAAATAAGTATTCACACAACATCTCATACATTGACCTGAGTTTGTAATAAGTCGCTAAAAAAACTTGTGTTACAGACGCCAGACAACAGGGGAGTCACAAATATAATCACAATAATATAGTCACAAATATAATACTTAAATACATATTTTAAAACACCCAGACAGCGGATAAACACAAATATGATCATATAAACATTTGTCTTGGGTGGGGATCGAACCCACAACCCCTGGTGCATAAAATAGGATCACTACCAACTGCGCCTTCGGGTCTGTCAAGTTTTTTAAACTTATGTTATGATATCTGCAATACTTTTTGATATATGTAATATTTGCAGTGGCTAAAATAGAGATCATAATAACATTCTATTACACTTAAGTAAGCCTGAAATTAATTCATACAAATGTAAGCGAGAGCTCGCTTAAGCAGTTTTTGCGCTTGGATTGTACCAAAAAAAAGTAATTTTCCCTTTCAAATATTTCTAAAATAGTCTGATTTCTTTTGCGATGAACATCTGAATGTTAAACTGAATATATCAAATAAAAATGAATGGTTAAACCATAAATTGAACTATTTAGTGAATTACTCGAATTTACAAAAAAAAAGGATGGGAAAAAGTGAAACTGAATATGTCAGTAACTAAAATCACTAAAATGCGCTAACCATTTCAATAACGAAGCAGAACTTCTTGAGAAATATTATTTTATTTTACTTAGGCTGGCGCCACTTTTTTTTGTTTTGTCGGTTAAACAAATTAAATCCAAACTTACAAACTACGGTATCAAAATACCTGGAGGAGCTCAGAGTGAGTCTCAACTCATAATAAATAATAACAAATATTGCTAATCTTAAAAGAACGTCTGGACCACTTTGTATACTTTTTATTTTCGTATTTTCATTAAGAAACACAGAAAGCTTTGATGAAGAGGAAAATTATGAGTTTCATTATAAATTATCTGTGATTATATGTGAGTATTGATTAATGTATTATCTGTGAATTCAGTATAGTTTAGGCAATTCGTTATGTATCTTTTTAATATTTTCAATTCTCTTGAACAAAACAAAACTCGCAGCTTAACGGTATCAACTGGATAATACCTGTACGATATCAGATCGGGTTGCTAGTATATAATTTATATATTTAATAATAATAATACTCTTTAATGTACACAACAAAATTACACAATTAGAAAAAATAAAGTGTCAAGTTTTAATATAATAGTCGACCTTATTGCTCAGGGCGATCTCTACCAGGCAACCTTTGCACGGATACATAAGAAGATAGTATGATAGAACAGTAAGATGTATACTACTAATTTATTTATGTTCCCTCATCATCCGCCTAAATGCAGCAACAGACCGCGCACGCCTGATATTCACAGTTAGCGTATTCTACTAACGTATAGCCTTAACGGTGAAAGAGTTCCCATAAAAATCAGAGGAATGCGCAGGCATGCTTAATGTTAAATTATCTGATGACCTTAAGGATCTCTCCTGACTATCACCAAAAAAAACAAAACATTTTTGAAGATAAGATGGGGAAGATGGATAAAAAAGTATGTTATAGAGAAGCGAAAGGATATGAACATTCCGGCGAAGTCGGATTGGAAGCTATTCTTATTTAGCACGAAATTCTGGAACGTAGTCATATTTACGTAAGCCGAAAATAAATCTGATACAAAAGCTTTGTAGGCGCTTAAGCTTCTTGAGTTTGTCCTCTGTTAGACCAGGGAAGCTAGCATCCGCATAATCTAGGAGCGGTAAAAGAAGAGATAGTTGACATGAATTTAATTTCTTGTAACGATCAAAAATTTGTTCGCAACAGCTCAATTAAAAAAATATATACATGAAGGCCTTATTTCGATCCCCACCCCGAACACGAAAAAACATTTATATGATAAACGTTTGTATTTGTTATATGTGTAAAATATGTATCTAAGTATTATATTTGTGACATCAGATATTGTCCAAAGTTCCTAAAAATGGTGCTTCAAGCGACTTATCTCGGTTTCAGGTCAATGCAAGATGTTTTGTAAATTGACATAAAAAATATTAAACAACCCGTACGGCTTATTCTATTTATATTAGTTTTTAATCATTTTGTATGTTTTCTGTCAAACTCAACGACGTTCCTGATGGCGCAGGTGGTCCTGTGCGCCAAAGGTTCGATCCCCACCCTGGACAAATATTTATATGATAATATTTGTGTGTTGTTCTGTGTCTGGGTGTTAAATATATATATGTTAGTGGTATATTTGTGATACCTTTGTTGTCTGACGTCCGTAACACAAGTTCTTTAAGCGACTTACCACGGAGTCAGGTCAATATATGAGATGTTGAGGGAATTTATTAATTATTATAAATTTAATTTTAATTTAGATTTGGGTATGACGAAATTATCAACACTCTTAAATATTACTAAAAATATTGATACTGTTATTTATTTATTACTGATATTATTATTTATTTATTATTGCTTACCAATTGTTAAACTAGCAATAGCTAAAAGGAAAGCTGCTTTTTTAAGACTTTAATAGTTGTAGGTAAAAATTTCTATACAAAAATATCTTAAGAGAAACGTACACTGTCTACCAAGGTACTATTATCTTTAGATCGCTCTAAAAGTCTTCGTAAACTCTCCTCGGAAGATTACAAGCAAACCAAAGGACACACCTAGTAGTTATTAAATTATGAATCATTCAATATTATTTCGATTAAAAGCTATGTAACGGATGATTAATCCAAGGACTTAACTAAGGAAAAAAAATATCTAATGGGACAACTTTTTTTCCAAATCCCAACATACGTACACCAGTTTTTCTTGTATTTGTATATAAAAAAATGATTTGCTAAATTAATATCAGTTATTTCGAGAGTCACAAGTCTCGTCGTATCCTAAATGAAGGTGGGTGGCAAATATTTCGACGAGTAATTACCTGTTATGGCATTATAGTCACGACTTGGGAGATTCCAATAAGTTTAGTTTCAAAGACATATATTATATCATTAGCAGACAGAGAGTAGATTATCGATTCAATTTATGTATGCAATTAAAAAGTTCTAAAATACCTTTTTCACAGTTAGTACTACACGTATGGAAATAATGGATGACTACGAAGGGTCGTACCGATATAAAAGTCATAAAATATTCTCTCTCTCTTGGAGTACTGAGTTAATTAAATTATCGATTAATTTAATGGACAAGGGACCCAAGTCTTTGTTGTATTTTTTGAGAATCTACTCTGTTTTTGGGACACCGTTACCCGCTTCAGGTTACGCCCCGTGAAACCTTCCCCCTGACCCAACCCAAAACTCCACCCACCACTGTAGCATTAAACTTTCTCCATATTTTTGCGATATCCAATTAGTGGATGGTCGATATTAGATATTTAAAACATCCTTCGTAACTAACATTAAATACACTTAAGTAAAAATTAAATTACTGTTATATATATACTCTTGCGGATATAAACATGAGTTATTTGACTTTCAATTGTTTCGTGCTATATTGCTAGCTATTGTGAAATGCAGTCCGAATCACTTTCAGGCTGCATTGACAAGATAATTTTATATAGTATCAATAGATTATGTCACTCTATAAGTCAGTATCTAAATTAGGTTTAAATGAAATCATATCATGAGCTATTTGTTATATGTGCACATTAATGCTAATTTGTTTGCTTAGACTGAAATTATCTTTACTTTGGGGCTACTAAATACAGCGGATATTGCTTACTTAATACTTGTATCAAATGCATATATAAATAAAGTACATTAAAGAAAAATTAAGAATCATCAAAAATGTTCTCTGCCTAACTTATAGTAAGTAGAACACACACTCAACACATTAGTCTAGATGAAAGTTTGACTAGCTCTTATATTTTTTTCATTTGTAAGTTTATTTAATAGATATTTCAACGTGGTATTATTTTCTATTTGTCTGTTTTAAGTTTTGATGGTAACTTTATTTATTTCAAATTGTACATGTAAAAACATATTTATTTGTTTCTTAAAAACCCGTTTCCTTAGAAAAGGGTCTTAAAAAATTGGTTCTGCTAAAAAACATAAAATTTTGACGTTTATTTTTCTAAAACAGATTTTAAGAAATAGAATTACGGGAAAAAAAACTCTCTATGATACCTAAAACTCAATATTCGAGCGTTTTAAAACGGCACCATCTACATCAGGAAACTATTGCAAATATTATTTTTTTGACAATATTTGAATGCTGTGCTACACTGGCTGTCTAATTAGAAAGGTACATAGAATATAAAATTAACTCTTCAATGAGTTTAATAAAAGTTAGCTCAACAAAACATTTAATTGTTCAAAATTTCTCCGTTGTCAAAACCGCAACATCTGTGCAGCGGTGAAACATTAATGAACGCAAAATTTATTCAAATTACATTAATGTAACGTTTGAATAATTGGAAATATTTTGTTAACCCGCAGTAAGACGTATGAGAGAAGAATTAAGTTGACACTTTTTTGTTAATTCGTAGATTTTTGGTTGGTTGGTATTTTAGTCCGGACACAGAAAAAAAAACGAATTTTAATTTTACAGATTTCTTAAAATATGTCAAAATCAAAGATCAAAAGATCAAGATCAAAAAATAAACATGATGTTTATATCTTTTGACTTAAATCCCGGTCAGGTACATAAAGTTTTATTTTAGAGAGATTTTATGTCTACCTTGAGGTTCTACGTGGCGCTTGCCGGTGGGCAAGGCACGTTAAGGTGGACAAATAATTTGATTAAAACCGTAAAAACGACTACGCACTCGTAGAATTCATTACAGTACATTGCGGCTTCATTTGCTGCGAGTTCTGCGTACTATGTGCCCATTGCCACTTCAACTTTTTCATCAATCATCATACCATCCACTGGGCTTTGGGACTTTCACGGGTATTCTCATACCTGTTTCGATTGGGCCAAGCGACTGGGAGCTTATGCCCACTCCAATCTCTTAATATATATATATATATATATATATACATTAAGATAATAATATTATATATAAATATAATATATATATATATATATGTTTTATATATTTATTTTATTCGCAATTACTTTTTAATTATGAAGTGGTAGAGAAAAATGCGTATAATTTCTTAGATATAAATTATAATGTAACGTCACGCTTCTTCGTCATTTCTTTTTGTTGATTTATGGTCCTTTGTTATATAGTATTTCTCTCTACTATCCCTTTAATGTTCCCAGGGTTTAAATAAATAGCCCGTAATATTAAGGAGGCCAACTGTAGCAAATTGGGTCAATAGACCACCACAAGCGGTTTCGATTTTTATTTTATTCTAGGTAGATAAAATACGACTAAATAAAACGAGAAATGTGTTTTCACTTTTCTGAATTTCTAAATTACTATTTGTCTAAATTTGATAAACAATAAAAAAATATTTTTTAAAGAGTACCTAACAAATTATATACAGACTTATGTTGAGATTTCTATAAGCAGCAATACATTTGCCCAGAAAGATGCATTAAGTCCCTGGATCAATATCCCTGGAAGACCTTGATCCAGAAATTGTGCGTAATGCTTGTATTGTCAAACCTCTGTATTGTCAAATCAAACCTCATGCGAAAGTATACACAACTCAATATCTAAAACGAACCAATCAAATTTTAAATATTTTATTAATAAGTTGTATCAAATAATTTAATTATTTTCAATGGTTCACAACAATTAAGCTTTATTACATTCCAATAAGTTCTTGATTATTCTAAACGTGAAACCTCACCTGTAATGTTATTTACACCTATTAGATTAGATTTTGAGCGTTATCTTATAATTATTACGACCTGTAATGTAATATTTTCGATTGCATTCTCAGCATTTTGTAACGTAATACTGCCTCCCTGTCTGAAAAGCATTCTATGATTAATCGCCATGGGATACGGGTATTGTAGAAAAGAACAACTGAGGTGCTGCAACCATTAGCGTATTTAGGGTAAATTTTTAGGGGCGGCCTGGCCCCTGACTATACGACCGATACAATAACGCTCTCACACAGTCGACACTTATTGTACAACTTCTCGATTCGTTAGCCCAATCTCTACTACCTCACTAGTATAACGACTGTATGATAAAAAAACATTTCTGGCAAATTCTCCAGA
Source organism: Heortia vitessoides (assembly GCA_020976665.1). NCBI lineage: Eukaryota > Metazoa > Arthropoda > Insecta > Lepidoptera > Crambidae > Heortia > Heortia vitessoides. The sequence goes on along the minus strand of JACJUM010003085.1, from coordinate 11,129,751 downwards.
TGAGGGTGCACCTTTACGAAAATATATCATATACAATATATTTTCAAAACTGAAAAAATATTTAATGACACGTCACTAAATCATGGCATTTAATCATGTATAATTTTATGTTAAATAACTCTATTTTACATTTCATCAAAAAAATAATCTAATTATTTCATTAATTTTAAGTACAATGCCTTTGAATTCAATAGTGTTATAGCATTGTACTAACATGTTTTTTTAATACAATTCTTTCTTTTTTATAATGATTGCATTGAATTTATCATAATATAAAACAATGAGATAATTGCATTAAAGACAGCAAACAAGGTGGCCGCAAACAAAACTGGTTCGCTCGATGGTAAACGTGACTGTAGACACTTGTGTCATCACAAACTAAAGATACTATGTCACATTTACCCAATATTTTATTGCCTCTCTCACTCTTCAAATCGGAATACAGGAATGCTAACACTGTTATGTATATGGTATGGCGGTAGAAAAAGGTGAGAAGGAAGTATCAATGCACCTTTGTAAGAGGTCTACCTCAAGTAATCTCATACTAGATCATTCTAATAAACCTTTTTATTAAATTCATATCCTTAAATAAAAGCTTCATAAAAAAACATGTTACCCAATAGGGTGAACACATTTATTGCCCAATAGGGTAAAGAATGGCCGCTGATAACGGATTTACGGAATCACTGCCGTAAAAAGGCAATTACTGTAATTCCGTTCCCTATATACAATAAAACATGTATCTTCGAATTTCAAGCTTTTACGTCATAGATGTTAATACTCGTATGAGTCACAGGCACAATTTATATTCGGAGGCCTGGTAGACAAATTGATTAGGTATTTGAGGTACCGTTATATAACTTTTTCACAACTTTTTAAATATTATAGTTATTGGCTTCGATCCCCACACAGAACAAATATTTAAACAACTTATCTGGGAGCCAGGTGTATGAGACGTAGTGTGAATTTATAAATTATACACATAGGCTGCCCATAGCCATCCTGATGCATTGGTGGGATTTCAGCTAGATAGATACATCGCCACATGTCTATTCCGGTATCTCTATTGCTTCTTCTAAGACCTGATACAGGAAGAAATACTATTTTACTCTGCAGGTACCCCAATTTTTAGCAATAACTAAATAAATTTACCCAGCGATTTTAACTTTGTCAGAATTTTGATATATAACAAAGAAATATTCACAAGTTATACCGTCCCTTATATACTAACATAAAAAACCAGTTCTCCAGCAAATAATTCATTTATTGCCAAAGTTTTTAATTAAATTACTGTCATAAATACAATTTTGTATGTATGGATACATTTTCCGTAATATTAGACATTCTAACTTATTACAATAAGTTTAGCAAACTTTTGCTGTTTCACTGGTTAGGAAATTACAAGCATGATCAATTAACTAATGAAGCTGTAGGAAGTTCCCTGTAAATACTTACCATTAAAACCCATCGAAAGCAATTAAACGATATTTATAAACGTGTACAAATAAAAAAGTATTCAACAAAATATTTTGTAGCATTTTCACAGAATAATACTATAGCTTTGCGATGTTTTCTTCAGCGTGAACAGATCTTTAAAAATTATTTATATAAATGATGACTTATTATATAAATGGCTATCTTTCATCTCATGACCTAAAAGGTAAAGATAATAAAATAAAAGGCTAGTTTAAAATGTGCATTTCCTGTATTTTTATTAGAGGCAAGAGGAGGAGGCAGCGCCCCAAGGGTTCAATCGCGTAGAATTAAATAATGAAAGTAGCCAAAATTACTACTTATAATATCAGCTATTTGCCAGTGGAAGTCCAGCCGTTTCAGAGTTCACCACAAATTGACAATCAAAAAGTTAAAAGCACAATAATACAGACTTTCATATGCACGTCTTAAAAAGTAACACATAAATTAATTCTTGTAGTAGATATAAGTATTTTAACCTTAATCCTCGTATAAATTTAAACCATCTAAGGTCTCAGCAAAAAAAAACACTTTACATCTCGAGTGCCTACTAATACAGTTACGTATTAAAATTTTAAAGTAGGTAATGTAGAGCAATTTATTTCCCCAAGAGATATCATATCTTCTAAAGTATTAAGCAACGACTCTACAAACCCCATAGGATCGATGCTGCAGGTATGGCTCATAGTACGATTCTCGTTAGAAATTAAACGTTTCATTAGACGTTATTACCGAGAATGCCTAAAATATTACGTGACATCTATATAGAATGGCTGATGTACTCGCAAACAGCTCGAATCATGTCTCTCTTTGTGGCGATGTCTCCAATTAATAGGGCTTAGTGTATGTGTTAAAGCTAATTACTTTTAAACACTGCGTCATCGCCAAGTTCATTAATTAAATTATATCTTTTACTAGGCAATTTTCAGTCGATTCGGTCGGTTGAATGAAAAATTGGTCAACGGTTTGCGACCAACGAAAAATAGATCGTTTTGGCGAGGGTCTAATATTTTCGCTGAATTAGCAAATACGTATTAACTTTGTAATAATGTCACCAAATATTTTGGACTTATTTGTTGATCTAATACGTGCTTTTTTCCTCGGCTAATTAAAATTCTTTTACATAAAGGCGATATATATCTTTCGTAAATTATTATTATTTATTAAAATGTTTGTATGCAATCTTTGAATTAAAATTTATAAAACACAAACAAAAGTATGCATCAATGTACAGAATAGTTTGTGTTTCTGACTATGGAGACTGGTGATCTATCATACAGGGTTTTCCTAATACGAATGCCAGTCTCTTATATATAGATTGTAATAAGTTTATAGTTAAAACATTTTGTGATTCTGTGTAAGAGAAGAAAATAAAAAAATTATTATTATTATTTTGGCTTAGACCCAAAATATGATTGCGAGCAATATATAACAATAAACCGAAAATAATTTTGCCACATTTAAAAAACTAATCTAGCTCGTTGCCTATTTCACGTTGCCTGCTTCTGAATAATTTGGGACGGCTTGCCTTTAATTTGTTTGCAGATTACTACATTACACCTGCCATATTTATAATTATGCAAAATTACAGTAACACATTTTAAAATTATAATGTATAAGCACAGTAAATACAAAAAGCAAAAGAAGAATTAAGTCTATTTCTTACGCTTTCACGGCTTAATCGATGAACCAATTTTAATGAAAGTGTGTATATGGATAAGTTAAAATCTAGGATATACTTTTAATCCCAGTAAAAAAGCAACGGATATGAATATAAAGTCCATATTAACAGAGTCACGGACGTAATGTTAGTGTTCAATAACTCAGAAACGTACGTACATGTATAAATAAATAATTTACACATTACTTATATTGACCTTACTCCAAGATAAGTCACTTAGAAAATTTTTGTTATAGACATCAGACATTAGAGAAATCACAAACATAATATATAAATACATATAAAAAACTAGTCACAAAACAAATACAAATACTAATTATATAAATAATTGACCTGGGTGGGGATCGACCTCACGACCCTTATAACATAAAATAGGAATACTGCATACCGAATGCGCCATCGCTACCCTTAAACTTAAATTTTAACACATGGATACGTAAGTAATTAACGTATCACACAAACTAGGCTTTGATTAACACATAGGTCACACACATTACAGTCATTACACATTAGCCAAAGTAATAAACCTTTTTGTCCCTAATTACTTATGTTAATATTCTAAATAAAGGTCAAGTCAAAATAACTCCGACACTTTATTGTCTTTTAACGCTTCGTTTGTTTATTAGTATATTACAATATAATTTAAATTTGTATTATTAATATCTATCTCTATCAAGCATAGCCTGCAGCGTCCTTAAATCTTCCTCTTTCAAGATAATAGCGTATTTGTCTCAATTTCTGCAATTTGGAACGTAGCCAACAGTTAGATCACTTTGTAAACTTTCCAATCAATTTTTGTATTTTTATTTGGTTTTAGAACTAGGTTTATGTTGTAAAACTTTCATACTCACTTTGTACCCTTCTCTTTTACACTTAAGGAATAATTTTCGAAAACACATTTTACCTTTATAATTAATTTTATTCGAACAACTTTAAAATATGCAAGGCAGAGTTTCATACTAACCATGTTTGAGGATGAACTTTTAAAAATCTCTTAGTGCTCAACTACATTAGAAAAAGAAACTCCGTACAAAATTTAAAGTTCCGAACCCTTATAGTTTACAAGGTATGGTTGAACAGATCTGGATAAGTTTTGGTAGAGATTATTGATAGCCTAAAATAACATATAGGCTAGTTTTTATTCCTAAAACGTGTTCTCGTGGGATGGATGGCTTTTTATTTTTCCCTAAAGAATCGGTTCTGTTTATTCCAAAGTTTAGCTGTGGTAGCAAAGATTTTTTAAAGTCTTCATTCCAGTATAACAAGAGTTCATGTTTTCATAACAAGAATGAGATAAGACCGTGCGGACTAAACTGAGGGCGGAAAGCTTTGTTTATATAACAACTCAACCAAGCCATGTATCAATAGCCGTAAGGTACCGGCAGAGTAGAATAGTAACTCCCCCTGTACCAGGTGTCGTAATGACTAAAGTGAATAAGGTACCAGAACCGACAGATCGCGGTATATCCATCTAAAACAGTGCAGATCAAATGCACAGGGCGGGATAGGCAGCAGCATCCGCATCGCGAAATCTACGCTTTGCGATTGCCAACACGCTTTCCCAGCGCGCCAATTATGGTCAAATTTCCGCCTTTCTTGGGGAGGCCTTTGAAGAGCAGTGGAATTCCAATGGCTGGTATAATGATGATGATGAAGCAAGGAGTTAGAATAAATTTTTCAGTGTTTCTTCGATCATTTCTTCCGGGTGGTTTATAGGTCCAATATAAGTAATAAGTAATGTATGCAATTTATTTGCACGTTACTGTTTTACTTTTTGTATAATAATATTTGGTGCTTTTTGGTTCACTCTGACTAAATCCTTAAAAATAACTGATATGACATAAAATGATAAATTGTTAAATCTTATTTTGGTAAAACAGAAATTTATATTTCTAAATTGATAAAAAGTGGCATGTCTATACATATTACTCACGATGATAAAATTTTATAAAATATTTGTGGGTTGTTTCGGATTTTCGGCATTCTTATCTGTTTTAAATGTGTTCTCTACAACAAATCATTTTATTAAAAAGCAATACGGATTTATATCTGAGGATAGTGACATAAAGTATTACATACAAAGACATTCTAAAATATAAACTAATCATAATTACAATATGTTGCTGGATAATGACCGAATATTAATACATATAATGTACATACATAAGGGACCTAGTAAAAGAATAATTAAATATGATTTTTGCAAGTTGCTGATTTACTTCTGCAACCAGGACTCCTATAGACAATTCGAAGAAGCATTATCGGCAAGTTATCTTGAAATTAAGTTAATAATAAGCGTCATTGGTGTGCATAATATACAAACATCTCTTAATCGGAAAAAGTATATATACATGAATCTATGTAGTGAAACACAAATGACGACGTGTCCGGCCTCTCAAGTCTGTCTGGTAATTGAATATGTTATTAGCTTATGTTATAATCGAATGTGTACAGTGCAGAATACGACTTGAACTTGAACTTTCCTAAGATACCCAACCATCCAAAACATTGGAAGGTAAACTGAAAAGTAGCCAGGAACATGCAACCAGCAGAATTTAAAGCTGTTGAAAGTATAACATCCTTTCGCGCGACATAACACAAGCTTTTCATGACACATGATATGTATGTATCATATAGTAACCTGAAAATAGGGGAATCATATTACATTTTTTTTTAAGTATTGACTGAATTCAATATGTACTTGTACTATTACAGTATAAATAATGTTATAAGATTATAGTATTGAAATTTACGGATGTATATATATCTCATTGTTCCCAATATCGCCAGAAGTTTCAAACATCATTTTATAGTATAATTAAATATGAAAAAGTTAAGTAATATATGTATACTTAACTTATATATATATATTTTTCTTCTTACTCCTGCCATAAGAAATAATGGATGACGCTGATAATATGAGTGTATTCTGCTGTCTGATTGAAGGAAAAATGCAGTCTTCTGGATTGGATATTCAGTTTTCACATTCTATTAATAACTGACAACAATTTAAAAATCTGTATTAAATATAGTTGTACATATTAGCAAACTAAGGCTAATATGTACAACGATAACTAATACCCAACAAAACGAGCCCCGCAGCTGAAGAAAAATGAAACGGGATTTTTTCCCTTTCTACAAATACTTTACACATGTTTCATGACTTTCAACTTAGTACCATTATACTGGATTTCATTGAAATAACTTCAATAATAATTAAATTTTTTTACTAACTTAGCACCCCGTTTTACCCTTTTAGGGAATGAATTTTCGTTAACCCCTGTGCAAATTTTCAAGTTTCTGACCGATAAGGGTTAGAAACTTGAAAATTTTCATAGTTACGCCCTACGCTGATATGTCAGTTAGTCAGCTTCTCCTTTCATATATATACATATATATATAAGAAATATAAGACAATTCGACCGCAAAATTTGTCTCTGAAATAATAAAAGTATTGTGTTGCTCTGAGAAAATCAAAGATTTTATTTAACACAAATTTATATTATTACAACAAAAACTGCTATCCAGATACACAATCCTACATGAAAAAATCAATCAAACAACAATTAAAGTTTATTATTTTCGATTCCTCTTTCAATTAATTATTCTAATTATTTACTTTTTTAGTCTTACTATAGCCATATTTGACAAACTCTACCGCTCTCGCCACATACCGTCATGTACGATACTTGTCATAGAGTAAACCTGAACTGATTTGTCCGTACACACAGCATAAAGAGTTCTAATTATTTACATCTCCCCACCACGGTAGAAATTTTTAAATTTTCTCCATATAACCTCTTTACTCATACAGGAACTGGATCGAGCTTTGTGATTTTAAGAAGTTGGATTCCAATTTCATCTGGCCCGTGTTTATTCTGAATATAGAATGAGATATTTTCTCTTCTATTTTAAAGGGACTGATCTTCAGCTCATCCAATTTTCTTCTGTTCAGCTTATGGCCATTCTTCACATATACCATTTTACCTGTATTAAACTTATGATGATACAATCTTTTTATTATAATTATGCGACTTCACAGAGTTTCAAATGCTAATTTTCTATCTGTCATCCAGTCATCTGCTGTTTTAGCTTGTTTTAGTTCTTCTGGCAGTACTGAAACCTCTGTGTATTATATTGTACCTCTGTACTGTATGCTCAGTATCGTTATATTTATCTACACAGATATGGGCTATTGTTGTCAATGCTGTTTTATTATTATCTTCATTTATTTTACATCGGATCTTATTTACCAGGGTTTAATTGAGCCTCTCATTTAATAAATTTGAATAGATTTTAAATACTAATGGAATAGATTTTTCACTCAAGAATGATTTTAATTCCTTCGAATTTATTTCCAGATATTGGTCGCTCAGAATCATGCCAATTTCTAAATAATTAGTTAAATATATTTAGTCAACGTGCTACAATAAGTCTCGTAAAGCTTAAATAGCTTGTTGGCCTCCCAAACTAGGTCGGGTTATCCAGCTTTTTCACAGTCCGCATGTAGAGAATGCGTTTCCACGCGCCACCACTGAGCCAGTGATAAAGATGGTCATAAATCGTCCGTCGCAACCCGAAGGCACTGGTGAAGATCATTCTGTCTGTATTGTCTTGGAAAAGAAATAATAGCCTCACTCTAACTCACTTATTTATTTTCTTGTAATATTACTAGAAATAATTATAAACTAGTATACTTGTTTGTTTAGGTAAGTATTTGCCCCTTTTTCGATAGATTTTGTTAAAATTTCCTTATTTGCATCAAGTTTTATCGCGTGAAGTAGCAGCTAAGATACTTATGAGATATTCACTATTTATGTCAATTATGTAAAGACAGATATGAACGTTAAAAAATTAGTTTTGTTATGGCTGTCATATATACTAATGGTGTTACGAATATGAATGTTTATGCATTCGCGAATGTAAATGCAGTTGCGAATACCAGCCGTTAATATCCAGAAATACAAAGGCGAATATTCGTAATATCACTAATATATTATAAATAAATTGTATTAAAGCGCAGTTGTTTCCATTACCAACACTTTTGATTTCTTGTACGGATTTAAATATATTTAATATCGTTAATATTCACACAGCCTTATAATAAAACTACATTCGCAGGCGAAGTTATGACAGCACTTTTTAAAATTAAATAGTTACTATCCTAATTCATATAAATTTATATTTGTTTATAATATATGTAAGTTTTAAACGCTAGCGTTCCCTTCAAAAGTTACCAAAGATGTCTTGTGACCTGACAGTGCTGTGATGTAGGCTTTAAGTTAACCACAAAAATCTTATGATTATTACAAATACATATAGAAACATCAATTGCGCTTTGTTTTATTTTCACCTGTAGTATATAAGACTCTCGAAAGTAATTCCAATTTATTAGGTTGTATACGGCCTGCATGTAGCACGATGATACAATTCTACACAGATCGTCTTTCTATGCGTATTTCATATCAGAAATTCACAGCCTGCAATCCAACTCATCAGTCGTCAATCCAACGTGCTTTATTCACCCACTTCAACTTACTAGTCAGTTATAATCTGCACTTATATATACATCTTATCGATAGAAGGTGACACATTTTTTAAATATTCTAAATAATAAAGTACTCCAAACTGAATTTCTATTAAACTAGCTTATTAAATATTCTAACGTATTACAGTTACTTGCTAATTAAATTAAGCACTGTATGACGATACATGACGAACGCCTGAAACGCCAATTGCGTTTGATAAGTAATTCTTCATTTTCCAATTGAAATCTAGGCTTTCCTTACATTATACGATCAGAACAAGAACGAATGGAACGATTCAATTAATATGAAAGTATTTGTTTTTTTACTTTGATGTGTCTTTGATAGCGAAATAAACAAAATCTTACCTTTTATACAAAACATGAAATACGAAGTAATATTCCACTTACTTTAGTAAACAAGCTATTATTAGACTTAAGGTAAATTATTCAAAGTAAAAATTTAGGTTTGTAAAACCTTTGGTAATTTCATGTAAAAAATGTTTAGTACGCCTCATGAAAAAGGATATTTAAGTATTAAAATGGTGTCATGCCTTTGATGTTATTATACGAGCGCTGTGTCCTTACTGTTGCTATAAACAGTTAAATACTGTAACTGTATTAAAATACGTGTTTATCATAAAATATATATATTTAAAGATAAAGTATCGATGACACGGGATTAACGAATATTTATTTAAGTAGATATAACAAGTGTCAAATATCTTAGCAATAGTTGATAATATAATGATTAATATCCGAGCTGCAAATACATGATTGATTAGAACCATTAATTATCCAATACAGATGAAACTTCGGCGCCATCTGAAAACAATAATATTTGTGGCGACATAGCGACGCCGCGAACTTTAAAGTAAATCACTCCTTACACTGAAATGTTAAAATTCAACATGTTTACCGAACATATATATATGTATATATACAAACTATGGGCCCGATATCGCAAATAGTAGTGATCCTATCTTGTGCGCCAGGGGTCATGGGTTTGATTCCCACCCAGAGCAAATATTTTTATGATTATATTTGCGTTTGTTCTGTGTCTGGGTGATAGATACATGTATTTATGTAGTGTATTTGTGATTCCTCTGTAGTCTGGCGTCTGCGACATAAGTGCTTTAAGCGACTTGCCACGAAGTCAGGTCTATGTATGCGATGTTGTGAGAATTTATTATTATTATTACACAGTAAAAATTTTAAATAACGTAAGTACTGAAGAATTCACAAAATACTGTTGTGTCTGAACCCAAAGAAATGAAAGTTTCCTTTACCGACATCAAAAACATTGTTATGAGAGGTCCGCACTTTCTTTTGAATTTACGCTTAATTTGATTTGTCAAGTTGGAATTCCACTTCTGGGCTGTTATTTATTATAATAAAAAGTAATGTTACAAAATACTTTGAATGAGTCTTAAAATATTTATCCCTCTTTAACATTTTATACATTCTTTTTCCCTTAAGTATACTTGTATATTCTGTAAAAGTTTCGCGTATAAAAGGAATCCAAAGTTCCAACTTTTTCGTTCAGATTGTGATTATTACATCAGTCGTAGAATTTCTATTGCTGAAAGTAGGTCTTGAAGAAAGAAAGAATGCCCATAATCTCAGAGCATGTGTTCGCGACGGAAAAGCTGCTGTTCATTCCTGCCCAATTTTTCATGTGACCTACGCTGTGCCGGAAGGATATAATACCAACAATCTGTTTCGGAACGTCCGTTGTCACATACAACACTTGGTACATAAGAAGGTATAACCTAATGTAAATAAATATAAATATAATAGATATCTGACGGTACCTCATGAATTTACACTAAGATTTACCTTTCAAATGGATATGCACACATAATTCAAGATGTGGGAATTCTACTTCTTTTATTCGAAACAATTGTTACGTCTTTAACTACGAATACGTCGTTGCTCGCTTGCATGGTTTCTCGCCTTAGTATATTCTCAGTTTACCAGATATGACTTTTGAGATTCTGTTTGATTCATTATGTGTGTGTTCCAGCCTTAGTACGAAGAGAAATAATTTACCTTTTGGGACCAATTTATTCGTAGATTACTATTATCTCCTGAGAATTTCGTGTAAATTAAAATACTTGACTATTAATATAAACGTGAAACGTATCTGAACGTATATTATATAGGCTATTTTTAATTCTAAAAACATATTCCCATGCGATATATTTAATTTTTTGTTTTTCTCAATGTAATCGATCCAATATACCGCACAATTTAGCTGTCAAAAAGCGATAAAGAATTTTTCACAGAAAAATAAAATCTAATTTTAGAAGAAAAAAAAATTTGCAAGCAAAGTTGCGGGCGGAAAGCTAGTATGTCCCAAATTTCCTTATTGGAAGCTTAATAAATAAAATGTATCTATGTCGAAAAACGTTGTTAGGTATAAATAATTTAATTAAAACCCTTATATACTCTAGATACCGGGTATGTTTAAGCCTTCGCATGTGACCTCGGTGATAAGCTAAGGACGCGGCGTGGAATAATGCGGTCATAATGCGATATATTTACATTTACAACTACCAAACATTGAGTTCGAGTAACTTTTCTGTCGTATCTTAGGTGACTTCTTTGAAACTTGATTGCATACGGCTTTGTCCAAATTCTTTTTTTTGCAGCAGATGAATAAAGATGCCGATCCAAATAATTTTATTTTCATAAATAGAATTAGGAGCAGAGACTTTGGATCTCTACTTGCTACGATCTTAACATATCTCTCTATCTCAATCTCTTTACTTTATTAATTCTTGACATGGCCCTTCTTTAATACCTCTTCAACCTGGTTAAGGTATGTTTGGCTATTGCCTAGTACCAATAGTTCCACTCCATATCTTTGTGCAATCATTTTACTTTTATCCATCCTTTTATGTCTAAACCATCTCAACATCTTTTTCTCTATTGTTGTCAAATCATCTTTTACGCCACACTATTCTCTATTCTATCTCTCATACTCATACCATACATTTTCAATACTTCGAAGTGCTATAACTTCTATAGCAATCATGCTACACGCGAGTTTTTTCTGTCATAGTATTAATAGAGTATCCTTTTAATCTAACCATAAGTCAATTCAACGAACACTTTTTGACAATAAAATTGTGTTAATTATATAATTTTAGTAAGTAAAACAAAACAAAATATTTACTATACAAAATGTATACTTTTGAGAACATTCTACACAAAATACAATTATAGGTATAACTAACTCAATATACAGTTCCATTTTGAGCAATAACATTTTTTATGCATCTTTCCTGGTATGAACATTGGCGACAAATCTTTCTTTTTCTGTTTGAAACCTCGGCTGGCAAAAATTATTGTAAGGTAGACCACATTGACTTTAAGTTTGATATTGTATTACTCTAAAATGAAGTATTTAGGCCCTGTGATATTTTTATTACTATTTTAGCGTTTGTCCATTTTACAATTTCATTTTGTATTTATTTGATAAGCTATAAAATGTATATTTAACAGATAATGATACACATGTTACACTCCTTAGACCATCCATCTATAGAATACACGTTACACCCTCTGGCTACACGTTTATAAATGGCTGCTGCTTCACTCAAAGTACGATCTTTGCTCGTAGTCCAAACTCGATGGGCCTGACTTCAAATATTTCTGTGATAAGGTCAAGTTACTAAATTATTACTTGAGGCTTTCTCAAATAGAGTCGGATTATTAGTCGAAGTATTTCTGATTAAGGTATATTGTCGTGCAGATCTAACAAAGAGGTATTTTTGGAAACAGCTCAAGAATCTTGAGCATTACCTGTCCTCACCTCAAAATATTCTTGTGTCGCTATTGAATGAGTCTTGGCATACGTTAGCACCTTTGCTCATCCATTAACAAACGTGTTATATTTTATACAGTAGGCAATAGTATAGAAACAATAGTAAAAGGTGAAAAAAGGGGTAAGTACTATGAACAAAAAAAAGAAACATGTCTATATTATACACAAACCATTCATCATAACGACGATTATTTTCGTAAATAGGAAAAACTTACCCGCCGAGCGCGGTCATCTACCGAAAGAGCTCAACAAATACAGAATTGACAAGTACAGACTCGGTGATTGGCGTGCACGCCGAGAAACTATGGCAATATTAATGTGGCGTACGGTGGCCAACAGATCAACCTACCCAAATCTGTAAAATTTTTACAGTAAATTTTGAACCCAATGTCTCGTACTTATAGATTAAAAATCGATTGCAAAGTTTTGACAGATTTAGGCAGGTTGATCTCTTGTTGTGTGTACTCGACGATTTGATGAAAGTTAAACAAATAATGTTAAACAAATAATGAAACTTATTCATATCTTTCTTAGATAGTAGTGATCCTATTTTGTTGCACCGGGGTTCTGGCTTCGATCTGCACCCAGAAAAATATAAATATGATGAATATTTGTGGTTGGTTAGGTGTCTGGGTGTTTAATATATATTTAAGTATATATTTAAGAATCATATTTTTGAACCTCTGTTGTCTGACGTCCGTAACACAAGTGCTTTAAGCAACATATCTCGGAGTCAGGTAAATATTATTATAAATATCTTAGTATAATTAAACATATATAAAATTAGTAATAAATTGATTGTTATACGGTACGGTATTTTATGAAGCTTTAGTAAATCATGAATAGTCGTTTGTATAAATAATTACGATGCTGATTTTGCTTAAATGGGTTCATGTGTACTCGTAATAAGATACGACAACTCAACCAAATATATTTCAATGTTAAATTGTATAACACGAGCATAACTAACGAGGTTTGCTATCCCTTGCTTAAATTGCTAAGACATGTTTTTGTAACCAAATGAGACATCTACATACAAACGAAACGAATGAAACGACAACCAAAGTATGTTTTAGAAAATAATCCTAAAAAAAGATTAAGCTAAGTACTAAAGCTAAAGTAGTTACATTTGAAAATATATCAAAAACACCGAATTGTAAACGTAAAAAATAAAAGTTATCTTTGTCGATGTATTATTTATAATCAGTATTATAGCGTTTATTTAGTCTTACAAAAATTACATTTTTAACTTTACTCTTTGAGTTCGATGTGTACTTTGTGTTAAACGTTACTCTTCTTTGATAATTATCGCAATATTTAAATAATCAGATACCACATATTAGCGCTAAGTCATGGTCAAACGATCCATCTTCGAGCTGCCGGGAATATCAGTAACTTTCTCTTTTATATTTAAATTTAAAGGTAGAAAAATACTTGATTTATCAAACGAAATATATGTCATTTTTGTACCCTCTGGTAAAATAAACTACCATAGAAACTTATAATAATACTAGAATAAACTAGCACTAAAGAATAAATAATTAATTTCATTGGAATATTGAATAAGATTCACGGAGAGTTTCCACACTTTATATAAAAATAGAGAAGAGTTAGTGCAGAGTTGGGGCCGAAATAGAGCAGAGTTGGTGCAGTAGCGCAGAGTTGAAGCAGAGTTGGAGCAGAATTGAAGCAGAATTGGAACACAGTTATTGTAAAATCTCACACGATTGCCCTTGAAAGAGTTATTTATTGTATGGAGCCGAGTTGTAGGCACTGTGAGCTCATATTTATTTCTTGTATTAACATATGCATGTCACTTTTTTCCTGAAGCTTTCTAGTTTTCTTATGGACATATACAATGTTTTCGTAAATATATTGACAGTATATAGTCATAACATTATTCTTTTTAAATTTCTCTTTGAGCGAGTCTGTTAGTGATATTTTCTAAATCGCACGTGTAACCCTCTTTTTATCAATCGCATTTTTAACAAATGTTGTTATGTGTTTAAAATCAATGTTCCCAAGCACAACTCAATACACACCACAGACGTATCAAAAAACCGTACGTACAAAAAGAAGAATTCCTTAATATTAATATTTGGTAATATTAATTAATTTATTGGTTATTACCAGAAAATGTATTTTTCACAATAAATGAAGTGGAAAATGTCAATTTAAACAACAGTCAAAAAGTTCACGCAATTTTTCTATTGCTTGATCTAAAAATATAAACTCGCTATGATAGCGATATTTTTGCACCAACTGAAAGAAAAATCAGCCAAATAATCACATACGAAAAGTAATTTCGCACGGTACGTTATTATTGATATTTAGAAGCATCTTAAAGCTATCAAGTGTGATGCACAATAACAAATAATTTTGTTTTGCGTGTATACTTATATTTTTACTTAATTCGTGTGAAGATTGGAAAAACATATATTAGGAAATTATAAAAAAATTGTACAAAAATACGTAATTTACTTTTTTCTTTATTAAACTGACAATTATCCAATGTCCAATAGACATATTTCTTGCGAACACTTTGGTGCCCTTATTCCACTTAATCGTCCCTTTTATACTATCAGTAATAAAAAGACGAATGTCGTGTTGTATACATTTTTAAATATTAGTCTATTGAGCTGCCTATATGCCTTCGCATCACTCAAAGACTGGAGTTTCATCCAGCGTCGTTCAGCCATGAGGTTGAGAGTGTGGCCGGAGAGTTTCTGAGGTCTATTTGAATTTTCGGATATTCTGAGTATTAGGTATACTACCCTACTCGACACATTTTCGATGGTAATTATGTTGTTAATGAGAGACTTGTGGATGAGAAATCCATTACCACCTTGGGACCATTGGTCTCCGTCCCAGTTATAGAGCAGGTTGCCAGACTTTAGGATTATCGAGTTCTCAAAGTCTCTTCGGACTTCAAATAACCCCAGAATATCCCAGTACATCCTACTCAACTCTTCCTCCAACTCAACAATTTTCTTGCCAGTCCTCAATGTGCGAATTTTGTGTGTTACCAGGGCTAGTTTTCGGCTGGGGTGGTAGCCGTACAACAGCTGGAGATTATCAGCACCCCCTGCTCCGTCGTTACAAGAACTACTACCGTAGTAATGAAACTGCCGGGGACTGGGGGCCTTGTAAAATTGTCGACTATGCTGCTGGGCAGGCGTGGTGGCAATCGCAAGGCGTGACTTTACGACGAGGATGTTGCTCTCAATAATTCGCATTAAATAGTATAAACCAGGAAACATTGAAAACACTCACAATTTTTTAACTTTTATGATATTAGCTTTAAAGTTTTAAAACAAAAACCCTGTTATCAAACACGCTTCAGATAAATATTAAAGTTGCAAGGATTTTAATATGAAGTTACAGACTTTGAATACAAATAAAGTGATTACGTTAGCGAGACGACCTTACCTTTAAACGTGTAATGAGTTTTGGGAAAACTAAGTTAAACTTTGCTAAATTATAATTTATATTGATTATCTATTAAAACAAAAGTTTAAGAGATAGTATCGAATAATGTCTATACTACTATTACTGCATAATTAGAAATGGAAGTGTTATTGAGCTTCCAGTGCACATAATTTAATGTATGTTAAGTTTTATAAGTAATAAGCTATGCATTCAAATTAGTAAAATCCAATTATCCTCACACTAAAGAAAAATTTCATTGGTTAAATCTCCGTTTTTAAGTTCGATATGTTTGTTTTAAAACAGGTTTTACATCAAAGTGCTCAGCACTTAAACAAAAATAAATAATATATTTACTGGGTATAGACCGGTTGTATGCGGCCTGTGTCCAGCATGATTCTGCGGTTTTAGTCAGATCGTCTGTCTATTTTGCGAGTGGACGCCCTACGCTGCGCTTGCTAGTACGTGGTCTCCATTCTAGAACCTTACGACTCCATTGGTCATCCAAAATACCAAATGCCCTGCCTACTGCCACTTACAAGTACACTAACTAATCCGCCGGGCAATGTAACTTAGGTAAAAATAAAAAAAACTAAAATTGCGGAACATCTTCGACATACGTCAGTGCATCAAGTCGAAAGTTTTCAACCAATGTGTGTTACCAGCGATGACCTCTGGCAGCGAAACGTTGTCTCTTACCATTAGCCTTATTGGCCAACTAAAAGTAGCTCAACAAGCTATGACAAGGGCAATGCTCGGAGTTTTATTACGCGATCGAATGAGAAATGAGAAAAGTCGTAACAGAACCAGGGGAGTTGCTGAGTTATATTTACCAGAAAAATTTATTCATTCATTAATCATCACCTACCGTTATTCTACTATAAAAAAAATCAATGATTCCGTTTAAGTCTCGGCAGCAAAATGGTAGTGCAGTCCTTAGACGTTGAAAAGATTCAGGTTTGAATTCCACCTGAAGCCTGAGACACCTTTATTTCAAATACCATCTTAAATATAATTCAGCATTGTTCTATGCATAAAATCTTTTATGCAATAGTTAAACTAACCATAGAAATTATGTTTTCCTAATTTTATGTCGTTGTTAATTGCTTTTTGATGTCGTTGTTATTTGATTTACCGTCAGCGTTCTGAATGTTGTCGGCCATCACACTACAAAAAAATATAACAACTTCAACTTCGATACGTTGACATAATACAGTAAATTTATAAATAGTCCGTTCTATATTCGTGTTAACGTAGCCTACGCTTTTTATATTACCAAGTCAACTCACTCATAAAATATGAGAGAAAATGTAGTATTGAGAACTACATAGTCATTTAAAATATCTGAGCAGACGTATATTATTGGGAAGTTACATTACCTTTTGTCCTTTATTTGGCAGTATTCTTACAATTTGGTTAAGGTCAGGTAAATATACACGTGAAAGATACAGATAGAAACTTATAGTTGTGGGTGTTGCTAGAAAAGGTCTAAACTCTGATACGGGCATTTTACGGTACTTCAATAAACAGAGTCTAATTACAAAGTGGAGAGTATTGAGAACTATAGGTAAGATTAATCGCACTAGAGCAGGCAGAGAAACAACAAGAAACTCCGGTTTTATTTTAGAGTAAGTAGAGTAAACCTAAACATTTTTGATAATATAATTTTTTTAACTGGACTGGTGAATCACTTAATTCTTAAAAACAAAATCAACATTTCTAAATCTACGCCTCAAAAAACATCTAATACCTTAGGCTTCCCTGTCTTTATAAATAATAAAATTAATGTATTACGTCAAGAATAAATTTTGTTTTCGTAAGGATCTAAATCACCAATCGACTTATACAATAATAAGATCCATGAAGTCTGCTCTGGCGTTGCCATGAAATATGACGGCGATTCATCATCTCGGCCCTATACCGTCGTGTAAATCCAAGAGGCGGACGATTTATAGGTTGGAACCATCTTTTCGAATTCAAAGTTAATTTAATAGATACTTCGCAGCTCTACGAATTGGCAATATTTTATTTAATAATTCCTATAAGCGCTTCATAGTTATAAATCTATTAATATATTTTAACTAGTCAATACGGCAAAGGCGTCTTTTTACAAGATCCAGCTAATAGAATAAATAACTAGAAATACAAATTTCCAATCATTAATTCACTGAAACGCTTTGATTTTTCGAATACCGTACAATAAATTAACTGAATTTTCACATTTGACTGACTGAGATTTTGTACATACATATATTTTAAATTTGTTTTAATAGACTCTAATTTATATTTCTTATTAATTCATCCATACTAATATTTAATGCAAGAATGTATTGTTAGTCTGTTTACTAAGCTTACGCTGAACCGGTGTTGTAAAAATTCGGTGTGTACTTAAGTCCTAAGAAATATAAGTTTACCAGCTGACCTGGCAGTTGTTGTCCTGGCTTAACTTAATATGTTTGTCATGAAACAAAAACTGTTTATAAATTCATATATAAACAAAATATCTCTCAAGTTGGATTTAACTTTACACAGTTAGCAATAAATTAATAAAATAGATTCAGTAGTTTAAAAGTTCATCCTAGACATCAACATCGTGACTGGTAATGTATATATATAGACTTTTCACAAAGATAGACATATGTAGGTACACAAAATTTTGTGCTTTAAGAAGTTTGATACAACTTTACTTTGTTTACAATTCCAGAGATATACTAGCATCGTGTTTACTCCGTGTTGGACTCCGATATTATCTTCAATGTACAACATTTTAAACTAAGTATGGCTGACTAATGTATCGCAGAACGGGCACCTAATATTTAATGAATTATCAATCAGGAATTTGTCCTGAATGAGTGAGGAATAACAAGGGTTCTCGAAATCTAGGCCGTAGTTTGATGGGTATCATAGACACGTTCAAAGATACTTATGTATCGGTAAATAGCCGTACAGCGATCGCAAGCAGCGTAAAACTAATAAAACTGGACGAGAATGAGCAGCAAAATTCTCATCGCATAGTTAAGGTTCTGCAATTGTAACCACACCTGTGTGCAAAAATTCCCCTCCTCGTAGGACGAATATATCTAGCAGTGGACGTCCTACTGATGTGACGAATCGTTAAAACTATTAAATTTGTACTCTATGTTGTAGAAGAATATTAAGAACTTTTAAATCTATCGTAATAACACAGTTATTTTTTATGACTCACTTATTATTTCGATAAACTTGCTATAGTTTCAATAGTTTGCTTTTATACAAATTATCCTTGTATCAAAAGTAATAACATCAGTCTAGTAATGAAAATTTTAATTTGCTTTAATCCATAGATCCGCAGTATTATCGTAGACTTTGGAAGCAAATTTGGTTCGGTGATCCAGGATAATTTAGAGAACGATTCAGGCTAATAACGTTGCGGGAGTTTGTAGAATATAAAGAGGCCGGTAAAGTATATATGCACAAGCTAGGCTAAGCAGTTTTGTCGAGTATGAAATTATGCCTTACATTATTTTCTATTCTATACAGATAACATTTCTTATTTTTTTTACATTTACAGTTAAAAGTGTAAGTTTAAATCCTTCAAAATATTATATCATTACTATCTTCTTTCTTGGTGTAGTAAACGGTATATGCGCTAGATGCTAGAAGTACTTTTATATTTATAAACTGTCCAATGTTTCAGCATTTTGTACTATTCGCCTTCGATAGATGCCTTCTGAAGGCAGTTCTGCTAGTCCACGCTCTTGAATTGTGGCGGGTAGCAAAATTTTGTAACGGTTCACTAACTCAAAGCTTGTTTATTGTTTATTGTATTGAATATATTTATTGTCATAAATTTATTGTTCTTCATCGTTTCAATGCATTTAATGTTCTGAGTAGAAACTCAGGTCTAGGGTTCGTTACAGCTCGAACCTTCTTTGCACGAACTGACTTTACACCTCGGGCTTTTGGATTACATTCTACTATATGCAAATAAATTTCTCTAATAGGCGGATTTATAGAGTATTTTTTGTATTGATTTATGTTTAGAAAAATTAGGACTATTTATTTATGCCCTGGTAAAGAAAAATTTTTTACAATAATTTATAGCAATCTTATGTCAACCACAATAAGTACCACAATAAGTAATACTGAAAATACCTTGCTACATTATGCTGAAAAATCGCAGAATTTTGTAATACACTTTTTCGATTGTTATGTTACATAAAGTTAAAGGAAGAAAAACATATAAGATTTCTGATATAGTGCTATCGATAATTATGCCTAGTGAATTGTGTTAACATTTATTACTTATTTACCTTTGCTTTTAAAGTATCGTAACGCCTATTTGCAAAGACCGTATTAAAATCCGTTCAGGAGTATTTGTTGATATCGCGCACATGTATGTATGATATCACACAGCATACAAACAGGTACAACGGAAAACTTGTTTTCAAATAAAGATATATAGAAAGATTGAACCCTAATATTTTTCCTGGCAATCAATCCCGTTTTTCAATTACTTCAGCTGACAGTGACTGAACGCTTTATTTTTTATTGGCACGTAAGTTTCACTTCACGCTCCTACCATTAAATATTTCGTCTTTTATAAATGTATTCTCGTACATTCATTGACAATACTTTTAATATTTGAAATATCTATCTAGGCTTTGGGGTATCGCTATTTGTAGTAGGAGTAGGGGGCAACTGAGGTACTACGGCTATACGGAAATTAATAGAAAAAGATAAAAACAAAATTTTTTAATACTCTTCCTGTCTAAGTGATTTAGCGAAATTATCAATTTTTCTCTAAATAATTATCAATCGCGCAAAATATATTGTAAAACTTCTTAAATAGTGAACAAACACACATTAGATTTCGGAAGTATCAACAAATTTGCAACTTTATAATGGCTAAAAATCTGTAAAAACTTTATAAAGAGTTTTTACAGATTTTTTAAAATTACGTTCCGTCCGTCTGTTTTTGATTAATTAAATTTTAATTAAAAAACCGATGGATATTTATGAATTTGTGTTAATCGCAGTCAAAGTCTAAAATGGTTAATTTTTGTTAAAGCTTTAAAGCCAATACATTAGTTGCTACTTTAAAATTATCTTAAACATTTAGAAGGTTGTGGAAACATCATATTGTTTGGAAAGTATCAGTGACTTTAATGCAGATAAATTGAAAGGATATTCAATTTAGTATATGTAAATTGGTTTAACTCTATGAATATAAACCATAGGAACTATCAGAACCGACAAACATGTTAATTTACATTTTCACTACGTTTTCATAATATTCTGAAAATGAAAGGATATGAAGTTGTTGAAGCTTTATAGGAGTAGTTCCCCTACTCTACGTAGTTTACTATAATATCTAAATTATAAGAAGTTACAGATGCTCGGAAAATAAAATTTCTCGCTGTAAAACAAAGTTTCCATTTAAATTTTATGGAACAATAACATTCAAACCCGCTCTTCTTTTCAACTTTTGATTTTCTCAATAATATTATATGAGATCTTAAGATCAACCCATGCATTTGGTAAATTCTATCTTCGACTCATTCATCTTTAAGAATTTTTCCATTCGAGTAAATCGTAGCACTTTTCTCCACGTTGTCCCTATGGTGAAATTGTGCCACTCACACAATTACTTTCCATAATAGTCCTCTTTTATGAAATATTTTTGATAAACTGTTCAATTAAACTTTTGTTTGAATTTAAGATTTATTACCTCTCTATAAAAACGGTAAAATTTAAATCATTTCTATAAAATTCCAACTGACCAATATTGGAACGCAAAAAAGTAGATCTCTTTAAATGCTTCGAGATCTAATTGAAATTCAAATTAATATAATACATCATCGTGTATGTGTACATTCAATTTGAATTTATATCATGTATTGTCAAGAAATGTCAATTAGTAATAACAAAACGTTTAAAAAGACACTGTTTAACAACGTTTATCCAGAAATGTATCGTAATAACTCTATTATTCTATATTATAACTAAGTGTGTCCTGAATCAGTTAAAGCCGCAACATTAAACAAACAGCAAGTTCGTTGCTCACAATTCACGGTAGAACGATATTGTTTATATAACATAACACAAGGCGAAACAAACAGCTTTGAAGCTCCAGTGTATTCGGTAAATTAAACCTTTATATTAAACATAGGATCTGACAACATTAGTCATACATTTCACATTCATTTTTTAGATCCGTTTTACAGAAATACATGATAATATAATAGAGAATATTTTATTTTTACACTCAAATGTTATATCAAGATTTCAAAGTTTCCAATTACTACCCTCGCTTATAATTAATAAAAAAACGCGTAAATATTACAAAGTATTGCAACTTTAAATAATTGAAAACTTACAGGGTAACTACCGGTTTTAATCAAACGTATTAAAATATAACAAAATAACATGCTATCTACTCTGAAAACTAGTAAATAAGTCGATAAAACGAAATAAAAGATATAATATCAACAGAATAAAAATTTCATTTCATAGTGAAACATTTATAAATTATTACTAGTTATACATTTTAATTTTAAAAAAGGTTATTATTTATGTGAATTGCAACTATCGGAACTTATAAAGTTTTGTGTTCGATGCTTATCTTTCAACATATTTTTTTTACAAATTTCAGAAGTCGCCGCCGTATTATCGGTAATCCAAACCCAGTAATACCTGAATATCCGCTAATTGCATAGATAGATTGGATTCCCAGATACCATAACTATCCACAACGTAAACTGAAATGCATTTAAATCAAATTTAATTGCATTGTCCGATTGTTTTGTCATTATGACAATCAATCAGCTTATTAATTTAAACAAAAAAACACAATGAAACTCACACCTGATTTCCTACCGAGTTAATCAGACACTAGTATCTTGACATTCCATAACAAGCACTGGTGGAAAGTAGACCGCTCAAAAATTTTGTTATAATATCTTCAATTTGGTCAACATATTTCTTTTGATGTTTGTTTGTTACCTTAACCTTATAAATTGTCTTCGTTATGCTACATCCATTCATTCATTATACAGGCAAAACATTTTAACAAACAAACCAAGTTAACATTTATCTATCATCCTTAACAGTATTTTACACCACATTCAGCGTGCTATATTAAATATTCGTTTTTCTTCTTTCTTAACGAAATTTCACTTACTTTTTTCTTACTTTGTCATCATATTTGCCATTTCTTTCTATCACCATACATTGTTTATTTTCCTTTTCATTTACGTAACGTTTTTTTTAGTTCGACAATCATTTATGGTTTGATGTATGTATGCATAATTTGTATTAATTGGCAGACCCGATATTCGTGTTTATTTTGTGTCTGAGTGTGAAATATGTGTTTAAGTATTACATTTGTGATTCTTCTCTCGGAGTCAGGTTATCGTATTATGTAATTTATAATTATTATTATCATTTAAGTTCTACTTGGGTCTTATCTCTTCTTTTGGCCTGCTTTAAATAAAACAAAACATCCAACACCTCTTATTTACTATCTAATTAATTCGTAGCCGCGACACATTTCACTTTCGCCTGGGACTCGCCTAGACCTCATTGTTTATGATTTTGTTATGTTATATCGCTGTTGTTCTTTCCTAACCAAACAAAAGATGCAGCGTAGGTAAAAGGGTATCATAATGGACCAAATACACAGACATGATATAATTCTAAACATACATATAATGAAGCCGTTTCCCAGCGGTCATATTTGCTGAAGGAAAACACTTTTGTTTAGATTTTAGGGCTCTGCCGGGTTCATCCTTTCCTCAATCGTTCTTGTTTGCACCTTACAACATTGATAACATTTATAAGTACATTGTTTTCGCTTGTAAAAACTTATAAACATAAAATAAAAAGTTTTAATGGTTCTAATATAATATACTCTATATTATATCATCTCGATCTTATACTCTATATCATCATACGATTATCTAACAAAACTTTCACTGGTAAATAGCTGATATAACGAGTAATTCAGGCTCCTTTTATTATTTTTACGGAAACGAGAAATACGCAAGTGAAACGGCGGGGCGCCGCTAGTGCATATTAGAATTAATGAGGGAACGTCGGACCTTATCACATATGTAAGTAATATTCTATATATCTATCACATATATAAATAAGTTTTGTTACATTCAAATTAGTCCAGCCGATTCGAAGTTTATCTAAACCAAAAAAAAATACTCACTAGAATATATAAAAAGTGTATTTTTGCCCAAGTGATATTTACATTGATGGAGATAAACACATCTGGATGAATTTATCGAATACACCACATACAATACAATACAATACATACATAGGCAAAAATTAATTCCTATTATGACAATCACGGTGATTAGAAGATATTTCATAATCCCTAATTTTAATAGTTCCTTTTTTTTGGAATGCCAAATTTGAAAACATCTAACTTTAAAAATTCCAATAACAGTCCGGTTTCTTAAGTATTCGATACTAATTTAATTAAGAAATATAAAAATACGTATTTATGACTCGAGGAAAAAGATAAATTTTGTTTTGTAATTAAATATTTCAAAATCTTATCTTCCTGAAATTATCTCGTGTCCTGATTGACAAGATTCTTTTCTAATTGCTAATATACCAGAGGAATTTAAAATGAAAATTGAGACTCATGAATAAAATGTCGCGTCCTTATATTAATGCCTGATAAGCAAAGGTTTGATTTTGAAATAACGCGCATATAAGTAGCAAATGATGATATGGAAATAAATCGAATATGACTGAATGCCATGCTTCTGCGGATCGTAAATGACGTTGATTACGAATAAGGCCACAAGAGTATTTATGTAATGTATGTATTGTTCTTGTTTCTAAAATAAATTCTGAAACAATTCAAATAATAAATTAAAAGACATATAACACTTACATTCATATTTTAATACTCAGGCAGAGAATAAACATATAAATCATCATATAAATGTTTGTCCTGTGTGGGGATCGAACCCATGACCTGTGAAGCATCATGATAGTATAGAACACTTGTGGTGTTAAAATAGTAGCGAACAACTGCGCCAATAAGACCGTCTATTATTAATTAATAACTTAAATAGCAAAGTGTGAATATACGACAGGGAGGACCACAAATTTCATTTAAGGGTCTTCTCTGATGGTCAATGAATAATTTGATTGCTACAACTTTAAATGTACTTGCATTACAAACATTACATTACAAACGATGAAATTGTCGATCAATGGTTATATGAATTTGCCTATGTAGTATTATCAAAAAGGTATTCTGTAAAAAGTTTATAAATATTTCTGTAAAAAGGTTATTAATATTTTTTTCTGTTGGCACGTACTGATGCTACTCCAAAATTGTTTTATAAACCTTACGATATTTGTAAAAGGGATCTACAGCAAAATGAAATAAGATGATGGATGGATGATGGTCTAATAATGTGTTTCCCAAACCCCTATCTAGAGGAAAATCCTCAATTACGTTAGTATTGAATTTTATAGACAAAGATAAAATATCCGAAAATAATACATATAATGATCATGTATATAACACCGCTAGATGAAGCCCACAATAAAATATAGCCGGCATTTTTAATAACATCGCCATTTAATAACAAACTAAACAATAAGAAAATCTATTAAAAAATATTCTACTGGTAACACGTTTGTAAAAGTTTTCTTTTCGATTAAGTATGTGAATAATGGTCACTAATACGGTCATTTACGTATATTTCTATATAAAATTTCTGTTCTGAGTAGCCGCAGTCTTTGTCAAGGGGTGCGATAATATAAATAAATATTATTATAGTATTTATTATAAACAATATCAGCAGTCAGGAGTCCACTAATAGACACAATCCTCCCCAATGAGGGTTTCCTATACTTTTTCTGCCACCAGGTGGCACTACGTAGGCGTCTGGTCAAAATAGATGTCAGATAGAGTCGTAGGTACGGAACATATTATTTAATGAAATTCCGTTGTATTTGGAAGTGCTATTGACTTTATTATGGATAACGGCGCCGAAGTGCAGACCTGCCGACATTTTGATGAGTTCCTCCCAGTGACATTTGCATAATGTAGGTACTAGAAATTGTGTACACAATTTTATTTCGTTTTATAACTACAGTTGTTGTAAGTTGTAGATTATTTATATTTTATTTCAAATATCCGGCTAAATGCCTATGATAGAAAGAAATACTTTCAAATAAATAAAAATAACAATTCTATCCTTGGAATCAGATTATTTTTATGATAGTATGGCCAGAAAACAAAAACAAAAGTGTGGTTGCAAAAACCAAGATGAATTTAATTATAATTAATATATGTAATGAAATGAATTTTCATTATATGAATTTGCCGCGCTTCGCGCGTTTGTCAGGTATCTGTGGAAGTTGTTAGTTTATCTGTGGCGCGTTGGGTTGACGCGTCATTCAACGGCGTATGAGACTAAGATATTTTGTATGAGCAATTCATTATAATTATAAACCAAATAGAGAAGAGTAAAGGATACAGTTGAGGGAGCGATATTAATAAACTTAAATGTCGTTTCTGTGTATTTTTGGGTAAGATTAACTTATTGAACTATAATTAATGTGGTGTAACATTTAATAAAAACGTGTTGAATAAAACAAAACTTTGTATTTTCAGAGAAACAATTTGTTTATTTTGAAATACCCTAATAATATATCTTATATATATATATATATATATACCTATTTCCTGAAATTGTCTAATGAGATATAGGAATGTCAGATTATTAATCAGTGCACATACGAGGTGCTGCAAAATAACTACCTCCTAGCATTCATCATCGTACCAACCATTGGAAGTTCACTGCTGGACATTGGTCTCCTCCAGAAATTTAAAATTTTTTCGCAAAATTGCTGCGCTGGGCAAGAGAGTTGGCAATCGCAGAGTGCAGCTTTCGCTATGGGGATGCTGCTGCTCATCTCGCCCTGTACATTTGAGCTGCACTGCTCTTGATGAATATACCGCCCGAAATTTTTAAAGGTCAAATACATACAGATTAAGAACTAAAAATGTTTGTACTATATCATTGAAGACTGGTCGAACACTCAGATATCTTTAATTATCACACAAAGAGGCCTCTTTGTAAATTATACAGAGGAATCACCTCTCTTGTCTGGCGTCCATAACACTTATCATGAAGTCAAGTATGAGATATTGTGGGAATTTTTAATACTGTATCTCTCCGTATTTCGTTATCGTCCGCCATGAATTGGCTATTACAAACGAGGCTATTTTTCGTTAAAGCAAATTTATCTCCGCGAGCCATTGTTTAAATCGATTTATATCTCCTGTAGAGAAAATATGCCCTCTGTTTTATATGCACACATGGTCACTGCCTAATACTATGCCATTTCATAAAACAATATTTATGATTATAATAGTGTATTCATGATTGTAATAATAAATAAACCAAAAATATTATCGAAAACTACTATTTGCGTATGTTTTTTGACAGCTCACGGACCAGACGCTACAGTGCTGCCACCTGACGTAGACCGTTTCAGAAAACCCTCATTGATTTCCAATGCATGCATATGGAAATGTAGCCTGCATGCAACGCGGTCCTGACTAGTCATATAGCCTGTCCACCTCTTGGGTAAACGTGCGATGACCTACGCTTGCCGGTGATCGCTATTTCAAATCTTTTCGGTCTTGCCCATTGCCACTTCTTTTTGCTCAAGAGCGCAGAGACTGAGGATTGCTCACTCCATAGCTCGTTAGGGTACTTTGAGTTAGCTGAAAAGACCCTAGTGAGAAACCATGTTGCAGTACGATAAATCGTCGTTGGTAACAAACACTTGACACAGTCTTTCAAACAATTATAAACACCTTGCCAGCCATTAAAAGTCGCAGAGCGCAGTTTTAGCGACGGGGATGCTGCAGCCCGTCTCTGCCATTTACATTTGAACTACACTGCATCGAATGGATATATCGCCATCTGTCGGTTCAGGTACCTGAGTCACCTCTTACGACACCTGGTGCAGGGGGTGGTACTATTCTAATCTACCGGTACCTCAGGGCTTTCTAACAATAAATATATATTTTTAGTTAATATTAATAACTTTATTCAACAACAACACAAGTTGGCAAACAAGCATACGTGTAAAACGCGTTATAAGCATGATCGCGTGTTGATAATCGTTCCCCAGTACTAGAGCGTTGCTAGCCGTATAACTAATAGATATTATGTCACAATATTCAAAGTCGTAATTACTAAATTATACTGCATCTTTTACCCTACATGCAGCCAATTAATAGTGTTCACATTGGTGTGTTCCGGTTTGAAGGGTAAGAATTTCAGTAAAATTACTAGGTAAAGGTAATATAGTATCACCAGTTCTCAAGGATGACGACACGTTAGTGATATCTTTGTGATCACATGAGCTATGGTCACGTTAACTATCAAGTAACTATCGAGTATACCTGTTTGTTGACTTCAAAATTAAAAAATTAAGAAATACTGAATCACAGTTACGCCTGCACTGCTGTTGACGGCTACAATTGATGAGATTAAAGTACCCATGCATAAGACCTTTAAATGAAAAAAATATAATTATGAAGCGAATACACTTACTTCTACCTAAGCATTGTCTTGTATCCTTTGTTCAACGGCAGAGGTCAGAATGAAATTTTAATTACAATCTGGCCGTAATTTTAAATTCACCCGCCAAAGTTTAGGGTGCATGAAACTTTAAAAAATCTCTAACTTAATTTTCAAAATTCATTTAGTAGAATATAATATTTTGGGTTTTAAGGTAAAATAAATAAATAAATCACTGGTTGTCTAAATTCATCTGACAAATATGTAAGTTAAAAGTGTTCCCAGTTTGGGCTAGTATTAAAGTAATTATGCTAATGCCAAAAAAACTGCGGCATAAAACATTATTTTTACAAAACAAATATTTTTGTTAATACCAGAATAATTATATTCATTTACTGGTGTTACATTTGCTTAAATGTGTTTACCAAAGTACTCACGAATACAAATACTGTCTAATTACCAGTATTAAAGTAATAGCGAAAAGTTTGATTAAAAAAAAAAGTATCTAACGAATGGTAAACAAATGTTGTTTCATTACATTACATTAAATGAAAAAATTTATAGCTAATGAATAAAAATAAACCGCAATGTTCATGTTAAATAATTTTATCTAAGGGAGGTAGGAATCGAACCAAGCGCGGAGTGCCAAACTATCAAAACGAATAAAAATATTAATTATATTTATTCCGTGCTAATTATATTTCCGGTAGCCCTCGTTCGTCTTTATTCGAATACACTTTAAGCTTTATCCGTTTAATCAGTTTACATGCATTTATAGCAATCAGGCATCAGGGAAGGCGGTCTTTTTCTCTCACACGTACAAAAATAAGTGTGGTTTGTATATTATAAATCAAACTTATTTTTACTACACGAACAATGTATTACTAACAATTTTTTAACAAATAATAGAGATACATTAGGTCCAGTTATCATATATTATTAAAATAGAATTGATATTTTAACTAAAATTATTAATAATTAAAATTAAAAGTACCGGATTTGGATGACAAACTCCTTTCCTTCCCCTTTTGTGACCTCTGAACAATGGCAACTTAAGCAATTAGCTTTAGGCCAACAGAGCTTCATTTGACCTTAAAATTGTTGGCGTGAAAACTTTATGCGCCAGCCTGTTTTCTCGCTATTCTAATTAATCAATATTCTAAGACGTAAAAATTAATATATTTATTATTTAATATGTTTTATTAAGTAATCAAAATTAATTAAACAAGTGGAATAGTAAATAATATTGTTTCATAACGCAAAACACAATCTTTCACTTGGGGCTTAGCCCGTGTGAATTTAAGCCTGATTACGAAACGATTATGTACGGCCTTGTTTATATTGGTATAATAATTTTCATATTTAATATCATTGAGTTCAAGATTTCTTCATAGTGAATTTCAGGTTCAGTAGTTTCAAATATTAGCTACGGCGACAATGTATTACTATTGGTATACGCTGGTATACGCGATATTTAGGTATGTATGTGTAATTTTTTTAGAATTTTGTGCCCGAAAACACCACTACCTTAAATACTTACCTCCGCTACCTTCTTACGGGTATCCATAATTACGAATTCTATACACAATTTCTAGTTATAAATATGTACACCTCGTCGTCCTTTTTATTACAAACATCCCAAATACTTTCGCTCATGTCAAGGTGATTTAAGACTTCCCAGCTCTTATGTTGTATGTATAATCATTCATCAGTTCTGAGAAAAAAGTAATGAATCCATCAAGCTAACTTACTTGCTAGCTAGCTAAATCCTATGTTGCTAGTAAATAAGTAAATAGGTAAATAAGTCATGTTAGCGATTTTCCCAAGATACGAAGCTATTATAGTATTATATAAATATCTCAGCAAGATAATTAATATCTACAATCTTCAAACAATTGGCGCATTGAAGTTAATTGGCTATTAGCCCACGATCGCATGTAAATTACTTACAATATTAGCAGTCGATGTGAAGCCTTTTCCTTTAACCACCATCTCGATAAAGACCCGTATTACGAATCCTTTGACAAAATGTAATTAGATACGTTTTCAGTAACTCGATTGTCAAAGCCTAATACAACTGATGGTACCGACTTTAACATTTCCTTTTATCTTCACTGATATTGAGTCTGTATTAGCCTCAAACAAATAGCTGCTTCTGATATTTAATATTGATGTTCGAATTAATTTGGATTATAAGGCTGCTTTAAGAACGATAGGTAATACGTGCATGATAATACATGTTTATCAAGTCACTTTTAACCTATTCAACTTAAACTGTAGAGTGCAATAAATTTGTTTTTGCATATTTCTAGTAACTTCACAGCAAAACAGTTTTAACTTGCCATGACTTCTAATTGAATAGAAAATTTGCATTGCTAAAAACTCTTGCCAACAACGGCAAATTCGAATGACAATTTACTTCTTTGAGGACTTTCAACGTTATATAAAAGAAGAATCCTTTCTGATGTATGTTACAAATTGAATAGCATTTTGATTGTTTATTTTGTTGCTCATCGTACCTGTAAAGACTTCACTTCAGCTTATATTAGATTTATTTGCTAAATGTCGATTAAATTACTGCGATTTTATGATAATAAAAACAGTAAAGGTGTTTTTAAGTCGACCATAGAAAGCCTTACCATATTTTTCATTAGCAGCAATACCACACAAGGGCATATTATCACGCCAAGCTGACGTAAAAGACTTCGCCTTGACTTAATAGTTCCCTGGGGACCGCTGTGCACGTTAAAGCCAGAGACGGTGAAGTCCCTTAAAGAACT
The DNA here is from genome assembly GCA_020976665.1 of Heortia vitessoides. Classification (NCBI taxonomy): domain Eukaryota; kingdom Metazoa; phylum Arthropoda; class Insecta; order Lepidoptera; family Crambidae; genus Heortia; species Heortia vitessoides. The sequence goes on along the minus strand of JACJUM010003085.1, from coordinate 11,098,475 downwards.
TAATCAGCCTTTCCGCGTAGGAAACATAAATATTCACCTGTCTCGTCTAAAATGGTATGCAGAGGAAGCGTACAGAAATATTTGTAGATGAAAGTAAGTATTTTACAAATTTTAATGTTCGCAATTATATGACCCACATTTCCCGACCACAAGTTTAACTAATAATTTAAATATACGAAAATTAAAAATACGGTCAAAATAGTGCTATAACCACTATATGTAACATTATATGAAATGCAGTTAATATGAAAAAAAATAAGAAAATTATAATCATACGTATACTATATTTAATAGAACTGAGCACACTTATATTACGAATGAACTAGAGCTACATATGTTTTTTTTTTATATATTTGGAATCCTTTGCTTTTTCTTATAGCCTACCACGCTACAAGTTGGACTTTGAGCCTAAAAAATATTCACGTACCCACTGCCAGCGGTTATAAGTTAAGACTAAGCTTTACCCACCGAAGAGGGGAAACCAACATAGGTAAAGAGGAAGGAAGCTATATCAGGCAAATGTTCTATTTTGAGAGTGAAAGAATTTCCTTAATGTACCCTCGGGATTGTTCTGTATTCAGTAAATATTTTTTGTCTGGCGATAATCAGGCTCTTGACAAATAAATACAAATGGCTGGTACCGCCTCGGAGCAGACCACTTTAGAGTAAAGCCAACCGCAGAAATGCCAGTACAGGTGAGCATTTTTTCTATATATTATAGAAAGCAAACGAGCCAACGAGTTTCCTCGTGGTAAAAATTCAGCGTCGCTCATGAATTCTTGCAATACCAAAGGTATCGCAGGTGTGTTGGCGGCCTTAAATATAAAATAAATTTTGCTCTTGGAGATCCTTAAGTCATAACGATCTGGGAATACCAACGCAGCGAGTTTATGAATGATGATGATGCCGTACATACGCGCGCACAATGCGTCACGTGATGATCACGTATGCCAGAGTCGTGCATGCGTTTTGCCATTGCATTGATTGATGTCCATCACGGTTTAGCGTTTATATTAAAGAATATTAACTTTCATTGTTATTCCAATGGTGCTTCAAAAATAATTCGTTTCTCAGGACTACACCGACGCTGAGGGTGGCTTCAATTTCTTTAAGAAAAATCTATGAACATATTATACGACCATTTTTTGTTTTGATTTTCAAAACAACAAAATGACAAGCAAACGTGCTAGGCTCATCGTAAGGTATAACAATATGGATAGACCAGTAGGTCTCTCCAGCAGAACAATTCTTGCCGATGACCGAAAATTGATTGACGATATTTGCAGAGAAACCTGTTCCGTTATAAGAGTCATCTCCTTGTTTTATAAATATCAATAATAGATAAAAGTAATGTTGACGGCAGATGTCATCAATGCTTTGTCAGTTTCTTAAATAAATAATAATATAATGTCAGGCTATCTTTGGGGAATTGGAGAAATAATTACTGATCCGCCTACACAATTGCTTAATATTTTACAAAAACATATACTCAAAAAACAGAAATCAAACTTGGTAGCTGATACTAGCACTAGTACACAAAGGCAATCTTCTTCAAGTGAAATCGTTATCAATAAGGATCAAGGGCTAAAAATACATGATGTTTTTGAAAATAACATATCTAGCAGCTTTAAAAGCAACGAGCCTAGGTGCACTATATCTGCTAGTACTCAAGTTTCAAAGGATAAAAATCAAAGAAACGTATCTACTCAATATCTATCATCGGTAGCGCAAAAACATTGTCAGGTAAACAGCAACCCTAAAAAAGAATATCACGACCAATTTACTACAGTTTCAAAAATTTCTATTAACAATAAACTAAAATCCAAAGAAGTCGCTATGAACACGGAGAAACCGAAAATGTGTAATATGCATAGTGAAATCTTGGAAATATTAAGAAAGATATCTGTTTTTAACAAATTTTGCTACATAAAGCAAAAGTTTTGGTTGATTTCAATAGTAAAAACAAAATTAAATGATATATTTGATGAATTCAACCTAGATATAATCCAGAATATACCCTCATACAATCCTCATAGGAAATACTTCAATAAACTATACATTTCTGAGATTTCCAAATAAAAAGGATCTTCATTAAATATATCTGGCTGGTCTTTTTTATTTAATAATCATTTGATCGATTTTGAAATATTTTTATACTTTAAATTTTACTTAAATTAACTTCCAAAAAGCGTTGGCTGATTAAGAGATTTAATTTTATTATATATTTTTGCACTATATAAATGATAACTTCAAAATATTATTAATTGTTGTTTTCTTTTAGAAACTATATTGCTAGATAAAATTATGCTACTAGAGTTTGAACTAGTAAATTAAAAGAGTAAAATATTTGACTTCAAAACCCAATTATTAAATCTTCTTTTATTGAACCGTTTTTTAAAATATTTACACGTAAACTGTGGTTACTAATGAAAAATGAAAAAACCTTGGCTAATTATATTTCAAGTTACATCTGCGTAAAATCATTTTCTCCTCGACTTCAGCGACATAATTTAATCACATTTTACATTTGTACCAAACGACCGGCCGCTTTACTGTGTTAATTTTACATAAAACACTCGTTATATTAAGTAATATATATTCATTGGAAGAATTTCATTCTTCATCTTTCAAAGATTATGTTCCACAATACTGTAAATAATAATGACGTAATGCGATAAGGTGATCGTATAGGTGAGTTATTGTTGTGGATAGTAGACTCGAGCTTATTCTTTTTACTGCAACACGTGTAAGATTCTAAGAAGAATGTGTTATTTAAGATCTTTCCATCGATATATTGTTACAATTATTAGAACATGAAAAGTAAAACTGCGCTTTATTTATTAGACTGACTTATTACAGCGTGTCATAGGTTAAAGTAAGGTGTATAAGTTTATCTTGAATAGACTGACTTTATTTCAATTAGTATGGTTCCGAAGGAAATAAAATCGGAAAAATTTAATAATTTTGTGTAAAGTAAAAATTTTTGTTATCATGTGATAATGGTTTACAATATACTTTGAATGGAGCTTAGTCAAAATATTTTGGGACAAGTATATCGTTACTATCAAAACATGACCTGTGGTACCAGCAGAGTAAAATAATAGCTACTACGTGTCCTAATAGGCGACTGAGGTAATGGGATCGACAGATGGCGGTATATCCATCCAAAGCAGTGTAGATCTAATGAAACGGGGCGGCAATTGGCATCAGCATTCCCGTCACGAAGCTACGTGCTGCGATAGTCACCATGCTTGCCCAGAGCTGCAATCATGGGCATTTTTACGACTGCTAAGATGATCAAACAATCAACATTTAACGGGTAAGGCCCATAAAATCGAAATATTGTAATTAGATTTCTTTAGAATTTATAATGAAACAGTAAAAATTAACAACATTACGTGATCTTGGCCTTTGAATGTATATTGAGTAATCTGACACTCAAAATAAAAAAAAAACTAAAATACATTCATTAATTTGTGTTTAAAAAGGTTTAAATAAGAGTGCGTTACTTCTTACTTTGTTACAAAAAATATGTATTAGTATTGTTTTTGTTATAACAACTAATGTTTATATGTGTGCGACTAGATCTCGCACAAAAGTTAGACAATACACATCTGTAGAAATATAGTGTATAAAGGAATCTACAATATTTGAATGAAATTTTAGTATGAAATTAGTAAACCGAGCACCAATGACGAATCCAATTTCCAATTCAAACCTTTGACTAAGAAGTTACCACGGCATTTCAAGGAAACCCTGTTGCTGCATATTAATTTAGGATGACCTTTTCTTACCTATTGTGCCTTTTAATTAAATAATATAAAAGTTATAAGCATTCCGTTGCAAAAATAAACATATTTTAATCTGTTCACGCGTTTCGCTCAACAAAATATTGTTTTTTTCTGTATCCACTACTATTTTTTACTCATATATCCAACAATAACTAATAGTTTTTATTAAATGTAAGTAGGAAAACTAAGGATTCCTTTTAAGATATGAAATACGCACTACGCGGCCTGCGTTTGTCATGCTGGACATCATGATGAAGGTTGGAAATTGTCTGTCGCGCATCTTGTATATATATATATATATGTCAAGTCAAGATGAGTTCTTCTTTGTGCTAAAGGCCCTTTGAGGTTTCGTTGCCCATATTCAAGCTGCACTTTCACCTTATCTCTATTGCTCATCCTTACATCAAAGTCAACAAATAACAACAATGAAAGTAGGTCTTGGACATATGTAAGACCCTTACGTCTTCGTACATAGTCAACACTTCATCACCTGGGTGTCACTTCGTCGTCTCAGTATACATGTATGCCTGCTTGTAACACTTTCAATGGTAACACTGCTGTTAATGAGCTTGTCGGAAAATTAAACAACAAAATTCTAAGGACCTTTATTTGCCCATCCGTTAATAAGTTGCCAGAATAAAAATTATCGTATCCTCACTTTCTTAATAGTCTTTGAACTGCCCGAAACTTTCACACCTCATCGTATTAAAATCTTCTTTCAGCCCAATAAACTTCTTGGCAGTATTTATTTGCCTTTACTTTCCCGGAATGCAGGAGCTATCGGAGACTGAGGTCCAGCTGTTTCTATCATTGGAGATTTGTGCGCTTAATTACCACGCAGGTCAGGTAGCAAGTGCCCTTTGCAATTTCCACCAGGGCTGCCCTGCGCGGCAATTATGCGTAAATTTCCTCATTCGTAAGAAGGCCTATGGCCTACGTCTAGTAATGATCGTCCTATTGCTATGGTTATATTATATCGATTTACTATTATTTTACAGATACCCACGTGAGTGAAACTGAGTGCCTGAAAGATAGAGATACAATTCTATCGGACAACGGTAGTGGCCATTCTATTCTAATATAATATTAATCCGCTAATGCTAGTAACGTAAGTAGGTAAACGTTACATTTAAGATTGTCACTTGCACTCCGGGGCTTAATGAACGGAAAGCTTGATTTTGCTTTAATAGTAACTCGAATTAATATTCTATAGAATAGCCGTCCGTACAAGCCATTGTTCTATCCTATTGTTACTAATAGATGGTAGTACTTCAGACACTGAGTATTAATCAAATAATAGATTAACGTCTAAACTGCGTAGAATGAGCCTGGACACGATATTATACTCTTGTGAAACAAAAAAGACTGCCCACGCTTAGAAAATACTATATATACTCAAAATTCGGATTAAAGTACTAATAAAGATACTCTTCAATAAATCTAATGTCGCACTTGAATTCACACTGGTCAGCTCATGCCATTCCTATGTAATGTATGACAATGTATGAAGTGTATTTTATTTCCACATTAATCGCTGCAATACAGCTCGGTGAAAAGAAAATTAGACCCTGTGACATTGGAATGTACTTTACGGAATTTGTATTACTTACTTAACTATTTTAATTGAAAATGTCTGTCATCGCTTGTCTTTTAAATTAAGTATTGATAATAATTGCAATAGCTCACGAAGGATTAAATTATTATGATTTTAGAACCTGGGATGAAGTAATTAGTCTGGTCAATCTCCCATTCAAATGAAATGAGATGATAAATAAAATATATTTGTAAACCAACCCCAAAATGGTAATTTTGACGATTACATAAATGTATTGCAAAATATTATGCTAGCATTTCTTATCATTTTTACATAACATGTATAAAAATTTCAAAAAATTTACTTTCCATATTTTCAGCAATATTACAGGTGTGAAGTAGGTAGATGTCTCCGACATTTTAATAATTTATATAACTACACTCATTTGCAAAAACAACGGGCACCTAAGCAATGAACCATTTCAAATGTTACTATTAGTTTTTTGATAATTATAGGTAGTTTTACTTTCACAATTTTGTAAATTAATAAGCAAATAATCGTTTTCGTCAGTATTATCATAAAATTTTGATAAAATTTATGGGCTTTAATGCTAGAGTTCACTAGTAGTGTATGCTCGCTAGTATTGCATATGCTCGTGAAGTTTCAGAATGTCCCAGACATGCTCTATAGGATTGAGGTCGGGACTTCGAGCTGGCCAATCCAAACGACAAATACTGACCTCTTGCACATACGCTTCCACATCGCCAGACCGGTGGGCGCGAGCGTAGTCGTCGTAAAGCAGCCTATGCGGATTATACATGAGGAATTAGAACTTCCGCTTTGTATCGATGTCCAGTCAGTGAGCCGTTTTCAATGAAGACTAACTCTGTACGATCCATTGAATTTATTCCTGCGCAAAACATAACAGGGCCCCCATCATGAGATGTGATTTTTTCAAAACAAGCCTCTGCAAATCGTTCTCCTCGTCTTCGTAGCATTCGCCGACATCGATCTTTACTAAACAGAGATACCCTGACTTCATCGGAGAACAATACCCTATTCCAGTCTTCTTAAGTGCATGACTCACAATTGCGAGCAACTGTAAGCCTGGCAACTCTGTGCTCACGGAGTAACTTAAGGCCGCGGGCCGGGCGATGACTGCGTATATTGCCCGCGAGAACCCTCCTCCTTAACGTCCATAGACTAATATGCACAATTCTTTCTTCTTCGAGGTTGTTCTTAAAGTCCACATACAAAGACTTGTGATTTCTCAATGCGCGACTCACACGAAAACGATCATCCTGTGGTTGGGTACATGGTTTTCTTCCAGAACCAGGCTTCCTCTCGACGGTGGTGGTGGTGTCTTGATACAGCTGCCAGGTCCTTTGAACCGTCGAGCGACTCACACTTAGCCTCTGAGCCACGAAGCATTGGCTGCAACCCTTCGAGCAGCGCAATAATTTTGGTAGCTTTTACCACTTTCTCTAACATTATTAAGACAGCTAATCAGCAATAAATAAAGCTTTGACAATTGAAAATATGAAATAAATTCATAAAAATAGACTAAAAGTTATGAAAACCGATATTATCTTTTGGAACTTCGCACCAAACATTTAGGATAAAAAGTGGAGCATCTTCTTTAAAGACGAGCATCAAATGAAAATTTGAATTTGGAACGTACTGTTTTAAGCACCACGGCATTTTTAAAACCGGGAAACCTTCTTTAAAAAATACGGTACCAAAATGGTACGGTATTTTTTTAAAGAAGAATTAAAATCAAAACCGCCCCTTTTTGGCAAATAATAGTAATTTAAGGAAGAAAAAGCAATAATTATTACTTACTAGATTTAGTCAGTGTTTTGAAAAATAGTCTATTAAATTATTGAGAAAGTGTCATCATTATTATATTACAAATGTGTGGTAATATACATGTGTACATATTATGTTAATACTTTTGAATACTATCAAATGTTCGAAGGCTTATCCTTGTCCGATTATGAATTCCTGCATACTGGTTTATATAAATGAGTCCCACGTATGCTTAAGCAAACAATAGAATTTTAGACAAATATTATTCTTATTACTTAGTAGATCCAATCATAGCTTTCGAACGAATAAATTACGAATAAATATTTTCCTAACATCCTACAAACATTAACTCTGAAGTACCGGCAGAGTAGAACCGTACCTCCCTCTGGTACCAGAACCGATAGATGGCGGTATATCCGTCCAAACAGTGTAGCTCAAATGCACTGGGTGAGCATTTTGCCCAGTGCGGGCAAAATTCCCTTTCTTGGGGAAGCCAATGTCGTACAGTAGACTTCCAATGGCTGTAATGATAAACAAACACAGCCAAATATGATGCAAATAACATTTCTAACGGAATACTTGGTTTCCGATTACTTAAACAAGTAAGTAGAATTTAATTTAGCATTGCTATAACTATCAAAAAGAAGTTTGGGCAGCACTTATTTACAAAATGCTATTTAAATTACAGTGTTTTGGTGGCGCCATCCTTATGCTATTTTGTTTGTCTTTATATGTAAAAAATCTTTACATACTATTTATAAAAACGAACTTAAAGATTACCTGGGTTAATTATAATTTACAAACTAAGAATAATTCACCAAGTCATAAGAAATGAGAGGGAATGCTCGTTCGACCGTCGACACTGTAGCAAAAGTGACAAGATGTAACTGTCACTTTTGAACCTCATCATCACTAAGGTAGGGATTCTCCCTTACTCATAATTGCACTTAGGCAAGCGCAGGGCGGAACATCGTGACGAGCATGCCGGTGCCTGTTCCCGGCCGTACATTTGACGTGCGCTGTTTCAAATGGATATACCGCAATCTTTGGGTTCCAGTGCCTTAATCGCCTCTTATGATACCTGGTATAAAGGGAGGTGCTATTTCGCTCTGCCGGTACCCTACAGCATTATCTAAATAATTCACTTTATTTGGAGGCATTATCCAGTGAAACATGTGACATCGATATGTTTTTGACATAATGTAAGCGTTCAGTACAGTAGTGAACTTTTTGGCATATTTTTGAACGAATATTGTCGAACTCTGTTTTTCGTTACTAAATAGGATGTCATGCTTGGTAGAAACGCTTATCTTCCCGAGCTGCTTTTAACAATATGAGACTTTTATGAATACAAACGAATCGCTTTGTGCGATGACATTTGTTAATCTGTACGCAAATAAATAATCTATAGATCTGAGGATAGAAGTTGCTTGTTGCTAGTGTATGAAGGTCGTTTAAAAACTTTCTTTTTTTATGAAAACAATATCTTATACGTTGACCTTTATTTTTATGAATGTTAGTTGATGACTGTATTTGCATTCCTGATTCCGTTCTCTCTAAACCCATTTTCTGATTTTATCATTTTCATTCGATTCGCTAAGCCGCCACCTGTCCGTGGCTCCGCTCATATGGAGATGTTGAGTATGTAGTATTTCCGTAGATTACCAGTACTGGTGTGGATTGTAATCTTCTAAATGCCGAATAACATCAGACAAGCAAATGCTTATTTTATCTCCAATATATCAATTTATTTTTGTATTAAATGATAAAACTTGTTATTCTTATTGCTTGCCTGTTTTCACACACCATATATGTAATTTTACTGATCCAACTACTTGGGTACTGGTGTACTTTATGGGTCAATAAAAATCAACGGCTTAGTTTACCTTTTGTAAAAAATTAATAATAATATAAATTTGAACATACTGCAGAGTACCGGTAGTGTAGAATAGTACCTCCTCTCCTGCACCATTTGTCGAAAGCAGCAACTAAACTGGGCGCATTAAGCATTCGTTCGACTAGTCTAAATACCTATTTGTTCAAAATTCTACAAAATCTTCTACCTGGTTCTACCATAAGGCAGTTAGTTAACACTTAGTTTTAGGACCTGTCCGGTTTTTTTTTTAGACTCTTAAGAACTGATAACCTAAGCAAATATTTTGTGGAAACATTATATATAATATAATATATAATATATCTTTAATATATAATTAATAATTCATCTTCATAACATCTGCTATAGGAATAGGTTAAATAACAACAAATAAAGCTAGTGTAAAGAGCATTATTTCTTGTTTAATTTACATGTGTTAAGGTAACTTGCTCAAGCTATATCTACATGTAGTCTACATATTTAAGCATCTATATTGCGCCATTTTTCGCTTGTTTTGGACGATTGGCTCCATAGTTTAAGGCATTTACGCCGAAATACTAACACTATCTTCGGCACGCAAGAACTAAAAAACTTGAACAAATAGGTATTTAGGTTATCCGAACGAATACTCGATGCGCCCAGGACCTTTATTGCCGCTTTTGACAAATGGTGTGGGATGGGAGGTACTATTCTATACTGCCGGTATTCTGCGGATTGCTCAAATTTATATTATTATTATTTCTGATATAATACGAGGAAAATTCCAACTAATTAATTAAAAAAAATACTTTGACATGCATTTGCTAAAAGCTTAACTTGATTTACGAAAAACTTTAAATTGCCATTTAACTTTATCATCCTAAACCTTTCTAAATCCTCTTAAGCCCGATTGATGAGTGCTAGCTCACATTAAGTTCACCTGAATTCACCTAGTACCCTTTTTTACCCTGTCGTCCATGCACAATCGGCTCTTGAAAAGCTTTATAAGTAATACATTTCGATCAATATAATTAAAAGTTTTTGTACTATAACATTTTTTGTCTCGCGCGACCACTTTTCACTCTTTAATATTTATTAATTAGTTAGTTCTCCGTTAGTCAAAGTTTGAAGAATGCTAAGTCAGTTTTTATAAATGACATGTATTTAGAAATAAATCGCTTATAACGAAAAGAAATAAATTGAGCACAGTGTGTAGACATGCTGCAATAAATTTCGATGATTTATCGTATCTAGTCTATACTTTTACACTGTTATGAAAGTTCCAATATGTACGCGTACAGGACTGAAACAGCGTAAAAATTAAATATTCATACACATCGTTAGATAACGTAACTTCTTTTTTTTATATTTTTCATAGTGTAGCATTACGTACTTGAAACATTATAAGAGGATATTGTTTAAGCAAGAACTTACAACCAAAAGCAGGTTAAAGTGTATTATGATATAGTTTCCTAATTTTTCAAGTTTTTCTTATATTAATTTCACTTAATACCCTTGGCTCCAAAGCTATTAATATTATATTAAACTAATACTATTATATCACGCCTATGTCCAATCGGGGTAGGCAGAAACTATGGATCTCAACTTGTTACGATCTCGGCAAACCTCTCTTGCTTCCCTTACTGGCATTAGTACGCTCGTTTCTTTCTCACTTGGGCTTTCTTTAATACTTCTTCTACCTGGTTTAGATATTTTCGCCTTGGTCATCCTTTACCAACACTTCCATTCACTCTTGCGCTATACATTTGTGCAGCCATTCTACTTTCATCCATCTTCTCGGCATGTACAAACTATCTTAACATTCCTTTTACTATCGTTGTCATAACATCATCATTTACACCACATCAATCTCTTTTAAACATTTGTATCAAATTATAATTCATATAATTATAATTTACATCAAACTATTAATATTGTATTAAACTATTACTATTATAATACATTAATCTAGACTAATTTACTATTAATATCTGTATTAATAGTAAATTAGTCTAAACATTTTGCCTATAATTGCCGCGCTGGGCAAGCGTGTTGGTAATCGCAGAGCACAGCTTTTGCGACGGGGATGCTGTTGCCCATCCCCGCCCTGTGCATTTAAGCTGCAACCTTTTGGGTGGATATGCTGACAGATTGTCGGTCCTGGTACCTTTGTCGCCTGGAACTACTCTACTGGTACTATTCTACTTTGCCGGTACCTCACGGCATCGACATATAAGAATTATTATAATAAACTGTGATGTATAAAATGTTTAAGATGTTTAGTATATATTTGTCCTTGAAGGTTTTATTTACAAGATTAAGACAATTCATAGACTCATGTATTTCCTGTAAGTATCACTATTAACGCACGAAGTAAGTGCTCTGCAGTTAGCATTGTTATATATCATTTATAATATTCTCGTGTTTATAGATCATGATTTCAATCTAGGGTACAGTAAAATAATTCAAAAAATGGATGGCTCTCACTAAAGAACAAAGAAAGATTTTTTTAAAGCTTTATAGTAGTCGCAAATCCTTAGAAAATCACATTTTTAAGTAGTCAATACTCATTCGTTTTTATTAATACACTAAACTAACTATATGTATTATGTATGTGAGACCTTATCCGGATCCATGTGCAATATGTCTCCAGAACGCCCCCACTTTAAAGGCAGAAGGACAATATACAAAGGCCGGATAAGACCCAGTAAATCCGGGAAATATACAGAGAAATAATGGCCAGAATAAATTATAAGGACTGACCGCTTCCTTTTTGGTGATAGGCAAACTTATCCACTCCCGAAAATTGTGTAGCTTTACATCTGTGTTTTATGTAGTATAACTGTCGTGACATTTAAATGACTACATAACAAATAGGTTTTTGTTAAGCCCCAACCCTTAGAACCTTTTTAACCCAACTAATTAAGTTCCAACTAATATTTATTCAGGTCGCGTTCGTGTAACGTAGCTTTAACTACTACCAATACATTTTTATATTCAATAGATTCGTTAATTTGTTATCGCAGCCAATTCTTTGCAATAATATTTATAAAATGAAAGTAATTAACATTAATTACAGTTTTAGTTAAGAAATTGGATCGGCTGAACAATGAAAACCATGAGAAAAAAAATTAAAGACAAGTCGATAATTATTTTACGAGTACCTTGTGAGTTGATTCTAAAAATAAGACAATATTGTATATACCCAATCTTCTGATGTTGTGTATTCTCCTTAGTGAAGACTTGAAGTTTCAAAGAAAATTCAATTTTCTGCACGTCCCATTTTAAGCTTATTTTTTACCAGATACCGGTTTATTATATCGCACAAAATTAATAGGAGATTACTGAAAACATGCTCCGAGGGCAAAGATGACAAACCCAGTCGTTGTTTACTCATCTCATCGGGGAAAATGTTCCACGCAACTTTGTTTTAAAAACATAAATTAATCAAACTGTTGATGTGGGAAGCTCCGTTTTATCATGCTTCATGCTTCATCAAATTTATATATTAAATCGTATTTATCAAGTTTCAGAACAAATTTTTTTCGACATTTCTATTCAGAATATACCATACACCTAACACATATAAAGAATCTGCTCCATATTTACGAGGCATATATTGTACTAGTGTTATTAAAGTTCTTAGGTATATGACATCTAAAATGAAAACTTACTCGTATCAAACAGTCATACTCACTTGTATAACATTCAGGAAAGAAAGAAAAAAGATAATTTGATTGTTTTTTTAATACGAGTATTTCGGTTGTTAATAATGGTTTTCTATAAGTATATACTCATACTAGGGTTGTCTACATTGTCTCACCTAGGTATTTCTGCCGCCAAGCTGTAGTATTCGCATTGCTGTCAGATTTGACCCAAAAGTATTGTAATATGAGTTAGAAAATGCATACGCTATTTTTGGAGCTGTTTATCTAATTTAACTTTATACATACCTTATTACATATACGAGTACATTATACATACATCGCCATTCCACAAGTTCCACGCCATACGACTAATTAAAAAAATATCATAGAATTACATTGAACCGACGTACCCAAAACTTTTTATTAAACTTTAAACACCCGATTAATGTTCGTTTATTTTGGAACGTAATGATTTTAACTTTTGTTTCACACACTAACACGCTCGCGATTTCTTGTTATATATTCCCATTATAAATTGTATTCTTCCAATGTTAAACTTCACTTTATATCGCTTTAAACCCAAGTTCTTTTTCATTGGCTCGATACCAATATGCGATGATATTAAAACTCTTCTCAAACAATGCCTTATTTGTGGAATCACGTTTGATCTCAAAGAGGATTCCCATCCACTCTGGCCTCATAAGACGTTGTCTGTGATAGGTCGCCATTATATTTCTCTCTGTGTAACAGAATCAAGCCGTTCATTTACAGAATGTACTGTTTCTTTCACTAAAACTATCTGCATTGTAGATACTGTAGTAACATCAAGAGACTATTATGAAGGTTTTGATAAAAAATAGTTACCATTTATTTAGTCTCATTCAAGAAAAATACCTAATAACTGAACTTTAAATTTAAATTCTTTTAAATGTATTTTTTTCATTTAATCCTTTATTATCAAATTAACTTAACTCTTTTCCACCCAATTATGTACGGAATCCGATTCTCGGTTTATTCCTTTCAACTGGCCGAGAGTTCCTTATTTACAACCTTTTACAGAACATAATTATCCCTACCCTCATTCGTACTTCTCTCTTGGAACTCAAAAAGCATTTTAACATTTGGTGAGTGAAAATGTATGTCAAGGCTGTTTGAGCTGCTTTGCTTTTAGTTTAAAAGTACACTAACACAAGAATGTCACTAACTTACCCTGACACATTGCTGAAACCACCAAAAACTAGTATAAACATGATAAAAATATAAAAAAACCGTTTTTATTTGAAGTTATATTTATGTTTGGGAGCACAATGGAGATACCACAATTTGTATTACTCTGTAATGCACTCATCAAAAAGAAAAATATCTGAAGCTAAATCATAAGCGAGTAATTCTATTTGTTTAACATATGAAAGAGATCAAAATTACGTAAAAAATCTTTTAACCAGTACCAGTAAATGTGTTACTATTTTAAAAGGCAATATGTGACAAAATATTCCTGACGGCGCCAGAATTCACCAGAGTTCAAAATTAGAATAATCGATCTGCTGATCGATTGTCAACTAATTCCTGAACGTAACCCAGACGCTAGTGAAAAGAATAATTGAACTGTTAGTATATTTGTAATTCCTCGGTTGTCTGATGTCTGAAGCACAAGTGCTTTGAGCAACTAATCATGGGATCAGGTCAATGTATGAGATGTCATCGAAATTTAATTATCTGTTATTATTTGTTAGTTTTATTTAATACCGGTATTTTATTGCAAAACTATGCCAGGTTTTTCGATAAACCTAATGAACATGATACTGTAAAGGACTTTTTCTTCTCCTGATACTAAATGGCTGGGAAAGCTGGGAATAGAAATATAAGACGAGACATAATATTATATAAAAAAATATTTTATTGTGTATTTATAATTATCGTGGTCGAACATTGACTACATAAGGTTTAATTAATTATAGAAAGCAAATGACACTTTCAATTATTTTTACATATTAATAGTTTAAATTTTATACAAATTACTCATAGTATTTGAATAATGTATGGCACAGAACATCATTATTCTTACAAATATTTTGTAATAACTTAAAATGTCGACAAGCCAGAATGTTATAAATTTAGTACTCATATCACATAATATTTTTACACAATAGTTTATTTTAAACTACCAAGTATGAAGAATTTGAATAAAACAATGTATTATCTAAGGATATTTATAGACTATGTATGTACAATTCAATATGGTTTGAAATTACGTTTACTTGCAGTATTCTATCAACAAAAAACTATACTAGAATTGTAAAAGCTCAGTTATTGTACACATGTAAACATTTATTAATACAATTACAGTATCTACAAGATTCTAGAACATTTCACTATACGTCTCATTTTCTGATATGTACAAAACTTTTATGATGCATTTCTAAGATTTATAGTCTAAGGACGTGTTATCTTTTTAGATTTTTTTTTAATTATGTAACATGCATATTTACTTCATAATATAAGAATATGTATCTAATTAACAATATAACAATTACTGTGCACTAAATATATTTGGGAAAGATTACGCCAACATGCAAATATATTTTTTCGTAGAATTCTTTTATATCGAATTTCCGTATAACTCGCGGTATTATATGTGCAGTCATTGCACAAATTAACGCAAACTAACATCAAAAGAAGCACGTGAGAGAATAACAAATTCTTATTGTGATATCGCAATGTGCATAGAGAGGTTATATGTGTCATTAGTCTCGCCAATTGAAACTGGGCCCGACTAGGTACTTGGCAAGTCACTGAAGATGATGCAATTGGCGAGTATCAATATATTATGACAATGCTGGCAGCAAGAGAGAACGCTAAAGTGGGAAACGCCATTTCGTGGCATAAGGCAACCGCCAATTATTATCAAGGTGTATTGAGTTCATATATCAAAACTGTAGTAGAGTAAGCTACAGTTTGCGGCTATGACGCACGGACTACATACGCCCGTATGTAATAGGCAGACCTAGGTATTCAATATCCACGTTAGGACCGCATTAAGCTCGCGAGATTTAGATAGAGATGATAGTAAAAGCGGATTGTTGCTATCGAAAACGATACAACATATTTTATAATACATATAACAATATATTCAAATTAGCTCAATCAAAAGAAAAAAGCTAGACTATTTCCTTATTTAGGAATAAAGAATATAAGAATAGAGAACATATAATTACTTATATAGATAGTTGTTTCATTAGAATTAAACTACTATCTATATGTATATAGCGATTTATATGGTTAACAGGGTTTTATCGTAAAAGTGTGTACACACTATACAAACAGTACACACATAAAGACAGAACACAAAATCTTATTAATTTGTTGACACAATATTTTAAATATTTTGTTATTCTATTATATTTCAACTGCTTTATTGTATGTGTCCTATTTGAAAATATACAACACATTTTATCAAACAAAATTTCCGCTACACTATCCTGATTACTCTAAACCTAAAAATTCTAGAATAAAGTTTGGCTACCATAAAATGTATATTTTTAATCATAATTATAAATATTTACTAGAGCAGATACCAGGAGGAATATTTTCTCAGAAACATTTGAATTCCATGAATATTGATAAACCTAAAGGCTTCCAAACGTTCAAGTGAAAACTGAGCTCTTCTTCAATTCCAACACTCGATTAAAAAGAAGCTGGAATTAATATATAACAAAGGGGCGCATAACCATTGCTCAATTATCAACGAGATGAGCCCATACAGGAAGATCATTTACACATTTAGCAACACCTGCTCCATCTGGTGCTATTATTATAATTCAGAAAACGAATTGCAAAATCACGATTTAATAAATTTTAAAGATTTCGTTAGAAACAATAAACCCTTATAGTTATGCGAGAACCATCTTGCTGAAAAACTTTATAAGTTGACATTGGAAAAACCCAACCTAACATTATTCAGGGTATGTAACCTACACCTAAACAGTTTCTCTTTGATGGTTTGTTATTCTTTTAAGCTCTGAAATTTTACAAATACAGTAAGTAAACGTGAAGTATCTGATATACAAGACGCATGTTACAAAACAAAAATATGCTATTAAATTGCTGTCCATAATTGTGACAGCTATGCACGAAAACCAGAGCCAGTTGTATTATATACATACAAAATGGGTGTTTGTAACTATTGAGATCACCTTAATGTTGATACGTAGATTTAAAATCGAATTAAGATGATTGTTGTCCTAACTGCCTTAGTTAATTAAAAAAATATGTGTATGTAGTAGCAAGACAACGTCTTTCCAGTGTAACTATCATTTTATGTATACGAGCACGTCAACATTTAATATATATCTTTTCATATATATATATATATATATATATATATATATATATATATATATAT
>JACJUM010003085.1:11062629-11078000 GCA_020976665.1 Heortia vitessoides | reverse complement strand
GTTTAACATAAAACCGTTTAACTTAAAAAGTTTTTTACCTATTTTTTTCAATAAAAATCAAATCACACTGCGAAAACTAGCGATTCAAATTTAAATATTGAGCTCGCAGTTCAATAAAACCAGCTAAGGGCACACGCATCACAAACCACTCAGAAAGTTTTGCAAACAAACTTTTTACATATGTGACATAGGCCAGTTAAAATGTATATTCAAAAATCTGTTTTTAAAAGTCGAAATTTTATTTGGCAGCTTGGTATATATCGTGAAATGAGAATGTGCGTCTTCCATGCGTTGGGTTTTTTCGACACTTGTCTTAATTAAACCTGATGTATCACCTTACTTTGACTTCACTTGTACAAATCAAATTTACCTATAGTTTAATGAATTAGAGTACTAGCTACGTGGTTCTGTGTGAATTTATTATTATTTAAACTATGAAAGAAAATACTTACAGTGAACAAAATTCGCTAACAGTAAAAGCTTTGATTCAAGAAACAGACGTATCATATACAGAGAGATCGATATAAAGTTGCATGCCATATTCTATAGTGGGGCAGCGTTAACCATTTTGTACACAGCCACCTCTTGTTTACTGTTGACTATGAAAGCTCATATACTATTTTTAGTGGGCGTGTTTTTTATAGTTGTATAACTTTATACAGTTTTTTTTTGTTTGTCTCAAAACTTTTTAGTTTTTATAAGTTATATTAGCTAACATGTAAGTAACATAAGCTAAAGAAAATAAAACAGCAGGTGCGGTCTGTTTATTTGCTTTATATTTTGATTTATGTCTCATAGCTTTTCATTAAACAAAATTAGGTTAACCTTCGTGATTTTAAATGAACCTGTCTTTATTCGATATTTTTCCTAGGTTATAAAGTCATTATTATAATTAATGTTTACAACATTAAGCACCTTCTTTACAATTTACTTAATGAAAAATTGTGCTTTTACTTACACAAAGAACACGAAATACACTATACTGAGATTATGAATCTCAGTAAAATGAGACAACAAATACGCCTGAAAATATATTAACACGCTACATATTTCTGTGAAGCCATAACTTGCCTAAAAATTAAAAAGATGATGTTAGCTTGTCGTTGTAATGTCATCATGTATATTTATGACTAACCTCTAAAGGGTTATCAAAACTCCGAAGTGCAAATTCAGAGAGACTATTAGCAAATCTGCTTCCAAATTTATCACGCCACGTGACTTAGCTTGAAAAAAGTTACAGTTTAACAAACAAGATGGAATCTGTTAAATATTTATTGTTAATTCACAAAAAATTACATTAACAGTTTACGGAAGTTTCTAACATTAACCTTTAACATTTCCCATTAACATTTTTCTTCATGCAGAAGTAACTACTTACAGTACATTTCGAATTACTGACTTGATCAATATTCGGTATAACTACAATATAACTAAAGTCAGTACAAAAGAGTCACTTATATTCTTTCCAAAAACCATTGCCAGCGCACTCACTTTACACTGTTTCACGTTTTCACACAGAACAGAATTTATTTCACTTGTCATTAAAACAACACAGTTACAAAACCAATCAATTGCTTATTTGCGCACAAATTGAAAGATGCTTATAGGTTTGCAACCGAAGTGGTCGCAACTTGCGTGCGCTACGCTTTTAGCGGCACTAACTGATCTCCCTTTGGTCGCCAAAAAGGCAGCACCTTCCTTGCAAGTCTCGTAAACGTTGATCTGAACTGCCTGCTCATGCTGCAGTACAGCACGAAATTCACTGCTGAACCCACCAGCGCCATTAAGTCCATCACCTCACCTGTAAACAAAATGCTTATCTTCAATTTTCAAAATACAGACCGGTTTATACATACATTTTACTATTGCTATTAATAAATTACATATAGACATTCACAACTGAATAAAAAAAGAAAACAATTTATATTGGGCTCTATCAAGTAATCATTGAGTTATTTTAATATTTACGAAATTGGGCTGATTGAATTGAATTGTCTTATGATCTATAACTGTGTCTATAGACAATGGTTCGCCATAAGGTAATTTTGTTGATAGTGTTGTATTTTAAGAAAAGCCAAAAACATTTTGCTACCACAAGGTCTATCTGTTTCTGTTGAATGATAAAAGAGCTATTACACCAACTTTTATATTCCAAGTGCATACCATACTTAAATATACGAGTATGTTGGTATCTGAAGCGCCAAGGGTCTGAGTTCGTTTCTGTGTTTGTCTTAGGTTTGTCGTGTCTGCGTACAATGAATATGTATTATATTTGTAATTACTTTTTTATCTGATATCCGTAAAACATGTGCTTTATGTTTTATGCAACTTATCTCGGAGTCAGGTCAATCTATAGAATGTTATGTGAATTTAATAATATATTTATTATAGTTGTCGTTTCTCGGTATGACTTCTCGGTATTTATTGCCCATTGTAAGGTTATTAAAAGTTTTAAGTAACGAGGTAACGTCTGTAATAAATGTATATTTTTAACTTTTCTTCCATCTATTCAGATACCACGCCGTTTAGTATTATGACATGCAAACATTTACGTACCCGCTAAAGAAAACATTCAACAATTTAGGTTTCAGTGTCAAATAATGATAATAAGAAAATGCCCGCATCGGCCACCAATCCACAACCGGCAATTAGGCTATTTAATGGGCCTGAGGTAGTCACTTCTAATCCTGACCATTCATCCATCAAAGTTTGAGCCCCTGATAAATGCGGCATTTTATTCTACAGCGCCTAATTTAGATAAATGCAAATCCTGGTATTTGTTGGGATACAAACATATTTTGACCAAAACAACTTCAAACATATATGTCGGTATGTATTTAGAACAACCTGTACAGCGCGGTGGTTAAGAGTTCTGTTGTACGAGGTACAAGTCGCCGTTTTTTTCCTATACCATAACACATAATTTTATTGGATCCAGTAGTTTTTTGCACTTTTCTGGATATCAATTTCACAACCAACACTATATATTGCATGTTGTCTGATATTGAGTATTATTGTTAATTTATAAATGTCTTAATTTTATTTGTAGGTGTATTTAAGTTACTGCTTTATCGCCAGTATTTTGCCTAATGGATGCCTCCTACATCAGGATTATTACGTATAGTCTCTATAGTCCGTTATAACAGAAATTGACAGGAAGGTGTCTCCCTGGATATTCCGATAAACTTTTCCAATTACACTAACTGGGTGGCAATAGAGGGACTTTATTAACACTACTTTTCCTTGCAGGTTTTTTCAAGTGGCTCGCAAAGTGAACCTACTATAAACCTATTTGTACGACCTGACTCGTGCTGGTGGACTAAAGTGAACTGAACTGAAGTCTTGGAAATGTTATTTTATTAAAATTACGACACCTGCGAATCGGCAAGGTCATTGTTGAAGGCTGATTGAAATATACTACTATTTCTTGGTTCCATTTCCTCAACATAATATTAATATTGTTCTAGAAGGTAATATTTACTCTGCCGTAGGTACCGGCAGACTAGAAAAGTACCTCCCTCTGTACCAGTTATTATAAGAGGCGACTGAGGTATGAAATTGGCAACATGCCTATCCTGCAGATCTCTTCATCATCATATATCTTCTTCGGGGAGACCTACGTCCAGCAGAGAACATTATATAGCTGTTATAATGACAATGAACAATAATATTACAATAGTCTTTATTGTATACCATTCATTACAAAAAGGGAAAAGAGCTTATGTCACATGCAGTAAAATTGTGCAATATCGCTTTCTCGAGCTTATCCAGGCAACCTTTGGAGAAATCATAAATAAATTATGTATATAAAACTGTATACATGTACTTATAGTAAAAGTTACATAAATAAACATATTAATAGATAATTGTAATTGTTCATTTGCTATGCTTTAGCCAAAGCAATTACAAATATATATTGACATTTTTGTTACGTTATTGAACGAATTTCGCGCCCAAATGTTTACGCGTCTTGGTAAAACTCCGTGCCTCTACGCCATTGAGGCGAGCAATATATAAACATGTTTTGTAAATATTGCCTTGTCAGTTCTATAGGCTCTTTGGTTCAATTGAATAGGTACCTCGGAGGTTGGCTAATTTTTTTACTCAGAAGGAGGTTTTGCTACTTTGGAAATCACTATTACTTTATACATACATAGAAAACTATTTCAGTGTCTGCTAATTGTCATAATGCAGAGTAATTTAGGTTGTATTTTTGGTATGACTACAATCTAACAGTCGAAAGGGTCTAAGAATTAGCAAGAGCTATACTTAAAAGTGACATTGTGTGACAGTTCCCGAAAAAAGTTTAAACATTAGGTCATCAAATAATAATAACCTTGAACTGGAATTATATATAAATAAAGCTTCGTAACACAGACTATAAATCCAACGTGCACAGATTGAACAATAATTTGTAGTTGATAACAACAGGATGAAAACTGTAAAATTACATGATTAATCTGAACTAAGTATTCTATACAATGAAATAATAATATTAATAAACAGAGTAGAAGAGTAAATATACTGGCCAAGTATAACAGGGATATTGGCAGAGTAGAATAAAATCTCTGTTTATACCAGGTGGTGTGAGAAGCAACTGAGCGGAATCGACAGATGCAGCTATATCCATCCGAACTAACGTAGCACAAATGCAATGAGGTGGGGATGAGCAGAATCCCTGTCGCTGAGATATTATCTGTGAATGTCACCAAGTCTGCCCAGCTTGACTATTATAAGTAAAGTTTTACCCCTAAAGCTTTTAGATATGGCTGGTAGTGAAGGTCCTACAACTAATATGATGATAATAGTGTGTTTTATGTACTTATTTTAGGGTAATAGATCTTTATAAATGTTGATGTTTATTTTTACAACGACGACTTTATAATAATGAATCATACTTATTATAAATTGATATAGGCTAAAACCATTACCAGAATACTTGTAAAAGAAAAAACTTTTAGTATAGTCATAACACTGAACATTCTTGAGGAAAGTGGAAAATCTTTTAGCTTTGTAGTAGGTAAAACAAAGGAAATAAGCGAAAAGTTAAAATAACTATTTGTGAGCATTTCTTTCTTTCCTTGGCAACATTAGAATTCTAAATTAGTTAAAAACTGGTTTTTAATGTAATTTATTATTATGTATAAAATGAATTCAACATATGCCTGTTTTTTTTATTTTAAAAATGAACTATCCGCAAAATATATCTGCAGCGTTACAAGGTGTCAAATTCTTATATTTGTGTAAACTACTTCAGAACTAAATTGAAACAAATGACAGTACTGAAACGTCTATCGTAAGTTCACTTAAAAGCTATTGTTTTTCAGAAGTTAATGTCAAAATCTTATGTTAATGAAAATAGAAAGCGGATTTACCTCAAGGGCGATAGTTCTCTACATCAGACATTTAGCTCGAATACGCCGAACAACGTGAATACTCCGCAAATGAAGTTTAACTTGTTAATGGCACTCAAAAAAAGAAGTTATTTTACGTGGTACCTGGGACAGGCCTGCATACTAATGACACAATCCTATTTGTATCCAGACCCTTAAAACCACTGCTACTTAAAGGGATCAAATGCTTAGCGATAATTAATTACAATCGACCTAACAACTTTTCTTGCATTTTAAAAATATTTACATTGTTAAAGTTCAATATAGGAGATAGTTTTAACAATTAGACAAGATATTTTATTAGGTCGTTGTAACATAAAGAGAAAACTCACAAAAAATTAGAAAAACCGTATAAAGATAACCAGTTAAAATATCAGTCGATCCATTACAATCTAATTTCTTCAATAAACGTGAGAAACCTAAAACCGTTATCATTTATTTTATGCTTCATATATATATAATATATGCAGTCACTTATTCGACTTGTAGCTTGATTTTGATAACCAATATAATCTAATCTTATAATAGTTTGTTGTTCGTTGTTTATATCTCAATTCAAAGGTTATTTTAGAAATTCTTATATGTCATAGGTTACTTATGAATATTGATGGGACAAATATTAACCATCGGTTTGGAAAATATCATTTCAGCTGAAAGACCACGTCAGTTTAATTTTTTTCCATTACACTGAAAAACCATTCCGCAAATAACTAGTATGGTCACCACAGTACTGTCGATTTTATTTATCTTTGAGTAACCTTTGTTGGTAGTTGAATATCGACAGCGCAGTTATTTTATTGTTTAAATCAAAATTAATTTCTATTTGCTAAATATTAGTAATTAATCTTTACCTACACGTAAAGATAAATTGTTAGTGGTCGAAATTCGAGCATATGGTGAAAAGACGCAGTTCCACCACAGCTTTGCACTCGCCGTTTCGTACTCCTACTGAGAGATTTGAGTGTAGACCGAAAGCCCTTTAAATTGAACGTTTGAAGGACCTACTTAAAATAAGTTTTAACTCACGTATTTATTTTTTATATTCCATCGTTGTAATCATATATGTTTATGATGAGCTTTTGTTTTTTTGGGACTGATCTAATGCTGGACACACTGAAGTCAGCAGTCACAGCGCTACAATATATGTAATTCTTAAATTCGATAATAATAAATAATAATACCAGCAAAAACACTAAAAGAAAAAAAAAATTAGTAGTATATAAAAAAATTAGTATTAAATTAGTAGTATTAGTATTAAGTCCTCGCTGATACAGCTTTGCCAATTCAAAATTATTCTATGCTATAACTCTGACTTAATATAATTATGTTTGACATTTCATTAGAAAATATGAAATAATATTACCTAATTCCTTTGCCCTCTTCCCGTAACTAACATAAGACTTAACGTTTTGAATATGAGTGTGTGTTAAAAGCTAGGTGTCTATAAAGTTCCTTTCTAGTGCACGTTTTGTAATAATATTAGCACACGCTCTGCATATCATCTTATTTCTATGTCAACTTCATCCTCTTTTATTTTTGTAAATTTTTTTAATAGAAACACAATATTATCTCGATTTATTGAATTGCAAAATATAAAATTCACAAAATTTCAGTCAACAATATAGTAATGCTATATTTATTATTACACCGTATTTCTTTATTTAGTATTAAAATAATTTGAACCTGCTGATTTAACATTTAAATGAGTTCTCTCTCACTCGTACGTGATTCGCATGATTTAGATTGGGTAATTGTGTCATTAATTGCGTTATTTCCATGTTGTGGAGGATGGTCCGCGTCCCCGACGTAATCACGTCACGTATCCAGAATTTGTCAAAGCCCTAATCCAATCCATTTGTCATAAAAGCAAATAAGACAGTAGGTTTTTTATAATTGGAGCTTATATTCTGGAGCTGCTGGTTTTTTTGAATTTGAACTGTTGGATATTATACCTAGAGTCTACGCCTCAGAGAATTCAAATCTAGGTCTACAAAATTTTTTTTTGTAGACCTCATGTTGTTCAGTCGAAATACAGCCTTATTTAAACTATAGTTTATGATGCACAGTATACATAATCTGCCAGACTATTCATTCATGTGTTTTCTAATAACATTCAGTTTTCAACTAAAAAATGTAAAACTAATTTCAAGAGCTATCATGAAATTTCCTAAAAATTGCAATCCTCTTTGTACTTATATGCGTATGTCTGATAGTCGAGACTATAAAACTCGTAAGCACAGATTCTCCGCAGCTCAGAATTCAAGTCATAATAACATTTTGCTTGTAAAATAATACCAATTCTCGTACTTTTACTCGAAAATTTTTGCATTCGCCTGCAAGAAAAGTCATAAATTTACCACTTTCTATTACCATTTATTGGCCAAATAATTCCCTATTGCCAGAAATTTGTCAAATGATACGGCGGTCCTAGGTGATTTGTCATAACATAAAAAGGCGTGCCTGGGAGTGTCACTGGTCCCCACGTTGATGTGATGTGACATTTTTATCGCCTTCGTATTATTAGTAAGCAGCCACAAAGAAATCAATAATATAATGTTACACCGCCTGCCAAACAAACATTTCCTACATTATAGGCTAAATTTTTTTCCTAATATGGCATAGAAGATGAACGAATTAGTATTTACATCAAAACCTATTTGTAATTAGAGCTTTCATCAGTGAAATCTCTTTCTTTTTAAATATTTCAAATTATTAAAAATATAGATTAATTAAATTTAATCCATATTCGTAAGTCCTATGAAATAATTGTAATCATACAAAATTTTACTGCAAAATTGAAAACATTACGTCAGTCTTTAACTAGTACCATATACAGATAGTTAGCATATAATACATTACGCCTGTGTAGCATACATACATCGAGGTAGGCAGAGATTATGGATCTCCACTTGTTACGATCTTGGCATACCTCTCTCGCTTCCCTTACTCGTATTATTCCTTTCATACACGCTCGTTTATTCTTGTTACTTATGATCTAACTCTTTTACCTGGTCAGCATATGTTCATCTCGGTCGTCTTACACCAACTCTTCTATTCACTTCCACTCTAGATATTTGAGCAGTCATTCTACTTTCATCCATTCTTTCTACATGTCCAAAACATCTTAACATTCCTTTTTCTATTGTGGTCATAACATCACCTTTTACATCACATTGATCTCTTACAACACTATTCTTTCATCTATCTCTCAAACTCACACCATGCCGCTAGTAAGATTGTAAATTGTCTTTAAATCATAAACTCTAATAGGTCAGACTAATTGATTATGAACTTGCACCATGGTTGAACGCGAGGTAACGCAAGGCAACCGTGTACAACACATAATTTAACGCCTTGTGCGTAGACACGAAATCCAACGTTTTATTAACTGAGCAGCAGCGGCCTTCCAGTCGCGAAGCTACGATCTGTGCCACCACACTTGCCCTAAGTGGGTATCTATTTGATATCATAATGATGATTATGTGTCCAAAAAATTTAGAAAGAAATTACAAGTGCCACCACGCTTGCCCAAATTACAAATTCACAAAATTTAACACCACCCATCACGACTATAATTATATTTATATATATTAATATACTAAAATTTATATACTAACAAAATATACTAATAATTAATATACTAATAAAATACCCAACACATTTGACAGAATTTCATATAGTCTACGCCGCTGTGCTCTTTATGTTACGACATTTTCTGAAAGTAAATGGAGTTACTTTACTTTTATTTTAACAGTAGGCCATCTATTACTGAAACCGTGGAGTGTAGCCACGCTTTTGAACTACCGGTGATAAATGGTTCATATAAAACAACAATAAGACATTTGCAATCCGAATATCAAAGTTTTTCACTACAAAAAGACAAAACAGTCGTTTGTCTATTATTTGTATTCCCATAAACAACTTTACTCTTACTTACTTTAAAACTCGAATGAAGGATCGATTTATAATATACCTACTTCTTAAACCTAATGCAGAATAAATAATTACACGGAGGCACAATTGTAGTGTTATAAAAATGACAATTTTTAATAAAAAATATAAAGTGATTCAATGTGACTTACAAATAAAAACAATGCAAAAATTACTAAACATATCAGTAATCCACATATGACAAAGTACGCAGTTCCATTAGCTTAATTCTTAACCAAATAGTTATTTAGCTTAATTAAGCCAAAGTCGTATTTGCAGGATATCGTACCAGTATTATTAATGAAACCAAAACAAGATTGAAGAGACACTTGATATCTTTGCCATAATTAATTAATGGCAGGTTCCTAATGTGTTTGTTTGGGAGGTAAAAGGTTTTTTGCTTTCAACGAATTTATAAGGGGTGAAAATGTTTGTGTTATCTGTGCTCGTATTTGGTACATATACTATACGACAGAACATGAGCGTTATGATGTTATTCTATATAATATTTAGAAATTAGATTTTTCCAACTATTACTAATAACATCTTGCGCGTGAGTTTTTTTATAAATATTAACGTTGCCAATAACTTCGAAATCGGATCTTTCCTAAAAATATTATAGTAACGGATGTTCTTCCTTGTATCTTACGATTTAACTCAAAAAATATTAGACTGATTCTGTCAAGTACCTAGGCTATATTATTTTATAAAAAAATAAGATCCATGCCTAAAATGGAACGATTAACGTCTTTTAACTCAAAACTGCTGCACAAATTTTATTTTTTTTACGCTTATAACAAAATTATACTAATAAGTAATATAACTTACCAGCAGTGGCCTGCGATGAGGATACTGTAGCTGATCTCCACCCTGCATTTGAGCTACACTGTTTCGGGTGGGTATGCCGCCTTTTGTCGGTTCTGTTACCTTTGTCGCCTCTTACGACACCTGGTACAAGGGGAAATACTGTTCTACTCTTCCAGTACCTCAGTGCCGACATCACAGTAGTAAGTTGCTCCTTATAAAAATAGCTATCTACCAATGAAAGTTCAAATATTTACGTTATACATATATATATTGTCAGTCAGTTAGCTTTTTCTTTTATGTATAAATATTTTATCCCTATATTCTAACAGTCACGGCAACTCGCGGGTGAATTAAACATCGATCACTATAGTGTTTCGTGAGAGGTTTGAAATACGTGAATAAAATCTGTTTCAAATAAACCTTCTCCTTACAATTAAGAATGAAACATAAAAATCACTGAACCCGTCGCGCATCGACACTGCGCCTATACTTATCAATTGTTCTTTTTCAATATAAGCTGTTATTTATGTTTTTCCTTCGAAAGTATTGCTATTAGTAGTGGAAGAAGCGGCCGCACTATAAGACATTTGAATTTTGTACTTTATTTCGATTGATCTGCTTGTCTATTAGTTAGAGAATCCGAGTTATAATAAAAATAGAAAACTGAGCCTGTAGAAAAAAAGAATAAATATATTGAAGGCCACATTTCACCTTCAATCTAGTTCTATTGATGTTGCTTCAAACTTTAGTTCTTACTTCAATATTCAAGTGAAAAATTAATAGGATTAAATTAGGAATATGGCGATCCTTTCGATTAAAAAAATATTTTATTTACGCTCTCAGCGTAAATATGATTTATTTTTCACGTAACTCGAGACATATGAACGAATAAGACAACCGGTTTATACTCTGACAGGGCATATCTGAAAAAAGTACTTTTGGAAGCGGAAAGCGGAAAATCAAATGTAAAACAATTACTTAATTAATCTGAACTCAGATATTTTTATCGCTCTATTCAAGTATTTTAATAATCAACTCGCAATGACGTAAGATTTGATTATCTTCTGTGTAATTGAAAAAAAAAATAAGATCCTGAATTGTATATGTGTATCAAATTTATTAGTACTAATATAATTTTAAATTGGCCATTCAAACGAAACAAGACGTAAATGAAAAACTAAATTTGGTAGTGAACTTTTGAGGCTACCAAAAGTTTGCAATAAGTTTTTAATGCTGTATATATATAATATAAAATATTTAATAACTATTTGTTTTTATTATTTACTGACTTTTTTGTAAAAATATGATATTTAAGAGTTAGCAGATAAATGAAAAGATGGCACTGATACCTTCAACTACCTACTCTGAACACAGCGAGAAAAACGGGGTACTTTCGTTATATTTAGTGTAGTGATCTCTGTAACGGAAAGAATGTAGGTTTTTATCCCGCAAAATTTACATGTTAAATTGTTTATAGTAAAAAATTGGCTTAAAATTCTGAACATTTTATAACATCTATTTATATGAATACAGCTAAACATGATCTGCAAGATTGTGTTGGATGAAAGTCGCATGTAACCGGTCCCATTGGGAATATTGGAGGGGAGTCTAATACGCATACGGCTGATATCATCTTTTATATTTGATTATATGGCAGAGATAGATAATAAATACCTACATTTGTTGTGATTATATACTAACCCGTTTAAAGTCTCCAAAAAATATAAATTTATACTTTATACTAAGAGCGTTCACGGTTCCACCCGCGTTTAATTAAAGTACTATTATACTAATTTTGCATCCACGTTTTACTCCCTTAGAAGGTGATTTTCGGAAAAAATATTTACATGTGTTTCATAACTTTTAATAAAGAACCATACTGAGATAAATAACCAAGAAATATACTGAATTTTATTCGAATAACTTTAAAAACAGCAAATTTTAAATTTTTTTTAAAAGGGCGGTAAATTTTTAGAAATCCTTTTAGTGCTATTATATATACCTTATAAATAGAACTCCTTTGTAAAATGTAAAGTTAATATCTCTCATAGTTTATGCCTTTCGTTGATATATCAGTTAATCCGCTTAACAGTTATTAGATTGTAGATTTAAGAAATATTCAGACACAGATTGTCTACATAACCTTTAGTAATTGCATCATATCTAGATTCAACCTGAATAAACAAGGACAAGGGCAGCCTGATGGTTAACTAGCGTAGGAACCTACATATACATTATTTATTATTCACATACTGTACATTCAAAGAACACTGTACTTTATATCAATATGGATACAACCAGTTTTAAATAACTAATATCTATCACTTACAACTGTATGTTGACCAGAACCTTTTTCATTAAATGTTCATATATGTATTTTGTCAAGTTAGACGCTAATTCTCGATTACAAAACAGTTAAATATGATTATACTCGTAAGAAGAACAAATGCTATTGGTATTGATACCGTCTTAAAACATGCTTAGGAAAAATAATCAGTCATTTTAATTTTAAAAAGTAGCCAGAAATCACATGTGGGCCATTTCTAACTTCTAATGGTTTTGTTTATCACTATCATGATACCTAGTTTATCGCACATATCTAAGCCCTATACCCTTGTGGTTTGGCTTAGATTATAGTCGAAATAGTCGCACGAATATACTTATTGTCGTAAAACGCCTTACCTACTAGCCTTACTTTGTATTCAATTGAAGCACCCGATGTTTTGAAAACTGCGTGGCAACGACACATGTCGCAACATCAGGGAATTTATTTGGCATGACTCGTCTTTTAACATATATTTGAGTATCATACCATCCATTTTTCAATTCCAAAAACTATGTATCTCAAATATCGCAGATATTTCATTTCATAATATCTGAAGGCGTAAGAACCTGTTTCATTTCATGATCATAATATTCATCAAATACAAATAAAAATGAATTTATCGCTTCGCCGAACATGCCTTGCCCCGTTTTAGTTCCTTATAAATGAACGTCAAATGATTTACGCACGAATACTAACTCTTTGTGACAAAAAATCACTCCTCATGCTGCCTTCTGAATATTTTACTAAAATATTTATAGACCACGTGACCAATATTCAGGCCGATATAAAACGTGAGTGACAGACACATGTGTGACCATTGGTCGGCTAAATAAGAAAAATTTCGTGAAAATACGAAACAATATTAATACATCGACATAGTCAATCAAAAGAAATATAAGGAGTTGTAAGTAAGTTTGATACTTAGAACTCTGGTGTTATGCATGAATGTAGGAATTTTACATGTCTAAGGCTCTTAGTGCATACAAATTGAAGATAGTATATTTTCTATATAAAAGCATGGTTTCAACGTACCCAAGTAATAACAAAATTCACAATTGATTTTAACAACAAAGCATATTCAAGGATTGGATACTAAGAGAATGTTTTATTTATGATATCATATTAATACATTTATCATATTAATAACACAACACAGTAAATATAGAGCGATACAAACTTGCTAATAGGAAAGTGTATAATTTGTTAATTTCCAAATATTGTTCACAAATGTTTTTTTTGATATACCACAAAAACGAGTTTACATTTCGTTAACAGATATTGTAATAATAGCATAGAAGCATTCATTAAAATAATTTCCCTTAGATAATATTCTACGAGCACTCCAAAGACAATGCTTGCTGGTTTCGCGTGCACAAATTTCAAATGTTACAAAAAAACAACAATTACCCATTATAATAGCATTAACTGTAATTACAAGGTAATAAACAGCAGAGTTGTGAGTGACATGTATACTATTGTGTTCTTTCTCATTACTTCCGTAATAATGGCAGATAATTGTATTTACACTATAGCTAAGGAAACCGTGTAATTGGGAGCGATAATATAAACATATAACTATCCAGGGCTCATGCCCATAAGAGAACTCCCCATTGAATTAATAGAAATGAATGTAACCCATTTTTGCTTTTGTCCAATAACGGATTGGTATGAGAGATAACAGTGCTGCATGCGACGTTGTCATTATTTTCTCTCCTTGGTTATTGACCTGAGGTAATATTGAGAGTGTTTGCTAATTCATAATTCTTTTGTTGATTTTATCGTTCCTTTAGAGGTGATATCTTTTAGTTTTTTCTGGGTAGCATATGACCATTTTCTATAGCACACATAATTAAATGAAACGCTACCTAATTCACCTCACCTTATATTGCTCAGGACAATAAATACTTACTGTAATTCAATATGAATGGCGTGAAATAGTGAAGTGCTACAAGTTGTTATTGTCGTTTTAAAGTCCTGATATAATAAATGGCGACTAATATTAGTAAATTTGTCAGTATCTGTTATATGATAGAACTCAATTAAAATAAAAGCATTTGTTTTGTTAAACAGAGAACGGATTTATTTAGGTACATATAAATTACACGGGATTTTAAAAACGTTTAACATATTCATTTCAGATAAACATGTCAACAGAGTTCTTGATGTCACACGCTAAAACTTAATTAACATGTGATTTAGCCAGTTATACCAGTTGCTCGATTATGTAACAAATATTAATTATAGAGATGTATATACTCGTATTTTTCAAGTTTAACAATTACCGTCAAAACAATCATCATAATATTAACAAAGAAACGTCTTCCTTTGAACATATGTCTCCCCAAGTGAAGCCAGTTCAATAGAACTGGTCCATCATCATATATCAGCCATTGAAAGTCCACTGCTGAACATAGGTCGTCCCAAGAAAGGGGAAATTTTGCCCATAATTACCGCAAGCGTGTCGGCAATCGCATAGCGCAGCTTTTGCGACGGGGATGCTGCTGCTGTGGCGGGAGTCCCATGTATTTAAACTACCCTGTTACAAATGGATATATCACCATTTTCTCCTAAAGAGTTCTGGCACCTTAGTCGACTCTTACGACACCTGGTACAGAGGGGCAGGTGGTATCCCGCCATTTGTTTGTGACACCACGTGGGCTTGTCTGCCCTAAATCTAGAGTACAATTTAAATGCAGTAAGGGGCGAGGCGCAAGCTGGGGAGCGGGTGGTTCCAAAGCTCGCCACCGCAGCTGAGCCCGCGGTGGTGAGCCAAGCTAGTGTGGGACCTTCGGACCCCGCAACGCTGAAGCCGTGACAGAAGACATGCATGCTGCATGTTCTCGTTCATACATAGCATGAATTCTGTATTAGGGTGGAGCGAAAATATATGAAATTTTAAAAAAATATTTGTTTTT
>JACJUM010003085.1:10964561-11062619 GCA_020976665.1 Heortia vitessoides | reverse complement strand
GGTATACCGAAGCGATAAAAAATAAAAAATTAAATCGCTCCACCCTATTCTGTATACTGCATGCTTGCTTGCATACTCTGTTGTTAATTAGTAATCAGCAATATTCTATAAAAAGGATTAAACATAAAAAATATCTGAATCAATATATTTAAAAAAATATTTCCTTTTAATTATGTGTTTATTTCAATTCTATGTACGGTGGGCAACAGATCGACCTACCCAAATCTGTCAAATTATTACAGTCAATTTTAAACTCAGTACCTCGCTACTATAGATTAACGTCGATTGCGAAGTTTTGACAGATTTAGGTTGGTTAAATTGTTGCTGTATGTAATACTACTCACATTGTATAGTAAATTATATGCCTTAAGATATTTTGGGCAAGTTTTGCCAAATGAAATATTTGGTTAAACGAAACATTGCCAAATAATAATTTGCTAAACAATGGCATGCCAAGAAAGAGATTTGCTAAATAAAAATTGTTTCGACAACGTTTTTTTTTTGCCAAATAAAATTTAGCGCTTCCTCCGGCGAGTTTGGACTGCCGGCACTGACTTTTAAGAGTTTATTTATTCTAGTCCTCGTGTTTTTTTTAGTAAAGGGATCAATTAACGGACTAAGAGATGGAAAAAGTGTAATGATAACAACGGTGCATATTAATAAGAAATTACTTAATATTCCTCTCGTACAAAACAATAATTTCACACGTAAGGACCCAATATTAATATGTAAAGTGCTTTTCTCGTGCACTCATTGTATAAAGTAGTTCCAGTATGATGTTGGACGTTGTGGAGCCAAAAGAAATTTTAGGGAATATGTAAGGGATGATGACTTACATGGCTACAGGCAATATCTGGGATAGCCAGGAAGGGATCTACACTATACCAACATGAAATGGGTCAACCTTTGTAAATGGATTCAGGCCAAAGTCAAGAATAGCAATTTCTGCGTGTCGTCAAAAATAACGGTGAATATATATTAATATAAACCTATAAAAATATTTAAAATTTAAGTGTTTGTTTGTAATTCCAAATTAACAGCTTTTTATTAAATGCATGTGTAAGTAATATATACTATACTTACAGAAAAAAAAAATTTTAAGTTGTTTCGGGACGTTTTTATTACTTATTATCCTCACAGGAACGCTATAAGGAAGCACCGGAACAGTTTAATTATCTCACCTGTTCCACCTGTTTTAACAACAGTTCCAATAAGCTGTTCCAAAATAACAGGCTGTTCTAAAGTAACAGTCTGTTCCATTGCAAAATTCGATGTAGAAATATCACGTATTGATGAGCTTTAGATACGAGTTTTTAAAATAAAAAAAAAAAAAACTAATAAATTGTCAGCCTGCGACAATTTATTGGTATACTTTTTATGTAAAATAAAGTTTGTTAAAACACACAATAGACATTACAGCAAAAATCAAGTATTACAAAACTCGAAGAAATAATGTTCAGAAACACACAATTTAAAAAAATAATAATTTATTGCGTTAAACTATCCACTCACGTATTTTATCACTAAAATTTTACCACTAAAACGTATCGCTTTGTCACTTTTTAGTAAAAATTATTTATCCACATATTTTCTTCTATGTGTTTCGTCATATATAGTCCGTCTAACAAAATATTTAGATGCAATGCGTATACGATGCTTTATCACAAATGTAGAAAACAAGAACTCGTGCTATCTCTTTTAAACAACTGTAATCTTTATATGTCAGAAAGAGAAAAAAACATATTCTGTTGTGCGAACAATTGCTACACTTTGTCAACATATATATTTTATTTTTATGAGAATAGTTTCAAGCCGTTTCCGCCTCTTCTACTACGCCAGACAAATAAATGTTTTTTTTTATAATATATTCAGAGGATATCTCATACATTGACCTGTATTACGTATATCAGATAACAAGTGAATTACAAATATAATACATAGATACATATAAATAACACCTCGACACAGAAAAAATACAAAT
Source organism: Heortia vitessoides (assembly GCA_020976665.1). NCBI lineage: Eukaryota > Metazoa > Arthropoda > Insecta > Lepidoptera > Crambidae > Heortia > Heortia vitessoides. The sequence goes on along the minus strand of JACJUM010003085.1, from coordinate 11,060,638 downwards.
ATTCATCATATAAATATTTGTTCTGGGTGGGAACCCACAGTATTGTGGCAAATTTAAATATTATACCTATGTATTTGGAGATAAACTATCAATATTGCTATAAATGACCTAGTTTATTTATAGTATATTAAGCTATATTATATAAACATAAATAACTATTTACATAGTTAATATAAGACTGCCTAATGTCTTTCTTATGGTCGACTAGAAGAGGTATGCGTATATCTTATATCTTATGAAACACGACCGAATGTACAACCTGCCCCATCAAAACAATGAAACAATGAAAAATGAGAAATATGTTATTAATTACTGTAAAAGCTTTTATCTCATATAGGATACTCTGTTAGTTTTTCTTTGTTTGTAAAGCCAGACACACTCGTAGTTCAAAATTAACAATACGTTACGTCAACTAAATTTTTTCCCGACTCTCTTAAGGTAGCTAAAGTAAGCCCTATATATAAATCTGGTTCTAGAACTGATCCCAGTAACCACAGACCGATATCAGTCCTACCCGTTTTGTGGAAAATATTTGAGAGGCTATTGTATAACCGACTTAACGACTACTTAACCGAAAAAGTTTTTAATTGAAGAGCAGTACAGACTTTGTTCACAGCCTAATACCATAACAGCTGTAATAGATTTGGTTACGATGATTAAAACAAATATCGACAAAAAAGAAGATTTCATGGGGATTATTCAAAGATTTAAAAAAAGCTTTTGGTACAGTAAGTTACGAAAAGCGACTTTTAAAATTACGCAATATCAATATTAATGACACGGCCCTCAAAAAGTTTTAAGTCTTATCTTCAAAACAGACATCAGATTGTTAAAATAAATAATTTTATACGAAGTTCTCAAAAAAACACGTTTGGTTATACCTTAAGGTTCCTTACTGGGCCCACTATTGTTTTGATAAACTTAAACAATATTAGCAAGATAGAATTAACGGGCAATATAACACTTTATGCCGATAATACTTGCATATTTTATTTCGGTAAATCAATTCTTGTAATTATTGCCATAGCTCAAAGAGACTTGGATATGTTAAGCGAATGGTTCTTCTATAATCAGCATACTATAAATATATCAACAAAGTGATTCATGATTTTGTTCCACCAACAATAATAGTGAACTGATTAAGTGATCTACTCGAGAGATACATCCTGGGACTAATGGTATACTTTTATTAGTACTATGATAATATTTCATCGTAAATGAAATGTAATTTCGTATGAGAATAAAGATCTTTAAACACATATACTCGTACTTCACAGATCCTGCTTCGCGCTTACAAAGTTTTTATAACGCTCCGCATATGCATATCGGAATTATCTCGTTATGATTCGGTGCCTAGGCCGTTGGTTAAACAAATTAATGAGTTGACTGATAGCAGTTAATTAATCTTAAATCACTTAACGTTTATCGACTTCACATATTAAAAGCTAGCCCTTTGGAAATAACTGAATTAAGTAAGAGTGACACGGACTATGTTGTGTTCGTTACGTACGTACCGGCAGTATAAAATCGTACCTCCATTTATACCAGGTGTTGTATGAGAGGACTATATCCACCGAAAACAAATTAACAGAAATTGAACAAGGCGGGGATATACAGCATCATCCCTATCATAAAGCTATGCTCTGCGATTGACACCACGCCTGCCCAGCACGCCAATTAAGGGCAAAATGCTCCCTTTCTTGGAAAAGCTCATGACCATACATATCTAACGCCTTGATGGAATCCTATTTTTATTTTTCTTTAAAATAACAGAACCAAGCCTAAGTTACTCCATATCACATTATCTATTTGTAAGTAAAAGATACGCTAAATTGCCCAGTAATTTCAAAAATCAGCCGGAACAAAGCGACAGACGGACAATAATTTCAGTTGCATTTAGAATTACAAACAGACATTCAAATTTTATTAACATGTATGTATAGATACAAACATTGTAAAATACACAGAATGTTTAATTTCATTTTAACCAACACAAATACTCCATTTTAAGCCCTCCTCTAAGCAATATTAAAAGTAAATCAAATTATTTAATCAAGTAACGACTTTTAGATTGAATTCCAAATATGACCAATGACAGGTTAATTCCGGGCTTAAACCCAAAAACTTCGTACCACGTAGAGAGAAGTCGAACAGGTGTCTCGAATTCAGATATTTTTTAATTAATATATTGTAAAAATAAGGAGACATACTTCATTACAAATTAATATTAATTCTGTGATTATCCATATCATATTTTATTTTGTAAAATAAAACCAATTTATGAAAATGTATGCAAAGCTTTCATTAATGAGCGTAACGCTTCGAGAAAATAGCACGTATGTAAAACAATATCAGCAACAACAAATACTTAATTCGGAAGTTTCATTTAGGTTAAACATGTTTCAACCAATTCTGAACTACTGAACGGTGACACGCAGAGTTTACTATCAATAGGAAAAATCAAAAGTTCATCATACCAGCCATAGAAAGTCCAGTGCTGGACAAAAGGCCTCCCCAAGAAAGGGGGAATTTCGCCCATATTTGCCACGCTGAGCGATCGTGTTGGCAATAGCAAAGCGCAGCTTTCGCAACGGGGATGCTGCTATACATCCCTACCCTGTGCATTTGAGCTGCCCTGTTCGGTTGGATATACCGCTATTTGTCAGTTCTGGTACCTTAGTCGCCTCTTACGATACCTGGTGCAGTAGAAGGTAGTATTCTACTCTGCCTGTAACTCACGTTACACGGTAGACTAAATAATGCAGTGTTAAAAATATTACGCAATCTATCTATCTACCATAAAAATATGGGTGCTTTACAATATCAAGGTACGTTTTTTCACAACTTGTGTTTGTATATAGTTTAATATGCGATAATTAATAAGGTCCAACATGATATTTCTCTCCTTTCCTTCGCTTTCCCAGGCCGACACTGTCCTGGCTTGCGTGGCATTCATTAATCTCGTGAAGATACAGGCAGGTAGATCATTTGAGAAAACTGCCTCCTCGGCGGGTTAGCCCATTCCATTTGATCTATATAATCCATCAATGTCGATCAGCCAATCTAACTTCTTGAAAAACCCTTGTAAAAATGTACCTACATATATTTGATTTCGATTTACACCCATTTTTTCAGTCATTTATGCCCTTTGAAAATGACTGATTACAAAATCAATAAAGGTTAAGTCATACCAAATTTTACTATTTAAATTCATGAACACGCATTATTGCATGAAACTTATTACTTTTGAAACCTGAATAGCAGATAGAGAATCCCAACGGTAATTCTGCAGTCGGTTAGTAAAGTCAAATGGGTAAAGTAAAAGGGATTTGTTAGCAAACACTTTCAAACTTGTGTTCTTAACTAATGCTAACGAGTTTTGTCGCTCGATCTGTTGCTTTTTAATGATCTAGTTACATTTAAAAATCGCATTCATAGACAATCACTTTATTTCAAAGGTAATAATGAAATCACTTGGCTTTGAATTATATCCAAGTTAGCATTATCTAAATCACGATTGCCCGGTCACACGGTCTCCTCGTAGGTTGTAAATTATTAAAATATAACACAAAAGCACAACATTAATCGAAAATAAACTAGAATCTCTAAAATCCCAATCCCAAACAAGCCCTTCCCAAATATTTAGTCAATCTTTCGGGTCAAACGTATAGATCAAAGAGATCGGACGACTATTTTTGAACTGTTTGCGAATTAAGCGTCAGCTGACAATATTATCTTTCCTTATATATGCAATTATTACTGAGAATTAAATTTATAAGTAACACCACATTGTTACCTACCCATGTTAGTTAATATAGTTATTTCTATGAATTGTAATCTTTCACATAATGTTATAAGAAGATTACTTTATTATAAGATGTGAAAAAATTACTATAGTAATAACATAAAGCGGTGTATAAGATTCCACTGGGTACTTAATTACATGAGCGTGTTTTTGTAATAGATTAATGGTCGTAGGTACAAGAGTGCTCTCTCACTACGTCCCTCGTACATAACACCTCATAAATATCACCCGGTCAAGCTATTTAGGTACTAATGAGTCAAAGTTGTTAATATAATTTATATTCAGTAGATTACCTGAAATCTTTATGTAAAAGGTAAATTTTTTATTTTTTATAATCTGTGAAGAAATATTTTAGTTATCTGTACATCAAAATAAGGTAGTAATTTAATCATGAAATAGGAAAGACTTGTTTCATTCGAGCGCAGTTTGTTTATGGAAATTACACTTTTTCTAACTTACTTCCTTTTTTGGAGTAGGATACACATTTTTAACCTACTAAAAAGCAGGACGTTTTAATCGACGTCAAAAAAGAAGGATAGGATTCTTGTATACATGTGATATCTCCAAGAGTTAATTGTAAACCGAAGTTATTTTTTTATATTTATACCGTACGCGTATAACCTTGAGATGGTCTCGTCGACGCGTCAGGTTAGTAAATGTGCGTTTTCATTTTAACGTAAGCATTATTGTGTCTCTATATGAAGACAACTAAACTGTAAAATACCGACGAGCACAAGCATTCCAAGCGATGTTTTAATTTCATTGCTTGGAATAACAGGGATCGATCCTCCTATCCTTTGTTCACTAGTTGTAATTTTCTTTGCAAAAAATATATCAAGTTTCACGAATTGGAAAGATATGCTTATTTCTACACGAAAAAAGCATCGTATATATGTGTTAAACATATTTACATAAATGATTCCAGTTCAATTAAAATAAATGTATGTACCTATAAATGTTTTCTATTTAAGTGCTACTTTGTTTTAAATGTATTATTGTTACGAGGGATTTTTTGAACAAATATACTATACTATATATAAGTATACGAATATGCTATATATAAGTATTTAGTTTCAAAATGTATGATTTATTAAACTCTATAAATAAGAATATATATTATAATAATATTTACACTACATCTCATACATTGACCCGACTCCATAGTAAATCGCTTAAAACATTTATGTAAACTTAAACATGGATATCAGACTATAAAGGAATTACAAATATTATACATAAATACATATTTTTAACACAGAACAAACACAAATATCATCATACAAATGGAAGGGGATTAAACCCACGACCTCTGGCGCATATAATAGGATCACTACCATCTGCGCTATCGGGATCGTCAAATATAAACTGCCAGAATATCAAATAATAATATATTAAAACTAATTTGATAAAGTTCATTAACAAATTTTTAACATTCCAATGATGAAATATTACTTCGACCAGTTATTTTAAAAGTAAATAAATCTAAGTTATGATTTTCAATTGCAAATTGTTTTGGGAAATCCGATACCATATTTAATCCATAAGCCTTAATCCACAAGTTCTCTTCATTTTTACTTCTCTTCATTTTGTGTTTATATAATAGTGCTGACAACTCGATACATTTTTGATTATTACAAATGTCAAAAGAGTCTTGTTTTCTACCTTACTACTAATGTTAGATATTGAAATTTTTTATTCCTCGGCTGTAGATGTTCCCAATAACTACTTAGTATTAAACACTCAACTCTATTTCAATACCAAATAGTTGCAAGCTATTCATCTAAATGCACATAATTTGAGACAACGGTTCGCACTTACCTCCACCAATATTGCTGATGTAAAACTTCATATATATAATCATATATACTTATTTGTGTATACTATCTTATTCTAAGCACGGTATCTTGTCAATTACAAGACTGGTTTACGCTTCCTGTTTATCAAAATATGTGTGTTGTTTCCATTTTAAAACCTCTAAATGTTCAAGTGACAAATATTTCAAAGACCTATTCAAAAGTCGAAAAGAAACTTCTAATAACTTGGACTATTCACCAAAAAATCTTAATGATTGTAGGCAAGCCTATAAGCCAATCAAGATACAACCCCAAAAACCATCCTTCTTAAGCTCTAGTCACAGGATTAATCTCAAGCGTACTTCTTACTTTTCTTCAGTATCGCTTCATCCCTATAAGCTGCTAATACGAGTACACTTAGACTTACTATGCTTTGATGGTTTTCTTGGATATTATTTACTAAAATTATTAGATATGGAATACGTTGTTAGCTTATTTATCTTTCTAGTCTAACATCCGTGTTTATAACGAAATAATTATTAGATAGCAAACAGTAGAATTTAAAACTATATTTTGAATATAATCCAGAAACTACACCTTTATCTAAAATGTTAAAAATTTTCTGTTTAATAATACACAGGAAACATACAAATATGGACATACAAATTTTAAAAAAAGTAAATATATTAGAGGAGGATATTACTTAGGGTGTCAAAACCGGCATTCCAATCTGAAATAGTGTAGCTCAGGGTGGGGATGCGGTTGCCAACATACTTGTCCAGATCGGATAATGATATATTACTTACCAAAAGCATAATAGCATATTTGGAAGAGGTGTGGAGCTATAGCGGTAAGGAGGCCGAACAAAGCCTGCGGCAGCTCGGTCGCGAGGAAAAGCCCGAGGAGCGCCAGTAGCATGCGCGTGGTTCGGTCCGTGCGCCCACCGCCACCGCGCTTGCCTTCGTCATTCAAGCGGGCTTTCTCACCCTGGATAAAATAATAAATTAGGAAATTGCCTTAACATAAACGATTTGTTACTTATTAAATTGTTTCAATAAATATTTATAATTATATATGTATATATATATATAGTATATTTACATCTTGTTTCTGATTTAAATAGGTAAGTTTGGATGATCTGAGTGGAGATTTCAATGGCTCTATTTTGCTTTGGGTATTACTCTTTGGGTTATAAGAGGTGCATTATAATCTTTTGTAATAAACCTTTTAGTAAAAACCAGCAATTAAATATTCCCAATCGTTTAGTTATGGCTGCACTTGAATCCCACAATTTCAATGAATACACATTATTAGCTAGAATTTATTTTAGTTTGAAAAAGATAGGTATAAACTTAAATTTAAGTTTATGTTACATTACGGCTATTGATTTAAGGTATATACTAATATATATTCTATAAAACATTCTATAATTAAATATATTTATATAGATTTTTACTTAAACATAGTTAACAAATCTAAACTTGATCCATCAATATTATAAAAAGACACGCAATTTTAGCGATTGCCAAAGCAATTATAAACTTAAATTTTAGATCAAATGTGTTGTAACTCCACCAATTTATTCGCTGTTTAGCACTTTACAGTAAAGGCTTCCATTGAAAAGTTAATTTAAAACCGAATAAATGCAGAGTTGTTTGAGACATTCGTTAGTTTACTTTGGTATAATTACACGTTTTATTAAACTATTACCTTAAAACTGCCCTAAAGTGTTTCCCATAGTTATGGAAAATAATTTATATAACATACTTATGTATGAGTAATTTTGTATGTAAGTAGAGCTTGTCACATATACAAACTGTACTCTTAAATGTTCCTTCTGCTCGTTTCAGGTATTATCTATCTAAACAGATATTAGCATAATTTATCAAAGCAGCAGCCATGTAAGATAACATATCATACATGTCTCCTGACTGGAGGCAGGTTCGCAATCTGCACATTAGCATTTGGCCGCTATAAATTATAACGGAATTTACATTCTCCGGTGCATTTCTAAATTAAGCAAGAACGTCGACATTAACAATCACATTAACGAAATTACAAACATAAAATAAATGGTTATTGCAATCCTACTAGTGTACATATATCAATATGTAGTAAATTTTATTCAACGTTCCATGGCATTACTAATGTGACATTACCACCAAATTGTACTTGAGAATGTCATTGTGACTAAAATTGAAGGTTCAAACAGCACTAAAACTATCTAGAATCGTTGTAACTTTATGTGTTTATTTATTAAGATAGTTTGATAATAATAGTCTTTTTAATCAAAGTTTTAAATACTTATTGGTTACAATATTTCCATCAATACACAAACAAATATTTAATCCTTAATATTGTCTATATTGAAATCTGTTGTTCGCGGACAAAAATATGAAAAAAATAGTCGTTATAACCTTGTCTATGCTGGAAAATATGAAATTGAAAAGTGTAAAATTTTTCACTTTATAAACGGATCAGTATTCTACGGAAATTGAAAACTGAAAATAACTATGGAACGGTACAGATATAAAATATTATTACCTCGTTTGTTGTGATTGCAGATTTCTTGAGAAGTTTCTGTCTTCTCCTATCGCTCGATTTCATTTTTAATATTAATAAAACACTTAAAATAGATAGAACTACACAGGGTATAAGTTTAATGAACACACTGTAAATCCAAAATATGGCCGTCAACAAGGCCTGGTTATCAGTCATCATGAGCGCGTAAGCCGGAGCTCTACTCGTAGTCGTGTTCACTACACCAGTTTCGTTAAACGTGTCATTACCACTGGGATGTCGGACCACCTCTTGAATGTTCATGGCGAAGTAAATAGGAAGACACAATATAGGACACACTGCGTAAGCAGCACCTATAGCTATGTTAGTGTTCCGTTTGTTACACAACGTCCTGTTCTTTTGGGGAAACTTTATGGCAATAAATCGCCAAACGGCGAGCGTAATTGTCAGCCAGATGGAAATAGTGTGAAAGGTCTGACTAAATATTGAATGAAAATAGATGAAAACGGCCCACCCGTAAGAATTTTTATTGTAATCGGAAAATATGGAAGTGTATAGATGTAGAGCGAACGGAATATAGTCTAACATGACTAGAAGATCGGCGACGGCTAGGCCGGTCAGGATTGAATTAGTAGAAGAGGCCATTTCTTTTCTACTGAGTACTGCAATGTTGACGGAATTAGCTGCAGAGCCAAGAAGGCAGATGATAAGCGCAATATAGCCATGGACCTGGATATAGACACTTTGGAACACCTGCCCTCCCGGTACGCAGTACGCCACATCGACAACTCCTTCGACTTCTGAAGTTGACATTTTGCGGTCTGCTGTTTCACTGTCGTCTGATCATTCTTCTTACTTTACGCATAGTCTGAAACAAGAAAATATTTAATTTACCTATGGGTCAGTTATAACTTAGTTGACAGATTAATGTACTTTAGTTCTTGGTCAAATAAGTTACAAACAGACTAACAAGATATTACAAAGTCTTTACTTGGAATGTATATGCATGAATAATAATCTTGAGATTAACTAATGCCCACAAGTCAGTTCTAAACTAATTTATTATTAATTTTCAATATTTGCACCCAACAGAATACTCCTAAGTTAGGAATCAACTTGAGAATCCCATAATTAAATAAAGATTTGTCAGTAAATAGCGCTAGGTCGGTAAACTGGTGCGACCGTTATCTTGAGGTTTCTTGTCTCTGATTGCACTTTGGTATTCAGTCTTTATTGACTATTTGTTAGGCTGGGTCGCCTTTCATATCACAATGACACCCTTTGTCTTTATGGATAGACTTGTGAGTTCTGAGCGATCATGCTCCGTAAAACAAAAGATACATTAACGTTTACGATAAATTTTCCTTCATCCAATAGATTATCGTCGTGTAATTGTATGAGTTTATGTATGAGAGCTAAATATTATATTCAAACGAACAATGCCTTTTATTTAAGAAATTTATCATCCAAAACTGCTTTTTAATTCTTACCATTATTATAATATCTTATTAATCTATAGATTAATCTTTTTAATCCATTTTTCTTTTACCACGCATTATCAAGTACAAATTCAACTGATTAAATTCAGACTTTTTTAGATTTATTCAAAAGAACTTGAAGACCTTTTGTATCAACAATTAAATTACATTCAAAATTAACTTGATTTATATTTCTTAATAACGTTTATGTCATACTCGACCTTTCGCTTCAGCCAACCTAATTAAAACCAGTATTTAAATGTCACCCTATGGTTTCAATACTAAACTCGGCCACGAAACACAAAATTTAACTTTAACCGCGTATTTAAATAATGTTTCTGGAATCGCGAAACTACTTGACACCGACAAACAACCTCCGGGTAACATAAAAAACAGTCAATAAATTTAAAAAAAAGCCGTATCTAATTTACAATAATATTGAATAAATCACCTAATTCAACAGATAGGCTTGGAAACATAAAATATATTGCTTGTTTTCGTATTGGCACCTGGCCGTCTAAAAGACAGTTTGCCCGTTGTCTTGGCTGAAAGACACAACACAGCGACACGCTCTGATAATCATCGATGAAAAGAGGATTCATCCATCCCTTCCTACTACGGATCTTATTAAGAAAGAAGGTTCTAACTCCAGCTTCAACTGATGGTACATAGGAGTTTGGTAGATGGATCATCTTCTCAAATCGGCGTGAAGTCACGGCACCATCAGCGGCTTTATTATTGAAATGGCCGAAATGCAGAAAATTAAAAAGTGATAATATAAGTCGTGTGTGAGATTGGACTTGTGATACTATTTATATTGTACTTAAATTTTTGCGTCACCGTATCTGTCGATCAGGTAAAGCTATGCCTTAGGTACGCCGGGGTCAGCGATTGGTGGCCGTATGTCACGGCCTGAGTTACGGCCTAATTCAATTATAGCACCTTGTCCAATGCGAGCCACCACCTAATTAATAAGGCTCCCATTACCAATGAACAAAATTCAGCTTTATCCTCACAGCATATGGTAAACAAACACCAATTGATTACACTACAGAAACAGCTTAATGAAGTAATTAACAAAGTACATTTTGGAATCATTTTCCACAGCGTCTGATTGGCAACACTATATTGAATTTCTTGAATAATAAAATCTCTAATAGCACTATTATAGCCTTGAGGTATCGGTAGAGTTAACTAGTACCTACCTCCCTGGTACAGGGATCGAAAGAGGAGTAGTACGATGCCAGAACCGACAGATGGCGGTATATCTATTTTAACAGAGAAGTTCCAATGCACAAGAGTGAGGATGGGCAATAGCATTCTCGTCGCGAAAGCTACGCTCTGCGAATGCCAACACGATTCCTGTAATAACTATGGTCATAAGTCCCTCCTCCTTGGGAAGGCCTATATCCAGCAGTAGACTTTCAATAATTGATTTGATGATAATAAGATAAATAACAAAAAAGTCAATGGATGCTCCATTGATATATATCTTATAGCTACAAATATGATGAACTTTAGTAGCCAGGCAAAAATAACAGTCAGCTCACCCCACGCAGCCTGCGTGCCTCAATCAACAACTGCCTACTTACCTGAACGCCCACCAGTACCCCACGCAGAGGACTAATAGTTGATACCTATCGGATAATATAGCTCTATTAAGAATATGCAGACCCCATCGTAAATGCATAACTTATTTAAATGAAGATCTAATAGATCCTATTCCCAAAGAATCATGATCAACCACAACTCAGTCACATCCAAGGTTCTATAACTATACGACAACTTTGGGTAACAAGAGTTATTATCACCGATCACTATTTTAATAAAGGCTTCAGTAGCTACACTTAGAATACTGCTGATGATTTTAAAATGTGTCTCAGAGAACTTTTTTGCCAAATGGATTTTTATCTTTTATAGAGGCGCGATGATCTGATATAAACATTATTTTGTAGACATGACATCTAAGTATTTAATGTGTGTTAAAATAAATTACTATCTTTTACCTAGGTTATCTTTTTAATAAGGCATTTAAACATCCACTTTTCTGACTTCGCTGCTGACTTGCCTTGGATTTTGTTTTGGTTCTTTTTTTCCAATTTTTCAATTTTTTTATTATTTCTAATGCTTCCTTACAAAGCTATAAATTTGTATTAAAACCTATTTTAGTGAATAATGTCGACCATATCGTTTGAAACATTCTTAACTATACACTATTCATAATTTTGTAATATCATTGTTAATATTATGAATAAGATGTTCTATTTGTAGACATGTTTATATGATTTTATATGTCCACCCCAAATGGAAATATTTTTAATCTACTCTACTTGATGTATTCTTCTAATATTACTTTTACTTAACTTAAACGTAACAGACAAAAGAACATAAATAGAAATTTACTGATATCGTCAAAGATACAAAACACGTTGAATTATTAGAAACAAATATTTATGAGTATATGATATACCCATGCGAATAATATGACATTCTTATCATATCATTATCATCATCATCATATTAGTTAAAATACGTCCACTACTTGACATAGCACTCGCCTTCCCAAGTAACCTCCAATAGGACCGGTTGTATACGGCCTGTGGCCAGCGCAATCCTGCGGTTTATCTTGCGGGACGCCCTACGCTGAGCTTCCCGGTACGTGGCCTCCATTCCAGAACCTTACTTCTCCATCGGCCATCGGTTCTGCGTATTATATAGTATTATTTTACTTATCATATAACTTTCTTTATTTCGATAGCTTAAGGAAACAAGAATAAGTTTCGAGCTAGGTCGTAAAGAAGGTTTTATGATGTTCGACACCATTTAATGTTTTATGTGGCAATTTTTGTCACCAAATAAAAAATATATAGACATTGACAGTACCTTTTATGTAATGCCGACTTCTTTCAATAAATCGTTTTATTAAACTGAAAGAACTTACCAAGGTAATGATCCCAATCTAAAAATGCCTAATGACTCAGTAAGAATGCCCCCTTTAACTCTTAGGTACTGAAATAAAGAATACTCAATTAAATTCAATCAACTTCATTGAATTCATTTGAACTCGAAAAACAAAACTGTACTTGAACTGCCAAAATAAACAGTATTGCCTTCTCTACAATAAATTAAATTTATGTTGTGTAATTTTATATTACACAAATTAAAGTAATTCACGTGCATTTAGTAAGTAACATACCTAGAATTATTAGACTTATTATAAATACACACAGCAATAGATCAAACTACCCAAATCGTTCAAGACTTCGCAATTGATATTAATATATAACTACGGGACATTAAGTTCAAAATTGACTGTAAAAATTTGACGGATCTGTCGCCATACGTAAAAAAAAACTTAAAAGTCTGTCATATTTACACCTTACACTCAAAGCACAGTCTAAAAATGTATTAAATATAACAAATGTTGTGACTGTCATCGAACCCAAAATTTAGACAAAGTAAAATGAGACTTTTTTTTTATTTCGCAATTTAGTTCACCGAAATACACCATACTGCATGTATGTATTTCGATGAGATGCAAGCTTTTATGACTAACGTTGTCAATTTCCTTAATGAAATTTCAACGTTCCATAAGACCGCGTCGCTCGCGGGCCCGGAGCTCTGAATATTGTTTTAAATAGAACCTTCAATCATTAATATGCATACATGAAAATATGGCAAAGATTCAGTTCAGTCAAAGTTACAGCTTTCAAGCAACACATGTAGACTTGAAAGGATAATAGCTGATCAAGCTTTTATATATCAATTGAGTAATTATAATTGTCCATGGTCCGTTACCTACATACCAATGTTATTGCTGTGATCTAACTAAGCTCTGTGATTCATTTAAGAAATGAGGAAAGACTGTATCTATTTTAATAATAAGGCAAAGGATCTGATGATACGTAAAATCTTATTTTAAACAGAAAATCATTGGTTTTATTAAAAGGCTTAAATATTGTAACCAAGAATGATAAATTTAAAGTCTTATAAATAATTTAATTTTCAATTACGTCTTGCCTCTCGGACATTAATGGCACAAATTAGAATAGGAATATAGTCCGTGTCTTATAATGTGGTCTTCATTACAAAGCAACCAAGTTTAACAAAGCTGACCCGTGCTTTTAACCCACTTGCAATCGCTTCAAGGCTCTTAATTGTTTCAGTGGACAAACTCTCGATACGGCTTAGAGTTCGGCTTTTCCGTAGGCTTGACTTCGAAGGCACACCCTTAACTAGTTTACGCACTTGCGATTACGCGGCAGGCAAACTTGGGCACAAAGCCGATGGAATAACTTCCTGAGCCTTTGGGAATTCAAGCTAGCGCTTTTTGTGTGATAACAATAAGTTTCTGTTCTGCTATATGTATAGAATATATTTTGATCATTTATGCTATTAGGTCTGATACATAATTTGATACACTTTTTACTATTACTATTACTTTGTTTTCTATTCACAAAAGATATATAATTAGTTTTATTATCATAAAATAATTTATTGTTATCATATCAGATCCAACTTTATTTGACATTCAGTGACAAGACAATAGTATCAACAAAGTAAAATAGGTCATTCTAAACTCTATTGCAATACTTCTTAAGTCTACCTTTACTTTTATGGTTCGATGCTGTCATGACAGTTGTACTGACTTTTATTAGTTCTGATTTAGAAAACAAACTGAGGTTGCATAATTACAAAACGGTTGTTTGTTCGCCAAAGGTTTCGGGGATGTGAATGTTTACTAAACTATATGCCTGAGAACTTTTTCCACCAAACATATTACTAGTCGGAAGTTAATTGTAGCACTCAAAAGTGTAGTTTGTATATGCGCATTGAAAATCCTTCGGGTGCTCATGGTTATTTATTTACTAAATAGGATATATGGGACTCCATGAACTGCGGTAAGGAATTTCAAGGAATATTTAAGAAACTGACATACTAGTTTACTCAAGAAAAACTTTAGCTAGAATCAAATAAGCACATGTAATTGTATTTCATAAGAAATCCCGAAAGGGGAATCGAAAAGAAGTCTCGAAAAAGAGAAGATACTAGTCCAGTTCACATCACACATTTTTATATTATTTTTTGTTAATGTTAACAGTTTTCAGTGTGCTTCGTTTTCCAGTAAACTGTTTGTCTACGATATATAAAATTTTAAGTATAATAAAAATATTACAAACTAATATTAAATATATTTATTAATAGTAGTGCCCGCGACTTTGTCCGCGTGAAATAGTGACTTTGGAGGGTATAGTAGCATTTCTTAATAAATAGACTGACCGACATTGAAAGAATATTTTAAATTGGACTAGCGGTACCCACGGTTAGCTCGTTAGAACAAATAAACATACCCTTTAGCTTTATAATATTATTATATTTAAAGGAATATAATAGACATACATTAAAATCCAAACGCAGCATTTATCTATTGTGTGCATCAATTTATATTCCATGTTTAACTTGTGCACACTGCGCCTTTGAAAAAAATCTTTGAAATAGAACAAATACATCACGACAGCGAATTGTACGTCCTGCATTTACTCATTTATTGCTCCTTGCGTATAAATAACCTCATAAATAAGGCTTGTCGAGAACAGAATAGATAATTGACTCGTTTCACTCATCTTTGTTACATCAACATTGTAAATATAAAGATTCGTAATGAGGCGCCGCTGGATTGTTGCCAACCAAGTTTACCAAAACATCAAAATCCCTTCCGTTAGCTATTTTACACGACTGGCACGAGATATCTTGGGTGAGAGGCTGTAAAAACCATAACCATTTGTTCTGGCTCGGACGCGCCCTCCAGGAAAATGGAAATACGATTGTCTAAATCATTACGATGAGATTATTTACTTCAGATGTCCGAACTACAGCTGTAGGTGCTGTAGCAAGACTACAATAATTTCATATTTTTATTTGACATACCTAAACTTATCTATGCTACTAACATATAGATAAATAGATTTTAGTTAAACTTTCACCATTAACTTCCTAATGTAGACATTCAAAGTGGGTACAGTATCAAAGTGATTTATGAACTAGACAAGAAACCGATGATTGTCCTCATCCTACTTCCTAATATTGTATCACTTTTCTTGTATCGACTTTTAATATGTAAAAAAAGATAAATGTATATGAATAACTAAAAGGGATATTAAAAAAAGTGTTCTTTTTAAATAAACCTCTTTGAAAAGGTTATCATAGAAGGAATTAACAATCCAATTGAATTTTGCGGCAAGGGACGGGTTATGCATTTAAAATATTGAAAATGCCCTCACACTGATTGCTTCGTTGCGGAATAGGATTTCTACCAAACAAACAGGAGATCGCACCCATTAACATACAACCGAACCCTGTTAATATAATTCCTAAGTGTAACTTTAGTATTTTTTCCCCTTAAAACCTAATGCTAGATTACTCGGACGTCAGTTTCAGCGCCACCGGAAAAATAGGACTTCAATAAAAAAGTAGGTCTTCCTTTTATTAGGGCAAACTTCAAGTCAACGCGCCAAGTATGTGAAGTTTGCCAATTTGATATTGTAATTGCGGTCCTACATATTTATTATGATGATGCCTTCAAATAACTCTGCATCTTTAGTGTGATATGATCCTATTAATTGTATATGAGATTGTGATTTGCGATTGAGAGCCGATTGTGACAGAATAATGGTATTTTTTATTCCTGCAGCGTAAGATTATATATTTGTTTCAGATTTCATTTAGATCAACATAATCAATTGTTGTATCTACAATATTATAATAACATTCACCCCCTAGTCGTCTTTAGCAAACCTAATGATTAGACATAAACGATGTCGACAATTTAAAAAATAAAAAGTTGCCTGAATGAGTATTTAATTTTTATATATACATTTATTTGTTTAAATTCGTCTAACAATTAAACTTAAACCCAAATAACCGCAATAGAAGCTTGTTTTTGTAAATGCTCTGTATGTCTGTATGTGTTTAATGCCATTATATACTGTCCTATCCAACTAAACGATTTTCAATCTATAATAATTAGCAATACTCTCGATCGTGGATGTTGTATAAAATTTTAAAATGGATCAATAAAAACGTGCCTCACAATATATAAGAGTTTTATATTTTATAGCATTATTTTACTTATTACTAAACGTATAAAAGGGAAAAGGCCTCAGTAATACATAAGCCCCGAAATACTCTTGCCAGTTTGTGAAAGTTCAATTCACAAACTGGCTGGTGCTGAAACTCGTAATTGAGCAACGTAAAGACGCGGAAAAAGAACGCGGAAACCAGTATTTTGGCGTGTCTGTGCAAACAAAACAAACGGTGGTACAATAGTTTAAATTTTATATATGGCCTGGTGAAACTGTGACTAACCGGGATAAAATTAGATATATGTGTAATAGTATAGCTTTAAAACAAACCCAAAACTATTTAATATAAACCAACATTTATCTTACTCAAAGGTTTTGTAGTAAAAATCAGTAACAAAGTGTTTGTAAGATGAGTGTATATGTAACTAGTACCTCTGTTATACCTCTATGTGTATTTTTCGTTAGGTACAGTGAAGAGAGCTGACTGTGAATGCGTCAGAATATTAAATATTTTAAATGTACACCCCGTGTGCTGTGTAGTCTGTCTAATTTGTCGTTTGTGAACACATTTTTGCTATACTTCCTGCAACATAATCGTTAATATTATGTCGTATGATGACAATAATAGAACTTACTAAATAAGTGCTTTATCATTTATTGCCAAACTTAATAAGCAAATTTTCTCCAAATAAGCAAGTTTATTACGAAGTAAGTGGAAGTAATTTAGTGACTTGAAGCGAATTTGAAGATACTTAATATATAATAATAAATATTTTAGCTGTAGGAATAATTAATAAAGTGTCTTAAAGGACTTAAAGACAAAAAGTAAATGAAAGATTTTTAGGACTAAAACTTTCAAGACGATTGTTTCATCCATCAGTTTCCTCGTTAATTAGACTTTTACATTCATCCAGCGCTGAAAGAGCCCAAAGCCAACGTCGACGCAGATTTAAATTCATTTGTTTCAGGCTTAACTAAATTAATCTTTTTAGAAATGAAAGTAAAGAACTGTCGTATTATCATGGCCTTAGTGATACAAAAATAATGACATAATCTCATATAGAAAGCTCTCAAGCGCCACTTGTTGTTAACACTTATTTCATGTTTGACGATTGTTCCAATGTCTATAATCTTAATTTGGCACTATTTTTTTATTGAACTTAATTTTATTATCGTATGTGCTATGTATTATCGTAATCTCTGGTATTATCTTTTTAACTGTTATAAAAAATGTATTTTATGTTATACAATTTTGTATTTATTTAACGAAATACAAAGATTTTCAGAAACTGAACTTGAATATTGTCTATAACATTTTTGTAATAGAAAATATTTGTACAATGGCTATGTCATGGTTACTTTCGTATTCCAATGCAAGATTTCTATATGTTTTTGCTAACATAAGTGTGCTAGTAGTAGATAAATATCTTTGTAACCTAATTTTAGTTATATGTTGTAGTCTACTAAAGTGAAACACAATCATTTTTATAATTATTTAAAAAAAATGATTGTGTTTTGCTTTAGTATTTTGTTGATCCTTTCCGTCGACGGTCAACTGGTTTAATCTTATTTACTGTAATTAAGTAATAGCGAAGAAAATAATCAAATCCCCACGATTTACCACTTTCTCTAGAGTAAGGTCAGCCGAGCTATTAAGTGACACTAAACACGTCGTTTGCATCCGAAAACGCGTGATTTATGGCCCACTATTAAACAGCTATAAAACGCTGTTTGTATCATATTTGTTAAATGTACAAATATACTTAGATATTTAAGTCACTATGCAGTATTAATACAAACTTAATCATAATTTTATTTAAAGATTGTTGCTGGTTATAATAATAACTTTTCCTTTACATGTTTCTGTTCACTATTATTGTAGCAATAAAGAATCTGAATTCGTCAATTTTGAAGATTGCTTTATCAAGACAAGAAGGATTATAATTTATTGGTTTTGAATGATTGCACAGTATCTAAATTGAGTGCATTTTGCAAATAGATATATCATATGTAGATACTATCACAGCAGAATATTAATTTCCGTAAAATACCATGCAAGACGCGGCATCCATAGTATTTCGCGTTTTATTATTTTCCTGTGAGAAGAAACAGTTCATGCCAGTATACTTATTTCAAGACAAAGAAATTCCGAACGTGTCATACCCAGTGACTGCTCCATATTACATTCATTCGGTGGGCAGTTTGTTTACAAGAGTTCTTCATAGCATAGCATAAAAGGATGAACTTAATTTTAATAATATATCTCATTTATAAGATTAGAACAGTTTCAAATTGCACCCACACTGGTTATTATAATTTGTTTTTACTTCTCTCACATACATATATTATCAGATAAAGATATATCTGTATTTTATATGAGTAGTAGCTGTCTATATTTAATTCATGTAAACGAATACATTATGGCATCAAATTATATAGTATGTATGGTATCTAAGAAGATTTTGAAAAAATTGTGTATTAAGCACGCGTAGATAAGGTTCGTAATTATCTTCATACTATTTATTACTTCGTGCCACTTCAAAGCATTAAACGACATGTTTTGATACATAAATTATTTTTTTTTTATTAAATTATTAACACTTCGCTATCACATAAGTGTCTTATATGTAGTGCTGCATTTGGAAACACATTTTGGAACAAATCCAATTGTGTAAAATACAAGGACGCAATTGAAAACCATTTGTAAATAAGCTAAGCTAACAAATAATGATATTTTATAAAGAGTGCAACACTGCATAATTTAATAGAAATCAATATATTATCTTCACGCTTACTCATATTTGTTTATAACAAACTAGCAGCGTCCTGCGGTTTTACCCGCGTTGAATTGTACATTATTCATAATAACTTTGCACCCCTTTTTTCCCCTTAAGGGATGACTATCAAAATATATTGCACACTTATTTCATTCGAATTACTACAAAAAAAGCAAATTTTTATAGTGACTTTGCACTCCTCCAAGTGTAATATTTATTATTAGTTATGACAGTCATTATTAGTTTTTGACCCTTCAAGTCCCTATTTTGGTTTTAAGACTTGCAAAATTCCAGGTGTTGTAATAGGCGACCAAAGTATCAAAACCGATAGATGGCGGTATATCCATCCGAAATAGTAGCTCAGATGCACAGGGCTGGTGTGGGCAGCAGCATCCCCATTGCGAAAGCTGCGCTCTGCGATTGTCAACAATGCGCTAGTCCAACCCGGCAATTATAAGTAAAATTGCTCCATTTTTAGGCAGAACTATGTCCAGCAGTGAACTTTCAATGACCGTGTAATAACGATATTGTAATTCAAGAATTTATTTTTAATTTCAAAATAAATATCATAGCTGTAAAAGTCACTTTTAAACTCTTTAAAAATAATTATATAAATTTCCAATTTATATGAAAATAAGAAAATTATTCCCACATACAACTTTTTTATTTGTTCATACCGTTCAAAAACAGAAAAACGAGGCCGAAATGTAAAAGATGTGGTACAATGAAATGTGAAAGCTGTTCGTACGAGTGCAATGAGAATGATTGATCTAGTGGAAGAGGCGTACTATTGGCCGGCTTACGTTGACTAATGGTCAACGATCTAATATCTTATATATGGAAATGGATATTGTTTCAAATTCTCACTTGGAAATAAACTACTGTTTGGAAACAATTATTACATTTTTTTTTTGTGTTCGCTGAACAAATTAACTACCTACATAGATTTTTAAGTAGTCTACAACAAATTTGCACGCTTGATAGAATTGCGTAGGAGTACGATGTTATTTAAATACGCTTAAAAAAGGCTCATATGTTATTTAAATTGCAGATTATATAAGAGTTATTTATTTACAAGATCCGGTGAGGAAAACGTAGTAAGTTGTTTTTAAACGAGTGATTTTTAACAGATTCTTTTAGATTGCATCGAATCGTGTTTTTATGACGCATGAATTCAAAATGTAATTTTCAAGGTTGAATAGACAAATATTCTCAAGGTTGCTTAAGATAATTTGCATTCAAAACGATTGTTTAGTGAAACCATATAATGCCATTTTTATTCACTAGACTGCGACAACAACTTAGGTTACGGTAATTTAGAAACAAAGAAGGCACCATAAACACCCAGCTCTATTTAGTGTTAGTACACGAATTAAGCTAGCGGCCCTAGTCAATCTCTACTGGTGCTTCGCCTGTGCGTGGAAATATTTATTTTTTATTTTTTATTTCTTATAATTTGCGGTTTGGAAAATGACCCACTATGTTGTAAAAGGCTTGTGCTTTATAAACAACACGTGTGACGTTATAGCTGAGTCTGGGTAGCTAGTGGTATTAATACTCTTAAAATATTTTCAAAATAGAGGACAATCAGATTGTGTGTGCATTACAAGTAAAGAGATATAGATTATGTGAAAAATGTTGCAGTTTGACAAACGGACAATATTACGATTCCTTATTGTATAACGTTCTTGTAATCTAAGTATTTTATTAATAGGAGTAAACTTTTAGTTCCTTCTCGCTAAAGATTCATTGCTACTTTGCACAAGCTAACGCACATTTTTTACCGAGATAAGGAATGACTAACGACGTCTATTTGCTTCGATCGTGACATACTTTCCTTGCTTTCTCAGAATTCATTGATGTCTATATACGTGCAAGTTAAACGTAAACTACACCACACATTTTTAATAATGATTTCAATTTAGTAAACGTATGTTTTACTTTTTATATAGTTTATGTAATTTTATTTTCATCCATTCTATCTACATGTCCAAACCGCTACAACACTCATCTTTCAATCGTAGTTATAATTTATTTTTAACAAAATATCTATCGCTATTTTAAATCTATCAATCAATTGCAGTCTGCTAAAGTTGTGGCAAAGGCCGCTTTTACCGTAATGATACTAGAGATAAATAAGTAATTAATACAACTACTATGCAGCTATGTGGGTTAACCTGCTATAGAGATAATAATCCTAATTCTCTCTGTATCAGGTGTTGTCGGAGATGACTCAGGCACTGGTACCGACAGATGGCAGTACATCGCTCATAACTAGCGTAGCTCATATACTGCTGGGTGATGGTGTGGAACACCCTCAAATGTAGAAATTCAATTAGAGGCATTCAGTCCCCGACAGCTAACACAAAAGCTGGGGGTACAAACAATCTTTGGTTCTGATTACCCCTTCACCCCATTTAACGCACAATATACGCACAATTAGAACTGACGAGAGGATTATTAGGCTAGAAGAAAACTTGAGTAGGATGCGCTGAGATCTTTTAAGGTTGTTCGTAGACGTAGAGAGAACATGATAATCGATAAATTTGGCAACCTACTCTATCGGGAGGACGATCTGTGGTCCCAAGTTGGTGTCGACTCTCTCGTTGCATACCTAATATACAGAATATCTGAGATATTTGTTGAAGGTCATTTAGGTAAACGCATAGACCTTGTCACATCTAGATGATCTAGGTAACCATGTTTCAGGACACAAGTTATGCCATACATTATTTCAAGATCCACTTCACTGTTGTTATAGGGACTTTAGCGCTAGATTGGGCAAAAAAGTCCTAAAGATAGCTCAAAGCTAAAAACATTATAAAGACAATGCCAATATGGCGGACTTATGCATTATATACGACTAGTATATAATAAAAAACATGAATAAAAATACATTAATATTAATATATACACACATAAAGTACACATAAATAGACATATAGTGAATACAAAAGTGCCCTACAAATGATTTTTTATTCTAATGTTTC
The DNA here is from genome assembly GCA_020976665.1 of Heortia vitessoides. Lineage (NCBI taxonomy): Eukaryota > Metazoa > Arthropoda > Insecta > Lepidoptera > Crambidae > Heortia > Heortia vitessoides. Next base: position 11,038,193 of record JACJUM010003085.1, on the reverse strand, counting down.
CATTTCATTTACTCTCCTGTTTTCTCGCCTATATCAGGTAATATTTATATCAAAACAAACCAGTGTGGGACCAACGTTTTTAACAGATTGGTTGTTAGGGATAACTGCATTGTGTAAAATAATGAGCGACTCGGAATTCTTCCAGAGCATATATTGGCTAACCAACGGCCGTTGCTGAAGATTATACGTTTTCGAACCTCTATGCATAGTCAGTTATGACGGGTAAATCAGCGCCTGACTTGAATTACAAAAAGAATAATTAATGATTCACACGTATTTCTAGATGGTAATCTATCCAGTCAATGTATTTTAAGCATTTCTTATTTAATTATTTCAGAATTACATACAATAACAAAAATGCGTTTACAGTAATAATAAATCAACAGATTTGCATAATAATCAATACAATTAAAAAATTGCAGAAGTACTTATCACATTTTGCTACTGATCCAGTACTGTCATTATGCTACTATTATATCTCTATCTATATCGCAGTGCAAATAACTTCATTGTTATACTCTACGTAGATATTCTAAGATCTTCAATCGCGTTCCTAATCTGTAAATTTATACTCAAATTTGCTTCGTTTACTAGGGTGCACGACGCATACAACGAAGAGTTTATTTCCTTATTGGAGCTATAAGTGTCTGTCCTCATTTCTATTTAGAATTATAATCTTCATAAAAAAATTATCCCCAATTCCAAGATGATTTAATGCAAAATAATTATCACCGATTTCACGTCCCACCCACGTTCTAAAGTTCATGTTTTATATTTAGTAACCCAATTATAACCGAAGAAAGATTCGTTTTATTTAACGTAATCATCTAGCTTTTCCGAAAATTAATAAAAACAATTGAATAATATTTATTCAGAAACCCTTACAATTTTGCGGCTTAAGTCTTAGGGTACTGTAATGAAATTATAAACCCAATTACGTCATGCCTGACCATCCATTTGATAACGCGTAAAAGCCTTATAATTCAACACCTGCCGCTTTAAAATAACTGTTTGGTCGTATAACATAATTAATATGCTGAAAATCTCCTGCGCACGACTGCATTTTTTCGTAGGTTAATACTACGTCATTTTCTTTAAATTAGACAGCTTCAACTTGAAAAAATTAAGAAGTTTTTGTTTTGTATTAGATTAATATTTATTAAGATTTTTGTTAACGTGTTTTTGACTTTTTTAATGTCAGTATTATAAACTATTCCATTTATTTTCAGTGATAGCCGAATAGAAATATAGTTAATATTTTTTATTACAGCAAACTCGCGTTATATAATATAACATTATACAAAAAAGCTTGCATATTTATTCTGAAATGCTCTTCTTCTACTCAGTACGAATGGATTATTATCATAGGAAAACCAATAAGTACAATATCATACATGCAATATTATAACATTGTACAACACTTAATATCCTAAAATCGTAAACGACTTAACATCTTAATTATAGGCTACAAAATAAATAAAGTATATAAGGTAAAATGACTGTACATAATATATTTTCTTACATTTTATAATAGAAGCAAATAGATCTTAAGCTTAAGTAATCTAATATAAAATATTAAAAACTAAGTTTTCTTCGCCTTGACTATATAAAAAACAAATTGAGATCGAATATTCAATTTTTTCCTGTTGAGGCAAAGTTCATATACTAGTTTAACCAATCACATTTTCATATTTCAGAAGACCGGAACACATGTATAAAAAAATACTTAATAAGTTTTTGTTAAATAATCAGTAGCGATTGATTCGTTTAGCATCAATAAGTGTTGGTATCCGAAACCAATAAGACGTGGCTTTTATTAATGTCGGTAAATAATGACTCGTTTAAGGCCGCTGCTACAGCTCTAGTACGTTTGTATTTCTCACACATTGCCCGGGCTATTTTGGAGAACTAAAAACAATCAATCGTTTTATACACATACGTATTACTTCATTGATCTAGAGTTAAATAAGTGACAGGAGTGATCTAGAGTTAAGATGGATCTAGCATCAAATAAAAATGTTTAGAACTAAGTCAAAAATGTTATAAAATTAAAGAAATCTAATCAATTTTGGTATTTAAGTAATTCCATGCAGCTTTCGTCTTAAATAATAAAACAAAAACCTTTCTCTTTTTTAGATATTTATAGAGTGTAATAGAAACAGATAAAAGTTGGATTGTATCGTACCTTGATATCTTACCTCTTTGTTAGAATAACTAATAATAACTCACAATTAATAGTTTGTGACGCTCAAAGTGACGTCGGTGTTATTCAATATTAGGCTTGTCAACTTAAAGGTAACCTCTAAAAGGCTGTAATAGAGGAGAAACTCTAACTTGATTTAGTGTGTGTAGTAGTACTAATTTTCTGATTTACCTTTCGATAATTATTGTTTATATTTATACATTAATTCAGGTACACCTCAAACTGCCTTATTCCTGTTGTATTTCTTTCTGTCCAAAGGTTGCTTGGAAGAGATCGCTCTATGCGATAAGGCCGCCATTGTACTGTCCTGTTGTATGTTTGTTGTTATTTTAATGTTTTTGCTGTTAAGTGTATGTACAATAAAGAATATTATTATTATCCTGTTGATCCCGTTAAGTTGCGAATTTTGATTTGTTTAGATTGACGTTGTCTATTTGTTTGTACCAAAAATCAACCTATTAACCCCTTTAATATAATGCGATAGAACATAATTATTAAGCCTTCTTCTTAGTAAATACAAACTTCTATGAGGCTTTTAAGAAAACACCGGTTTACTTTTATATTTCCTAACGTAAGAAATACAAGTTCAAAGCAACTTCTTACTTAAGTCATTCCAGTTGTTTAAGTTTCTTTAAGTCCAAGTGCTCTTCGATTAGTCACAGCGGCTACCATTGGAAACTAATTCCAAGTCGATATCCTGCACGAGAAACTTCTAAACAACAAACACTTCAAAGGAGATATATATCCACTAATCTAAGTCTTAAACAATTTTAATACGTTTTGTTCTTAACAAGAGATATTTAAATAGGACTCAATTTTCTTACTCTGGCTTATACTATTTAATTAAGGTTTATCTTGCGGTTTAAATCTATCCATTATAAGATGAGTCTTAGTGACAATATCCGCCCGTCCCTCGGGGAAATACGGAAAATGAATAGGCTTATTTGTTATTTTTAAATAAACAGCAAAGATTATTTACAAATAAGCCATTCATTTCCATAGCATTTCCAAGTTTGTAATGAGTTAGAAGAATTTTGATAAGATTATTTACATTCATTCATAATAAATATATTGACGTATAGATATCTATATTGTTAGCATATTCGTATACTAACTCCAGGATTAAGTATAAGGATGCAACTTAGAGGGTAGGCTTAGGCTTTGCTTTAGGAACTTCCTTAATGAAGTGAAGCATGTGCGTTATCTGGGTAAGGGAGGTCAGCTTTATCCGGCCGTCAAACTTCGATATAGGTCAGCCTCCTCTGGGACCAGACTATAAATGTATTCCAATCACACGTCTCAATAATTCATATAGTATATTATGTAGCGATCCCCGCATTTTATGAGGTTCATCCTCTTTCATTCTCTCATGTTCTGCAGTTATTAACAACCCATCTTAAAAACACTATAAAATTGTTCGCCCATTATTTGTTTTTTAGAATCTATATGAACTTAAAAACAAAAATTTGAAAGAAATAGTATCTATGTTCTGTGCATACTTGTTTTAACTCAAGAGTACACCTCAAAATTCATACAAGAACAGATTCCCAGGGAGAGCCTAGTTATAAATAATAAAACGCTTGTTAAAGTTAACGTAACACTTTTTAGAAATATTTGGTAGGCTATTCAATCAAAATTTAATAGTTTTTATGAATGTCAGTATTTTCTCATTATTTAAATGACAGGTACAAAAGGTTAAAGCTGTGCGTGCTTCGAAGATTAGGTCACCCTGATCGGTCAGAACTCCTTTTAATGTATTCTAATCACGGCCTACTCTCACCGCAAACATCGGCCTGTAACATACGCTTCTGCGTACTGATTCATTCAAGCCTAAGAAATCTTACCGTTTTTCTACCCTTTATTCTAAGTACATCCAATGTTGTAACGTGAAATAGTGGTATCGATGGGTAAGCTCGGTTTTCACTGTGGTTTAATGTATATTACTCAATCTTCTCTCTTCTTTCTCTCTACTTTAACTATATTCATTAATCTTGGGATAAAATTATAATTTCTTAATAGAAATTTAGTATTTCCTATTTATTAATAAGTAAAAAATTATTTAAAATAAGGATACATTCTTTTTTGATGTTTTTCCACCATATTTTTTTACAAAGTAGATTATTTTTTGAAAAATATAATGGCTAAAATATATACTAGCATAATTTTATTAATTAACGATTTATGGTTTGAACAAGTTTTGTAGAAATCCCTTCCTTAAAACATAATCTGCACCATCATCCATTTCGCCGCCGAGACCAGAATTCAGAATCAGACCAGAAAGCTGGAAGTGCAGTGTCTCGCTAACAAGACTGTTAATTCAGCAATTTGTGTAAGTATAACGCCTGAGACGCACGCACAAACTTCGACAAATGAGTACATCTTCTCTGGTGTCTCAAATGAAATATGAATCTTAGAAAGCTGGTAGATAGCGACTTCTGTTAAGAAGTCATTTTACAGTTCGGGCACTTATCTCAATAAAGGAGAGTGGATTGTTTCCGTGCCTACCACTAGCCGTAAAATAGTAATGGACTTGTTGGTCAGACTATCGTACCCGGTGTATGTACTCAGCGATAATAGTGATAATAGTGTCAAATGTGATTTAGCACTATACCTGCATTTTCTAAAAATATATCGTGGAAATATTCAGTAACTCAATTAATGCAACATTTGAAGCATACCACTGCTGTGCAAACGCAGACCACAAATCGCAGGATTGCACTCTGCACTCCGCCTCCGTAGATTAATGGAACTCACTCATTAATGTATTCCGATCACGTGTGATCTTAATCCGTTAGCACCACGACAGTAAATTCTGTTCTATATCGTTGCTACTAATACGACGCGTATTTTTGTATCTACTTAATCAAAATAATTTCTTTACATATGTATATATGAGTACACGTCGAACAAAAACTAGACTTACTCGTGTATCAAATATCCAGTGAATACAATTTGTTCTTTCGCCAACTAGACATACATATTTTTCAATATTAAAAGCAGAAATAAATTATCTCATTGTTCACGTCTATCGTGTCACGCAATGACGGTCTTACCCAAACATATTATATCAGCTATAGAAATCTACTACAGACATAGGCCTCCCATAGGGAGACATTTGCCCGTAACTGAAGCGTAGGGCAGGCGGTGGCAATCATAGAGCGCAACTTCACGATGAAGATACTGCTGCCCTTTCCCACCCTGTAGTATTTAAGCTGCGTTGTTTTGGATGGATATACCGCCATCTTTCGGTTCTGGTACCTTAGTTGCATCTTACAACACCTGCCACAGAAAGAGGTACTATGATACTCTACCGGCACCCTACGGCTTATCCAAATATAGACAATTACGATCATGCTTATATGTACTTTTAACAGCTCTGGGGAACATAATAGTACTTCCTAATCATACTGTTAATATTCTAGAATCATCGCCATGTCCACTGCAGAACATCTACTCCAATATAAACAGCTTGCATCCAAACGTTGTCCTGCGGTTTTAATCAATGCGATTGCATAATAAATTCTGGAATAGCCAACAAAATAAACGTATATCAAATATACACTCAAGTAACCAGTTTCAGAGCTTGTATTATCACAAGGATATCTACTACTGCACTGTCAACCTTGTTACTTGAACATGCTATGTCAAATTACACAGTAATTTCACTTTACTCTTACTTGGAACACTAACTCAAATATGCAAGCACTGTTGTTTAGCGGTTGAAATTAGTGAGAGTGATGTACCAATGCATACGACCTTTTGTATGAGATTTATCAACAGTAGATGGCGGTATACCCATCCGGAACAGTGCAGCTCAAATGCACAGGGTGGAAAAGGGGCAGTAGCATCCTCGTCGCGAACGATGCGCTCTGCGATTGCCAACACACTTACCCAGCGCGGCGATTATGGGCACAAAACCTCCTTTCTTGAAAAGGCCTATGTCCAGCAGTGGACTTTCAGTGGCTGGTATAATGATAAACTTACTGGCCCTCTCACCCTTCAAACCGGAATACAGCACTGCTATTTGGCGGTAGTAATAGGTAAGAGTGAGACCAATGCAGGCGACCTTTGTATGAGGTCTACCTTGTGTTGGTTCTTTCGCGTATCTTCGATCAGAACTCGGAGTTCGGAGTCTTTATATGCAATCGAACCAGGAATGTTCGATCGCATATAAAGACTCTGAACTTTCCGACTCCTTACTTCCTTCCTATACCTTGTTGGACTACTTTTAAAATATTTTTAGCCCGAGACGTGGTCTGCGTGTCAGTTTGATAAAAAGTATTACTGTCATACCTTGAGCAAGCTTACCCGCAGGTTAACATCGCTTCCCTTCACCCAACTTGCACGTCATAAACGATTTTGTTGTCGAATTATTTTATAATTATGACATCTCCGATGTTAATTGAAACCAAAATATGTCAAGGACAATAAAGGTAAAATACTTATAACAAATGACGTAATTTTTGGATATAGATTTTTGGACATAGAATATACCTTCGCAAATAATAGCCTAATTTCGATCAAATTTATATACCATTAAAAATATTGGTGAGTTAATCTTAAAAGATAGACATATACTGTCGCGGACTATTCTTTTGAACTTTTAAAGAGGATCAAATCCGTCATACTTAATTTTTGTGTACTATTCGCAGCGTACGCAACGGAAGCTCTCAAAAAGTATTTTTTGCCATTTTTGCAACACTAATTAATGCTTCTTTTTGGTCATAGCTTGATGTTTCATATATTATTTTTTCTGGATAAATGTACTAGCCAGTAGTTCCTAAAATAAGCGTGTTCAAAAAATTAAACAAACTCTACGGCTTATCAATATATATAATTATATCTTGTAATAGATAAGAATCCGTTTTTCTTCATTGATAGTAATATCACCAGTTATTTTAAACCTATATGAAAATATATTTTTTAGAGATTAATCTGTATTTTTGTTGTGACACGTTCTGTAAAATTCCTTTATGTTCCTTTATGAGGTAATTGAGTTAAAAATTCCACGTACCTAGACAAAAAAATAATACAATATTTAAATTAGGAACGTACCCTCACATACATGTATACGACACGTGCTTAAAACCCACTAGTAATTACTTCACCTCTTATCACAAATGTAATCACACGAATTTAATTTGTGTTTAACGAACTTCATCTCATTTTGATCCACTTAAACAAATCAAATTACATTTATTCGATTGACTGGCCAGCTTTGTTTATGGTTTGGCCAAAAAATCTAGAGTTTCGATTCACTTGTTTTTTTAGTAACACCAAAATATAAACATAAGTGTTATTATTTAAACTTGCTACAGCATCAATTTGTATGTATTGTTCTAATAAAATATACAAAAATATATTAGATAAATCTATATATTCTTGCCGTGTGGCAGAGTAGAATAGTACCTTCTCCAGTACCAGGTGACGTAAGAAGCGACTAAGGTACCAGAACCGACAGATGGAGGTATATCCATCGGTAACAGTGTCGTTCAAATATACAGGGCGGGGATGGGCAGCAGCATCCTTGTCGCGATGCTACGCTCTGCGATTAGATATTATTTTTTAAGTATACTAATTCGAATTCAATATTGAAATTAATTCTGGAACACTAGCTATAAGAAAAGTTAATGAATCTATGTGTTAAACGGTTGGCAGTTTGGTTATTTTCTGTTATTAGAATAACGTAATAATAAATGTATTCATAAAAAGTTATGTGAGTGTGTGTGTGAGTATGTGATTGTGAAACTGTGTGTGTAACTGTAAATGTATAATCGTTTGGATATTATTTGTATCTTGTAAACATTATTAATTTCATCGTAAGGTAGGTTTCATAAGAATTGCTCTTAATTCTGTTTTGAACTTGCAATTATTGAGATTCATAACAGTTGTGACCTTTTTTAAAAGCTTTTTGTAAAGCATGGGTGCGTAGACGTCATAACACCTTCTGGCAGACTAACAGATGTGACTTTAGAAATGGCTATTCTCGTTACTTTTTTTATGACAGCTAGGAAGATTAGGTATCGATAATATCTACGCAAATTAATAAATAAATAGTTTTTGTATTGATTAGAATCAGAAACTTCATGTACTTGACATGACTTTTTTTATCAACTTTAACAATAGTAACTATCGTATTGCCTTGTCCGTAATTATCTTCTCGTATTTATTAATATATACCTAGATTATATACCTCAAATTCATTTATACTTCCATCATCCATCTTGAATATTTCCTTAATATCTTTCATGACGATCCTTTGAAATTAAATCAATTTGTAGGCCTATTGTAATTTTTCTGCAAGCGTGCCAGAGATTAACGTGACTTTGCAGAAATGTACTTACGTTCTTTGAACCGACATGGTACCAACACTGCACTTAATTGATAAAGTGGACTATGACTTTATATTTCTTATTATTGACCCGTAGACAAAAACAATCCGGATTACAAAGAACTTCATGTACTTTCAAATTAAACCATGAATTATTAAGATTACGTGCTTAATTAACGAGATTAGACATGCCTGGAATCTCAATTTCCAAGACTTGCCGTAAATAAATCACTGCCCCTACATTTATCATTTATATAATTTCTGCAGAATATCAAAATATTTAGCTTCGTTTTAAATCCCAAATACTCGATGAAAAAAGTATTTATTTAATGTTATCAATTATAGTAAAAAGAAATATTGCAGCTATTGAAGCTGCAGCATCTATTAATAATTGATTACAAAAGTCATACGTACATAAAGTCAATAGTAAATATATTATAAATGAAGGTTAAAAAAGCCCACTATTTATAAAATGTGTAAGTATGTAAATAACATTTGTTACTTATTACTGTATTATATACTTTATTAATGATAAGTTTTTCTTAATAAAACTATATATGCTATTATATAAAATATTCAGCTAGCCTACTTCGGAAATGAGATTTGACTATGTTTTCTAATGTATACAGACAATAACTTGACTAATTAATCCTACCTCCTGTATTAGAAAATCGATTGCATCTCTGTCGTTATCATTGAAATGAAACTCTGAGAGCAAATGAACCTCAAAGATCATTTCGGGTTCCGCACACTTTACGTAAATACGAAAGATAAATCTTATTCATTGAACTTGTCTTTACGGTGCGCAATCATGCGGGTAATGCTACTTGATTCGGTTTTCGATAGAATTCATAGCTTCCAGAAAACCTCATTCCATCAAGAGTAATTACATTTTAACCATCAAGTCCAATCTTGGGTGATGTTCGAAGGTTTTTGCCAGACTCCGCAGTCCATTAGTGGAATATGACACAGCTCGTTTTAGTCCTACAGAAGGGCCTATTTTACTTTTTTATATTGACAGTCACAATAAAAAAATCTTTAACCGTAGATACTTCTTCACAGTTACAGTAATTTATTTTAGATTTTGATGTAACACTCTCCATGGATCTACTTCATCATCATTATTATTATATCAGCCGGAGAACAACTACTGCTGAACACAACCCAACTAATCTACAATAGGAAGGGCTGTGCGGCGCGATTCTGATTGGTGGACCTCCTACTTTTGGCTGTGTTGAGGCCACTGCCAAACCAAGACCTTACAGCCCCATTACCCGTCGGTTCTGCCTGCTACGTGCTCTAACTCTATTTTTATTTAAATTCTATTTTTATTTAGTGTTATAAATCCTAGTTTTTTTTACTGATTTTCTCATTTCTTCCATTCGTTCCATTTGATTGTACAGAGCGAGTTTGATCGTAAAGTCATTGGAAATATTTAGTATATTTGTACTGTTGGTTATGTAAAATAGCATGTTTAGATTTTTATATTAATATCAAATCAAACTGTGTTATAAATAGTACTTCTGGGCTAACACTACTCAACTATTTCATTTTTAATTTAAATAAACGTATATATATATACGTTTATAAAGAGGCAATTTATATATATTGCCTCTTAAAAATAACGAAATCTATTTTTATTTAAATATTCTTATTTTTATTTTAATAGACGAATGATTTTCGTTATTGTTAAGAAGGATTTATATTTATTATAGCAAACTTCAATCTCATGAGACTAGTGTCCATTACAGACGATATTTACGTCACAGAACGCCTTGTTTAATTTTAAATGCGGTCTACGCTATTGAGATCGACCTTCATAGAAATATTTAGAAAATAATGACGTAACAGAGTTTTTTCCATTGTAAAACACGTCGCTTCATTCGGCATACATAAATAGCACATTGCCTTTCATCCCTGACAAAGCATTTACAATATACTTGTATTTTAACTAAAAGACCGCTGCGATCAGTTACGAAATCTATTGGATACACATCAAGGCTCACGTCGCGTAAAATATAGTCTAACATAGTTTCCGCCTAGATTTTTACCACACAGTTGTATTTATTGACTCGTTCTTTTCTTATACAACATTTTACATTTTTATATACCATCAATTTGGGCTCCGTAATATAATATACAATACTATATAACTAACGAAGCGCCCCGTATGCGCACGGGTGGAATGAGGATAAAAATGGCGTCTCCCTAAGAGATAAACATATGTATTTATATATCTATCTCTAGTAGCGATTATATTAACGTTAGATTTTTATATATCTAGCGATCCGTCCCGACTTCGTTCAGGTATTATCCTGTTGATCCCGGTGGTTTTTGATGATCCCGATACGCTGCGGGTTTTGATTCGTTTAGTGTGGTTTTTTTTCAAGATAAGTGAAAATAAATACCGATGTGAACAAAATGATAAATTTCAAATTACACTATCAGTTTTTTTCGGTTCATTTAAACTTTCCGTATGCTTTGAGAAAAAAACTGCGGACATACATTATTTTGATGTATCTCGTTAGGTTCAATTATCGTTTGCAATGAAAAAATGATGTTTGTTTACGACATAATATTGCAAAATTCTAAATGATCAGTGTTTCTTTACTAAATCAATACAATTAAACGAAATTTTATTTAATTAAATAAGTCTTCCTCTTGAATCACTCTGTGTATTAAACCGCATCAAATCCGTCGTGTTCTAATCATACTTAGGAACAGACTGAGAGCAGAAAGCGAGTCTGTTTTATTCTATGTAGTGACTATAATTTTACAAGTAATGCATTTTCTCTACTTTATAACTTATGACTTTACTTTAAATACATAAATGTTAGGTTTTTTAACGTAAGAACCGAGAGTACAATAGGTTGATCTAAGATATACGAAAGCGCCAAATGAGACGCGGCAGATTTTCATCGCTTGAATACGTAACGAGACGATGACAAGACTGGATCTTGAGAAATATGGTTAGTGATCGATCCACTTTGCATGGAAAAGATTGTATCATATCAGTTGCTTCTTCAGATTAATATATAAGGTAATTATCTGTTTATTGTAGGCTTAATAATATAATATATGAATCCTTTTTGTACGAAAAAAGAAACTAGATCATATAATACTGTTAAAGAAAAACTACTCTTTAAAAACGAATGCGAACGAAAGTAAAGCAAAATGTCAATCATACTGCGGTTTAATGGTATGAAAATAACTTTTTATAACGATAAAATAAATCAATGAAAAGACATCACATTTAAAACACGAAATCCACCTATTTGTACCCACCGTATACAATTCGCATCATTGCCTAAATCCTCCAACTTCTCGGTAATCACTCGGAACACATCGACCTCGCCGCATAAGTCGCTTTAAACCCGAGAAAATCCAGGTCACAGTATACAATAGCAGAATGGTTACTCCGTCGATATCCAAATCGCGACATAGAAATGCTTTATCTGACAAGAAAACAAAATACACGATGTATTTTCTAAGGAAAACCTTGCGTAAACCGCTGCTAAAGAGATATATCTTGTGAAAGGACCCCACGTATTTTTATATTTCCATTTAAAGTAAAATCGTTTATTTCGGCAACTTAGTTATGGTAAATAAATTATTTTGAATGATAAGTCAACTCGTTAATTTAATGTTAATTTTTTATGTGTGTTCGCCTAAAATAGCTAAGATGCGTATTAATATTATTAGACTTACTTATTGACTAATTATAAGACAAGACCAACTAGCTTTACAACAAATTTCTGATTATTAGTATCATACATGACATGAGAAAAAACATTTTCAAATAAAAACAAAATTACATTCAACTAAAACGGAATGGATAAAGAACAGAAAAGCCGGGAACTGTAGTACTAATTTATCAAAAGTTACAGAAAAAAAATAGTGTTTCTAATTTCCGTCTTCCTCTTGTGTTAAGTTCCTCTTGTGTTAAGCTGACTTAAGAGATGCCTTTGGAACTAATTCCTATAATTACTCTAGGTTGTAGAAAAATATTTCAAAGGTTTCATTTATTTTATATCAAAAATGTTGTGTTAATTAGCTAGGATAAATGTGTTTAATATCTAGGAATACACTAAACAGTTCTAATAATGGTGTTTTATAATTACTGAATACTTTTATAGCTTTTCAGTAACTTGCTTAGCCTTATTCAAGGTCACCCTGTTTTAATAATGCTCTTGGCCGATAGTTTGCTATCAGAAAACATTTATTTAGCCGCTTGTTAACCCGCTGCGTGTCCGAGCAAGTGACAGGGCAAGGTCGCATCAAGCCGGTGTCACCACCGCACTCAGTATTCGTGATTTGTTTACCGAATGAGTCACCCTCCCAAGCAAACATTTAGCCTACATTTACTAAAACCTATAGTTTCCGGTGGACAGTGCAGAATTGATCTACAAAGGTAGAGTTCGACACTCCACTTACTGAAGTGACACTGGTGTCACTCGCGAAATGGTGTCACTCGCGAAATGGTGTCACTCGACGCAAAGTAAGCAATTATATCTTTGTTTCCAAACAAGCTAAAGAGAAATTATTATTGCATTCAATTACTGAAGTAGATTGTCTGAATAGAAAGCAATCAAATATATTCTTATTAAAATAGCAATTACACTTTTGATACCCTTAGAATATTGTTATCCATCCGGATATTTGAAATTTCAGTGTGTCTGTCTGTTTATAACGTGTTCATTACTTAATAAACGTGTAATAGTTAGCCCCGGCATTAATAGCCCAGGCTATTAATGCCGGATACGCATTACGCATTGTACGCATTGCATACGCAGAACACAATATAAAGTAAATTACGCACGGACAATTTCTTAGATATACTGCAGCATGTACAATTTACAAAAATAATGACAATATTATTTAAAAATATATAAATCAAAAATGCTATGTAAAAAGGTTGCAAAAAAATATTGGGCAAGTATGCATTTATTATATTTTCATAAACAAAGTCTAAACGTTAAGTTGCTTGTTTACTACAAAACAGACATGAAGCCTAACCGCTGACCTCCACGAAAAAGGGAATACAAATAGTGGCCGGACACCAGAATATCGCAATTACCATTAATTTAACATTTTACCGGATAAACAAACACCCAAGGGACACATTCGCAACAGGGAGTTATACTGGATAGAATCGTCCTCAGCTTTTGTACTATTCAGCTTTACTATACAGCCTCGGCAACAGCAGCCTGTTTGTATGATTCTCAATCTATCTATTTGGTTTGGATTCATTATGAAATTGAGGATATGTGATAATAGCATTCCACCTGCAACCCCGACCGCGTGATGTCCATGTGTTTATTCCCACCTGTTTATTACATTTATAAATACTAACTTTCCGCCCGCGTCTTCATCCGGGAGCTTTATCGCATTCTTGAAGAACTCTCGTTATTCCGTGAAGAATTCCGTCGTTCCCTGACAACTAACCAGTGCGCGTCTCATGGGAAAATGTTTTGGGACATGTACAGGAACACAACAATCAATAGAAATAAATCAATAGAAAATAGAAACAGTAAGAAACATACTTCCGTACTTATAGATATTGATATATACATTATATATAATAATTATATAATATTATCTTTTATCGTATAAGTATATATATATACTTATACACATTTTACATACAAACTCTCGCGTTTATTTTACTAGAACAGATAAATAGGTGCCATTAGGTACGCTAAAACAAATGTACATTTGTAATTCTCTGTTTGAATTTAAGAAATCCTAAATTTTTACAGAGATAGTTAATTACGTAAACATTGTCATTTTCTAAAATGCAACATTACACCCACTTGTTGTCCCAAAAGGGGGAAAAGGCATGGTTCTACTGTACACAAATTTAACTTTTAAAAAATTAATGCTTAAAAATTAAATATACCTAGCTGGTTTTGGTAATCCCTCAGATTAGTGCCGGACACGTGTATGTGTAAATTTAAAACAATACATACATAAATAATACAAACTATGTGTTTGAGATTGAAATTAAATTAATATTTTTAGATAGAATCTGCCGTATGTGACCAATAAACTGATTGAACTCATGAATAATTATGTTTCATTTAAATTGCCCGCTCCGAACTCATTAAATTGTTTGTTTTGATATATATGGATTACCAGCACATACTGACAAAATACTTTTATTTCATAGGAAGTAAAATATACAAACATAAGAATAGTATACCCAACAAAAGAATAAAAAGCCTACACGAAAAAACTCACGAAAAAGATATATTTCCTGTTGATATAAATAACATAAAACGTATTCAAATGCCTTCCAATTCCTTCCTGATTTTCCTTTAATCACGAATAACGGGGGCATTTTATATGTTATTGTAAAAATAATTCTAGTTTTATCAGCCTCTTAGCAGTCTGCCTTAGCTTGTAATTATCAAATAATATTAAGTAATCTGCCTGTTTCTAGACCTGGAGAAAGCTACGAGGCTATCTATATATAAAAAAGAGAAGCTAACCGACTGACTGACATAGCAACGTAGTACCTAAACTATAAAGGTTAGAAACTTGAAATTTTTACCGGAGTTCCTTTTATAACGCCCTTACGTTAGCATTAAGAAAAGATTTAACACTAAGAAATTCTCTGACATACGGGTAAAATAAGTGTACAAGGTTAGTATGACAAATTGCTCTTTTTGAAATTATTCGAATGAAATTCAGTATACAGTATAAACTCATTAAGTATGAGTAAAATATTTTACCAAAAATCATTCCTAAAAAGAATAAAAAGGTTATGCGAAGTTAGTATGATAGCCCTACGATCTAACGCAGGTGAAACCGCAAGGCACAGCTAGAGATTATATATATAATAATATAAAACTAATATTAGTAAGCTGCATTTTCTCCGCCAAAATGTATCTTCTAATCCTCAATTATACTACCATACAAACCTGACCATAACAAATTTTAAACTCTCCTTTTATGAATCTTTTTTAGTGTGAGATATTCTAAAACATAATTATTTCTAATATGGTTACTGCTAATGCTAACAATAAATATATAAATGTATGTTTAAATGTACAACATTAACAGGTTTTATTTATATAAGTGGTGCATCATAACATTTCAGCCATGTATATATTTCGTGAATATAGGAATTTAGTATATAAGTCATTATATCAATATAAAAATTGAAAAGGTTTGGTTACTATTTTTTGTATTTGTTTGGTTAATTACTTGACAGTAATTAGCGTAGCTAAATTAATGTGTTATTTTATTTTTAATGATTTTATAATATTTGTCATAGTAGTACATTAAAAGAAGATATTAAAATAAATTAAATTATTATAAGAGCTAGTGGAATGAGTAAATTTCAGTTATGTATGGACGTATACTATACTAAGATTATAAATGGCTACTCTATGATATATCAATACAAAGGTTTTTGAGTCTTAAAAACTATAGAGCACATTAGCATATATTGAAAATACTTTTGTTAATTCTATTTACGTGAGAACCCGACAGCTACTAGAAATTATTACTGACAAAAAAATATTATAACTATACCGGTAAATGTATCTTAAGTTATTTATTGTATTGTATCAATGATAAGTCTAGATTACGACTACAATTTTATTACAGTCTTTTGTCAATGATTAGGATTTATAAAAAATATATTTTTGTAGATTAATGACCACGACAAATTAATTTGATTACGATTCTATAATAAATTCCTGAAAGTGTTATTTATTAGAAAATATAACTTTAAGATTGCGGTATAAAATAAGTTACCTAGATTAATTCAAAAGGTTGCGAAACTTTCAATGAAATAAATTTAAATTATGTTTTACATAATACTTACATAACAAAAAGGTAACGGTGATCTTCAAATCTTTTCAACATCACTAAACTGTTCTTTATCACATCAATCACTGAAACATTATATTTAAAGACAAAGTTTATTTCCTAATTTTGTTTACTATGAAACGTTATTTTGCATTTTAGGGAAAAAACTGTATAGGGTTCAGCGAATGAAAATAATAATTCATCGTTATTAACGCTTTGTGAAATATCGTGTTTGGAATTATCTACGCGAATGTGACGAGTCGCAGCGGCGTAAGACGACACGTGGCACGCGCGGCGTACCCATCGTGACTGACCGAATCTCTCTGCTATCGCTTGACTACGAGTCTTACGCGGCTCAAGCTATGCTGGTCATCATCGGCAGTATTTGATGAATTTTCCGGCGGGAGCCACAAGCCCAATTTATGCTGGTCGTGGCCTTTGGCAGAAACTATTCAAGTGACATAGCCCTTTTCGTTGATGTCAACACCGAGACTGATGCGGCGCCGATAGTACACACCATTATGGCAAGTAATTTGATTCATGTCCCCGGGAAAATAAACAAATCCAAAGGCTGTTTTCGAATATAAATGAAGCAATTAGTAAGCAAATTCTGACAAAATGAATGTTTTACTAGTTTTAACATTACACTGGGGCCCTAAAAGTAGTTTTATACGAGAATTAAGTTTTTGTAGTAACTTAAATAAGCCCGTATTTTGATGGATTTTTCCTTGAGGTTAGTTTTTATTTTTTAATGTCACTTTTTACAAGAATATGTATTATTTTCTTTATTTTTTTATTGATATCGAATCTACACATATTATTTAAGTAATACCATTTAATATATTACTACAAAAATAATGCATTTTAAAAAGAGAGACATTATCGACCCAATGGTCCCAAGAATACTTGCAGCATTTCCACGCTGCACAACTAGTGAGATCCTCTGTATCAGAAAAGCCCCGGAGCGGTGGTCTAATCCCCGATCCACCAAAAGCTTTCTCAACTCTTTGATAAAGAAATTTTCTTCTTTATTCTATACTCCAGATGGAAAAAGGAAAACCTCTACTCTAAAATGCATTATATAATAAAAATATTGGACAACAAAAGCTCAATTGTCACATTTGCAAAAGAGAATTGAGATTGTATTGCTATGGTTCGAACATTAATTCAGCTAGTTTCTAGAAACTTGGCAAATACCATAATAAGGAAAAGAAACAACACATTTTTCGGAAATATAATCAATTGCGTAATTGTCTATGTTTTCCTTATCGTATCTTTACATTTTTCCATTTCTTGCCCTACCTTTTTTTATTTATTAACATACCGGTATTTATATACACTAGCGTTATGTAGCAGTTTTTATATTAGCCTTATTAAAGTAGTAAAGCAGTATTAAGCCTTTTAAAAAAAAGACAAGAACAATGGTATTCTACGCCAGTTCAAGATAAGCCTGGGCGTTGCATTATTGGGCCAGCTATATAACAATGTGGGTGACAAAGTGTGGGTTCATTGAAACTCATAAAAAAATCACTCTTTTAGAGATTGTTATCTTACAATAAGGATAAGCCGTGGAGTACCGACTGAGTAGAATAGTAACTCCCCCTATACTAGGTACCAGAACCGACAGATGGCGGTATATCCATTCGAAACAGTGTAGCTCAAATGAACAGGGTGGGGATGGACAGCAGCATCCCTGTCGCAAAAGCTACGCTCTGCGATTGCCAACACACTTACCCAGCGCGGTAATTACGGGTAAATTCCCCTTTGATTGGGGAGGCCTATATCCAACAGGGTACTTTCACAGGCTTTAATGATGATGATGATGATAAGGAATTAAAAATATAAAACTCCTTATAAGTCTGTAATATATTTAACATATTTAAATTACCCAATCCAGCAGCTTTACCTTAGATTTTCCGTAAACGTAACGTAATTGTGAAGGAAAGTATTAAAACCTCCGTGGCGTAGAGACCAAGATATATACACTTTACTATGTGTCCTATCAGCCACAAAGATATTGGTGGCTGATAGAACGCTTAGTATATGGGTATGGATATTCCATAAATGCATACGCAATCAAGCAAATAGCCACCTTTACCGGAGGACGATATTCTATCAGTACCTTACGGCAATAACAATAATATTGTTATTGAATAAAACACGATTTTAAATCGTTAAAAGCATTCTTTGTAAAAGAACTGTTCCATAAGAAGCAAGTCACTCTCTCCCTACCTAAGCAGGAATTACAAATTGATCATCATTATCATAGCAGCCGTAAAACGACTACTGCTAGACATATAGGCCTCCCCAAGAAAGGAGATTAACCCATAACTGGTGCGCTTGGCAAACGTACCAGCATTGATAACATCGTAGATGCATCGAAATCATGAATCGGGCAGCAATACGAAGTCTGAAAAACTTGATTATAAAGGTCGACTATTTAAATAAAGAAAAAGTTGATTTAGATCAGCATTGGACAGAAAAATATAATTTTATAATAATATTCTAAATCCGAGTAATTGTAAGGAACATAGATTGCAAATAAGGACACTGTTTTTTAACATTCATTCTTAATCCTTAATCTAAAATCAAAAGAAGTATATTAAATATTACTTGTTGCTCGCAATTCTAGAAAAAAATATTGCTTATCTCCCATGGGTTATATACGTTTAAGACATTTATCATTCGATTATAATTTCCCAGCGACCCGCCGATCTCGCATCACGGAGGGCCCATACATCAGATCCTGGGACACGAAGCTGGGATTATGTGACTGTGACTGACGTGATACTTGTAATAATCATAACAAATAACATCCTAATACACAACCTACATATGTATGGACAATTCACGATCCTTAGATAATAGAAACAGCAATTAGGTCTAATGTAGTAGCAGACGCTCGAAGTATCTAAATGTAGATGCAGCTTTCAATTAAGACAACTTTTGCACTATTAGACGAGTTGTACTATTTGTACGAAAAAAATAAATGAACCATTCTGGCTCCTTTTACTAAAAACTATTATCACGAGTATATATACGCATTTTAGTGTAGCTAGAACATCGGCTACCTGACACCGACTCAGGCGTGTAAGTATTTAATTTCACTAAGTGCTCACGATTCGCAATTTTTAGAAACTTGTGAAATGTAATTTTAAGGCATACTTTGAATGCATATTTTAATTCTCCCTCTATTAACATGTTGCATGTCAAGATTTTAAGCAACTATAGAAAAGCAATATAACACCTGTGCATCCATATATCATCCAATGGTTCAGATCTACTAAACGGTTCAAATATACTTTCTACAATTATTTTTAACCGTTTGATAGAAGGAAGACAGATCAACCTAAATTCCTTCAACTATCAGATCAACCTAATTCTTTTAGTAAATTATTACACATTTTTACCAATGGATCAAATTCAAGTCATACAAACATTTGTATTGTATCCCTAATCACCTAGGACAGGACACCTAGAACATCGGATACATTAAAATCTTTGTTTACTTTAAAAATATACATGAGTTACATATGTCATGTATATATTAAATGTAAACAAAGGTTTTAGTGCCCAAACATCTTGAAAGCAGTCGCTGTAAGGTGTATAATTAATACATTATATATAGTATTATATATTATATAGAATGATTAATACAAACTAAGTTAATAAGAAAAAACACACGTTAACGAAATTAAATACAATTTAATTACACTAATGGTGTGAGTCTTACCTTAATAACATACCAGACTTCATACCACGCCCGCAAGTTCTTTGTATAGCGATGTCCGTGAATGTAGACGTACGCAATGACTACGCTCGCCCCAAATGAACAAAAATAAATAAAAATATTGTATGAATTATGTAAATGCATCACCCTATGGGGTCAATAAGTTTCATTTTAAATTAGTCGGTTACACCAGACGATTCAACGCTAAGTTTACATCAGATTCAAATCACTAGAAAAAAAGCCGCAGGAAAAACTAGAACATCAAAAACAGTCTTAAAACATTGTAAGATGTTATAATAAATAAATTCACACAATACTTGTAACGGATATTAGATATAGACATAGATAAATCACAAAAAATATACTTAAATACATATACAACATCCAGATACAAACCTAACACAATTATTCGTCATATAAATATTTGTTCTATGTGGGGGTCGACCACGACTCTTAACCTACAAGAAACGATTACCACAAGCTGCACCATAAAGAGCGTGTTAATCCTTTAAACAAAAATATACTTTACACACAAGTAGGCTTACAAGCATATTATAACAATAATAAGATTCATATTTCCAAGAAATAATAATTCCATATTTATATTACAAACGACCCCTTGGGTCATCAAAGTCATAATTTGTATGAACAAAGGTTATCTAATTAGGCCTACCATAAATCGATCTTCTGGCACGCTCTGGCGAGCAAGTTCACTGCAGTTACATTACAAAACCCATAGAAAGAAATATTTTTTATGAAAAATAGGGTAAACTGAGGATAATGGTTCATGAACATTACATACTGAATGGCTGTAATGAAAACCCTATCAGTGACGTCGCTAATAAACCATTGTCTTAAAATTTGTGATTTAGTGGTAAGACAACCACTAAATAAATATCCTACTTTAGATTGTATTTTAAACAATTACTCAATTGCCCTTGACGAGCTATTTATTTTATAGAGCCGAGTGGTCTACACTGCGAGCTGTTTCTTTCTTGTGTTAACATTTTCCTATACCTGTATAAGTTTTTGTGGACTTGAAGGCAGTGTACATCAATAAGTTCTTGATATTCTTTAACCGACTGTATTAGTGACATTTTGTCAATCGCAAAAATGTTCTTCTTTCCAGTACAAGTTATGTTAAGATCAACTTCATTACTCCACTTTTCTATATCATAAGGAATAATACTATCCATGTAAATAAAATAAACTTAACGAGCTGTTAATTGACGGAATCTGTATATGGGTTATGAAGTAGGTGTGGCGGTCTAAGTCTATTGATGAAATAAACTATACGAGTGTGAGGAGCTCATTGCAACTTGTTATATACGAGTACAATTGCATATATAAATACTACTGTATTTCTAGCTATAACTCTATAATTAAATAACTATATTAGATTTCTTTAATACATACTTGTTTAGTAACAAGATATTTACGTTATACCAATTTATTATCACGAATTATAAGCAAATTCTGATTTACTACTTACTTAAACTTTGATAATATTGTAATAATTCATAAAATATATATACATATACAAAGTTAAGTTGAAGTCAAACACAACTGACAAGCAAGCAAGTTTTAACTATATCTCCTTAACATAGAGTTTATTGTTAATTGAATGTTAATAGTTTTGTCTGCTGTGTGTACAAAATTAGATTCTACTCACGAATTTCTCTTTTTACTTGCTTTTCTATGACGGTAGGCACCAATTATACATTTTCTAAGCATAATAACAAGTTCTCGTTTATCTCGAATATATTTCATTCGTTTACTTTAATGTAACATTACAAAGCATTATAGATTACGTCACGTACTATGTACACGGATAAAGACGTATTAAAATATACAATGTATAAATACTTTGGCATTACTTAATGATCATACACACACTTTTTTTAATTTCTCGTTGTAATTCTAATACTGGTAAGAAAAGAAATATGTCTAGGTATATAAATTGAACAGTCATTTCATTTTAAATTTATTTAATTTTTTGTCTGTTATAAGTATACATCTGACAATATTAACACATTTAATCAAGCAAAAAGCATAAAATATAATAAATAAAATATCTATATGCAGTTCTACATAAACATACACACCACGTCGAAAAGATTATCACGAAAATTATTAGTAGAGGTGACAAAGTTTGACATTTACATATGGAGCTTTAACCGATTACACACATGACATGTATGTGATGATAACAATTATAAGACAAACCAGGTGAAACCTCTATGTGTTGTAGTAATTAATGGGATAACCTTTTGCGTCACATTCTACGTGACAGCTAAAGATTAAGAAAGTTTAAGCAGTTCATCTCAAGTATATTTTTGGCATGAGGCACTAACCTCTTGCTCGTGCTAGCTCGCAAGAATGTTCATTTGCAATTAATGACATTCTACTTAACCAACTAGACTGCACAGAAGACCTAGACCGAAAATATATACATAAACGTTTTAACTACAATCAAATTATAACATCAAAAGCAGAGTATTTGTAAGTATAATTTTCGGGTGATGTGAAATACGAAGAAACGCACTAAATCTACTTATTTCTTATGAAAAAATAGTCTACAGCTATCGAGATCGCAAGATTTTACCTTTACAAAATTTAAAAGTAGCAGTTTTTGCCCCGTGGAACGCAATAACCTATAAAATCAGTAAATACTCCGCTGTTGCCATTTAATTTTCCGCTCAACCTTAATTAATTTACAATTAATTAAGGTTTCGCAATATATAAAGGTTTTCTTTCAAATAAAAATTCCTTAACATGATAGGAGTGGGATTCGGTAAAGCAAAGATCAATATAAACAAAGAAACACATACATAGTTCTCGATTACCTTTTATGAAATGCAGCGAGCTATTTTGCAGGAATTATGTATGTATATAAATATTTTCTCGCTTCTGACTCCTCTTTATCATTCTTGTTTCTGAACAAACTCTTTTACGGTGACTGCTTTACGACTCTGGAATGCGCTTTCATTAAATATTAAACAATCCCCCAATAAATTGATTCGTAAACACTTTCTTCGCTCTCATATTACTGATGCTGCTTCTCCAACGATTTGACTCTATTTCTGGTGTACTTTATTATTCGGATAAATCTATGTATCTTTTTATTTTTTTCTTATATATATTTCAAGTATTTATTTATGTGTGCAGTTTTTATCTTTATTATACATATATTTTTTCAGCACTACCATGTTATTTACTTTCAGATACACCTAATGGGTGATTAAGAGATAATGCCAGATGGCAATGAGTCCGCTATTTATACATATTTTATTAATTTGTACAATACGGTTTTATTATAATAAATATATCTGAAACAATTATCCTCTTTTAAATTTTGCACTATGTAAGGATTTCATTTATATAATTCATCAGAAATCTTATAAACCATTGCCGAAAATGTTTTTCTGGTTTTCTATTATATTACTAAATTACAAAAAAGGATTACCATACTGAGATACAGCAGATGTAAGAGATTTACAAATTTGTAATTCTCAGTACAAATTATATGATACAAACTATATCTTAATAAATAGAGAAATCGACAAGCCAAAGAATACATTAATAGTAACAAACATCAATTAAGAGTATGCCTATATGTTCTTACAATAAATATCAAAAAAACGTTGTTATCAAATTACTTAGGAAGAGCTTTCAAGTGAGAAGTATACATTAATAGACAGATATATGTTAAGGTTTCCAGAACTCCTACATTTGTGTCTTTCGCCAATTTCCTTTGTACTTTTGGATCAATTTAGCTAATGACTGTGGTCCAGAATATAGTTGGTATTAATTTAATTAAATCTACTTTTATGTTTCTTATGTTCCGCAGGTGGGTAAAGATCTACGTTAGTTCGTGTTTTGAGATATGTACTTATTGTAAAATAATTAGAAAATAAATAAAAAATTATAATAAACAATAAATATAGAATTTTATTTTTATTACAAATGAGCAATTTTATTTGCAAACCTTGTTAACACTTTCTAAATAAAAACGGAATATAAGATGGTTGTACATGTTAAAATGTTCCCAGAAAAGAAAACCCTTCTTACGTGAGTTGAACCTGCACATATCCGTATGTTTTCAATTTTGTATGCTGAAAAATTAGATTTGCTAAAATCCATTTTCGACGAAATCGTTTCCTTGATAACATAATGCATAAGTGATATACCAACGCATTTATTTACAAAGGCAGTTATGTCGACATACATATTTGAAAAAGTAAAGCGGTGCTATATCAAAAAAAATTAAAAAAAAAAAACACTTTTACATTTTTAATTTTAAATTAAATATTTCGTATTTTAACAACAATAATGTAAAATAAAATTATGCATTACTTAAGTTAAGTCCAAAGTACTGGCGTAAATTGGATAATCCGGATTTAGTGCAGTGCTTTATAGTCAGGTAATTAGTAAAAAGAAATGTTAAATTTTTCTTGGTGTAACGTTAAAAATCTGAGCAGTGTATCAATTTGTATATTTTTTTTATAATTCGCTAGCTCTTATAACAGCAGACAGTAATGAGCTGCTTCTTTCAGCACACGTGTAGCACAAATATATATTACCATTAAATTATCCTTTATAATGATATGAATCCATTTTAATGCTGTTTTTGCAAATATTGTACTCTTATTGTCTGTCGCCTGAAATGGACCCAAGAAATGTTAAATAATGTATGCTATTATAAATTAACAACACACCATGTACGTATCATGTCATCATATTTAAACAACAGGAAATAGAATTTGTTTAACAAAAGACGTCAATAATAAAAATAGATACCTAAGTCAATAACAATGACAAAACAACAACATGAAACAACATCCTGACAACTTCAGACCGGTTCAAGCTTATAGCTAGAGAATCGTGAACGTATATATTTTCAAAGGATATTTGTAACCAGAATATTCAAATATCAGTAAAGTAATCATATAGGAACTTGAGCGACAAAAGCGACTAAACTACAAGACACTTGAGAGAACAAAGCGCGTACCAATATTACACATAGGAAAATATAATTTTTTTATCATATAAGCAATTGGAAATCCTCTGTTTCAACTTTGATCCTCTAAACAGTACACCGGATTTTGATGAAGTGTTAGTATTATTTAGATTTTTTGAGAGATAAGATATTTTTTTCATAATAGGGTTAGAGCTGATTATTAAGAATAGCATGCAAGCAATAGTACACGAATAGACTTCTCTCATATTACTAAGTAAAAATTAATTTAATATTAACTCATTAATATACAGAAGTAATAGAATGGCGTTATCCCTACATCTATTCAGAAATATAGTCGTTGGAAAGTGCTTAACGAAAATTTGCTACGTTAATTAAGACGCCATCTGTGTAATATCATATTGACTAGGCTAAAACGACAGTCATTTTCTATAATCATTTTCTGGTTTCTGATTATGGTAGTCAAAATTGTCGAGAAAATTGTTTTCTTTTATTAAGTTTCACATTTTTAAATTCAAAGTTAATCTTATTTAATAGTACATTATTAATGTTATTCGGTTGCCAATCTTTAACTAAATTAAAAAGTACTTAAAAAAAGTATTTTGTTGTTTCTTACAAAAGTATTTTGTACACTGTATTCTACAGCGTAGAATAGTACTCCTTGTACTGTTCCAGGTGTCGTAACGGGTGACTAAGGTATCAGAACCGACAGATGGCGGTGGACTTCCAAAGGCTGATGTGATGTAAAAACATATATTCAAATAAACGTGATTTGATTTTGTTTGAAAGAGTAGTCTGTTAGCTTTTATGTTATTATTATAAAATACCCATTGATTGATGTACCTGTACGAAAACATCTCATCGATAATAGCTCTGTTCAAATAATCTCTTAGAAAAGCCACTAGATTTTTACACAAATTTGAATAACAAATCAAGAATATATTTCTCAACTGATAACTTTATGAATAATACATCATTTTCAAAAAGCTTATATCGAACATATTTAGACTTCGATGAACTTAAAAGTACGTACTTTCAAGTTTTTTTTCACTTATTATGGATTAACTTTATTATGCTTGCGTCTGCCAGTGTTACTTTGTTGCGGTTTTTTATGCAGTATCATGCACTATAAGACGTCTTATTTAAAAAGAGTATAACAAGTCCTCGGTATTTTGACAGTATTCTTTTATAGGTAATATATATTCTCATAGATTTTTGTAGTTGAGAACAACGTCTCTTGACGAGTAGTCGCTCGGGTTCCGAGGAGAGTTGTCGACGCGCAGCCCTATACTGCGAAAGGCGATTACGGCGCTTAGCGCCTTTTTCGCGGTTTTTATACGCCGCCTATAAATATCGGCGGGTCTTCGTTCTGAGCGGGAGTTTGGAGGCGAATACCGGGTGGAGTTTATGCGCGACCGATCTGGTCTTTTTGATCACTTCTTCGGTGTGGTGCTTCATGGTGTCCGTCTATTATGAACCCCAGGTATTAGACCGTGTGGGACCACGTGACTTCTTGCCCCATTAGCTTCAGTGGTTTCGGGAGTTGATGGTGACGGACAATGATTGCAGCCTGGGTCTTGGTTACGTTTACCTGCAGTCTCCACCTGCTTAGCCAATCGGGCAGTAGGTCGAGGGTATTCTGTAGTAGGCGGCGTCGTCTGCGTGCTAGATGCTAGATGTGTGCTTTCTCCTACTGGTATATCGTCCGTTTACAGGCTGTACAGCGCGGGCAAGATGCAGCTGCCCTGAGGTACACCAGCCTCAGCGATTCGTTCTTTTGATAGAAAGTTTTTCACTTTCACTCGAAAATACCTTTTATCGAGGAAGGAAGCCACCACTCGTGTGATCCAACGGGATGTCTGTGACGTTGTCAATTTGTATAGCAGACCCTGGTGCCACACCTTATCAAACGCCTTCTCCATGTCGAGGAGTACTTTGGCGGTGTATTCCTTCTTGTTGAAGGCCATCGTCATGTGGTAGAGTACTCTACATAATCGCCTTCCAGCTCGATACATTTAGTCCAAATTTTTTCAATTTCTTTTATTATTCCCTCCAAATAATAGGTTTTCTCAAAGCTCCCAAAATACGCGTTTGTTTTGGCAACGACTTCTTTATCAGACTCAAATCTCTTACCACCCAGCCATTTCTTTAGGTTTGGAAACAGATAATAGTCGCAGGGGGCTAAATCTGGTGAATATGCTGGATGGGGTAGCAGTTCGTATCTCCTTTCATGGATTTTGGCCAATCGTGACTAAACAAGTGTGCACACATGCACTGTCTTGATGGAACAGCACTTTCTTCTTCGCCAAATGCGGCTGTTTTTTCTTTACGTCGAAACTGTCCAAAAGCTTTGAATAATATTGGCGATTGTTTTACCTTTCTCGAGGTAATCAATGTGAATAACACCGCGTGCATCCCATAAAAACTGTAGCCATAACCTTGTTGGCTGACAAACTGATTGGCCTCCTTTGGTCCACGTTTGCCCCGAGCAACCCACTGTTTTGATTGTTCCTTGGTCTCTGGCATGTTGTGATGGATCCATGTTTCGTCCACAGTAACAAAACGGCGCAAAAATTCGTCCGGATTACGGCTGAATATCTTTAAACACTCTTTTGAAGTTGACACACGATTGCGCTTATGGTCGAGTGTGAGCAATCGCGGCACCCACCTCCCGTAGAGTTTTCTCATGTCCAAATATTCATGTAAAATATGATAATACCTACAGCATGAGCCAACTCACGCACTTTCAGCCAATATTATTTCATGGATTTTATCGACGATTTCCGGCATGATCACTATTTTGGGCGACCTGAACGTTCGGCGTCACTAGTGCTGGTATGACCACAATGGAACTCTGTGAACCACTTCTTTACCATTAAAATTGATGGTGCCCATTCCCCGTAGTATTTATCAAGCTTTACCTTAGTTTCAGTGATGTTTTTTTTATGTAAAAAGTAATGATTAATCAGCACACGAAATTCACTTTTTCCATTTTCGTAAAAATTCACGAGGTTGTCGGCTTTGAACGGCTATCAAACACCAACTTCATAGATGTAGCTTGCTCCAAATTTGACAGTTGCCCACTAATAGATTACAGTTGACGGCAGCACTGTTCCATTTGGAATAACTGCGCGGGAAATTCAAAAAGTCACTGACTTACCAAACTGCCTTAGTAGCATATAAACTTTCCAATAAGTAGGCTATGTAGTACTGACCTAATAGTTTAAGACCATCATTGATATGTCAATCAGCCAGCTTCTCTTTTTATGTAACTATATTATAATATTTTAGATACAACAAAACTTTTATTGTAACTTACCCTTTAACGCCCTTAAGGGATTGTTTTTTTGAAAAAAATACTTAAAACCTATTTCATGACATTCAATTAAAAACCCTCATACCGAATTTCATTGGAATTACTTTAAAATAGCAAAGTTTCTATTTTAGTGCACCTTAATGCACCTTAGAAAAGGAATGTACAAAATTTCTAATTTCTAACTTTAAAAAGAGACAGGCGAATCTGGGTCTATCGTTACACAAATAAAATATTTATCAAGATTTTTAATTTTTAATCATGAAATATTAAGCCATTTTAGTATGGAATATTAACTAAAATATATAATCATAATATTATTGACTTTCGTTACTTCCTAGCTTTACTTTCACTTTTTAACAATGTTGCCAATTGAAATAAAGTAATTATATAAATAAAGAAATGATATAAAATAGAAAATCATAACAATGAAAGTAAATCAGTGCTTTTTCTTTAGATTAATGTTTAAAAAAAAACGTTACGATAGTGGATATTTCATTTTGTTGAGTTTTCGTGCTTTTATTATTCAATTAGTGTTATTTTGCGACTTTGGCTACGTATAAATGATTCTAACGGTTATTACTTTAACGGACAACCCACGCCTTTCTTAACGGACTTAGTATTCTTGCCTACTCGACTTACATTAATATCATTCATATACGTCAGCAAGCGAAACAGCAAGTCTTTTACAATAATCTTAGAAACCGCAATGTTTTAATGTCCTAAAATACAATCTGATTAAATCTGGTCCGTAGTAGTCTTTAAATAAAACGTGAGAGCACTGAAAGTTTGTAAGAATAACTTATTACGAACAAATAATAACACCCTACATCTTTTTTCTCCCGTGTAGCAGTTGTAAAAAAGTTTTTTATTTTAAATGGCAGTAATATTAAAATGAAATAGTGTAGTAATTGTTGCTGTAACGTCAGGCCCAAGTTTGTATGGATGTTCGCCCGTCTTCTTTAGGCCCTGAGTTGGTATTTTAGTTATTTAGTCAGCTTCTCATTATGTATTTATTTAAATTTAAAAGGACTGAAAATATAGTTTTTATACATAGGCTATGTAGTAATAATTAAAATAAATTGTCTGACTACCTACATACAGTTGTCGTCTTGGTATTGTAAAAAAAATGTTTTTTTGCATAAATATTAATAAATGTTCAATAAATACAAACTCAAAAAATGTTTATTGCTCAAATACACATGTAAGTTTTCTTGGATTGCCACTTTGCCACAGACAAAACTGTTATATTTTGTCTTGTGACGTTATATCCATATATACAGTAAAATAGCTAAGTGTATATTTATTACTTGTTAGAAAACACATTCGCAAAAGGTAAATAAAGTTAAATTGTTACGCATCGATAGTTTCTTGAGAGAAAAGTTTTACCGCTTTCTACAGGGTATCTTTAAAGTGATATAGGGGCTCGCCCTGATTCGTGTGGCGACATGCGGGCGCTCCGCCTTAAAATATGTGCTCAATATCCGTTCGTTCAACTTTAGATCTATCAGCACGGGTACGTAATTTATAAATTGCACAGCAAACTGGGTATACTGCTAAGGCATAGCTATTGATAAGCTTACTTAAGAGCGACATCAAAAAAATGATCTCCATTCAATATATTTATTATATATTTAGATATGTGCTGAATATGTTTACCCAAACGCACGTAAAATAACTAGCATCAAAATAGTTTCCCTGGAACCAGCACATTCCGAGACCATTTTCCACATACGAAACCTGAGAGTAACTTTACAATCCATTACGCAAGCCTCTGAAAATTACGCGGCGCTACACTCTGAATGCGACGACGAGCGAAAAACATAATGGAAAAATAGAAATACTCGGATAAATAGATAAAAGCTGACTCTACTTTGTAGGTGACTGTGTAAATTGTGTACTAAGATCACTTACACAGCCATTTTCACACACGTTTCGAATAATGTGAGAAATCAAATTTTGCTATTCATATTGGAATATACAGAATTATATTTGTGGCTTTCCGAGTGCCTAAGGATTAATAACATATTTCTGTATATATACATAAGTGTCTTCAAAGTTATTTCGACTCTTAATATAGAATACATACGTCTTCAAAGTTATTTCGACTATTTATATATAGATAGAAATATAAATATAAATAAATATATATACTATTTAGTTGGACAGAAGAAAAACCTTAAAAACAAGGGAGACCTTACTATATATACTTTTGCATAACGTGATAAAAACAGGCCGTGAGGTACCGGCAGAGTAGAATAATAGTACCTTTCAGTGCACCAGGTATCGTAAGAGGCGACTAAGGTACCTGAACGGACAGATGGCGGTATATCCATCCGAAACACTGCAGTTCAAGTGCACAGGGCAGGGGTGGGCAGCAGCATCTCCGGCAACTATGGGAAAAAAACCTCCTTTCTAGGAGAGGCCAATGTCCAGCAGTGGACTTTTGGCCTGGAATTGGAATGGCCTGGAATGGCTAGTATGGTGATGATGATAAATACAGAGTAAATAAAAAAAATCTTAACAAGCGTATTAAAGTACAAAAAACGTTTATATCGCTGCAAAGAATTAGGTTCGAAAACAAAATATAACACAATTAATAATTAAGTAATGCACGTTCCTGCGATCTAGGATACTTTAAATTATAAAGGCAGCTTTGATTTCGTTAGAAAGTAGTCTTGCTTTTTAGATAAAGTTATTCCACTTGAAAAGCCTTTGTTTGCGATGCATTCTTCACAACTTGTTAAGTAGCAATATTAATCACAGCCCTATTATTTAAATAACTTTGTGAACCATAATTATAAATTATAAGGAAATTGTTTATTACGTGAAATGAGATAAATAGAAATGTCATACTGTCAAGTATGCTAACTATCTTTAACACCGAAATTTAAATTTATTTATTTTTTATTCAAAAATTCCGTTATGTTGCTAGTTTTATTTGTTATTAAAATGACGTCGAAAAATTCACGTTAAATGTTTAACAGAAAGGAGTTTTTTTTCGGACGAACCTAGTGCTAGCTAATCCTAACGTCAGTTCCAGAGACACCGGGGAAAGAAGCCAGGTGGCACATTTATGAGCGGCCAGGCGTCTTACCCCTCATTTATGAGCTTTCTTTGCTCGTTTATGAGCGGGCCTAGCCTGCGCTTTTTCCGTGCGGGAAAAGTGCAGGGTGGCCGCGCTCGCAAACTTGCGGGACCGGAACAAGACTGATGGCAATCACTCAAGGGCGCCTATAAGGATAGACCTCGATTTGAGTGGCCGTCATTAAGAGGGCTCAAAGAGGGTGGATGCGCCCGGCTGCACTAGTGAAGCCAGTTTGCGCCTGTTTGGGAGGGGATTTTAGCACTCGCCGGCCTGTCCTGTGTATTAAGGTGTGCCTATGATAGTGTATTGTGTACAAACTACAGTAGAAGTGTATGAAAATTATAAGCCGTGGTAGCATTACGGGGGTCTAAAAGCACATGTCTCAGTCTTGGTACATAAACCTTAGTGTAGCTTGTAATTAGTGGGTGTGCGGTGTTGACGCTTTACCACGGTCGACGGAGCGGAAACTTGATATAAGGAAAAAAAGTGTTATTTTGTTCAACAACATGAAATTAAGTGAAAATATAAAAAAACTAGAACCGTTACGCACAGAATAATTATTTTTTAATTACATTATCACTATGTTCCCTTCATTAAAACTTTCCGTGTACCTCAAGTAAAATATACGAGAAATAAAAATTACGTGAAGCCGTTCTCAGGTAAAGCGCTTAGCAACATTACTTCTTCTTTTTATAAGATGTCGCATAATTTTAAAATTCACTTAGACTTGTCCCGTGAATTTCAATTATCTTTGATGAAAAATGCAGATTTTAGAAACATTCATACCCGAAAACATATAATAAATTAATCAAAATTCTTTTATTCTTTTATTTATAGGTATATATTGCGATCTTTTTGCATCTCCTAGGTGTAGTCTCTAAGTAAAATTTCTATATTCATTCAGAGAAGGCAGCTGTATGTTTCCACTTGAAAGTAGAATAAATGGTATCAAATGTTGGCTGGAAATGGCTGCGGCCCTATGCAGGCCTCAAAGAACCGGTTAGCCCGAGATCTTAAAATATTCCTACAAAAAAAAAAATTAAAGCATTTATGTAATCTTGCAAAAGTTATTGTTAATAGAGGTAGACCTCATTAATGGGACGTCTGCATGGTACTTTACTTTAGGCCGCGGTGGCATTTACAATCACGCAGATCGTATGATTGTCTGTCGAATTAGTCTAATAACAAAGACAACTGGTTGAGGTATGTGTGCATAATTTGCATAAAATTCTGAATGTATAAATTTTTTCTTACGTAAAGTACTGTAGCTATATATTGTATTGATATACTAGGTAAGTTATTTTGCTTTTTTAAATTCTATTTAGAATGCAGCAGCGTGGCGTGGCTGTAGTTCATTATAGCGTTTTTTTTCAGCTCAGCATACCGTAATGCGCAAATATATACAAAATAGAAATATGCTGACTACTGAGATACTTTGGCTGATAAGCCGATTAGGTTACAAAGAGGCAAGTTGAACTGATCAACCGACAAGTTAGCTAATCCGATAGCTGTTTCAATAGATTTCGACAATTTCCGAAACAATTCGTTTATAGAGCCTGTCGCAGTCGTAGCCCGTGTATCGAAACATATAATAATAATAAACTACCTAATCAGTCCGCCTGCCTCCGACATGGCTTCACTGGCTGCCTGGACCGGACCCACCTCTCTGGTCTTTGTTCGGGGGTCCATATCTCTTTCACCTCTTTCTCGCGGAGCTTTAGACACCTGTTTGCTCATTGAGTGCGCAAAGCGCAAGTACAAAAATTAAACCATCTGAAGCCTGGAAGCGGTATGCACGTCCTGACATCCTGAGATTTAAGACCAAATTGCTGTCCTTGTCGTCCCATTCTGGTGACTAATTTGGGTGGCCTCATTAGTGAGTTAACGTCTGCCAAATATAACAGAAATAACATAATATGTATACTTTGTTTCAAACTTCAACAGTGACAAACCACAGTCAATTCGCAAGTCTACGGATTTCAGATCCTTTTTATTTTGTTTTAGATCCATTTATCTGGAGAGTATTGCAAATATTAAAACGAATGGGCACATCTATCCCATGGAGCCGGTATTCTTTATTGTACATCGTATTGACACTTTTATTTATTTGTACCTAATGTCATAAATAGAACAATATCGACGGTCATATTGCATATAGCCATCTCTTCTAGACGGACGTATATAAATATAGCTCATGGAACATATTTGAGTTCTTCGCATTATTTCTAGTTTATTCTAATGCACATGTTTGTTTATATTGTATACAAAATAATTAGCCGGATAGTTGGCTCTTTTTGCCGAAAAATCACTTACTATGAAAGTGCCCGAATAGTCAGAAAAGTAACTTCCAATCTTCCACAGGGTGGTGTGAAGAGGAAATCAATTAATCTTAATACAACTTTGTTGATTATTATTTAAAGAACTCTAAAGAAAGTTGTAACATTCATAGAACTTTATATAACTGTATAAAACTTTTCAAAACTTTACGTAACTTAATAGAAGTTTATAAAATATAAACTTTTTTATTTTCCTCTAAAAAAATATTTTTGACAAATTTGACATATTTTTTGCTTTTTAAGAGATCAAAACGAAAAGGGGCAGAATTAGCATAAAGGACTCTCTGTATTCTTGAGTGTATTATTGCCAATGTATTCTGGCTTTAACTTATTAATATATTATTTGTTATAAAAACGTGCGGTAGCTTCTTTTTCCTTATATAAATTAATAATCTATTTTTAGGCCACCCTGCTATTAACAATGGACAAATAAAATCATATAAAACACAAATGTCGATCAAATTAACTTATTTGTATGTATCTTGTATGTAAGCCAAAATATATGCCTGCTGCTTTAGGTCACCAGGCCTCCACTTTTAGAACTGAATCAAAGCTAATTGAGTTAGACATTATATTATTCACACATTGGTAGACATAATCTCCTTACACCAAAACCCTCAATCATTTTTCAGCAAGGGAGGCATAGAAAGAGTACCGAAAGCTTTAGCTAAGTCTAGGATCAAACCAAAATATTTCTTATTTTAATCCTTTTCTTAGCCGCGTGGTACTGGCAGAGTAGAATAGTACCTTCTCCAGTACCAGGTGTAAATAAAGACTGTGTTTCTGTGCTCAGCATTAGCGATACATTGTCGCCGACGTAGTGTCGTCGGCGACACGTACAAATGTTTGCTTATAGCCAGAAAGTTAGTTGTCTGATTCATTATGCATCCCAAGACCCTAAACAAGGTAGGCAAGACCGAGATATGTCTACAACTGCTTACATAATGTCTATCCCCACTCTTCTTAAATGTAAAGGAAAATACTGCAAAGATTGGCCAGATTACAAATCTCTTAATGATTCAACCCGACATATAATCCAACGCCAGGGCACAGTTATCTCTATCAGGATTTTCTCTAAGATTCATCATCATTTGATTCACTTCACTTTCGTCCGCGATATAAAGACAGTTCTTTTTTAGAACCTTACTAAATGACACAAACCAAACTGGTTATGATGATCGGAAGAGTTGATTTTAGCTGCCAATCTATGTAAGCTCACCTAATACTTGTTAATATCATGAACCTGAATGAAAAATATGCATTGTGAATGACGGCCTGAATACTGCAGACCTTTATAATGTCAAAGAATGGATCTTAAATTAAACATATAGAATACAAAAAGTGTCTACGTATACGATATGATGGCCGTTGGAGCAAAGGAGTTTCCAAGTAGTGATCATGTTACGGATGGCCAAATGGGTAGTGAACCCTCGTATAATAGGGAAAGGGAGGGGTCACTTTTCCTATTAGACGGTCCTATAGGTCACGGATGCATAGGGCAGATTCTTGTAGAACTGCTCAAAGGAGCCCTATACCTAACACGACAACGTATGTGTGTTATGGTACGTCACATTAATACTTAAGTACTACTCCTTCATTCATACTATCTATTATAAGAATCAAATCAAAATATTATTTATACAATTCGAATACAATAATAAAACGTCAACGTTAATTGATGAATTTTGTATATTGCACAAGTCCCTAAACACTCTAAATCTTGTGCTCTTAACTGAAAATATCACTACGTCAACTTAGATCTGACATAGCCAGCCATCTGCGCCAGGTTAAAACATAATAGTTAAAACATAAATAGGAATTGTGTGACAGAACTGCACATTTAATAAAATAAAGAAGAAATGCTCATTTTCTATAGTTATTCTAAAATATTCATTCGGGTTGTATGGAACATTAATGTAATAAAACAAGTAGAGTCCTGTCTTGGGAAAAGAACAATTTAGTGTGGGCAAATCATAATGAGTGAGCGCCCGAAGGGAAATCCCCATTCGTAACAGGTAGCATCGTCGGTTATTCGTTTTATCTACCAAGAACCCCCCCCCCCCCCCCCCCATCATAATAATGCAAGAAAATAATTCACTCAACTGATTAAGATTGAACACCATAAAGGGATAGTCATTAGTTAATACAAATCCTTTTGGGAACACTGTAAGCAAGCTGAAATTTCTGACATATTTAAATTCTCTCTTTCCAGCTGATTGTTCTAACATTTATAAAAAAGTAAAAATATGATTATCAACAGTGATTTATTTAGTGTTAGAGACATATATACAAATATATTTAATAATATAATAGATATATAGGCTATCATTATAATAATAATAATTACTTTATTCAACAACAAAAGGAAACTTAAACTAAAATACATTTTGATACTTAAGTACCTAAACTAGGTCTAGCCTGTTCTTATAGGCACATAATTTCCGTTAAAATATTTATGTTAATGTTAATGTTATTTGCGTTAAAATATTTATGTGAGGGTTAAAAGTTAATAAGGAATCTAATGTTATGACAAGATATTTATATGTTGAAACATTTTTTAATTTTGGACAAACACAAGTACTATTTTTAAATTTACCATTTATCCGGTGGGCGAAGAAATGCAAAGAATTTGTAGGTGATTGAGTTTTTAGTAATCGAAAAAGGTAAAAAATTTGTTTTATCTGCATTTAAAGTTAGCAGGCTTCCATTAAATTTTTGTTGTATGTCAGTAAAGCCAATTTGGGCATTTACAGTAACATCTTTCCAGTCACTACCACTAAACACTGGAGCAGTATCATCAGCAAATGCAATTATTCTACAATTTTTTAGGGTAGTATGAATTATGTCGTTAATGTAGATGATAAATAACGTAGGTTCCAATACACTCCCTTGAGGTACTCCATAATTTACTTCACAGGTAACTTACTTATTTTAACTGTTTGTTGTCTCAAATAACTTTTGAAAAGATTGAGTTGTTCCCCTCTTACGCCAACAGACTCAAGTCTCCGAAGCAGAAGAGGAATGGATACGGTATCGAAAGCTTTTGCAAGATCAAGGAATATCCCAATACATTTTTTTCCATAATTCAGCTCGCTGATCAAGAATTAGATTAGTGAGCTCAGATACCGCATCACTAGTCAATCTTCCTCCCCGAAATCCAAACTGATCAAGATTTTACCCACAAGCTTTTTATTAATCAGTTTTTCTACAATTTTCAATAAAGAATTTAATAGAGATATTAGAGTTTTAAGGTCACCTGTTTTGTGTATTGGTATAATTCTTGAAAGTTTAAGTGCTGTTGATATAGTAGAGGATGCAAAACATATATGTATTGGTTATATACGTAATCAGTGGGACCAGTATCAATGCGTTATCCTTTACTTTTTTGTTAGAAATGTCATCCCAACTGTGCTCTTGGCACAATTAGATTTGAGACTGTTTATAATACCTTCAACCTCTTTGCAATCAGTGTTCAGTACTACAAAAGAACTTTCGATTTTAGATTTTATTAAGGGAATAGTATTTTGTGATCGTAATTGTTCTTTGATTTTATCTTCCAGTGTCATTCCTACTTCACAGAAGTACTTGTTTATGTCATCTACAGATTTCTTTAGGTCATTATTAAGTTTCAAGAGGTCAGAGTAACTATGTTCTGCTGTTTGTACCGTGTTATTTTATTTATGACTTCCCAAGCTTTTTAGCACTTGTAGAGCTAACCAATTCAAGTTGTACTTTCTCATAAGTAGTTTTAGCTTTTTTATGGTTTTAGATAATTTGGGTATCTATTGTAAGTTATTTTAAGAATTTCATTGTCTGGTGATTTCTTCAATTTTAAATACAGTTAATTTGTGTTTTACCCATCTTAACAAACCATTTGTTATCCATCCATGGTTTCCATGGAGTTTTGAGTTTAGAATAAGTTTTATATTCTGTATGTTGTGCTATAATATTGCTTATTATAGTGATTAAATTATTGATAGCCTGTTCAGGATCATTCGTTTGAAAGATTTATGACAAATTTACTTCTTTTAGATCACATGTTATTTGGCTGATGATTGGGACTGTAATGGGTTGGTTTATTTGTTTAGGTTTCTTATTTATGGCAAGTAAAACTGGGTAATGATCCGTGATATTACTTTGTATCACATATGTGTTAAAGGGGTGATACGCGTTGGCAAGTGATGTGTGGGAGTAAGACCGAATGTCGATAATAGGTTCAGATATTCTAATGCTTGTTTATACAGAATTAGGGTTAATGTTAATGTTTATATCCCCAATTAAGATTATATTGGAATATCTATTTAGAGTATGCAGAAGTATCTCTAAAGTATTTAATAAAGGTTCTATGTGTGTGTGACATGGTGATCTATAGATAGATATAATAGCAACAGTGTTATTCAAAATAGCAACTAAACAATTGGTATCTAATATATCTGGTTCGTATGTATGTGTATCTAGTTTATTGTTGAGGAAAACAACAACACCATCATTTTGGTTATGTAGATTCTTTATAGCAAGTGGGGAATATTTTTTTAGTATAGGAAGTGTTTCCTGTAAGCCAACATTTAGTAAGAGTAATTATATCCGGAATAAAATCGTCTTTTTAGTAAAATGTCGAATTCATTGAAATTTCGTCTAATACTTCTAATATTTTGTGTCATTATGGTGATTTTTTGTTTGTACTATTTGATTATTGGTTGCAACATATCAGGCGTATATGTACATGCCGTGTTAGATTCACTGTTACCCAAATCAGTGATAGAATTCTCGTGCATATCTATTCTTCAATAAATATTATTATTACAAGCAGGTTGTATTCCGTTAATTTTAAATAAAAAATATTGTATTTCATAAAAAGGGCAAGGTCTTGGTTATCCGACTCAAGTGTCATGTTAAAAATTGCACTAACAGAAGTACTTATATTTGGTGAATATAAAGGTATGACGGGTATCGTATGTATAGTGTGTATCTGTAAAGTGTATATTTTAAATAGTGAATAAGGACACTGCATGAAATACATGCCGAGTAACTACTTAGGTTACATAATGACAATAACAACAAAGAGATAAGCAAGTGGAGCGCTATTTGACTCTTAACATCAATAATACATTTTTGACGGTAGTAATAAAAAATGTATAACATAATTATGTGACAAAGAAAGAAATAACAACTGAATCGCTTTTGTTAACATATTGCTAGCTACCAGGCAAACACGATCTTCTGATCTGCTATGAACTGCCATGCTAAAACTAGATACACGCACAACTACAGGTTGCCATATACCCAAATTTCCCAATTGATTGGGAACTCTACGTGAAGCATTTAATATTAAAAACTAATATAAACAGTCGTGTGAAAATGCTAAATAGAATTTTAGGGATTAAGGAATTAACAACCCAATAGAAGATCAGCCACGTTAGAGGTATTAAATATCCGTTCTAATATTACAAATTCGAAATGTGTCCGAGAAAGAGTGGAACCGATTATGTTATGGGAAATATAGAACTTTTTAGAACCACGAAACGGTTGGTCATAGGGGAAGCTATTAAATTAAAATTATTTTAATGTTATCTTTATTCTTATTATTTAACGCTAATATTTTTTTGGCAACCGCCGCCAGAAATGCATCGCTTAAAATAACGCATATAATATTGCAGTATTTTCACATTGATCACATTTTAGTCAGGCCATATCCTCCAAAACTCCCACCGCGAACGTGGTTTTAAGCAAAAACTGAATGATCTTAAAGCAGCCAGCCACTAAACAGATCGTGCTTATCTTTACAAAAAATATACCGTTTAAAGCGTCTTATTGAAATTACCTTTTAAGTGTAATTTGCTAGATACAACGATGTTTTTATAATGCCCGACTTAAAAAATGGTTCCTCGATTCCTCTGTACTCTGTACTTACTTAATATTAGTACTACTGTCTAACAGTAGTACTTATATTAAGTACGTTTACTTTATGCTCGAAACAAAAAGTTTAGTAACTTGTGTAATATAATAACTCTTTAATAACAAAGCCTGTTATATTATTCGACTTTTTCTGTGTAAATATGATACAGACTCGTTAGAAAGTTAAACAAAAAATCCTTTTATTTCAATTTTTGGCATTGAATTTAGTCATTCTGTTTGCTGGGCCCTTACGCAGCTGAGGAGAAAAATAGAAAATTCAATAAAATCCCTACGTGATTCATCAATTTACGAGGAAACTCTGCAATAAGCGATATCGGGAATAGAAATTTCCGTCCAATTGTACTTACATAGAACAGCGAGTAATATAAAGTATAAACGAAGCATAATGTTCTACAGTTTGCCAAATACGGGAGAGAACAAAATGGTGCCAGATATTTATTGATCTTTTAATCACTTCCGCGCGTCTCTAGTACCTCGTTTGTAGGTAATGTCGGAATCTACAATTAGAAGCATCATTAACTTTGAAATTCAATTAGAATTGTTTAATTGTACTAGCGCATCATGTGATACAAGCAATTAAATAGATAAAAGCACCGAATTGGACATAATTTTATAATAAGTTCCTCAAGTAACCAAGATAAAAAGTAGCGTATGTCCGGCAGACAATTACTTTCACATACTCATATTATAAATGCGAAAATATGCCTGCCAATCTATGTGTTGTATCACCGGTAGAACACTCCGCAGCAGCCTTTCCTGAAGCTAAGACCAGGGTACACGGATACGCGACCCTGGACTCCAGAGCTAATAATGCTTCTAGCCATTACTTCCCAAACAGTAGCAACCACCCCCCTTAAATATCCTATTCACCGCACACTATACTCTTCAAATTATCATATTTCAACCATCTTCCATTTTTCCTCTCTACTTCTTGCTAGATGCCGATGCCGACAGTAGCGCTCTCCTCGCGACAGTATGGCAAAACTACAAACACAAACGACACAAAATAATGGCCCCTTGTCCTCAACAATTCTACTAATCCAGGCCAATGCATCCGCAGGGCAAGTAGTGCTAATAATCTCCGTCAGATAAGCGGATACCAACGACCACTTTTAAAACTTACAAACTCTTCCAAAACACATTATATCGTCGCCATGGGGGTCTTTAATGCGAAATTGGATAAGCAAAGCTGTGATTAATTGGACAACGGAACTGCATAGGAAAAATACTGGCTGACTTTTTGGAGAGGAAAGGTTTTTTATGTTGAATTTCTCTTCAAGTGCACCACCACACAAGAAGAGGAATTGAGTGAGTCCGATGGTTGTAAAAAATAAAATTGACTTCATTATGTCAACGCAAGGGCAAGTGCTCAATGACGTCTTGTAATCCATGTGCCCAAAATCGACAGAGATCACCATCATATATATATATACTAGTGCTCATCAATTTAATTCCAATACCAATCCCAAGTGTTTACGAGTGATATAGCTATTGAGCCGTTTTATAAGGCTGAATGCCGAGAATGTCAGCACTATTTCATCTTAATCAGAGATTTTAAGAGAGATTAAAAAATTCCATGGATCCATAGGATTATATACGTCGACATCAAAACCAGTTTACCGCCCGGCTAAGATTCTAGAACTAGGCTGACTCGACGTTATTCCAAAGACAAAACGGATGTCAGCTTGTATGAGATTAGAATCAAACAGATTAAGATGAAAAAGCCTCGAAGTGATGAAGTCTTAATTCTTTCAGCACTCGCAAAAAATTTTGAAATCCTCATCAATAATATTCTCAAGCAAGTCCAGCCATACATTTGTAATCAGCAGCACGGATTTAGACCAGGTAGATCAGTAAATTCGAATCTGTTAACTTTGGTGGAATTTATCTCGGAATCAATGTATACAGGAATTCAAATAGATGTGCTGTACTTTGATTACCGCAAGGCCTATGTTAGAGTCAATTGCAGAATCCTGTTATCTAAACTTGATGCTTATGGTTTTTCTTCCAAGCTCATCAATTTATTTAAAGATCATTTTACAGATCGAAAGCAATTTGTTCGCCACAGTTGTTATGTACCGCAAGCATATCCAACGCCATCTGGTATGACCCAAGGTGGTGAGGTGTGATCGATACTCGGGCCGTTGCTCTTCTTGCTGATGGTAAACGACGTAGTCGATGTGCTTAAATATACTGAATGTCTACTTTATGCTGACGATCAGAAGTGAAGGATAAAGGAGATTGTTTACTGATACATAAGGACATTAATGCCTTATACAAGTGAAGTAACTAGAATGGCTTAGAATTTAACTATTCTAAGTCTTGTATAGTCTCGCATAGTCTCGTCAAACCCAAATACTCGTTAGATAACCAAGTAATTGACCGCACAAACACTATGAAAGACCGCGGTGTGACATTTGACCCTTTCCTTACATTTATTTTTAGTCGTTTAGGATTTGTATTACGGAACTCGCATCATTTCCAAAATCCAAACATCTCTAAGATACTTTTTATCTGTTTTATGCGAAGTTCATTGGAATCTAGTGTATGTATTTGGTATCCACTCGGGGACAAGTATAGAGAAATGATAAAAAAAAGTTCAGACAGCTTTTCTCCGCTACTATCATAAAAGGGTATACGGCTATTATTCCTTTATGTACCCAACTAAGTTCTTGCTGAGAATGTTGGGGATAAATGGAGGGAATTCTCTGGATGCCAGGAGAGCTCGTGCAGAGCTGTCAACCGCTATAGCAATATTGCGTGGAAATGTGGACTCGCCTAATTGTGTAAAGCAATTGTCACGCATCTTTGTGCCTGACAACCATCTGCGCATTCGATCCGGACGAAGACATCGGCTATTAGCGCCTCTGTCATGTCGTACTGTAGCGCGTGCGCAATCACCTTTATGCCACATGCAGCAGGCACTTAACGCACTCCTTATGTCTCTCCCGTACTTTGACATATTTGTCGACAACATCAAATCATTAATAATTAAGCTCGATGTAGAATAATTTAATTTTTGTTACAACTTCATAATTGTGTTATTGAAATAACTTAATTTATACTTAAATAGAATAAATTATGTTAATAAATAAATAAATGGCGAGTACATCATCCACCCACAGTTTGCCGATGTCATTGTGGTCAGGGCAGATTCATAATGATTAAGAATATAGGATTCAGTGTTATGTTAACATTAGTAAATGCAAATCAACAACTTGTGTCCGCTGAAAATGTAACGAACGTAACTAGATATCGCTGTATGTCACTTCCGTAATCATGTCTTTTTGGAACCCTGTAGTAGTAACCTCGCCTTTAATATAATTGAGAAGTTTCCTACAACTGCATCAATTTAAATTATTTAAGTGTTTACTTTCTAACAATTATTTTATGCAATTTGGCAATTTATTTTACAATTGCTATCCTTCGCACAATCCTATTTACCTTATAGTTTAAGATCCCAAAGCCCCCCGACGTTACCTATCTTTGTAGTAACGAATATAACAGAACGGAATAAATACTCTTATATGTCTATAAGAGTCTACGCATACTCGCTACCTTGACTAGATGACTTGAGATATATAAATTTGAAGACCTTAAATAAAAAATAGTTCAATTTTTTAATGAGATTTAATGCGTCTGGGAGGATGACTACCGCCCATAGAAATAGTCTGGTAATATGAAATTTTCATTGTTAATAATATTCTGTGTTACATATAAAAATCAGTCCTTCGAATTTAAGAAAAGTAAGTTATATAT
Source organism: Heortia vitessoides (assembly GCA_020976665.1). Taxonomy (NCBI): domain Eukaryota; kingdom Metazoa; phylum Arthropoda; class Insecta; order Lepidoptera; family Crambidae; genus Heortia; species Heortia vitessoides. The sequence continues at coordinate 10,994,721 of JACJUM010003085.1, read as the reverse complement.
TTGTCTACTTTTACTACCTTTACCTTACCGAGTAAGCACACACTCTTAAACGCATATCTCGCATATCAGGGTCTATTAAATTCAATTCGTTACCTAAAAAATAAATAACGTTTGGGAGCCCTGGGATTATACTCGATTAAATGATGTGTTATAGTCATTTGTGCTGTGGAAGTAAAGAAAATCTATGTAATCAATTGTAAGTGAGACTTTATAGAAGCTACATTTGTTTGTTGGAATTCCAAGAAATATTTGTTTGTTTAATAAGCTTATGAAATATTCATGAATTTAGTTCGTTAATATAATTCTTTAGTAACATTATAATAATATCAAAGTAAAAAGTAGTTTGGAATTGGTGATGTTTACTGGAAATTCCAAACAGGCTACGCTGAAGAGGTAGTTAACATTTGAAGCTTTTTTTTCAGATAAAAAAAGTCTTGTATTAGTAGCATAATTGGTAAAAACAGAAAATAATCCTTCCATATTAAGTTAGGTATCTTTTAAAACTAAATGAAAATTAACATTTTCCTATATATAACTCAATAAAAGAATGAGGTTATTAAAATTCATACTGTACGTTCAGTTCCAGCGGTCACTTAATTTAAATAATGTTAAATATCTATAAAATCTTAAATCAAGTTTAACTTAATTCATCCTATTTTTTAATACAAATTATTTTATTATGATTTATCCTTTTTACTTCTATGATCTATAGTATTACAATGGCTTAGAGCCAAACAGGCCATTACAATCTATAATTATTGCGAGGGATGACATATTCATTAGATTATAATTGGCTGGAATCTTGGTAAGAGAACTCATGAATTATGATGGGCCTCATGGTGCAAATGATAGTACTTGTTGTATCTTGTACGCCAAGGGTAATATGAATTCGATCTTAACCCAAGAAAAATATTTATGTGTTTAATATTTATGTTTGTCTTCTTGTTAACTTCTAGATGAGCTAAATATTAATCCCATCAAAAACAATACTTGTCAAAAAAAAACCAAGTCTCGCAATTCAGTTGTTCTGCAGTAAAAAGTTGTGAGATCCATGTAATACCAAGTCGGTTATTAATTTATTCAGTCTCTACTTAAGCGACTTTCTGTCTTAATACGTCCAGTCTCTGAGACCACGATCGTGGTCCATAACAATTGAAAATCAATTGTGTCTGGAATCTCCGTAGTTGAAGCATTAAGTTGTTACGTAATAATTAACAGCATCTTATAGTGACGCATATCGATATTAAAATTCTTTAATGTTTTATATAAACATATCGAGACTTGGCCATCGCCTGAAAACACGTGTAAATTCAATCGCCTGAAAACACATGTAAATTCAATTATTTAGTGCGATGGCCAAGTCTCAACATGTTTATATAAAACATTAAAGAATTTTAATATCGATATGCGTCACTATAAGATGCTGTTAATTATTACGTAACAACTTAATGCTTCAACTACGGAGATTCCAGACACAATTGATTTTCAATTGTTATGGACCACGATCGTGGTCTTAGAGACTGGACGTATTAAGACAGAAAGTCGCTTAAGTAGAGACTGAATAAATTAATAACCGACTTGGTATTACATGGATCTCACAACTTTTTACTGCAGAACAACTGAATTGCGAGACTTGGTTTTTTTTGACAAGTATTGTTTTTGATGGGATCTCATTTCTTTTTGTATATTGTAGACAGTTACGGATACAAAGCGGCGGCCGCCATGAGTTCAGACGCGGAACCGTAAGTACTGGTTTTTACCATTGCCGTTGTATACAAATTAGCGTTAATGTAGGTGTCTCCATGCTCGTCACAAGTATACACTTGTAACTCATCCCAATGCGCTACCACATACTCGATTATAGCAAGTCTAATAACGACGACTCAATATTCCCATACATAGAGAATGACAAAGAATGAAATAAACACGAACCATCACCAGGTATAGGAACAGCCCAGTGTGGACAAGGCTGATCATTCACATACAGTATTACTGAATCCATTGCGACTACCTACAAGTTAGATTACAAAGTTATTTTTATGCAGAAATACGATTAGGTAATAAGAAATTTATAAATACTTAGGTACTTAAAGTATCAATATTTAATTTAAATTATTTATTCGAACAACGTCTAAATTGTAAGCAAATACAGTAAATTGTAAGCAAATAATATCAGTAAACCAATGAGAGTAGCCTTTAGTCGTCAAACTAATAATATAGCAATCGAAATTATCAATGAAAATCCCAAACTTATAGGTAAGAATTCTGGGCACATCCGAACAGCATTGGGTCGCTCGCGCGTATGAGCGCGGCTGCTGCTCGCTCGGCGACATTCACTTGCGCACGCCCCGCCACTGTCCCCGCCGCGCCACTGTCCCCGCCCCGCACCCTCGCGCGGCGCGTAGCAACGGCCGTGCTAACTCGCTAGCGTCTATAATTATATAATAATTATATAACTATACAACCTTACGCACTCGTAATAAGTACGAATACGCACGTAGGTACGTTTTTTGCATTAATAAATAATTTAATACACGTGTTTTCATGACGGGAATACCGATTGGCTGTATGGGCTTAGTTTTTTTTTGCGGTTTTTTCTAGATTTTTTAGTTTTTCCTTGATTTATTCGCCAAACACTACTTACATTCCAAATTTGAAGCTTCTAGGTCTGCTAGAAGTGCCTTAGACTTTTGATGATCATGAGTCAGTGAGTGACAAAATTAAACAAAATTAAGAAATTTGACCCGTTATAATTCTTAAAATACTGGTCCAAATTGAATGAAATTTGAAATATGCGTGTCTTTACAATGCCTGCATGGTTACTAAAAATTTCAGTCTTCTAGTTTTATCCACAACGAAGTTACAGGGGGTCGAAAATGGCCTGAATTGCTCCGAGTTGCTTCGAGAAAAGGATGGTACGGCCGTGACGCTTTTTTGCTCGACTTGGTGGGGGCACTGCCGTGCCCCCAGATCATATTTGTGATTTATTTATTTATTATATACACTTACACTGTCATACATGCCCAGTATTCATAATGAAATATAATATTAACTAGATGGTAACCTAAGAGATGTGTATACAACATATTTTATTTTACTTATTTTACTATGTTTTATATCAAACAAGACGTAAATAATGAAAAATAATACAGCCAAAAAGAAATGAACCAATATTATAAATTAATTATTTTTCTGCTCTATAGCCTAACGGGTATAGGAAGCTGACGATGACTCGGCCGCCAGAGTTCACGAAATTTCCCTCTTAAAAGTAGGAAATCTATTATATTATTCAAAACACCTATATCTTTGCCACTGCGATTCATTTCATTGAAGGAAAGACACATTCGGATTTTTAAGTTGTAGAATAGATAAAGATTGTAGATTTCTTTGATATCTGTAATACAAGTGCTTTAAGCAACTTACCTGGAAGTCAAGTATGTGGTGTGAATTCATATATATATGATATTATTTTTAAATATAACAATCCACACTTATCTCTTCCATGCCGCCGCCTACCGCAGGTTTCACGTATTTCGGAAATAACATTATAACTTACTGGTTTTAATATTATATGAAGAAGAAATGGGATAAAACAAAGTTATGGGACAGTGTGACATAATGCCGTTAGCATCGATCATGTCCTTTGTTAGCTTCTTACTTCATAAAGTTGTCGTCTTTTAGCGATACATGTTCAAATTTACGTACGTATGTTCACAAGCGATACTTATGTTGATGTAACACTTAAGTAATCTTTATTCTAGATTAACTCAATAGCAAAGATCAACTCCTTCATTGATCTGACATCAACAGCGACAGCATAATCTTTCACTTTCTCCTTCTTTTACAATTTACTACCCTTTGAATGTGATTCATAATTCAGGAAATGTCAAATGATAAGTTAAATAAAGAGAAAAAGAATGGAAAGGGAGATAAAATATAGGAACCATTAACTTGATATTTCGTTTTTGAGTAGAATTGTATTCATTATCGTAATCATAGCAGTCATTTCCCGTCTACTGTTTTAAATAGAACTTTACAGAAAGTAGGAATTTATTTAGTATTGCCGCTCTGTTGCACTTAAGCTACGCAGTTCTATTGACCATGAACACGAGACCATCCAATTCCACTTGATGACTTCCAAGAAAGTTGCATAATGCGATGTTACTTAATTAGAACTACGTCAGTTTGTATTCCTAGTCTGACTCTACAAATAAATATTAACTTACAAAGAAAATTCTTCTAACAACTGGTTAAAATATCAGTGTTAACTCGACTTGTTTTTCGAATAAACAAGAAATTAGTTTATTTTGTGGTGACGTCTTAGAAGAGGTTCGAAAGCTTGTCAAACTTAGGTCGCGAAATTGAGTTTCATTTAAATTTTCAATTCCAAGAAGCAAAATAATTTGTCTTTTTGGCTATCAAATTTGGCACTGATGTCATTGCGGAACACTGAAGGAAGGTATCGTCCTTAATCTACTATTTAGTTTTGTAATTAATGTTTGAAACTTTTCCTTACAATGTAACATAATGGTTTGGTAATATTTAGATCCATGTAGTCTTACTGACCCAATAATCCCAATAAATCATATCTATTGGAGTTAGAGATAAATTTGTTAGGAAGTACTAAAGTCCTTTACGGTTGTTTATATCAAAGAATAGCAAACAATGGAAGCGAACAAAAAATGTTGTGAAATAATGTTCACATCTCTCAAATAGAAAAATGAACATACATACATCTGGAATGACAACATCATTTATTTACAGAACACGTTTTAGATTCTAAGACTAAGTACGCATTTATACGAAATGTAATAAGCATGTAATTCCCAATTTCGCAGTGCTTATTTTGTTCCCCAACAACATTGCTACTAAACGCGAAGTCGAACGCCATTTGAATATTAAAAAGAAGGACAATTCATAAGAAAACTAGGTAGGTAATGTAAGAAAAGATGAAAATAAACTATGTAAGACTATATACTGGAAATCATACATCTCCCAACCCAATGCCTTGTTCGACTTTATCTAATGAAGTACGTACTTGGAAAATATGTACTTACATACTTCATATATTTGATAAGAACCTTGCCTTAGACGTTGAAGGCTCTAGGTACGTTTCACGCCCAAGACATGTAACAATATGAGAATAATTCTTGCTAAGCGAAGGAATTTTGATGCGTTTTAAGTTGATTTATTGTTGGATATTTCTATTTTGCTATTATAATACGAAATTGTAAAACATCTTTCATACTCATGTATGAATGTATATATTATACGTACGAAAAATCTTCTTTCTGTCCCTTTTCTTAGTGCCCCGTACGTTGAAAAACAATCCCTGTTCAAAAAGTTAAAGTTCCCTTATAGTTTAGGCACTGCGTTCGTTAGTTAGTCAGTCAGCTTTTTATATATATATATATATATATATATATATAAATAGATTTTTTTATTTAATTATATTCTTACGAGAAAATTTCTGATGTAAAATAACAGCATTTCGACAAATTCTACTAGTTTTGTATTTGTATTTAATTTTAGTACTTTCCACTTGTGTTTCTTTAGATTAGATTAGATAAGGTTGTTTACAGCCTACAGAAAAAATCAACATGCCAGACGAATTCACCAGCAACATTCAACTTCAAGTACATAGAGGCTTATTATTATTTCGCAAACTTTCCTTCTGTAAATAAGACATGAACTACGTAATACATGCATACATTTGACAAAATCTCCGCGAGCACAATTTCGTCAAATTGGTACCACGGACAAGAAAAATCTGTTTTATTTTTCTAATTTAAACATAACATACATTTTTGATATTAAATTGGCCTGACTGTATAACAAATGTATAATATAACAAAACACATTTTCCAGTTTTTTAACTCAAAGTATGATTTGAGTTAAATGGGACAAGCGCAGATGTCACCAAAATACAAAAATGTTGTTAACATTTCTTTTACTAATGATAGAGAAGAGCATCACTACATGGTATAAAACAATGTCGCTTTCTCTGTCTCTATATCCCTATGTATGCTTAGATCTTTAAAAGTATGAAACGGATTTTGATGCGCTTTTTTAAATGGATTCAGTGATTCGAGAGGCAGGTTTATATGAAAATACATTCATAATATATTACAGAAACACTAATAATTCTTCTTCTCTCTTGGGGAAAAATCTCTTGGGGATAACCTTCAAGAACCATTTTTTATTTTGATTGCACCCGCGCGTAGCCGGAGCGGTAGTAGTATACATATAAGTATATAAGTTAAAAGATAGTAGGGAAAGGAAATATTAATAAGAACTAAAAGCCCTGAAATTAATTTTAAAAAAGATTTTGATTAAAAACGTTAATATTACTTGCGAATATCCTTTCGTTGAATTTCTATAGAACCACATGCAATTTTGCAATTGGATAGAATAGTTTCGGTAAAACACACCTTCCACCATTTTATTCTGAGTAACACGATTAACAAATAACGTTGTCCAAAAAATTTTGAAAGTAAGTGTTTCTAAACTTTTAAAGCAAAACCTACACAACGCCCTACTAAAAGAAAAGTTTATCCTTTTACAGGGAAATGATTTAAAACGACCGAGAGGTCCGAACCAGAAATATGTACTTGCTAACCGCCTGTCCAATTGTGAGACATGGCAAAACACTTACTTTAGTCTTGCAGTTTGGTTATTGGACAATAGCTTTGAGCCCCGCCTTTTCAATTCGCTTATTTTTTCATCAATTAAGTAATTTTCTACACAACTCGACCAGCGATTATATGTAGCTCTGAAACGTAATCTACCACTATAGGCCTTATGAGCCAACTCAAATAAACTAAACGAACTACAATACTCTTTGCGTGATTGAATCAGAAATAAAAAAATCCATGAAAGACCAAGTAACTGACATATTCAGCGGATTAGCAAGCTAAAGTGGCAATGGGGAAAGCAAATAGCATGCAGAACTGGTGATGCAGAGACCATATTTCTACTAAAGGTTTGTCGCACATAAATAGATAAACACTGTACATATATACATAAATAATTTTATCTGCGGTCACATCAACTATATAATAAAAAAATATATTAATTCATAGGACATGTTATACGTGGACTTGACTCCGAGTTAGATAAGTAGTTGAAAGCAATTGTTATGCATATCATACACATACGAGTTACAAATATAATACAGATATAGATAAATATATATAAAACATAATATAAATACATATAATGAACACCCAGACACAAAACAAATATTGATATCCATGAAGTAAATTTTTATTCTGGGTGGGGGTAGAGCCCACGACCTTTGGCGTACAGATAATAAATAAGATAAAAATATAATACAGATAGATATTTATATATATATATATATATATATATATATATATATATATATATATATATATATTATATTTTTATATAATTTTATACAAATGGTGTTTACAATGTATAACGAATATATTTGTTATAATTGGTAAAAGAAATATCATTCTTTAATCATGTGTATTAAGAGTGATTTTTGGGCGAACTTTGTTTAATAACAACAATATGTATACTCATATTAATAGCTGTACTTTTTTGACGACCCTCTATTAATCATACTCTCGCCACGAAAGAGCGATTTTCAGGTAAACACACTTCGCAACCTGTTCGCCGAGCCGCAGCACTAAGCCCATCAAAGAGCCGCAACGTGAACATCAATCCATCAGTTGTCTGTCCTTTTAGATGCCAAATTATGTAAAAGTATATACTTTGCTCAGTTTTCTTCCTTGCAATGGAGTTCACTGAATATTAAGGCTAAAGTTTGAACACGTTTCAAAAACTGTTTTGTTGAAAGATGCAGTTATTAATAACTTTGTGTTCAGCAGTAGATTAGCCGCATCCTAAATAATATAAGTATACATATATGTAGTGTTTCTGTATGTGGGTGTCAATAATCTGTCAATTACGGTGAATTTAGTTATCACCATAATTATATAGTCGTAAAAGACGTTGAAAACGCAAGCAACAGCTAAGTATGGTAACATTGTGCTTAATATTTTTGGAAAAAAGTTAAGTCTTAGTGTTAAAGCTCTAAAACGCATTTTTAATTAAGTGACTAAAACATTCTACGGCGAAAACCCCTCAAATACAGAAAATATTTCATACATTTTAATCTTTGAGATTGTACACAAATTACATGAAGTCTACAATTGTTTTGAGTATTTATGAAAATTCTTATTTTATTTAATATAACATTTCATTGAATTTATTTGCTTAAAGGTATTGTAACGTTCTGTTAGCCGTTTGCCGACTCCCGTATTATCCCTAAACGATCAATACTTACTGATTACAAAACACATGAATGAGGTGAAGTCAACCACAACCTGAGGAATTGAAGGGCGTGCCGCAGATCAAAGAGCCAAGGGGCGCGCCACACTCGTTTCGAATCTAATTTACAAAGTTACAGCAATTAGCCAAATGCTTCATTTCCGTTAAAAGCGACCATTTTAACTTTCATGAAATGATTACATTCAACAACTTTTTTCAAACTGATAACAAATAAAATCTACTTAAAATATTATTCACTGTGTAATTAATATATTTACAATATACTAAATAAATGCAGAAAATATTCTCTATATTTTCTCTATTAAATTTTCATTAAACTAAGCTTCTCCCAGGGTGATTTTTAGTATTCTTTTAGGGATAAATATTCACAAGTATCGGTAAAAAATAAAAAACAAACACACTTTATAATCTATCAATGTAAGTTCGTAGAAATAGGAATTCAGTTTAGATTTTATTCGCTTTAGATATTTTTATACGTTTCCATTAATTATATACCTCGATTTTTTACGATCGACGGCGATCGCAAGAGGGCGCCTCTAAAGGCTTCTAAAGGACCTAGGCTTGGGCGGCCGTCGTTGGGAATGAATTTAAATTTAGCAAAAAGAGGACGGTCGGAGTGAGCACGGCCGCTCTAGGGCGGCCGGTTATCACTCGCTGGGGCAGGGACTGACGTTCACCGGCGAACGCGGTGTACTGCTCTATAGAACGAATGCATGTGGAGTGTTAGTGATCGAGTCGTGCCAGTGAGAAGGCGTGGAAGGGGTGCAATTTTCGCTGTAATTTTGTCGGGCGGGACATCTGTGACGTGACGTGGCTTACGATGTCGGACGTGGACCTAATTCTTTACGACGTACGCCGCCGATTTAACTATCAACGGATTGCTGTCTTGAGATGCCCCGTCGAGAAAACGTCGCTTTCTTTCATAAATTCGCGGATCGTCGCGGATCGAGATCGCGATGCAAATTAAAATTACGGATGTACCATGGGCGTCGGTCGCCCTTCGTAAGAATTTGTTTTGGAAAATTTGAAGCGTTTTAAGATGCGACGGGGCCGCGTGAGCGAATACGGGGCTCGCGTACGTCATAACGGAGCGGATGCAGGCCTTGGAGATAGTCCTCTTGTGTCGGACGAACATCTTACTTGAACGGCCGATATAGTAATTTAACCTAACTAATATGTAGGAGGCCCTATTTCTGACTACATTAATATGAGGTCCGAACGTTATGCGCCGGCCTAGAGTGACGCCCAAATATTTGACTCTACTGACCCAAGGGATGGGTCGATCGAACAATTTAAACACCCCCATCTCGCGGGTCTTACTGTCCGCACTGCATCGAGTGAACCTCGAGAAGTGCATGACGGCACACTTCTCGGGGTCTACTTCGATGCGCCACTTGCGGAACCAGTCACCTAGAACATTGACCGCGCTTTGGAGGCGTTTATATATAAGGGAGTGGTCGCGACGGAGGCCCGAGTCGTACAAGGCCGTGTCGTCCGCGAACACGGCTAGCTCTACGCTGGGGGACCTAGACATGTTGTTTACGTAGAGCGCAAACGCGAGTGGAGAGAGCACGGATCCTTGGGGGACGCCAGCTGAAATCGGGTGACTGCGGGAGTGCGAACCCTCGACGCGATACCCGAAGGATTACACGGTAATTACACTGCTGCTATTCAAATCTAAACATGTTTGGCATCAGATTAGGTATTATTATTTTTTTTTATTAAAAATGCACACAAAGCTCAATACTCTCTAATCGTATCACTAATGTTTATAATTCGTAAGTTAAAGTATTCGCTAGTCTTTTATCCCATTAAGTACGTAATGGGTTATAATGAAACATTTTATTTATATGTTTCACACACCAGAATAACTTTATATCTTGTTTATATCTTTAGTAAATCCTAGCATATCGCGCATTTTGTTTTCATTTATACCAATGCTTTTATTGTAATCTGCTCTAATTATGCGCAGCAATTGCTGTCAGTATCTAGTCAATAGTTCTTACGTGCTCTAATAGACATTATCACAAAACGATCTATTAGATTGAATGCTACTGAAAATTACAATTTTATTTTCAAGCTAAAAAATCTTAGCTAAATTTCGGTCGAAGAACTAGAATTTGCAACACTTATGGATTGATATTCCGGCTGTTGAGCAAGGAGTATTGACTCCATCGGAAATAAAACCGTCCGAATTAATCGTACGTGTATTAGGCTCAGAAGGTAGCTGTTAGACTAGACTTTGAGTTCATGTGCTGTTAAATCGCGAGAGAGCATCAGCGCATACAATCTTTTGGTACTATGTTAAAGATTTAATTTTTTATAGAAGAAACAACGACGGTACGTAGACCCGATTTTTTTATGGAAGTCCAGGAATCGAACCCATCCACTAGCTTGGCGCCTAACTGATAGTTTTGAAAATATATTACGTAGTTATATTGACCCATTTGTTTACAACTTTAATTTTATATGTGTAAACTAAAAAGTGTAGCTTTATATATATAAAATATTGTTTATATTTTTTAATTTATTGTTTCCATATATTTTCTAACATTTACGCGTTCACTACTGATAATAAAACTACTCTTTTAACAGCTTTAAAATAATATTTTTTATAGTATAATTCTCTTTATAGTACCCAAAAAATATGTAACGAGGTTTATTTAACTTTTTAATTTTTTTATACTTTATACAGTCAAATAAATAGTACATATTATAATATTTTCTCAGCTGTGCGCATTAAAATATGTGTGTTATTCTGGTGTGTGAAACATATAAATAAAATGTTTCATTATAACCCATTACGTACTTAATGGGATAAAAGACTAGCGAATACTTTAACTTACGAATTATAAACATTAGTGATACGATTAGAGAGTATTGGGCTTTGTGTGCATTTTTAATAAAAAAAAATAATAATACCTAATCTGATGCCAAACATGTTTAGATTTGAATAGCAGCAGTGTAATTACCGTGTAATTATGTCAATATCTTCAGGTCACATCTTTGAGATGGACACGAGCGTGTATACGCATCCGGTATACTTACCATCATAAAGACCTAACCTACGTAGTAAAGCAAAACATGCAATAAATAAATAAAAATTATGTTAGGCAGTGAAAGAAAAGTATATGAGCGTTAAGATTTTCTAAATGGTTTTATTCTTTAGACAAAATATATGTATTTGGTACGTGCCTAGGTCGACTGTGGTCGGGTGCTCGGTTAATACCCGGAATGCCAAACGCTTAGTGTGAAATTGCTGTCATTACGCAAACCACGAGGACGATTCAATCTGCCCGGACTTTTCGCATTTCGTATATACGAGTATCAAATACGCCATTTGAAATGTTGGTACGATTTACCTTTACTTTCAGGGACCTTTAGCAAGTAAATTGTTAACAGAACAAAATAAACTGAAATATATGTTAGATAGACTACCTTAAGTTATAGAATGATTAAATGTCGGTTGGTTTAACAGCTGGGAAACTAAAGGTACAAGACATTAAATACTAAATGCTGGAATTGCAAATTACGACTATTATTGCGATTGTGACATGGCAGACTAGCGAGCATAGAAATGCTCGCTAGTCTGCCATGTCGTTCAAAGAAATCTCTAATACGCAATGAATATTTTAAATATCTACTCTGGCGTGAGGTACCGGCAGGGTAGAATCCTTCCTCCTACTACCTCGCTCTATACTAGGTGTCGTAAGAGACGACTAAGCACCAGAACCGATAGATCCACCGAAACAGTGTAGCTTAAATGCACAGGGTGGGAATAGGCAGCAGCATACCCGTCGCGATAGCTGCGCACGGCGATTGCCAACACGCTGGCCCAGCGCGGAAATTATGGGTAAAATTTTCCCTTTCTTGGGCTAGTTGTTTCCAGCAGTGGATTTCCAATGGCTGTATGGATGATGATGATGGTTTTTAAAAGTAGGGATAGTTTTAGGTTAATAAAGTAGCGCTACTGGCCTTGATGATATTTGTTGAATTACAAAAAAATAGACCAACAGTCGACTTGTCTAATAAAAAAATTGCAGAAGATAAACCAGTACCAAGTTCTTAAAAAAATAATGTAAGTAGCTTGTAGACAATCTTAAATAAAAAATTGGATAGTTGAACTTTTATTAGTACGATTTAAAAGTACCTGACGCGACCATTTTAAAGTCATTTCATCACTTATAATTTTATTGCCCTCTGCGATTGCCACCACGCTACGTTATGTCTAGCAGTCGAAGTCCTTCGCTTAATATGTTGATTAAGTTAAATGTCTGTTATAATAAATATTTATGTTTCATCGAATAATACCAAAATAACGTCAGTAATTCATAACGTTACAAACTGGACTGTCCATCAACTACGCATGAAGCAGTCAAGAAGAAAATTGGAAAGTGATTACAATCTCATTCCCATTGCACAAAGTCTGTAAAGCTTTGTTACGTAAATATATTTAACAAATATTTATAAAAATACCTTTTGGTTACTGGAAAGTCGAAATATGTATAAAATGGCTTGAAAAAAGGTCAGAAGTGAACATACTTGTGTGATTGATTTTTTAGCAATAATGATATGATCTGCAATACCATTTTAGGTTGACTTTATCTAAAGGATCCGAGTAGATAGAATTCACAGATAAACTACGAGTCCACGTCTATTGAATACTTCGGGTTCAGAGTCTAGCCTAACCACGTGGCAGTTCCCACCAGAGTTCTTTAATGCAGTCTTTGTGTTAAGGTTAGTTTTGCCGAAACTACATGTCGATAGTTGATGAGTTGGTACCTCACTTGATGCGTAACGAGTACTGGTCCAGTAGCTTCGAGACGGGCGTATTGCGAACAATAAGTAAGTGCCCCGAGGAGCCAGAAGTGCCTATTGACCCAAAAGGTTTAGAAAACTCGGAGGAGATGGCTATAAAAGTGCAGCAGAATGTAAGCGTGCCTTACAGCTACGGCACCTCCTCAGAAATAAAAGGAATCCCTTTATGCAGTTCTCAAACGGGAACCAGCCTACAAATACTGAACGTCTTCAAGCGGTAACTCCCTGGACAAGAGAGAGTAGACTTCGGTCAACGCGGTACTAGTTGTTAGTTAGTAAAAGGATTTGATTCATCGGAGAGACCCACTGCATCTGGTGCTTGCACAGGTATTTTTCCCCGAAAACGTCGCCGTAAGGACGGTTCTCTTGTACTTTCAAATGAAGAAATAAATTCAGACTCAAATAAACTTTATTACAGACGGTAGCCAATACAAGCACTTTCGAAATTTCAAAAATTTTATCAATAATATTTCCACAATGGTAAGTACTAGATTTCATTATATTGATGTCTTTAATAACCCTACGAATTCATGAGAGTCATCTAATATACATAAATTAGACTTAACCTAAACGATTAGTCTGCCGGCACCAGACGAATCTTAAAACTAAGAATAACTACTGCAGGTTCAATACACGAGCCAACAGAAAGGTTAGGTCCCTTTCAGTTGGCTGGCGTTAACCTAAACTTGAAATTAATATTTGCCAAATTTCTGAACACACTAAACTTTTTGCTGTTTATATAACATATGCCTTAAGAGAACTCCTAAAAGATGATTTCTTATAAGAACTTCAAGGCTATTCCAACTCATTAGAACTCAAGCTATATAAATATATTAGAACTTATGGAGGAATTGTGAGTTTACAAAGAACTAAAATTTTTTCCTGTCCAATGTTGTAAATTTTGTCCTCAAGATGTTTCGAAGTTTGTAATAGATTTAAGATTTGGTCCAAAAAGTATTATTTTAAAAGTTTAAATATAATACTATACTGTAACAGTTGCAAGTGGTACAACAAGCTATTCTAGATAAAACAAAATCTTTGATTAACCATGGCACAGAATAGATTGTCTGGATTGGCTAAAATTAACTAGAATAAAAAGTTTGCGACGGATATGTTCAGTCATTATTAAAGATTTTACAAAACAAAAACTGCGAAGAATATTACTATATCAACTAGAAAGATTTAATCAAATTCACCCCTAAATATATAAACTAAAACAATAACTAACAAATAAATATTTTTACAAACTGGGTAAGTATATAAGAGTAAAAAAGTACCTATATACGAAAATTATAATAATAAAGAGGATGAAAATACATATAAATAATAAAACTAATTTTTTAAATAAACACGATAACAATATAATGTGCTTCCATAGACTAATTAGATTGAATTCAATTGAAACATAATTACTGAATACCAACAGTGAAATTTAAATATAGTATGATATTACCTAAGCATAGCGCTCTGAAGCCGTTGTTCTGATTGCAACATTCTAGCGAGGTCATGTTATGGGTTTGTAACTAACCTTTTAACATCTGTAATATAAGTAGCTGGCATATGCAATAAATAAATATGAATATTCTCCATTGCTTCATTTTTACAATTTTATTATTTTAAAATATAACTGATCTGTTTATTAGTAACATAATTGTTTTTTATCAACTATGTACCTGATGCGTATACCATGAAAAACATAATATTTTATGAATTAAAATCTCAACTTATTGTAATTTACCATTTTTTATGTTTAAGCATACAGACATTGCCAAAATATCAATCGTAAGGTAATGGTAAGAGTTGCATCGTTATTTTACAAAAATATCGTTACAAAACGTGTATCGATATTCGTTATTCAAGTTTTACTTTATCTTTATAATTTTAACTCTGATAGTATGTTAAATAGATAAATATAAAAATAAATAGCTATAAAATTTGTTTATACACCCTCACGTAAATGACTAACGTAGATGATGATTGAACAACAACCCGGTTCTGAGAAGGCTGTAAAACCATTTTATATTAATTTAAATATTCTCTACTTCATGATAACCTTTTACAAACCTTATTCTACATTATTAAAACTGAGTATAAATTTCAATGATAAATATGTGGCCATAATATTACAAATTTACATTATAAAAGGTACAAGCAAATACAAGCTTATAATGTACATATTTAAAACTCACTCATTATTTATAATGGACATACTTTTAAATCGCTATAGTTAACTAGTCGCCCGGTGAACTTTTATTTATCAAGCCTATATTTTTATAAAAGATATTATTTTTTTATCATTTTCATATTGTACCAACAATTTTTTTAATGCCTTCCTTGTAAAAAGTTTAATATAACTGCAACAAATATGGAATAACGGTACATTTTAACGTTATTTGGATATCTTCACTACACTAGTAATGTTAATTTCTTCGATTCAGGTTAGATGGTTGTGTGATTCTGATATGTTAGTGAATTGCCAGCCGTTTTTATCAAAAACTAAGAAATAACGCGGGTACTGCCATGTTTTTTAGCTGAAATTTTATTTGCACAAGTGCACATATTCAGTTCCGTTACATTGGACAATTCTTTATTAGTCGTTATCAATAATGCCGTTAATATTTTATTCATTTTGTATAAGTTTCCTGTTAATAAAAAGTGCAACGGGATTAGGTGAAATAATTTATGCTATCAACGCTGGCGGACCGGCGCATACTGATATTTATGGAATCCACTATGAAAAAGACCCACTTCAAGGTAGAATTGGCACTGCTTCGGACTATGGCAAACAACTGGTAACGATCGGTAGAGTAAGCCCAAAAGATGAAATACTATACGAAACTGAAAGATACCATCACAGTACTTTTGGCTACGATATACCTGCTTACAAAGATGGTGATTATGTTTTAGTGTTAAAATTCAGTGAAGTGTATTTCAATGCTCCTAACATGAAAGTGTTTGACGTAGTTCTAAATGGAGACCACACAATAGTTGCTGACTTAGATATTTTCGACAAAGTTGGCAGAGGTGTGGCACATGATGAATATGTACCATATTCAATAAAAAATGGAAAGCTTTATTACAATGAAGAAGAATCTGATATCCGAGGAGGCAAGATTAAAGTAGAATTCATCAAAGGTTATAGAGATAACCCTAAAATCAATGCATTATATGTTATGAGAGGGACATTGGATGAGGTTCCAAAACTTCCACCCTTAGTATGGCCTGAAAATGAAGCCGAGGAACCGAGAGAAGAAATTGAGGAAAAAACTACAAAATCAAGACGAGCTAGTGGACCTAAACAGCCAGATCCATACTCAATGGATGAAAGCTCTGTACTTATTCCTGTGTTCATTACTATTGGAGCTTTTGTTCCCCTTTTATTCTGCCTATGTAAACTTTAATCTTTTAAATTAGGGTTTCTGCAAAAATTATGTATATTATAGAATTTGTTCATTCATTATGGCTGACGTGACATTAGCAATGTTTGTGAAATGTAAATTGTTTGTATTTATGAATATGCTATTTCCACTTACAATCACATAGAGTACAAATGATAATATATTAGTGAAAGCAAAACCCGTCCTTTATTATATTAGGCTTATATGCTCATTATCAACAAGATAATTTCTCATCAAACATAATAGTTATGTAAATAAACAATGATATAAGTTTAGTGTTTAATTTTACAGAACAGTCATATTACCTTTAAGACTGTAATAATTTAAAGTTTTTGGTATAATTTGTGTTGATTGTCCAAATGTATGATACTAAATTTAACAATATGTTGTAAATAAATACCTACTTGTAGTATATAACAGAATTAACATTTAGACAAAAATCATTAAAATTTATACACTAGTTCAATTAAAATTAATTCATTGGTATTTGAAATATTTATTACATAAACTCTTCAAAATTCATATAAACACTTCGGACAATTTAATTTCTGCCACTTTTATTTTTTATTTGTAATATCTGTTTCAATACCTTTTCGATTTTCTCTCCTCTTTAGTTTTTGTGATAGTTTAATAATTTTTAATAATCTGGAACAAAAAACAAATGTTAATATATGAATCCCACCATCTAAACTTGTATAGGATATCATTTAAAAACAATGATTTCATCATCATCATTCCAACCTCATTTAATGGAAAAATAATTATGAATAAACAATAGGTATGCTCATGAAAACCATAACATTTTGTGTAAGCCTACCATTTTTAAAACTAAAAAAAGCAATATTTATACAGGTTAGTAATAAACTTAAAATGGCTACAGCGATTGTCACGCACCAGGAGAACTATAAATTATATTATAATTTAAACAATTTTCATATAGACGAAAATAAATAAGGCCGTAATGGCGTAATTCACTAGTCAAACATACATATCTGTCAAAATTCTAGTACATTCTAAATTATATAGCTCATGCTTAGAGGTAAATGTTGATTGTGTAATTTTGTCAAATTTGTGAAGGTTGATGTTACTGTATGTACTTACAGTGAATGAAACCTTATTTAAGAATAATTTGTTATATATTGCCAAAGAATTAAATACCCAGCCGAATAATTTAAAAATCATCCGAGATACTACTTAAAAAAAACATTACAATTCAACTAGGTACACCTAGGTAACATAAAATGGAGTTGCTTCCCCAGTCTGTTCGCTTAGATCTTTAAAACTAAATAACGGATTTTAATACGATTTTCAGCAATAAGTAGAGTGTTCAAGAGGTTCAAGTTCAAGAGGAAACGAAATTACGGAACATTACATTTACGAAATTACGGAACAGAAAATTCATGCAATTTTAATGTGATGTAACAAACTTATTTTTGTGGGCTTAAATTGCAAACGCTAGCTAAACTTTCAGACATCAAATTAATGTTCTGCGGAATTTAACATAAAGAAATCAATTAATAAGTTCGCGATATTTATCTCCTTAGGATAACCAACAAAACTATTTATCTTTTACGTATGTATTCCAAAAAATATAATCTTTCCTACTATAACATATTATTAATCAAATTAATACATGATATACATCGTACAGTTCATGTAGATCAAAAATTCCCGTTGAAGTACTATAAAATGGATATCCTAGACGAAGTCAAGAGATTTAAAACCGGATGCATAGCGGCTGGCGGGCCATACCTACTTTTCCTTAGTCGCGCTCAGCGGGCGCGGAGTAGGTGTGCTGTTTGGCTCAGAAGTAATCTTAACAGAAAATAATGTTTGTACTGTCTCGTGAAAACTCATATCTAAACATTTTATATAACGATATCCGAAAGAAAAATTTGTACGTCTCAAATTGCGCGACCGGTAAACGTGAAATTAACAAGACTCATTGGCATAGGTACATAAATAAAATGATGGAAGAGTTTATACACAATTTAATGGATTATGGTCGAATTTCAACTATTACTCACACTTCTGTCCCATATTAGGGTGCAAAGTGGATATACCCCGGAGTTACCCGATAATTGGGACTGAGCATTAACCCCGTAGGTCGAGTTCGTTTAAATCGGGATTAAACTTTTCCTTCCGATTCATCAACATTATTATTACAAGATGTGTGAATTTAGTATTAAGATTTTTATTTGATTTTTTTCTTTTTTAAAGACGGTTCATTATTTAATGAACATATCATTGGAAACAATTAATTCGTTGGTTGCTAAAAAGGACTAAAGGAACCCAGCCGCACTAGTGCTATCGGTATTCGCAAGATGGGCGAACGTGCGGTCGTTATACGGCGACCGTGTAACGCGATTCGATCCTTTACAAAAAAAAACGTGTGTGAAGGGTTTGTGGAGTGCCAGTGAGAGGTCGACTGAGTAAAGCACATAAAGAAGTTATAATCGGGCATCGCGGTCTACGAAGCAGACAAGAAATATTTAATTATATATGTACCTATACCATTCATCTATATAAATAAGTAAATGCGTCGGTCTGTTTGTTAACATTTCACGACTGAATAGATCGTAACGAATATTTCGTCTAATTAATCTATCCTCCTAATCACATACAATCTACAATTATTTATCGATCCACCTGTAGACTTACTACTTTCAAAACATTGCATTGCAAGTTTTCCTTTTTCTATTAATATAAACATATTAAACAATTTGATCTGTAACCGTGTGTACGGTAATAAACAAATCAACCTACCCAAAACTCAAATTTTCCAAACAATCAATTTTAATCTCAATGTATTACTTTTATAATTTAATATCGATTGATATTATCGATAACATGAATACACAGCAACAGATCAACCTACCCAAATCTGTCAAACATTCGCAATTGATATTAATTTATAACTACGAGCCTTTGAGTTCAAAATTTGCTAGACCTTTGACAGATTTGATTAGGTTGATGTGTTGCCCACCGTACCATGTGAAGGTACTATTCTACTCAGCCGGTACCCCACGGCCAACTGCGTCGTATAGGTATATATTATAACTTAATATCGACTACCCGGAACTTTTCTGCATACACATTAGTATAGGATAACAATATAAAATTTAAGTGTTTATTTGTAATTTCAAATAAACAACATTTGCACCAAATGCATATGAAAGTATATGCGGTACTGGTTTGAATATATTTAAAAAGAAATATCTGCTTGTCTGTTCCGCCTAATCATTGAAACGGCTGACCGATCTTAACGGTACTTTCACTGGCAGATAGCTGATTTTATAGGGAGTAAATTGGATTACTTTTATTTGTTATTATTCTCATGGGAACGGCCCGCTGTTTTACCCGGTTGAAACCGCGGATTGCTGCTAGTAGAAAAATATTTAGCAATTATTAATAAAAATGCTACACACAACTCATAACACAAAAATTCATATTAGTAACGAATCTAAATCAATATACTAAGACTTCAGTGTCCGAGTAAATCTTTAAGCTCGACTTATTGTACTGCAAGACATGCCATAATAAGGTATCAGTAATTATACTGCGTTGTTGAAGGTGTAAAAAGAAAATTAATACGTACGCATTGGATGCACTTTGCAGTTTCAATTCACAGCCTCCTTTTTGATTTAGTACAAATCCTTTTTTACAATTTGAACTAGTGCTGTTTGCCGGTTGTGTGGAGGCCGCTGTCGCTTCAGCAACCTCTTCGGTTTTCGTAGTCAATTCTATAGTATTTTTTATAGTTGTAGTCTCATTTATGATTGCATGTTCAACGACGAGCTCTTCATGTTGATGTGATACAGTCGTCTTTTTTATATACTCAGTTGTACTTTCTGCTATTACTGCGGTTCCGACTGTGATGCTATCTGCTGTTACACTGGTTACATTCAACGGTTTTCGTGTAGTACCGTTTTGTGGTTTTATGGTCATTTCTGAGTAATCATACGCATAGTCATAATCCTATAAAAAGTATATTCTTATCAATTTACACTTTGTTATGTAAATATATAGTTTGCTGGTCGAATAATTATATCGAATTGGAGGATAACGTTATACAACTATAACAAAATTATTATTAATGTTTTAATGATTGTTTATATAATAATTTATTACGCCTTTTAACAGTTTCTTTTAACCGCACCTTAAAGCTTAACTTGATAATATATAAAATTTACAATGGGTATATTTTCGATTAGTTCAAGAAGTAAAGTTCTTTAACAGAAGATAAGTCATATAAATTAATATTCTTTTAGACAGGTAACTTAATATCGCAACAAGACTGTTAGTGGCTATCTAATACAAAGATACAAAAACGTCGTTAAGTTTTTATATCTATTGCACCTTTTTATAATAATATATCAACCTGTAACCTTATTATCAACATACATATTGGTTTTTAAACAAACTTTTATATCTTACCACATACTCCTCCTTGCCACTTTTCATAAGTGCTATTATCTGCACATCCTTTAAATCAACTTGCACGTTAAGATCTCCAGTTTGGCTTTGGTCGTAAGTATTCAGCGCGTTCGTGGTTATTGCAAGCACTGAGCACCACACAAATAATATTTTTGCAAACATTTTTTTCTGTATTTTCAGGTGGGATATGGCAGTGTGGTGCGAGGACCGCGTACAGGTGCGACTGACTGACCAGTGCCGGGCTTCGCCCTGCGCACTAGTTGCCATCAAGTTATTTCCAACTTAACAGTTATTTCAAGTAACCGTGGGAAGGTCGATAGCCTCGCGAGTGCAACGCGTCCTCAGATTGCGCAAGGACCGCGGTTAATTTGCCTGATCAACCGTTACATTAATTCACTACAAGTCTATTTTCTACAATATTGTTAATTTAGTGTTATGGTTCAAGCCAATTTTTACAAAAAGAATTTTTATGAGAAAAATTTTTATAAGAAGAATTTTTATCCGAATCTATATGCTAAATATTTATCAGATGTATTTGCCACATAACTGTTATAAAATAATAATAATAGAAATAATTAAAGTTACTAATTTGTTCCAAGCTTCCGTAGTTCTTGTAATAAAACGCATTTCTTTTTGTTTCATACTCCTTTAGTAGTATGATTTACAGGAGTCTACAATATCTCCCGAGATAGTAGCCTAGCCATAGTATTATTATTATTAATGCTTAATTATATAATTTAATAGTAAAGTCATGTGTACTCTATCTTCTTTAAAATGCCAATATTCTAAACACCTGTCCTTTCAAATCCTTTTCTCTTCTAGTGTCTTCGATATATTCTCCACAAGTACCTTAACTTTCTGCTTCTGTGGCTTGGTCCCGCGTTAGTTGCGACTCTCTCAGGAAAAATTCCAATAAAAAGTTATTAATAATAAGATATTAACATTAATATCTTCCTCTCAAATAAAATGGCAAAAACGCGAATGTCATCATCATATCAGTCATTTAAAGGCCCCTGTTGGTCATAGACCTTCCCAAGAAAGGGGGTATATTGCCCATAATTGCCGCGCTAGGCAAGCGTGTAGCAATCGCAAAGCGCAGCTTCCGCGACGGAGAAGCTGCTGCCCATCCCCACCCGGTACATTTGAGCTGACTTTATTGCATGGATATACCGCCATCTGTCGGTTCTGGTACCTCTTACGACATCTGGTACAGGGGGAGGTACTATTCTACTCTGCCGGTACCTCACGGCTAGTGAGAATGTAGAACAAATTATTACAGACAAACAAACATTTATAGTTGAAAGCAAAAATATCCAATTTATTTGTAACAAGAGTTCATATATAAATAAGCATCAAATGCGTGGCTCAGTAAGGACAATCTATACAAAGAAACAGAAGGCTTTATGTTCGCCATTCACAATCAAATAATTAATGCACAAAATTACCAGAAATACATAACTAAGGATCCAAAGGTAGTTTCCGATAAATGTAGACTATGTAATAGTGGTCAAGAGACAATACAAAAGACTACACATTTTTTCCTAACAAACAATATACTGATAGACATAATTATAGAGCAAAACAAATATGTATCTACATACTATAATATACCATCGACCATACAACTAAAAACGTGCTTAATACCGAGAGTACAAATCTTCACTCGAACCGCTATATTATCACAGACAAAACTACTGAAGAAAAATAAGTCTCTTACAGACGGAGCCATACCTAATTTAGAAAATATTAGGAAGAAATATAAAAGTAAAATAGGTATAAATGTCATCCACTAGCATATAAAACATGATGAGATTCGAAAGAATATAGTAAATAATAATAATATTTATTTTCTCCTCCGCACTTAGGTATTGAATACGCAATAACTTTATTTATATTGAAGTTATTGTTTGCGGAGAGACTGAAGCCTGGAACTAGCTTAGCTTGTAATTTTCAAATTATCATAGTAGTTAGTTAGGTAGTTTATATATAAATTAGGCAATCGGGGAACTTTATAGTAGTTATTGTGCGAGTGTGTGTGCCTGAATTGGCCGTACCTACCTCAGATTGGTTTAGCAGCCACCTCAGGATGTTAGACTTCAAATTTATATAATTAATATTTAAAATTACTCTAGATACGCTATAATATTTGAACGTTTAAAACATTCCCTAAGTAGAACATTAACGAAACCTCTTTTATGTCAAATGATTTTTTTAAAGTATGTACCTGTATGTACATACTTAATATGTTTGCAAAACTCTATCGATTGTCAGATTACTAGATTTTCAAATTTTGTTTGTAAAATGATATTTTGTAATAGGTAACTGTTTTCTTAAATATTAACAATATAAACACTAAGAAAAGACGATATCTATAACACCCGGTTAATTTGATTATTTGAGTTTAAATTGTAAGCCCATATTGGGCATTTTTCATTTTTTTTTTTTCGGACGAACCTAGTGCTGGACTACTCAGACGTGAATTCCAGCGCCACCGAAAAAAGAGGGCGGGGCCTCTCATAGATGAGAGGACCGATGCCCGTAATAATCCTGCGTGCCCCGCGGCCGCGACCGCAATGGCTCGCGAGATTTGAGCGGGACCGACGGCGTGACCGAGGGCGCCTCTAGAGGCTCGACCTAGGCTCGGTCGCCGTCGTTGGGGTTGAATTTACTATGAATGAATGAAATTAAAACAAAAGAGGACGGACAGATTGAGCCCGACAGCCCTAGGGCTGTCGGTTATCGCTCGTAGGGGCAGGGACTTCACGCGTTCGCCGGCGAACGCGGTGTACTGCTCTGTTGTACGAGTGCATGTGGAGTGTCAGTGGTTGAGTTGTGCCAGTGAGAGGGCGAGAAAGGGCTGCGAGTTTCGCGGTTATTTTGTCGGGAGGGTCGTCTAAGACGTGACGCGGTCTACGAGATCGGACGTGAAATTCATTTTTCATAATGACCGGGGATTTTATATATGTAATGGCCAGTTTATTACTTGGTATTCATTAAACATCGCATTACTATGCGATTTTCGATGTTATGTCCCGGATAATGGACAGTATATAGTATAGATAGATAGTAATAGTATATAGATAGTATAGTGCAGCTTTAATATGACTACGATCTTCTACGATCCAATTTAAAAGTAATAATTGAATACCACAAATACTGTCTTTACTTTTAATCTTTATGTATGTGCTTGTCTTTTTCTTTTCTTGCTATTGATTTGAAATTCTTGAAAGTAAGGGTAGATATTCTAATCAGTTATCTTCATACTATGTACAACACATCTGTTGGAAATGATTTTTACAATACTGATTTTTACAATCTGTTGGAAGTCTGTGATGACAGTAACGGCTAGAAGCCAATCATTAAAACTACAGATTTCGAAGAATGAAGGATCGAAATGATTGAATCTAAAACAATTTAAAAAATATGTTATATTAATTAGTTTCGAACATCACTAGAATTTTTCGACGACAACAGTAAACATTGAAGTACACAAAGTAACAGATCAACGAAAAGTAAAATCAGAAATTTTAGTTAATTTTCAATTTTAATCCCGATGTCACGGGAATAAAGGCGAATATTGATTATATATTTCTAACAGATTTGTGTAAGTTGATCCGTTGTTTTATGTACAACCACAGATTATGTGCGGAAAAAACGAAAACCAAATGAAGTCTCGTTTGTGAAAAGGAAAACTAAACATTGTGACTTACTAGCTTGCAAAATAAGTTGTTTTCATTTTATATTATTGTTTGCCTCTATTGTACGGTTACAAAGTGCACCTATGAAGAACACACATATTTCTCTTTACCAGCTAATATTATCATCAAGAAATGTACATAAAAAACTGAGAAATGATTAAGTTTTGGAAGAGCGCAGGTAATACGAACACTTATCGAATTATTCATTAAGTTTTATTATGCATCGTAGAACTAATAATTTTATTTTGTTCTATTTCAGCTAAAGGCAAGTCGGGATGCCCAGTACGTCCGCCAGAGCCTGGTACAAGTTCTTTTAACTTCGACAACAGAACACTTTTGGACACGCAATTAGATGATGTCGAAGGTAAAACAATATTTGCCTATTGTATTTTTGTATAGATTTGGGTAGTTTTCGTGAATATATCAATTTATTTTTTATTATTCTCGTTCAATAATTTATATTTTTCAGATGAAGTGCATATATTTGAGAAGAAATCTAAGCTATGTTTAAATTTGCATGATATTCTTATCGAAAAAAGGGCTATAAAATACTTTATACAATTTATTGAATCAATAGATAAGCAAGTACTTATTAAGTGTTGGCTTGAATTAGAAAACTTCAAAACTTTGCTGAAAACTAGTATAGAACAAAAGCACCCAAAGATTAGCCGAACGAAAAGTTTTGATTCACAATGCAAATGTGATACCCTCAATAAAGATTATATTATGCAAGGATCTGTTTGGAAGGACAAAATTAGTGAAAATAAAAGTGAAACAAACAATTTCAGAAGTTCATCCAGTTCTTGTTTGAACTTAGGTGAACATGCTGACTTATCAAATGGTTGTAATGAATGTAGTATCCCTAGTGATGTGGACCTCACTGAATTAGCTATAAGTATATTCAAGAAATATGTGGCACTTGAAGCACCATTTAAATTGGATTTACTTGATAGCTACCGAAAATCTGTCATATCCAACATATGCCAACCAGAAGGAATTATTAAGGAAGATTGTTTTAAACTTGTACAGGACTCCATATTTAATCA
Source organism: Heortia vitessoides (assembly GCA_020976665.1). Classification (NCBI taxonomy): domain Eukaryota; kingdom Metazoa; phylum Arthropoda; class Insecta; order Lepidoptera; family Crambidae; genus Heortia; species Heortia vitessoides. Next base: position 10,969,002 of record JACJUM010003085.1, on the reverse strand, counting down.
ATTTGAAATATATTTTAAAGATTTTTTAGATAGTCCATTTTATATAAAGGCACAAATAGACATATTAACAAGTGGCTCTCTTACCCTCAAAGATATTTTATATAATAACACATTGTTGTTCTACTTCACTGAATATTTAGAGCAAGAATCCTGTCGAATGTTACTAGAGTTCCTGATGGCTGTCTCACACTTCAGGGATAATTTAATAAATGCCAACACAACTAATGCGGAACAGGCCCAAGCAGATGCAATTGTTCTTTATGATAAATATTTTTCTCTCCAAGCTACCAGTCCTATTGGATTTCCACAGTATATTAGACTAAAAATTGAAAATGATATCTGTATTGAAGGTGGACCACACCATACTTGTTTTGATTTACCCTATAGAATAGTGTTCAAAACACTATCTCGGTATGTCAAAACATTTCTAGAATCTGAATTGTATTATAAATATCTTTCAGAAATGATACACTCAGTAGAGCAAACATGGTCAACAAATAATAGATCACAGTCAGACTGTAGCAGTGAATTTAGCTTAAGTACTCAAAATACTCTTCTTGCTATGGGAGATCCAGTCTTCCGCAAAAAGAAAAGAAATCATTCTGTACCTGACATGACAATAGATTCAAATCAACTTTATAATGCAGATGCATTATGGCAAAGAAAAAGACAAGATGGATTGACCCTCGGAAGAGTCAATAGTTTGGGCAGGTTTGAATCAAAATTTGAGCCTGATCCAGATAAGAAAGATAGATCTGTTTTAAAGAAAATGGTTAGTAGATTCGTGCCAACATCAACATCAAAAGTGGAAGAGGAAATGGCATGGCAGATAGCGCACATGATTGTAAAAGATGTAACTGATTTGACTATGGCCCCACCAGATAATGTACAGGATGATGTATGTGATAGTGATATGTAATTATTTTATAAGATCTGAAATGTATATCTCTTATTATAAATAAAAAGTAAAAATGTCAGCAATTTTGTTATTGCTAATAGGTCTTTTACACAAAAATACAATTAAAATTTATGATAAAAGAATTGTAAAAGTGTACAAATACTTACAGCATTACAGTATCTGCTGTTTAACTGTATCAATGAATGAGAAATGAGAATGGGTCAAACTAAAACCTATACAAGAAATCAAAAGATATCTTAAAGTAGGTATATATATATTTAATTTGCATTACTAGTGAATGTAACATTTGATATAGATCTGGCACCCAATAACTATAAAATATTTTAAAACTGTACATATTTTAATCATGGGATTCAATTTTTTCTTTGTTAAGACGCTAATTATATATTTCTGAAGACGGGAGGACTGACTTTATCTTATCACAATAGGATAAACTTCTTTGAAGCATAAATACTTAACAGATGTAATTAAATTGACTGGCTGGCTACATTTTGGCTCATGATATTATGATAAGTGTGCTGAATGTTGAAGCGACAAAATTTCGTATGGTTGCTAAAGCGGCACTATATTGTGAAATTATAAGACTGAAGGATCAAAAGCATCACTACTTGAAGTCTTTGATTTGGGAAAATTGGGATAAAGTCAAAGTGCTTTAACCTTTTTGTTTCCATATTAATGTGATAATGTATAATCAACCTATGTAACCAACCTAGAGTATTAGAGACCTTCTGAGACAGACTTCTTTTCCTACACAGAAACTGGAAATCAGAACTTAAGAATTGGCTAAATAAATCTACATTTTTCATAACGATTTTCATTGGTTTAATTTGTAAATATTTCATTGTGTTGTTCATTCAGTAGACAAAGTTCTCTGAATATATGAGATTTAAATACTGGCGACGGTGATACTTGCCGATGGTACGGGAAATCCGTGTAAGTAATCCGAAAATATGATACGGGAAATCGCGTGTAAGAATAAATATAAAATGTCAAAATATTAAAGATATATTTTATACAAAATAAAATTCATCAAAATCTGAATATTAAAATCACAACAATATGCATTATAATCACATCAAAAGTATGAAAAATATAGTTGTACTTTTCTATATAGATACTTCACAATGTGGAATAGTTATTAATACTCGGTGGAATAGGTGTTAACTGTAATCGAGGTGGCTCCGACCCTAGTAAAGGTGAATGCTCATCATTAAAGTTGGTGCCTTTACTTGACCCTGACGTCATCCAATATCGCTGATTAACATTTGAGTTATGATAATTCCATTTTCTATACACAAATGCATTGAATAAAGCTTGCATTGGATTGATGAAAGCCTGAAAATATAATCTTATATTAAAAATTAAATACCTATGTGGTATTGGCAGAGTATCCCTGCACCAGGGATTGCGACTGAGGTACCAGGGGAGGCCTATGTCCAGCAGTTGACTGGCATGATAATGATAAAAGGTTTTCTAAATGCCAACTATGATGATCCAAAAATGTAACCTATATTTAAAAAAATTAAAAGATTTGCAGTTATTAACTCTCCATTTTCTTTTGGTAATGTCTAAAAATTACATCTTAAATTATAAAAATATCATGATTATGGATATGACTTACCATGATGTACCAAATTGAAATAATGACTTTAACAGGCATGTTAAACCACATAGTCCATAACAATATTCCATTGAGTAAATTTGGTAGCCAACAGACATAAAATACAACATTTATTAGTAAAAATTTCAATCGCAACGCATCAACAACTCTTCTTTCTTTACTTGTAAACTAGAAAAAAGAAACAAGTTAGTAACCATATTTAAACATCCTTATATTATCAGAATATGAATAAAAACAAATTATACACCTGAGCTAAAGGCAATGCCACAGCCATTTCAACATCTTTACTGGATAGGATATACATGATGGGATTCACAATCATAACCATTGCAATTGGTAAATAAGTAGCACAATAGTTAGGAAGGATTTTATACAGTGCGGTTGTAACTGATGACAGATTATGGCACCTGAGGAAAATATACAGTTTAGATTAAACATAATCATAATCTTTACTAATATTAAAAAGTGAAAAGAATTGTAGTATGTAGTATTTACAGAAAAGTACATACTTCTGAAATAACATTCAAAAAATAATTAAAAATCTCTACCTATTCAATGATGGTAAAAAAAACTCCAATCCTGAGACAGGTTCCAAAAATTCATTCACTGATTGAAAGTTACATAAGCTATATTTAATCATGGGATTATTTTCTTATGAGAAAGGGAACTATGCAGATGAAACTGCATAACACTGCTAGTATTTCATAAAAAAAATTAAGTTTCTGTAACTTACTTTGCATTTGGAATATAGAGTATTGATAATCCAATGCTGGTAGTGAGAGCAGGAATACCCCATGCCAACGAATGGTATAACACTGGATGAGAATCACGACCTTTTATTATATGCCATGTGTCAATAGCATAAAAGAGGGTCCAAAACCAAGTAGCAGTGTAGAAATACTGAGTCCAGGCCTAAAACCAAAAAGATCATGATCATAAACCTTATAAAGATTATATTGTAAAAATAAAAAACTTACTTTTTCAAACAGTTTTGTATTGATAAGTTTTTGATAAAGTAAAGAGCAAATCTTTCATATTTATACAATTAGGACTTACTGATATGAGGCTGCAGAATAAGACACTGACATCATCATCAGGCATTGGCATAATATTTTTAAACTTCAACCAAAGAGAAGAACGCAATAAAACACCTTAAAAAAACATGTTATGTCAATAAATAATTAAATTGTGTTAATATATCATTCAAGTATAAAATAAATTTCAAATACACTTCTCAATGTCATATTATAAGTAATATCAGTAATCAACTACTTTTATATTATTCAGTTCAAGAAATATTTGCAATTTAACATTTAAAAAAAAGTATTACCAAATGAAGCCAACAAGTCAGCTAATGCCAACCAAATGATAATACGGCGTCCTCTGGTTGAAGTCATAGTCTGCCAACGTTCGGGATGTCTCCCAAACATAAACGGAAATACCTGAAGCCATAAAAATATTGGAACAGTAGGGCTATGCTTTACTGACCTAATATAGAAAAATAAATAGTATTGAACATAGAATTGTACCTGGTAAAGAGCCCCTAACATACCAACAACTGATGATACAAGACAAACAAGATTATAAGAATCGGTGTTAAATTCACTCATAATTCTTACTGCTAAATCTTCCTTGTTACCGGTATGATGGCAACAAAATGTTTGAATAGTAGGATCAGACATTATGAATGTTTTTGAGTCTACAAACTACAAATAACGAATACACTACATATTTTACACTAATAATTCATTTAACAAAGGATAATTATTCATTTAACAAAGGATTTTTAGGAGAGGATAATTATTCCAAGTGTTTCAAACAAAATCCAATCTTTGTATTCGTTTTCCAATCAACAAATCGTTATGCTACATGAGTTACAAGACAGACAATCAGTGCAAGCA
>JACJUM010003085.1:10947917-10964161 GCA_020976665.1 Heortia vitessoides | reverse complement strand
GAGCGTATCTTTCACCAATTAAATAGCATACAAATCACCAACTATGTCACAATAAAAAATATTAAGCAGTTTTAATGCAATTGAGATCTTGTTATATTTTCTAACACACATTGTAACAGAACTTTTATTATATTTACATGTTCTGGAAACATTTAATACTTAAGACTTTTATATTTAACTCTGTGCACTCTAAAACCTACTATGTGCATCACAGACTGACAGAGCTAGCTTTTTAAATTATGGTTTAAATGTTTCTTCAGGCTAAATTGCACAAATGCCCTTACCACACATTTTTTGTGCCCCGAAAGCTCTATTCCAGTCTGCGTTATTACCACATATTATCTTACCATATCTCAATAAGGGTTCTACGTGTGCGCTATAGCGCAAAAATATTTTGTTGTATAAGCTACTTTTGTAACTTGACTTAAAGCATACACGAATTCATTTATTTCATTAGATATATAATTATATGTATTGTAAATAAATATCGACAGATTTGGTATATGTCGATATATTTAGTTTATATGTGCATCCCTGGTGCAGTCTGTCACTGTCAATAATATTTGACATCTAACAGATGTTAATTAAACCAGTTTGTTCAAAAATAAGTAACTCGTTATTTAATTCTTAATATTTACAAACAAAAGGCTTATTCATAAAAAAGTCAATAATAAAAACCTTAGCATAGCAATTAATCTTTAGACGTATTTTACATATTTTTTAAACTTACAATATAAAGCTATAAATGTTTGTTGTAAAGAAAAGGAAAGACTAGCTAATACAAATCTTTCGATGTTTCACAACTAATGAATGAACACAATACTCAAAATCTACAATTTAACTTTTTTATTATAATTAAATCACAAACTTAACTTTTTAAAGTGAATATGTTAACCGTGACTACATGAAATAAAATGTATATAATTGACTTTGTTAAAATTTACGTTACAATAATAATAACTTTATTCAACAACAAAAGGAATTTTAATTTATTTTTTTATTCAATAACTTTGAGCACTGATCTCTGTGCCCTTTCTAGCGGTAACATATTCGTTGTAGTAGCAGTAGCACCCCCCCAAATAGTAATACAGTACGACAAGAAAGACTGACATAGAGTTACGTATAATGTTTTTAAATGTTTTTCTGTAGCAATATGTCTTATATTTCTTAAAACTGCAGTTTATTTCCGAATTCTTTGCGTTAAAATACTTATGTGAGGGTTAAAAGTTAATAAGGAATCTAATGTTATGCCAAGATATTTATATGTTGAAACATTTTCTAATTTTAGGGATGTTGATGACATACGCGAAATTGTTGTTTATGAAAAACTACGATTCATAGTTAATATTGTTGGATTGTACTTGGATTTTTGTTGCGAAATTGGAGGGAGTTCAAATATATTTAAACTAAAATCTATATTTTAAATTGTCTTGTCAGAAAATTGTTGCCCCTATAAAACAAATCTTAAAAAACAAATAGAATCTGTGATTAAAATATTTCTCTGGCACATTGCCCTTTATTGTAACAAAGCCAAAGAATTTCAAAGGTTTAGAAAAGTGCAGAGACACAGCGTCGAATTTGAAATTTCTTTCTAAATTAATTATAGCCACCTAGATTGTACCTTACTTCTCTATAAATTAACATTTGATGTGCCTTTTAAAATCATTTATTTCAAAAATAATTTGGGTCACTACTCAACGGTTAACAGAGACAAAAAAGATTTAGGCTTGTTTTGTAAATTGCGGCAACAGCATAAGTAGGTACCTAAGCTCGATCCCTAGACTATAAATATTAGGCTATGCGGTTTTAGTGAAAACACTTCCTTTGTAATTAATTATTTTGCAATAATCAATACATATCGTCGTTCCAATAGTAAATTTGCCAATCTGCAAATATTAAAGTTTTTAGTAGAGTGAAATTAAAACAAAAATTGTTACTGAAAATTAGCTTTTATTAGTGAGTATCATATAAGGCAGTAAATTAAATATAATTCGATTCGAGATATTAAATCACAGTTTTTACATTATTTACCACTCCACTACACTGTCTGAATCAGAATAAAGTATGCAATCTGCCATTTAGACTATTTAATCTCTGTGATCTGTGATCTGTGATGTTGATTACTCTGTACTCTTTAAACCAAGTTGAACTACTCAATCCCTCATCTATATTAGATGATCTTTGTAAAGTTGAGAACACTGGGCCGGCGATATCATCAACTGTTATTTTTTCCTCTTTTCAGCCATGAAGATAACTATATGTTAACCATACTGTAATATTACGTACTTTACTATCTAATATACGTTCAATACTATCTAATAAATCGCATTTCGTGGCAGTCTGTAATTAAGGCTTCACTATGAAATTGTTAGTATAAATAAATAAGTGTTATGTGAATGGCTTGTTGGTTGTCCTGAAATACGTAAATAAGTCGAGTATTTAGTTAAAATAAATGAGACCACATTAAATTGGGCCAAAAGAGCTCAACTAACATCGATAGTCATACTTTATTCACATTAAGTTAATACTTGTATTTTTTTATAATCAACACATATTATGTAGGTACGTAAGTGCTAGTGCAACGAATAGGAAACAGACATACAATAGTAGGTACTAATTTGCGTATGAAAACTAATGATTTGTGTCAATTGTGTTAAACATTCGATGATTTTAAACTGTTACTGGCAAACTATATATTATTATATATCTTTTTTATTTTCTGGCAACGTGCTTTCTGTAGATATAGAAGTTTTTAATGGGTTTACTGTCAAATCATGTTTGACAGCAAAACATGGGTTAATAGGATCTCGAGTTTCCCCAGTTTCAATTCCGCTCGTACAATTCTGTGTCACTCCAGGTTCAATAACTTTATTTCCGTCATCAAGTGTAAAGGCTGACGGTTGATTCGCGAAAAGCATATCATTAGGAGCTAAGAATGACGTATTTAAATTATCTGAACCATTTTCGATTAATTGTGGTTCGGTCACATTATTTTCTGCAGCTGAATTTAAAAGAATCGAACAAGGTATAGTTGTCATAAACTCCTTTCCATTCTTTGTTACAACAGTAACAGTACACTTAGTATTATCCACCTTATTACTCCCTGAATTTTCATCTTTTATTTCCGCTTCAGGTGTAAAAGACGTAGCGATAGCACATGGTATAGCTAACACTTCAGTAGCATTGTCAGTACTTATAGTCAGAGTACAATTAACCAAATTATTCAGAATTGGATCCACGTTAGTTTCTGTTCCGTTCGCAGGAGTTACTGCAACTGGCTGCCCGTGGTTATTATAAATTACAGTGTGATGATGATGACCCGTTGATCTTGCCAAATTCCATAATGCCAAACCAGTCAATATGGTTCCTACTCCAGCGCCTGCTATACCCAGCCCAGTTAAAGCACTGGTGGACCGGGTTACGCCTCCGAATCCTCTATTGCCACCGTAATTTCCGAAGTATCCTGGCAACTGAGGATTAATATAACCTGGACTATAAGAACCATGATTTCCATATCCACCATATCCTGAATAAGATGGTGGTGGTCCTTGCGGCGGATGATAACTATTTCCTACACCTTGTGATGGGTAACTTCCACCTGTTTTATAACCACTATACGGTGGCGGCAGCCCCCCTGCACCAGCAACGCCACTACCTTGAGGATATCCAACTCCCGTGCCTGCTGCTCCACCTGGTTGTGGGTAATTGTTTCCATAATTATGAGCAGGTACCGATCCAGAACCAGACAAACCACCGCTTTGAGGATATCCCACAGAGCCAGCATTGCCTGACATGCCATTAGATGAAGGGTATGAATGACTAGACGGATTATTAGTTTGACTTGCTGGTCGTTGTGCTGTTTGTTGTGGTGAACCATTGCGTTGTATACTTTCCTGGTAGGTTGGTGGCTGTTTAGCTGGACTGTTACCAGATAACCCGGTTTGACTCGAAGGATAAGAATGACTTGATGGATAGGTATGGCTCTGGCCACTCGAAGGGTTTGACTGCTTCGATGACGCATAAGTTTGAGAGTTATGAGATGGTTTTTCTTGCCAACCAAATAATGTCGGCTTTGGTGCTGATGTTTGCGGATTACTAAAAGATGTTGGGGCCGGTCGAGGATTGTAATTTGTTTTTCTACTCATACTCCGTCCTGAGCTTTTACTGCCGACATTCATTTTTCTGGCATCTACGTCGAATAATAATATAACCAAGCATAACGACATAATAATAATTTTCTTCATTTTCAAATTTCACTCACTGATAGTTCACTATTATTCAAACTTATGGGACAAGAGTTCCTTCTGAGTTTTCCAATGTGACTAATTCATGCGAGCGAGTAACACGATCTTCTCGAACGTTAAGTGGAATGATTATGTTGAGAGCGATTGTTGGTCGCCCACCCTATTGCGGACGCAGTTATTATACTGTAACGTAAGTGGCGACTGTGACCTACCTTGTAGTGGGAGTACATTTTAACTAAACGCTAGCTTTCGTGTTTAAAATCAATAACGACTGCTTTGCTTACTTAGCACCATAGCAACCTAAAAGTCAGACATGTAAACTAAAGTGATTGTTTGTTTGTAACTACATAACGAAAGGAAATGTGTACAAATCCTTTGTATTATAAATATAATATAATATATACATAATTCTCAATTTGCATTGTAATTACCAATATTTAAATTGTAATTGTTTAATTATTTAAGTCAGATATTATAAATTCCCCTATATTGATTTCGTTCATCGCCAAAAAACAATGCCAGCAAAGAAATTTATTAAATATTAATGATTAAGTTTAATGTTAATCAAACATATTACCCACCATAACCATAGCAGTTCCCACAGTTCCCGATATGCGAAATTGCAGCGTAAGATTGGGAGTAGGTACCAATTTTATGAGACTTATGAATAAACTAGCCTTACTAGCCTTAGCACGGGTGTACAATTTTTTTAAACATTTGGGTTAAACATAATACGGAAAACTGTTTATAGTCTTTAAAAGCTATCCAATCCACCAAACAACCCACGATCCAACCCAGAATCGAAAAGCTTACATAATAGGCATGATGACAAATTTTGAAAAACTGTGATATAATGTACAAAAATATACATTAATTACGATAAACATAATATTTCTGCTGAAAATTTAGGTTTACTATTCAAAAATTTGTTTTTAATTTATAAATTTTAAATTCGTACCAAAACGCTTCAAAGTGTCATGGCGTCGCTCGTGACGTCACGTTAGAGTACAAGGTTCACTCAACAGTTGTAAACATTGAGACGCTCTTGTTAATTTCGAATTTCGCAGATAGAAACATGAATTCGAAAGCTTATAGATGGTGTGCCATCCCACTGTGTCCTAATACTTCCATAAAAACTCCCGAGAAGCTATTTATTTTCGTTCCTTTTGACAAGACAATTCGAAATAAGTGGCTTAAACATGCAAGACGTGATTTGAAAGGAATAACACCCTCTACTCTAGCTTTATTTCTGTGAAGATCACTTTGACGTAAGTATTTACTTTAAGTTTGCAGATTTCATGCTGATACTAAATAAATGTGACAAGCATTAGATGATGTAAACATTGATAAACACACTTTATTTAGAGGTTAAGAATCTCTTACTTTCTCAATGAGCTATTATAAAAGTACCTATGTTTATTTTAATTTCAGTTACCAAGTGATATGGAAAATTATATGGAATACCATGTGATGGGCTCAGTGTCGCAGATTCGCATGAAAAAAGGGTGTGTTCCCTTAAAATTTTATTGTCAACCCGATAGGAGAAAAAGAGCTTCTGATTCTATGGAAAGAGAATACTTTGTGAAAAAACAAAGAAAAGAACTTATTGGAGAATTTGAGCAGCAACAAATATCTAAGAATACAACCATTGCTATATAACAGTCAGAACTTATCGACTCTTTACCTCGAACATCATCCAAGCAGGAAAATATTACTCAAGATGCACCTAAGACGACAGATAAAGCCATTCAAGTGTACATAACAAATAAATTCAGAAGTAAAGCTGTACAAACAATAGTTAATTCAGTTGACCAGATGACATCACCAGCCAAACCTTTTTGTCAGTCTGCTTTCACTTCACCATTTAAAATTAGAAAAACTAAAACTGACAGACCATCAACATACTCTTTACAGAAATGTATCAAAAAATTAATTGAAATACAGGCAGTTTCTGATAGTGATATTTCATACACACCATCTGTTGTACTTAGTGAATCACCATCTGTGACATCTTTGAAAATAAAATCTTCTTCAGTCTGCAGCGAACTAGTTGAAGATGATAAGAAACAAGAAGCATTGAGAATTTTAGGATATACAGTCCAAAAAATTGTAAATAATCCAGTCTTACATTGGAGTTCCTAAAAGTTGTTACTATTTAATAAATTTAATTGAAAAAAGTTAAATATTACCATAAACCATATACTAATGTGTTTACAAAAAATTAAATTAAATTAAAGTTTCAGAGAGCTTACAGATGATTTTTCTGCCTCTGACTTATGCCAGCAAGATATTTCTGAGCATTTCTAAATTCTGTTAAACAAAAGTCATTGCTTGATCGCAGAAACTCTCCTTACATTAGTACGTCGATCCTCGGTAAATTTGCGCTGGAAGCCTTTATAAATCCTTGTTCCATGATTGAGTATATCAAATAGATTGACACAAAACAAATTTAAGTCGCAAACAAAACTAAAACGGCGTTTTAGTGGTAAAATTAAGCGAGAGTCGTGGTTATCTATTGAATTACGAATAAACAATTCGACAACTACTCTAACGTGACGTCACGCGCTCTGATTGGCGTTTAATATTACATGGCGGATTGCCGTATTTAGTGATTTTATTTTCTCAATATAAAAATAATCTCGCTTTTAAATTAAAAAAGAATCAATGTTTTATAATAAACTACGTATGTATATTATCTATACAAATTATTTCAATAAAATTTACATGCTGTCATCATGCGTATAAGTTTTTGCTGTGTGGTGCCGTTGCACATATTGGGAAGACTTTAATTTCTCAATAGCATAATAAGAGTCTTTGCTTTGAATCTAATTTATGAGGAGGCAAACCTGGCACATTAGGTGAATTTAAAGAATCTTGGGATAGTGCACCGTTTCGTTTATGTTGTTATTCCGTATTCCTTTATTCGTCGCATAGCCCGTACACACCACACCCTGGCAACGACGCGAGTGGCATATTTTATTCAGATTGTCTTTTTTAAATTCGTAGTATCTTTAGAATGTTATTTGTTTGGATGATTGATTAATATAAGATATATATAACAAAATAATATGTCCTTTAATATTAAAGAACATAGTTTAGTTTTATTATTCATAGTTACCGCAGCGCATGCGATGAAAGTCATTTTATGAAAAAAAAATTCATACCTTTAAATTTTAGTGGGGATACCTAATTTTTTCTTGTAAAATATGGCTTATGTTACTATTTATTTTAATGGTGAAAGAATTATCGATATCTGTCCAGTACTTTTTAGCTAAATCCTGCCAACAATACAAAATCCTCTGTATAATATGACTTCGTAACCTAGATAAAAGTTTAAAGAACGTTATTAATTTAATTTCAATGACATACGTTTCACATTATTTCGTGTTTAAGGTAATACAACTTTATTTATAAAGAGTATCTAAGAGAATATAATCTACATTTTTATGAATTTAATTTTTATTACTATAATCATTTTAAATGTCTTGTTTTATCAATTATAAAATCCGTACCAAAAATACCTTCGCGTTAAAGATAAACAATACATCTTTCTACAACTCAATAACGCAAATGTGTTGTTCCTGCAATAAACTGAAACGTATTGGCTTAAACATAGATGCTTTTAAAAAATAATTCATTATATTTATTTTTCTTGTATTCAGTGTCATTATTAACGTCGAGTTTAAAAAAAAAAAACTAAATTAAATAAAGCAGCAATGTGTCGTGTATACATCTCCTAGTTAATATTATATTTAGTTATCAATATTAGTATGTATGACAATAATCTGTGATTGGACCTAAAGGTAATAAATGAAACTTTTTATCGGTTCTGGAACTTAACTTATCAAAAACAGCTCTCTGTTCTTGTTTAATCTTTACGTACAATATTTATATTTGTTGTATTTTGTGTTCATTAATATAAATTTAGATATCATCATAGATATCTATGTTTCGTTTGAAAACCTATTCATCTTCAATGGTGCTGTGGGTAGTTTATCATGTGAACTAGAAATAGCTTCCATTGACTATACCATTTATTGAGTAAGTACTGGCTGTGTACTTTGTACTTCGCTCAATTGGTAAATTGTCTATCTGGAAACTATCTAACTGGAACTAACTAGCACAGTTCAAATTATGGATATTTGACTGGAAACTTGGTGTGATCAACATGAATGTGACGTATGTTTGTCACACGTGCTAATTTGTATAATAAAGAATACTTTATTCATCATATCAGCCATAGGAATTGTTCAATGTTCATTGTTCGACATTAGCCGCCCCAACATAGGATGATTTTTGCCCTGAATTGCTGCACTGAGCAAGCGTGGTTGCAATCGTCGTTTACAACGAGGATGCTGGTGCTGATCCCCATTCTATTGTATTTAAACTGTGCTATTCCAGATTGATATACGGGTAGTTCTACAAACTAAAGAATTATCGCCGGCTTAACCAAAATATAATTTAAAAAATGTTTAAACATTTTGCATCGTACGTCATACTGTTATTTTCAACTGTTTCTCTTTTGGTCACTAAAAATAATGAAGGTTGACAATTATTTCAAAACGAAATTACTGTTTAAAGAACCATATTTTCAGCATTCTGCAATGTCCCCCGAATAAATTTTAGTTCAAAGTGTGTCGTGATTATTTTACTTCTACATCAAGATCATGAATGTAACACAATAATAAGTCTAATCTTTTTCCTTGCTAGGCAGTATAATCATTATCTTGTTTTCTCAAAAACACATTCCGTAAATCATTTGGTCCCCACCGGTTGATATCAGGATCCTGTTCAATGTAAAACAAACAAATATTTTGGAAAGCTGCTTGCCGTGCGACGTTGCCGTTTTGCTGAGTCCATCGTACTACAAAAACACTACCAAAGTCGTAGGTATAAATTTTTCCTAGCGCGTCGTTAAGTCAACCCACTGCGGTAGGCAAGGAAAGTGGTGTCGTAATCAGTGCAGTTCACAGAATCCTGGTAAAATATTTTTTAAAAAAAATGAACTAGCAATAAATAAATGTAAGCATTTTGATATATAAGTTGTTAGCATAAAGGCATAGTTTAGCTAAATTTTTGTTAAAAGTTATAAATTGGTTTGTTATTTTTTATTATTAGATAGAATTTCTCATTAGCCTGGTCTCAGCATCCTGTTCAATTAAGATCCAGGATACTGAGCATTATTCAGGATCTGAGAAGATTATACTCAAATATAGTTTTAGTGGATATTATGAATACCTATTTATAATTTTTATACATTGTACTGTGTCGATAGATTTGAGCCACAATGTTTATGCTAATTAGGCATACTTCAAATCAGTGTTGGAAGAATTACCAAGTCAAATAACAACCATCCATTTATTGAGTGACGGTCCAGTTACTCAATACAGGAGCAAATTAATGTTCTTCACGCTAGCGTCTAAAATGGCAAACCTGTGTACTGGACTTATCAATTGGATTGGAATATTTTTATAGTAACTAAAAGTTAAATTGAGGACATGGAAAGATTGATTTCGAGCGACCAACAGAATTTAATCGCTTTTAATGGAACACTAAAATTTCATCAAGTACCGGGCACTGCCTTCAAATATGGCAATAAAAGCTACAGAAAATCACTCAGCTGTTTTTGTGATGAAGGTAATATGTGTAGCATCACCGGATGGGTCTTTTAGGATATCCTACAAAATCACGTCAAATATGCAAAGACGTCTACCAAAGTGAGATAGAATCAACGGATGACCCTGATGACATGAGCGTCGCAAGCGATCTTACTTTAAATTTAGAAAACCCAGAAATATTAGCTACCATGCCTGATTTACAAATTGACCCGTCTACTCTCTTTCCAGATCTATCCCATATTTCCAAATATATTTCCAAAGAAAATAAAAAAAGGTAAAGCCTTAGAAATAAAAGTTAAAAATACTGCTAACAAACAACCAAAAAATGAAAAAGTAATTATATCAAGGAAAGATAAAGTCAAAACGGCGACTAACTATAAAAAAATGGGCTCGACACAGAAAAATAAATTGAATTCCAAGAAACATACAGGTAAAGAAAATAAATCAACGAAATCAAAGGAAAATTACGATGACGATGAGCTGCCTTTTACAGTGAAGATAGGACAGGAAATGACTGTATCCAGTGTCTATCGTGTAATTATTGGGCACAAGAGGGAAGTGTTGAAGGTGAATCTACATTATTTACATGCCCTGACTGTAATAATAAAAAATAGCTTAACAAGAATGCAACCAGCCTGCCAAAATTATTAATTTCTATTACTAGCTTCAAGTTTATTACTAGATTCAAGTTTCGTTTAGTACATTCATGTTGTTACCCTACTTTTAAGAGAGATTTTAACAAAATGTGATCATACTAATAATAGTCATGTTCAATGATCATTCAATGATTCTTATTCAAGACTGAAAAAAAAGAATATTTAGAGATTATTCAAGACGGAAGAAAATTAATGTCCAAGCCAAGCATTAAGTTAAATTTCGTTATTAAAAGATTCTTAGATTATTAGAAATTACTGTTAAAAAGCAAATTTATATTTTTTAAATACATAAACTTTGATCTCAATTGATATTCGTTATTTTCCTCAGTTTCCTGGTTACACTCTCAGTTTCCTGTGGCTTGATTTTCTTTAAATGGCTATAAATCAAAAACTAATAAATATAAAATATTTTGTCTGTTCCACTTAGGATTAGCTAAAAGACATTATACTCTTGTTATTCAAATGAATTTCCCAAACAGAATTTAAAAAAAAACGGTCGGGCCGAAATCTTACTTATTTTCTTCCTTAGTTTGTAGAACTACCCATACCGCCATCTAGCCATCTATAATCAGTTTCGGAGAAGGGAAGTACAGTGGAATCCGTTTATTAAGTAGCTCCTTAGAGAGGTCTTTTTTTCAGGCAAACCTCTTCCTGGACTACTTTGACGTCAATTACAGCGAGACCCGAAGAGGGGCAAGGTTGCTCATCTTTGAGTGACCTGCGCCTAATTAGACCTGCGTACCCCGCGGCGGCTACTGCATGTTTAGCTACATTATACCCCGCAACGCTCGCGGGATCGGAGCGGGATCGATGTTAGGTTTTGTGAAGGAGGACTGAGTGGGACCGGCCGCGTTAGTGCGGTCGTTTATCTCTCGCGAGGCGGGGACTGCTCGCGTTCGCCGGCGAACACGGAAGAATGTGAGTAAAATGTATTTGCTTGTGGAGTCCCAGTGAGAGGGTGACAGAGGGAGGCATTTATAGAAGGTATGCTATCGAGCGAAAAGTATGTAAAGTTTGGTTTTCTTGGTCGGATATATTGACTTCACTTGTGCCTGATATAGTGACGTCGTTTATTAAGACCTATTTTAAGTCCAGTTGTAGTGACTGACTTGATACCTAACAACTCTCGTTTTAGTGCTCAAACTCCCCCTTTTTCGATAGATTTTTAGATATTTTAAATAAGTCACATATGCCTTGTAATGTCTTTGTCTTCTCCTCCTCTTCAATTCAACTAATATTTTAATGCGTCGGTACCCCACGGCATGAGTATTATTTTGTTTCCCTAATCTTGATGTTATTTTTTAACCTGAGATTCTGCTCGCCGTCGATTTGAGCTTAAACCTTGGAAAAACAACTGTTACAATGGTAAAACTTTAAAAAAATACCGCATTTTTGTTTTTTTGTACAACAACTGTAGGTTAAGTGTAAATTAATTATTTTAATATTACAACTTATGCCTAATATACCATAATTCATAAATCTATGTATTGCATTACAAAGAGAAGAAACAAAACAGTTTGTATTTCAATCTCAATCTTTTCAAAAGTTATCTGAGCCATAGACAACAAACAGTTAAAATAAGTAGCTTTATTAGTGAACCCTGTGAAGTAAAATATGGAGTAACTCAAGGGAGTGTGTTGGGACCTACATTATTTATCATGTACATTACCGACATAATTCATACTACCCTGAAAAATTGTAGAATAATAATTGCATTTGCCGATGATACTGCTCTAGTGTTTAGTGGTAGTGACTGGGAAGATGTCATTAACCCTCACATAAATATTTTAACCCAAAGAATTCGGAAATTAACTGCAGTTTTAAGAAATATAAGACATATTGCTACAGAAAAAATTTAAAAACATTATACGTAACTCTATGTCAGTCTTTCTTGTCGTACTGTATTACTATTTAGGGGGGTGCTACTAAAACTAATATGTTACCGCTAGAAAGGGCACAGAGTTCTGTACTCAAAGTTATGTACATTTTACCCTTTAAATACCTTACCTCAAAACTCTATATCCATAGCAAAGTTTTAACAGTGAGACAATTGTACTACCAAGAACTTTTTCTCAAACAGCATAAACTATGTAAACCTGAAAATAAACAAACTCATAGTAGACGAAGGTATGTGGATTTCCAAAATATACATCAGGCATGTCGTACCCGGTTCGCACAGCGATTTCCAAATTTTACAGGACCATTTATTTATAATAAAATTAACCATGAAATAGATATTCATGACATGAATAAACACTCATGCAAAACAACAAAATGACTCTTGGCATTGGACTACAATAAGACAGAGGAATTGCTAACAATATTATGCTGGACTGGACTATATTTATTGTTACTATTATTGTTTATATATATTGTATTTACACAGTATAGCTTCATATTCCATGTATTTATTTAATATATGCGTAAATAATATGTTGTATTAACAAACCTTGTATTATATTAGACCAAATACACATACATTCACACCTACACGCACACTACAGAGCATAGGTGCCTATAAGAACAGGCTAGACCTAGTTTAGGTACTTAAGTATCATAGTGTATTTTAGTTTAAGTTTCCTTTTGTTGTTGAATAAAGTTATTATTATTATTTAACAAAATACATATCTTTTATATATCTCAAAATGTTTCTATTTGTATATACCAGTACTGTAATTAAGGTTGAGTGACTTAAACAAAATTAACCCAGTTAATATCAAACACTGGCGTATCTAATATCAACTCCGTTAATTTTGTTCTTTAATAACAGTGTCTAATTTCATTTCTACTACAAGAGCAGATGATTATTATTTCATTGAGAACGAAAGTTTTACACTAATGACCCGCTCCGGCTTCCCACGGGTCCAATGCTAATGATATATATATTTCAGAATGTCTTTATATACAACGTTTTATTTTACGTTTATACAACGTTTTTTTTATTTAGTTGTATATCACCGGTATGTACCTATATAGGTAACGGCGCCGCCGGTACCGCCGCAACCGCTATGTACAGGGGGTATTTCAAATCTTATTTTTGAAAATATTCATTGATCTATATTAAATGCACAATGTATTTAAGGTATTTTATTTGATAAGAATTAATGCTGTGTTTCTTAAAATCACTTCGTATTTAGGCCAATATTTTTCTTAAAAGCTACTGATAAAAAATAGTTATTATAGGTTTTCCCTAAGAGACATATACCATCGTGAGTAGCGTTCAGCAAGCGTTTGCAATGTATTCGCAAAAAAAGGGAATATATACGAAATCACATTAGAAACCTCTAATTATCAGTTTCTCTGCTGTAGTATGTACAAATTATAAAAACATATAAAACATCTAAATCTGTTGCGTCGTTTTAAAGATTTAAGCATACATAGGAACAGACAGACAGCTGGAAGTAACTTTGTCTTATACTATGTAGTGATACCTATTGCTGGTTTACTCTGACGTCAATTTTAGTGTCACCAAAGGTGAAGGTCTAGGTTGACAAAATATGGTCAAGTGATTACATGCCTGAGATTTCCCCCTGCAAGACAACCACGTGAAGCGGGGCGCCACCACGCGATCCGTGATCCACATGAGTCAACTTAACAAGACTGACAACGATCACAACAAGGTTACCTCGGATAACCTGAAATGGACGTTGTTTAGTAGAATTGCAAACGCGAGAATGGATAGCGCCTAAGGTTCCGATCTGGTGGCCAATCGAAGTGACTATTAAATACGATATCCGCTGCAGAGTGTAAGTCGATTTCATATGTGGATCGAGGCTGACAGTTTGCGCAGTTATGTACCTAATTTAACGTTTTATTCGTGGGGGGCTGCATGAGCATGAGAGCACCAAACGCCATTTGCATAACAAAGTTATTATAATAATTTAATTGTCATTTCCAACTAAAACACTTTAAGATGAAACACCTACAATCACCTACCTGTATTTTATTAAATAGTATAAGTAATTGTGGGTTATCTCTAAGAGATCAGCGGAATGAGAGTTGGTTTCATACTATGTGATGATTCTTCATATCCAATAACATCCAAATGTATTATTTATATGTGTTGATTATCAATGTATCCTAAATACTTATTTAAAATAATGGAGATCATGTAAAGCTTTTTTACAAATATAATAATTCCGATTTTTTAAAAGAAAATATAGGTACCTATGTGTAAAAAGTAAATAAATTCCGTTTTATTTTCCCGTTCATCCCACTCATTGTAATTACGAGAAAAACATCGTGACACGAACATAAATAAATCAAAAAAGCAAAATTGCTTTCATTAAAAAAATGTATAGCACCTTAGTACTACAATAGATTATCATCTTAGCCTCCATGATATCAATTTATAACTAATTATTTTAATTACTTACTTGCTGATAAGTTATCAAAAGCGTCACTGATTGTTATAAAATCAGGAACTCGACAACACCAGTCCTGTCAATTTTATTGCTCCAAACGGTCCACAATTAACGTAGATGCAAGATGTTGTTTGAACAATGTAAAATGTTGATCTTTGTTGCTATTGTATCTGCCGTGCTAGTTACATGTAACGCCAGACCTAAGACAGTTCCATCGGAAAGAAGTGTAGTCAGCGTCCCAACAAACTGCCCCGGTAAACAGGAGTGGATGAATGGTCATTGTCGTGATGTGTGGAGATCCGGATCCACTTCTGAATATATGAATGAGTATCGCAATGCTGCCTCATACTTCGAGTAAGTCTTATTAGTTACATAAATGTTTTGTGTAATACTTGACACCTATAAAATTTTACAGTGGTATTATAAAAACATTTTAGACCAAATAACTTGAACTAAATTTCTACCAGTACTATACTCAGTAGAAGAAATCTTGAACTACTCACCACTAATCATTGGCGTATGTAGGGTTAATTTTCAGGGTGTTTCTGGCCCATGCTATAAACGACGTGAAGATACACTCACGCAGTCGACACTCAATGTAGGGAAAATTTTTCGAGCCGGTAGCCCAACACCCTGGGGTGGGCACTAGAACATCCATGGGTTGGGTATGGCCCACCCGCCCTCAACACCCTTCTATATACGCTTATGCCACTAAATCCGAGCGGTAAACACATATTTTGTACGTTATAAAAAAAGAAATCCCTATTTTGGTTGATCAAGAATTCGATGAATGTAGTAATTTCACAACTGGGTCTTGAACTATAAACGTTATTATATATTTACTTGATATTTTAATGGGCATTTCAATTTGCCTTCCATAAGTTCAAACTTCGATGAAATTTTGTGATAAGTAGCCAGCGGCCATACCTAATATCTTAACTTTGATAAATAGGTACTTGTCATATAATATACACGATAAGGAAGAGACACAACCTCATAGTTCGTAAACACAGTATAAACAATAAAACAGACTATAGATTTTTGCGTTGTTTTTATTTACAGTAATGATAACAAATCACTTCTAAACGTGGTGACTGTACCACCTAATTGCCCTGACGGACAAGAGTTGGTCAATGGAGTTTGCGGAGATGTTTGGTATAGACGACATGCTGTAGATGTGATCACCAATAACGTAGTGAGCGTGCCTCCTAACTGCCCGGATGGACAAGAATTAGTCAACGGTGTTTGTCGTGATGTATGGAAGAGACGAACCGTAGTTGCCAACAATGTAGTGAGCGTACCACCAAACTGCCCGGATGGTCAAGAGTTAGTCAACGGTGTGTGTCGTGATGTCTGGTACAG
>JACJUM010003085.1:10856695-10947907 GCA_020976665.1 Heortia vitessoides | reverse complement strand
GTCAAGAGTTAGTCAACGGTGTTTGTCGTGATGTTTGGTACAGACAAGATTTGGTAACCAACAACGTTGTAAGCGTCCCTACCAACTGTCCGGATGGTCAAGAGCACATAAATGGACAATGCCGAGAAGTCTGGCGGAACAAAATGCTGTTAGTTCTGTATTCTTAATTTCGTAGGGTCTGTGTAGGTCTGTGTATTAAATTGAATTAATTTGACCTCTGCTCAAGCATTTGTAAGTAGGCAAGTCTTACTCTGAGTATCTTATCATTTAACATAAAGCTTTTTATAAAATTTGGCTTGATCCCCAGAGAAGGTATGGGTTCGAGTCAGTAAGTATTCAGAATCTATTATGGTAGTAGCTATATTAAATTAAATTAATTTCAATTATTCCTAATAAGAAACATACTTGCTTAAGTTGCTTTAGTTGCTCTATCTAAAATTACCTAAGTATGTATTATTACTTCGTTTAACATATGTATAAGTAATAACTTCGCTTGACTTTATTTGATCTAAACTAACATAGCTTTCTTTTGAAATATTTCTAAAATCACTAAGTGTCTCTTAAAATTATAATGAATTATTTTATTGCATATAAATTAAATGCAAATGCTTATAAAATATTGTAAGTAGTTTTTTTACGTCGATTTTTCTTTATTTTGTACAAAAACCCAATGAATAACCTAAATAAATCTGTCCGAATTTCGCTTTTTTAATATTATCAGAAATAGTTTATTTAAATTATTTAGTGTAATTCCACCATTTTTTTAATTATTTCTAGGTCAACAAAGCTGTGGGCGGGATCAGTTGAACAAATAATTTCTCCAAATGAAAGTAACAGAATATCAGCAGATATTGCGAAATCTAAACTGGCCAAAATCTTCCGTAACATAATATCTGTGCCCAACCAATGCCCCGTGGGTTACAAACCTGACGCTAATGGAGTCTGTCGCGAAATTTTTTAATTGTTATCATTGACATATTGAATACTATTGTTCATAAAATTCTGCACATAAATCCAACACATCATTATGCCTATCGTTTTGTTTTATTGCTCATCAATACCTGTCAGTACCTATTACCCCAAATGTAGGTGGTGTATATACACAAAGTAGGTACAACAGACCAACCGAAACAAATTTGGTAATATTAAATCCATATATAAATTCGATTACCTTCTCACCTTTAGAATCTAAGTAATATCGTTTGAAAAATAGATTTGCATAGGTTGACCTGTTGATTTGTGTAGATACCTACACGTAAATGGATAATATTAACTCTCTAGATCATTGACCTCTAGCTCTTTATATAAACTAGTGCCACGTTTTCAACCGCGTAGTTCCTCTTCCTGTGAAAAAAAAATAGTAAAAGTAGCCTAAATTTAAAAATTAACATCATTTATCTTTGAAAGTCCCGTTAAAATAAATCCAGACGATTTTGGAGTTTATTTATCATCGTGTATTGATATCTGTGTAAATTGTTTCATACTTGTATCATATCGTGGGCATATCATTTATATATTATCTTGAGAGTTGACCGTAAGGTTAAAAAGTTAAGCAACAGTCAGATATCGTGAAGCCATTTTTGTTTAAAATATTTTAAATAGTATTGCCATTTATATAGTATTCTTTGTATTAAAATGTATTCTTTCATGTTTGTGTGCTACCTTGCATTTGCATTAATCATTAAGACATCCATTCGTTGCGATGATTTGGTAGATATAAATCCTAGTGATGATTGTCCGTCGGGGTTTTATGTAGATGGAGCGTGCCAGGACAACAAAGATATTGGATTTAAGAATATGGTTGTAGTTCCACCAAATTGTTTACCAGACCAAGCTTATGTGAATTCTGAATGCCGTGATGTGTGGTCTGGAATCGTGTAAGTACCTACCCTTCAAATTAATTAAAGTGCAAAATTATAGGTAGATATTTATTAAGAAAGGCGAGACGCCAATATCCGAAATAGTTCACTGGATAAAAATATCAACATTTCATTACTCATAATAAAAAATATAGCTTTTACCGTAAAGAGTTATGTTCATTAGTACGATAACTCAATCTATGCGGGGACTCCCTGCATGCGGACTAACTACTAATGAAAACCACAGGGCTATAATCCCGCTTGTTGCATATTGAAATAAACCAGCTTCTTTGTTTCGTAATAGCGTATAAACTGCATAAATATACGAAATTAGTTTCGTATATTTATGCAATTATAAACGCTACTAGCAGCGCCCCGCGGTTTCAGCCACGTTAGGTTGTAGAACAAACCCAGTATCATTTATGTAAGGCTATTATTGGTCCTAGCTTGATGTTATTTACGCCGCGATGCCTATAGCTTTCCTTGTCTATTTGAATATCTAACACTGAATGAATTTTATAAGTCGGATCAGCTGTTCCTGTGATTATCACGTTTAAACAAACATACAACCTCTTCAGCTTTATAATATTAGAGATTAGTTTAGATAGCTCGCTTATTGAGTTTCTAATTACATCCGTGCAAATTTCTGTTTGAAGTAAAGTTCGCATTAAAACTTTTCTCATTTATTTCGGTATGTTTAATTGTTTTAATTAGTTACAAACACTCAAAACTTCTCCTCACAACGTTAAATAGCTGTCGATCCATGGCGAAAACATCTGGTCTCGCTAAACATAAAATAACGTGTTTCATAAGATACTCACTCAAAGCAACTATACCAATAAAGCCTGATTTATGAAAATAAGTGTAGAATTTGATCGTGCCTAAAATATTTTCGTTTGCTACACCTTTTCGTGATTTTTCTCTTTTCAGTGAAATTTCTGCAACTGACGAGTAAGACAGAATTCTAATAATGACGAAAATAATTATCGTAAAATATATTTCAAGACAATTTTGTTGTAATTTTATATAATACAAATAAATTGTTGTTTTTTGTAATTGATTTATTTATAAATATAACATGAAACTCAGAATTTGATCTCACTACATGTAATATCTTAGTATGTGAATATTTCGATTGCGAAGTTTTAACAGGTTAAGGTAGGTTGATCTGTTGCTGTGTGTATTTAACACAAATATTACTATGATAGTTGAACGTAAAGGTGATAAAATGAATATAAAGTAAATAAAAATAAATAAAGAATATCGTACTAAAGTACTCACTTAACATTTTTAGAATAATAAAAAAAAGGAATTGGCTACATAAACTTCTTTTAAATTGTTCTTAAGACTGTCAATTTTATTACTCTTGATTACTCAAAGCCGAACAGGTATCAAAATGGTAACAGAAGAATTATTATAGGACATTGTGACTGTCATTACTGTCACCGTGACATATCAAGATGTCAGGTGCCTAGCCGAAGTGAAATGCCAACCAACCAAGTTTTTACTATTATAAAAAAATTTAAAATCTAAAAAGATTGTACTATACTATATAATTCCTTAGTATCTTTAATTGGTGCTATATTGAAAATATTTGTATTATGGCTTATACTAAAAAAGTCGAAAAGTAATATGACTCATTGAGTTATGTGAGAGACAATGTCTATATCACTATTTATTTATTCCTCTGAGTGAAATTAAAAGCAAAAATAAACAAAAATGTCAGAAAGAAAAGGTACTAAAGCTTTAGAGCTATGGTGTAAACGTCTCGTGAGGGATTGCCCTGAAGTCCATATAGATAACATGACAACATCCTGGAGGAATGGAATTGCTTTTTGTGCTTTAGTACACCACTTTAGGCCTGACCTAATGTAAGTACTTTATTAAATATTTTGTTTTTTTTTCAGAATTCTATTCCATTATCTTGTAACTGTATCTTATTTGTGATAATTCAACTTCTTTTAGTGACATGTCAGTTTTAAAGCCTGAAAATATATACGAAAACAATCAGAAGGCATTTAGTATTGCAGAAAAACATTTAGGCATACCTTCTCTCTTAGATCCTGAAGATATGGTTGAAAATGATGTTCCTGACAGATTGTCTATATTGACTTATTTGTCTCAGTTTTACCAGCGATTAGGGCACACAGGTAACTTTATTTATTATAATTCTTATTGTGATAGTGACATTATTTTGTCATTGCTTATTTTGCATTCAAAGTAATTGTAATTTGTTTAATTTTTGTAAGAGGTAATTTTTAAGTTAATACTTCTATAATTACATTGGCCATCTTATTAAATAGAAAATAAATTAGTTAAACTTGCAACTTTTTTACTGTGCTGAAGTAAGAGGGCTTTTTCGGTTCATTAGTTCCCACATTACCAAAATACATGTATGAGAGTTAAGAAGGGAATGCTTTTCTTGTTGCTATATGATTGAATTTTTGTATGTAAAATAGTAATGTACATTGGTGCAATAAAAATTGTTTTATAATTTTTATAGTAGTAGTAGTCTAAAATAATTAATAAAAACATTTCATTTAAAAATACTTTTTATTTCCTGAATATTACTGAAATTATCTGAACAAACATAAACATTTGTATCTAATCTGATATTTTATAATTACAGTCAACACAAAGTCAACTGAAGTGGAACAGAAAATGTCATCAACTACGTCAACCCCTTTGACTGTAAGTACTTTCAGTATACTATTTACTAATAATACTGTTATGTGAGCAAAACTTATTTCTTATTTTCTAGAATGTTTATTTTCTTCTTGTATCTGCGACCTTTTCTCTTTCACTTTGTAGACTCCAATCAAGTTTGGCAAATCTGGACTTGACAAATGCGCTGCATGTGGCCTGCCTGTTTATCTGGCACAACGTCTTATTGTATCTCACAAACTTTACCATAGAAGATGTTTCCGTTGCTCTAAATGTTCTGGACACATAAATCCAAAGAATTTCGAAGTAATTGATGGATCTGAATTTACTTGTGATAGTTGTAAAAATGAAAACACATTATCGAAATTTCTCAATAATAATGACCATGATCAAATGGGGATGCTAGCATATAGTGATGACTTACGGAGCAATAGCCCCAAAGGTTTGAAAGAAGAAACAGTAAGCTCCAAGCACAGAGCAAGGCCAACATCAATTTTAGGTAAGTTCTTATCACTTCTATAGTATGTATTTTTTCTAATCTACTGCACTTTGCTTTATGTTTGTGTCAATAAAAATAGACATATTTTATTGTTGCTTGAAGAGAGCTAAAAGTATGGTAAGATTTTCTAAAAAACAATGTGAAATCTCATAAACAAGTGGCCTACAAATTTAAAAAAATATGTTGGCCAAGTTCCGTTCCAAAAATTATTTATATTACTTTTAAGTATTCCAAAATCGTATAAATCAATTGTTTTATAAAAGACTTAAAGTTTTCCTTTAATTACACACTATTTATTTCAGATAAAATAAACATGTTTGAAAGGAATTCAGAAAAAGAAAAAGACTTAGTAACAGATAAGTTAAGTAATATGCAAATAAAAGACATCCCTAAACATAGAGACATAAGTGCACCAATTATAGTTAGTGAAGCAGCAGAAATAAATCATGTAGCTGATAGTAAATCACTCTCAGAAATAGATACTAATAATTCAATAAATCCAGATAATAATTTAATGAATGACATGCATCAGGATAAGCCTTACAAAGAATATAAAAGTAGTATTAACAAGTTTAATTTCCTACAAACACAACTAAATGATTCTTTAGATGACAATGTGTCTGTAAATGATACAGTATTATATAAAACCGAGCACAAAAATGAAGACTGTACTGATGTAGTTATAAAGGAAGAAGAGAAACATATCACTATTTGTTCTAATAATATCAAACAAGAGAGTAACATAACTGATGACACTAGAATAGCTAAAGTTCACAACATTTCAACAACTTTTGAAGTATCAGATAATTCAAAAAATGATCCAGAACAAAAAGTCAGCATAAGTGTTCCTCCAAGAAGAAAAAAACAAAATTCCAGCCCTGAGAAGGTTGCACCGACTATTGAATCTGAACAACAAGAAATTAATCAACCAATTAAAAAAGAGTACCCTGACCATTTAAATCCATTTCCGGATGAAGAGGAGGTGAATTAGTATATTTTTATTATTGCATACTTACAATGTATTGGTAAATGAAACATTTTCTTAAAGTATCTTTATTCCTACTAGGAAGAAGAACCTTCTCTTCCACAAAGAACAGTCAGCACAAACCCGTTTGGCAGTAGTGATGAAGAAGACGATGATGTTCCACCAATACCAACTACCAAACCTCTAGTTGACCAACAAGCTGCCCCTATGTATGTATATTTTTATTTACATATTATATTAAACTCAAATCAATCCCTCTTATAATGAAACATGAAATGCACACATCTGTAAAACAAGTTATTATATTTAAGTGTATGTTTCAGAAAAAGATTAATAAAGGCTTACAATCCGTTCTGGTCAGATGGCGAAGAGCCTTTCTCAGAAGACGAAGGATCCCGTGATGACAGGTTAATATATCATCATATCAGAGATTAGAAGTCCACTGCTGGACACAAACCTCTCCAAGAAAGGGGGAATTTTGCCCATAATTGCCCTCTTGGCTTATATGTAGTTGAAAATATTTTCT
Organism: Heortia vitessoides; assembly: GCA_020976665.1. Classification (NCBI taxonomy): domain Eukaryota; kingdom Metazoa; phylum Arthropoda; class Insecta; order Lepidoptera; family Crambidae; genus Heortia; species Heortia vitessoides. The sequence continues at coordinate 10,941,374 of JACJUM010003085.1, read as the reverse complement.
TGGATTTTTGAATCTTGAATTATATTATTACCCTATAGTCATATGGATAATGTTGCATTTCTAGCACTAGATTAAGATATTTATTCTAGACGTATGTCGTTGTCACTACATGTTCTTTTCTAAGCAGCAATAGAAATGCCCTATTCTGCAAACTCGTGAGTTAAATTTCAAACGTATACCGATGTTAACTTTAGCATAAGCAGTAATATCAACAAGTACATTGACGATTTCCCTGTCCGGTGATTCACATATGACTCTTTTAATTGATGTTTTATTATGTATCTTTAAGAGACAGAAAAAAAATAAGACTCAAATACCTACCACACCAACAAAAAAATTACAAGCCTAATCCACAAGCAGATCAGAACAAAAGCATCACTACAAAAGCTATTTAGGAATTTCGTCATAGCGATGGGCCTATTTATAGACGTTAAGTTGCGATATTATCGTTGGCAGAACAGTTTAAATGAAAAGTGGTAAAGATTTGCACTTGAATGAAACGAACATATCCAGTAATGATGTGCTATCCATGCACCGCTAACCTTCGTGCTACGCAGCTATCAAAATTTGTATTCACTATTATACGTTTTCTTACAATATTTGCACTGAAGTGGATCGGAGATGCGAACAAGTTCCGGACCATAAGGTACAATGTTTAAAGTAATCTGAGATCGTGTGACTGGTGTGTGTGGTATTTGTGATGTTAGGCGCACTTTGATGAAGATGCATTCTATCTCAATGTCGTATCGGTCTCCACACATAGTTAAAGCTCTCATAAAATCTCATCGTCAAATTTCATTCTCTTAAATTGTCTTCATGAATCACTTCGTATACTATATATATATGACATAATAACGCAGTTCGAGCTTGTACAAGTCTTCGGTAACGACCAGCACCCCGAACTTGCCGGCGAGCACGCCGCGCCGCAAGAAGGCGCCGGCGCCGCCGCCGCCCGTCATCACCGTGTCGGAGAGCCCACGCCTCGAGCAGCCCTCCACCTCCATGGACGACGTCGCCAGCATATCTTCGCTCAGTTCATACAATTCCACGATACATTCTGATCAAGTAAGCATTGTCATATTTTAGAGTAAAAAACAATAGTTGTTACTACATAAAGATGTAGTAACAACTGTTCGTATTTTTGAAGGAAAGAGATTTCTTTTTTGTTATCCATTGTCTTTAAGACTTCAATAAATCAAATATAGCCCATATTTCTTTAAATGAATGTAGCTTTTTATTCGTGGATATCAAAAGTTGGTTGTGTGCCTATTCATTACAAACAAAGCTACAAATCTTTCTTTTTATAATGTCAGTATAAATAACCAATCTCCTAATCTAAGGCTGCAAAACTAAAGCGCCAATAAGCATCTAGAACACAGTTTGTATGTACCTGTATTGTAATCAATCACCTTGATTATCTTGACGTGTTGTGGCGGTCTATTAACTACTGACAATAACTAAGCTGTCTGTAATATGTACATTCCTAAATTGAACTAGGTAAAAAATATTGAACCTATCCTAATGTAATTATAATTGTAATTAATCAAGCTATAAGAAATACTATATGCCAGACCGTATGATGCCGTATATTCAGGGAGCAGTGTTGACTCCTTGAGCTCTACGTGCGGGCGTATTGTCATCGACCAATACGAATTGGTGTCCATTGCGCGATCACTCACTTCTGAGTCATGATGTAAGGTACTAAGAAGGTTTACAGATGTATTCTTTTTCGGGATATAAGATACGAGAGTAGTATCCTTAGTAAAGGCAAAATGAGATGAAAAATTTGGTCTTCCTGTTATATTTACTATTTCAGGTGGTAGCTCAGGCTTGCTTTTTCGTATTGTGCCTACTATTGTGATCTGTTTCTCTAATAATGTTTGCCCCCATTGGTATGACGTGAAAAAGTTATCAGTGGTAAGATTATGGCCTTTTAGCCCTGCAGTCAAATCAATTACCACACGCATAACTTGGTTTCTTTCAGGAATATTGCTGGCAACCTTGCCTGCATAAGGTTGGATATTCCAAGCATAACTCGTTGCAGAATCACAAAGTACCCAAAACTTTATTCCAAACTTCGCAGGCTTCGCATATATTATTGAAATGGGCACCTTCCTCTGAATGCTAACAGCTGCTCATCTATTGTCACATTTTCAGAAGGATTGTAAAGCTTCGGTAATATATCAACCCACTGATTCCACAATTCACGAATCGGAGAAAATTTGTCTGATAACCGTCGTTCGCTTGAGTTACTCTGTTGTCTTAATTGTGTATTAAATGTTGTATTATAACTCTTGATATTTTTTTTAATGTCTTTAGAGACATAGTTGCTGCAAATATCGATTTTCCTTTTTGTAAATCCCATAAAGTTTCAGAACTTTCGTTATTTGATCGAAATACACCAGCTAACAAAAGTAGTCCTATAAATGCAAATAATTCATCGCTGTCAATATCAGTCCATTCTTCATCTAATGTGCGTCTACCCTCAATGTTAGTGTAACTCAAAATAATACGTATCAAAGGAGGAAAAAATAATTCAAAGCTTGAACTTTACTCTTTCGGTTATTCTAGAAGATGAATAACGTGTCAAGCCTGGCATCAAGTCGACGATATTTTCTCTTGAAGCTCTTCCGTGTCTATTTCCAAAGGGATTTTTAGAATACGTTATTTGGCCATTTTTTGATGTCATTATCTCGGCAGGAACAACTGCATCTTTACTCATACTAAGACTACTATCCGATGAATTAGGTTTCTCAACATTGTCTTCAATTTCAGAACACAATTCTTCCTGATCTGACACTTCATTTAGAGAGAATTCAAATTCACTATCCCTCATATTTAAATTCGTTTGGTTCACTCAATGATTACTACAAGACTACAACAGTGCACTGACTACAACAATAGAACTAAGAAGATAGACTTGATATCGAATAAAATAACAAATGCCGTTCGTTTAATACGTCGAAGACCGCGAACGTCAAAAATGTTCTAGGACTAAATGTTTAAGTTATTTTATTTAAATTATTTGCTAAATAACTTCAGTTTATCATTTTAGTAAAATCATAAAACATCAATTCTCAAAATAAATTAGCCGCTGAGAAAATTAAGATTCTTTCGTAAAATGGGTCATAATTCACCCGAATACCGTATGAAGGTTAAATATAAATGGTCTGACAATGCCGTCAACAGTGGTTGTGTTGAACATAATGTGGTGCCATTGAGCCGAATTTTTGAAGTGATCGCGAATATTTGTGACACGTGTACTATGGTTTTGATAAATTTATTTAATTTTTTTTAAGTGAACAGTAATCATTCTATTCTAATATACTACTAATCACTTCTATTTTTAAAATTTATTTTGATGCATTATGGATGCGTTCAAAGAAACGTCTGACACTTTACAGAAATCTTTTGGGCGATCCACGCCCAAAATGCAAAAGAAACGACCTGCACCGACACCTCCAGACAGTCTGTCCACATTGTCTGGATGCGGAGGTTCCCTGGAGAAAGAAGTTGACACCTCGGGAATTCGTAGCAACGTTTCTGATGGTAAGTAATAAGATTAACATTACAAATTTTAGTTAGCCTAGTAGAAAAGTATTTACCTCAAACAATTTTCTTTATCTTTTCTTTGAAATTAATATTTAAACTACATTTTTGAAAAGGTTTAAAGAACACACTAAGTTTTAGTTATACTATGATAAACTAGTATACTTAAAATGGCTCGCGAAAGTGCATTGCGTCGTTAACATTTACGCGATTTGTTTTATGCAACGTTTTAGTCCTAATGCACAATTAATAAATTACAATACAGTTTTACGGGTTATCCCTTCAAATCATATTGAAGAAAAAAATTTCAAAAACCTTATGAATCTATAAATATTATGAAGTATATGAATCTAAGCAACAATCAACATACCCAAATCTGTAATTTTTTACAGTCAAATTTGAACTCAATGGCTCGCTTTTATAGATTAATATCGATTGCGAAATAACAGTCTTTTGCAAGAATAATGTGACATCTTTCAAAGAATTAAAGATAAAACATGAGAATTAAAAATTGATAACTATAAATTCTATTTTTGAATATTGATTTATTTATGTTGTATATTCTTGCAAATGTACAATAATTAGGTGTGATTTGAGCGCCACTTTGGATGAAAACTATTTACAAAAGAGGTCTTCTTAAAGGCGGTAAACGGGCAAAAGGTCCGGCACCTGGTCTACCGCTACCGGAGCGCCGCGAGGTTAAGCTGCAAATGTCCCCTGAAGACCTACAAGTGCAGCTGGACCTGCTCGAGACGCAGCAGTTGGGCCTGGAGCGGCAGGGCGTGCTCATTGAGCAGATGATACGCGACAAGTGTGAGGGTAAAAGGATATTTGTGCACATATTACTAAGTTGTAAGCTTTTCACCGTTCTGTCTTTCTTGTTAGGTTGATTGGATTCATTATTTACCGTAACTTTGTACCGAGAAATTTAAACATCTTCTTGACAGTATAAATAAGTGACGAATTGATGTACCCAAATATTTTTAAGAAGTTCAATAAACCAACATTTTTGTAGGCAGTTTATCTGCTTTATTCGACGTGGATGCTCAGGTCTACCTTTGTTTTAAGAAGAATCATAGTAGCATGCGTTCATTATAATTTTTTTTGTAAATTATTTCAAATATTTACGTGTTGATTAGTAACATACTGGATATCGCATGATTTAGCCAGTAACCGTACCTAAACCATATTGCACATCGACAAAGTGTCGGTCAATTCTAGAAGCCATAAACTATAAATAACTGCAATTGACAAACACTGGCAAGATGTATAACCAGTACAAGGTCCATAAATCTGTCTCCCCGTGTCATTCAAACGGTTGAGCAAATAACAAAATTATATTGTTGTGTACAGGCGACGAGCCATCTAATGTGCCACAAGAGGAAGTGGAAGATTTAGTAATCCAACTCTGCGAACTAGTCAACGAGAAGAACGACCTCTTCAGGAAACAAACGGAATTGATGTACATGTAAGTGATTGCGTCTCGAGAATGTGCCATGTTTATTTTCAAAAGGTTTATTGTTTGTTTATTGATTAGATTGTGGAAGTAGTTATTGTCATGAGATATGGGGTATCAATGACTATTGACTCGACATTTTTATTGCAATGCTATTATCACAATTAAATTGTAAGTATGTGAAAGTTAATATTTTGAAATTATAAATACCTACCTACATATGTACGATTTGTCGTACATGGTGACGATTGGGAAGATGTTGTTTTTCTAGAATATAATATAATTAAAAACATTAACATAATTGATACAAATGAATAATATCAAACTGTTTGTAATAGCTGACTGACTAATTATTCCGACTGACGAATGACGTACGGAATGACTTAAACTAGTCTTATTTTATTTAAGTTTGAGTTTAAAAATAAATTAGTGCTACGCGCAATAACGTAAAGACGTATTTTATTATGAAAATATTAAATAATGTAATAAAATATTTATAATCATTTCTAGAACGTGTGGACCTCAGTTGTGACTTCTAGGTTTCAACTTGATAACTTGTTTTAAAACTATATTCTACAGAGTATTATGTTACATCAAATCGAATCAACTTGCAGTGGAGTACCGGCAGTTAGAAAAAGAGAACCTCCTTCTGTACCAGGTGTCGTAAGAAGCGATTGAGGTACCAGAACCTAAAGATGGCGGTAATTCGATCCGAAACAATGGAGCTCAAATGCACCTCGCGGGGATGGGCAGCAGCGTCCCCGTCGCGAATGCTACGCTCTGCTATTGCTAACACGATTGCCCACGCTTGAACAAGCAATTATAGGCTCTACATTTTAGCAATGCTAAATTTAACAAATTTAAATAGCGTTTTATAACCTTTAATAAGTCATACTTAAATCAAGTAATTGCGTAGTATATTTAATGACTTTTTTTCGTACAGACGCAGGCAGCAAAGGTTAGAGCAAGAACAAGCGGACATAGAACATGAAATAAGAATAATACAATCGAGACCCTCTGTCAATCGGATCGACGCAGATAAGGTAATCCAGCCGACGTCATAATCTTAATTAACAATAGCACTTATCTAAACATTGATAAATAGCGCTTTTTCCTCATTATAATCTATTGAAATGTGTTTTATGTAGCTATTGTTACTGATCCGTAATTAATTATGTAGCGATTATGGGTACGTACCTAATCATCAATGAATTCCATTGGCATTGTATCATTGATGGAAACATTTACAACGTATTTTTGCAAATTATAACTGTAGAAATTCTTTATTTTGCTTTAATGACAAACTTTTCTCTTAAAATCAACCTTAAAATCAATTTTTTTTTGTTGTGTTGATTGTATTCAGGATTTCTAGGTACGAGAATATCTGAACATAGATAAATAAATGTAAGTTTAGTACACACTAAGTATATAATGACTTTAATATTATTAATCTAAAGGTAAAATTGACGAATGAACAATGACTATATCAAGGGCTACCTATTCAAAGTTAAATTTTTCCTTTCATAATTTAGCATATTGTGAAATTATCCAATAATATATATGTATATATATATATATATATATATATATATATTATAATATATGTATATTAGAGGATCATGGAAACAGGCAATCGCACCTTGTTACACACATAACAGTTGTAGATATTTATTATTTATATTGTCCTTTTATATTGCATCAAATTTCAACAGTTGTGGAGGTTAAAAACTATTTAAAATCAATTTGGAAATATCCCTCCCCAACAGATAGTGTCTGTGACTTTGACATTAACACTAACTTCTTTACTTTTAAATCTTGTTTATATGAAATCAATCTAACCTAATTTTTTTTCATTTTTTAGTTTTATTGATAAATGAACATGATACCTAAATGATGATATTGATGTATATGATTGATTGATACATTGATGTATATGATGATTTTATACATGATAAAATTTTTCTTTGTTATGGGGAAATCCCCTGTGGGTACAAATCATTTATTTTAAACATGCGATTAATGCTACTGTAGAACTTCTATACGTGCCGGGACGTGGCAGCTTCTAATTAAAGCAACACTGTAAGATAGTTACTGTTTTGAATGCGTGTGAAGTAGTGGTGGTTAGAGTATGCATTAATGAGGAGCATCGGCGGAATAGAACAGGACTTCCCTCTGTACTAGGTGTTGTCAAATACGACTAAGAGACAGGAACCGATATATGACGGTGTAACCCCCGCGAAACAACGTAGGTCAAGTACAACAATCAGGTAATTATGGTATTAGGCAGGCGTGTTTCCAGAAGGTGCTATTCTACATCAAAGCAGTCGTCCTTATAATCAATAGATCCGGAGTCACGGGAGAACGGGGACACGTGTTCGAATTTATTATGTATGAGATAGAAGGACAGCTGGAAGCTTCCACTAAAGTGGAAATGTTTTGGGGTGACAGGCGCGCGAGGAGCAGCTGGTGGCGCGGCTGGTGGAGATCGTGCGCATGCGCGACGAGCTCGTGCAGCAGATCGACGCCGAGCGCCGCCGCGAGCGGCAGGAGGACCTCGCCATCGCCGCCTCCATCGCCACCAAACGAGGTACTACACTTCCCGATTAGTTTACGTTCGTTTTCGATTAACACAAATATTTGGTTAAATTGTTGAATTGAATCCTCGAAAATTCGTACTTAATTTGCTTTTTCAATGCCTAATAAGTTCTATATACACTTTCTTTAGGTACTACATATTGCGATTGATTACTGATTCTGGATCCTTGTCCGTCTGTTGTGGTAAAAGTTGTCTCGGATCCTTGTATATGATCATATTGCGATTGATTACTAAGTTTGGATACATTGATTGTGCCTAGCGGATTCTTAGGTAGAAACATGTTATCTATATACATATTAACAATATACTAATAATTTTTTCAATTCAAATCTTAGGGTATATGGCGCAGTCAATCTGTAGAAGACGATGCGTAAACTAGTTCATTTTTTAAATGGAAAGGTTTTTCAACAAAATCTGTTACATATTGATTGTGTTCATGGTTCAGATAAGGGAAAAATTTAGAATGTTTACTTTAACAAATTGTTATTTTCGAAATTTTTTCATTTGTCAATTGGATAACAGAACTTAATAGAATACTTTTTTCAGCACAAAGAAATAGTGAATCAAACAGCTCATCAATAAAATCGGTGGAAGTTGCTGCTCCAAAAAAGAATAAAGTGAAGGACAAAGTAAAAAAACAACTAAAGAAAGCAAAACACACTCTAATATCTAAGAAAAAAGATGACTTAGTTGATAAAAAGGAAGAGAAGGCAGAAAAAGACAAAAAATCTAAATAATTTTATTAGATATTTGATGTGCTTTATTATTTTTTAGATAAACAGTTATGTAAATCTTAAGCTATTTTGATCGATGATATTATTTCGAATAATGAAAACTTATATTTGAATAAAATATATTTTTATATACAACTTAATTCGAAGTACTTAAGTAAGACTGAGACATTCCATTTTGAAAGAACGGTGAAATAATTTGTTTTCACTTAAAATATTTAATGTCGCTGTGACTTTTTTGTTGCTAGTGCTTAAGCTTTACCTGTATTAAAAAAGCGTTTCGAATTTATCTTAAAACTGTTATTGTCTCGATAATTTATGTGCCAGAATTCATAATTTAGACATTTTAAAATGCTGTGCCGCTTTTTTTTTATTTGAGAATCTCTTACTACTTCTAATCAGCCAGTATGTTTAAGAAATAACAAGAAATTAAGCTTTGGTGTAAATTAAGATATTTTCGTGAATATCGGATTGGAACTTATAGTTAATTCTTAATTTACTTAATACTTCAGACGCTCCTAGCTGGTAATCACTGTGTGCACATGTTCTATATAGATGTCGCCCAGTACCGTGGGAAAAGACGAAGACCCGGCCCTATATCTCGCAGTCACATTAAAAATGATGTCAAAATCAGAAGCATAAGGTTTATTACAAGAAGACCCTACAAATCAGAAGTCACTGTATCAAATACCCATGATTGAAATATAGGTATATTACGGTCTTGTTTTATTTTTAGCCTGAAAATATACCTACACTTATGATAATATAATATAATAGTACAACCCGACTAGAAAGAATATCTAGTAGATTTATAAATTAGTGACGTCCACTGTTGCGATAATATGATAAAAACGTACACGAGTAAGGAAGAAACTTAAGTCAAGAACACAATGCACGTCTTTTATTCAAAGTTAAGTTAAATAAATTGACTCTATTACAGCAATGTTTATTGATTTCTTTATGAATTCGTCATCTATTTACCAATTTGTATTCGAATGATGTGTTATTAATACGCATATAAAAGAAAAGACATGCTGCCTGGACCTATTTTAAAAAATATTTCATATTTGTTTGAAGTTTTGATTTACGTGCAGATCAATAAACGGGTTAAATAATAATGTGGTGAATTATAAAATAGTCGATTAGCGGGTATTTGACATTGTGTGTAAAAAGTTAATTTAATGAACACGTTATGTATTTAATTATAAATTTACGATAAGTAATATTATTATAAAATCTAAGCAAATTTTGTATATATTTGTTTTTAACACTTGAAATTTTAAGATATAATAGCGGAAATTCAGCAATGGAACTCTGTTAAAAATATAACAAAACTTAGCAGTATTGCGTTATCTAAATGAAATTCCAATTCTTAGCGAAAATAATTTTAAGTTCGCTTGGAAATGAAATGAAAATAATAGATTTTCTTTTTTGATACTTTCAATATCATATGGTATAAAGAATGCCTATATTTTTGTCAACGTGTGATAATATAATATAGGTTCAGCAGGCTGAACTTGGGCCCACCACTCCATGCGCACGTGACACTTTGACTAAGAATATTGGGGAGGATTCGTCAGTAATTGCCTAGAGCCCTTCATCCCAGACGAGACAGTTGATTATACTATATCTATCAGTTTTCTTCATAAGATTATGCGGGGAGCCGCACACGCCGGTTTTGCTTTAGTATAGTCTTTTAGTAAATAACCCCCGAGTTTATTTGCAAGCGACAATACAGTGACGATATAGACTGTAAAATCCCATCTTTTTAAAATAACATTTCAAAATTAGTTTTTAAATCAATCACTGAATAGGTACTGACAAACGTTTAGCGTGTCGTCGTGATATATAAAAAGTGTTTTGTACGGACATGGAAAGTAGATGTGGATCACCTTGAAAATCTTTACAAGTACTAGTGTTATAGTAATTTACAGATTTAATGTAAGCACAGGGTATATAAAGCTTATTAACCGATATTGATATACATTCACGAAACTAATATTAGAATTAGGTGCACATACGCTACACCAACCAGCACAAATTCATTTAATTTTTTTAAGGATTAATTAAAATAACCTCAGATTAAAATTGCAGTTTTATTTTAACCCAATATAATATTGATTTCATACACAAGAACGACAAGAAATATAACAATTTAAATAATTTATGCTATTTCCTATTTGTAAAGAATTTGAACACACTTGTTTTTAATCACAGTGTTTTTATTTATTTTACACATTAGAACGATTATAATTTCTTCTACAGTTGACTTTTAGATACTATATTTTCCTATGATCGTGCGTAAGTAAATCTTTATTAACGATTTATTTAAAATATGTCTAACCGTTCATTGAGCTGTGTTAGTACACAGCTCTTTGAATATGATATTTATTTTGTAAATATTAGGTAACATAGTAAAGACGAAAAATCGTTTATGTTTACAACAATGTTTTTTTGTATTTAGGTACGATACGATTATACGACATGTGATATGTTGTAAAACGGTATGGTTTACTTAAATTATTCCTTTTGGGAATACAGCAAATTAATTATTTCTATCAATACATACTTTAATATAATACCAGAAAAAAAATATATACATAAATGTATGCAAATATATACATGTATGTATATATAAAAAAAATCTGGGTTTACGTTAAAATAAAAAAAAAATAATTCATCCTAATATTGAAATATATAATATTTTCATAACATATTCGCCTAATAAATTTTACACTAAAACAATCACACTTCACTTATAACTTTAATATTATCTAAAAGTAACAAATCTAAAGTACTGCAAAACACATTATTATTGGTACTTTAAGTAAAATGACTGTCCCATGATACTATTCAAACTTAATCTGAACACATCTTAAAACTGATGTTTAAAATGTAAAATTTATTGATTTGGTGAGTAATTTGAACATTGTCAGATGTTCAAATTCTAATTAAAAAACATAGTTACTCAATCAGCATCCATTTTTTTAGCGATTGTTGCACATCATCTAAGAAAAACGTTCTTTTTTCAGATTTTCTTATTATAGAAAGCGGAAAAATGGAAGCATGAAAAACCCAGACCCAATAATTTTATTTTTTTTGTGAAAGCATCTTTGCCTTCAGTCCTTGTCCAACTGTGGTTTTTAAATACTGTGCTATACAGGATATTTTAGTGGTATGTCTTGATACTATTGAATTAACTTTTAAGCAAGATATTCCTAGATTTTCCTTATAACATCTTACTTAGAAAAGTAAGTGAGTAGCATCAAACAGTCAAAATTAATCAACAGAAAATTACATGAGTTTCCTTTAGGTAACATAAATTATTTTAATACTAGCTTCTTGCATAGTGATTATCAATTTCTATGCGTAAATTGGATTGTTTGGCTTTGCTGATTTTATCTCTAAGATCATCTGTCTTGCATTGTTTTTGTCTTCTTGATTTCAATATTTGCCTTAGATCACTTTGTTTATCTTTTAATCTTTTACCATGGTCATTGGTTTCTAATCTTGACCATACATTAGAATTAGAACCAATATTTATTCTACTACTGACTCGCTGAACTCTACTCATAACATTTTGATCTATGCTGCTATTTGATGAATCATCATTTGACAAATCATCTTCTGTGGCCATAACTTTAGAACCAAGACGAGACTGAACACTAGGCTTTTTATGAATCTTATTTTTTATGTGGGTTTTAAATTTATCAGACAATTTTGTTGTTGCTTTTGGGAAATAACAATTGTTTGAACTGTTTACTACTTCTATAGATAAAGGGGCATAAATATCTCTGTCAGTTGATAATTCCCTTTCAGAATCAGGAGATGACTTTTTTCTTTGTTTAGATTCTTCATCATCAGCGTGCATTCTCATTCTCGGGGTCTTTGACTTCTTTTTCCATTCAGAATCAGAATTACTCTCATCATCTTCTTGGATATGGTTTCTTTTCCCTAAACGAATTGCCATTTTTTTGTTCTTTATTTGTACAGTTTCACTTGGTTCATCATCTTCTTCATCATAATCATCATCTGGTAATTTTCTTTTAAAAATTTCTTGATGGTCATAAACTCCCCATGACTGACACAGATCTCCCCATGGATTCTTACTCACCGAGTTAGTAGTATAATCATAGTATTCATCAGAAGTTTTAATTATGGGTTTTTTCTTAGTCATTTTTTTGTCTCCATTAGTAGCAAATCTCATTAATATAAATTTTTGTTTTGGATGAGGTCTTCCTTGCCTCCAATAGTGATGTGATTTTCCAGATAATTCATTAAAACTGTCCAGCTTAACTTCTCGTGAATGTACCAGCAAAGCTAATGCAGCAGAAATATGGTCTTGACAAACAATATTGCCTGAAAAAAATATAAACAATATTTTGTAAGGGAAACAAAAACAATTGACACCATTCTAAGTTGTATACTTTTAAGATTTTTGGTAAGACAATGATGGAGACTAATATACAAAATATTAAGGGAATAAACAATGTTAGTAACTGTATAACTGCTAAATAACTACACCAAACCATAGCAGGTGTTAAAGAAAAATATAACAAAAGTTTATTTACAGTTTATTTATTTTATGCATCAAAAGATTTAATCTAGTGATGGTATATAAAACCATTTTACCTCATTCAATGCCTTTTGCACCTATAAGCCATCTAAAAATATTTATTCACATACAGAGCATCTCACTTTACAAGCCAAATACAATAGTAAAAGGCCAATTATTATTTTTAGATGCCCATTTTAATAATAATTTAACTTTAAATGGCTGCTACTAAATGTATGAATATGCAGGAACAATTTGGAAAATTTCCTGAATCCTTGGATGTCTTCTATTTTTATACATACAGACAATATTATACTTACATGAGTTATCATCAAGCCATTCTAAAGATACAGGTTTGTAGTCTGACAGATATTCAAATATTTCTCGGGTTGTTAAACCATCCACACCACTTAGATGTACAGAATCAAAACGAAAATGCCTCTTGTTTCCACTTTCTATTCCACAGTTAACATATAATTCATCAATTTGATTTTGTGTTACCAATTTCTTTCCCGTTAAATCAAGCCCAAATCTTCTAGCCCTTTCCTCTAGTTTTGATGCATCAATCTTCTCCAGTTGTTTAATAATCAACCCATTTTTGTCAGCTTTGTACATCTATAATAAATAAAAGCAATAAGGTTAATCTCAAGATTCATTTCAAAATAATAAATGATTTTTGTGTCTCAACTATACTCCTACGGACAGGACATAGTAACATTGTATAACCTGTTGTGGTTTGCCCAAATATTGGAGTAAATATTTTGGTGAAATATACGAAACAATCTAAACGAAGATTGCACGTTCACTAAAAGTTGACCCTTATTGTTGTTATTTCATTAAACTTTTCGGGAATTAGTGACCAAATCAACACCATTTAAATATTTACCACATCGAATTAGGTACTTTGTAGGAGACAAAAATACGGACTTAATGAAAAGAAGAGATATCATTTACATAACTTAACTGCCCTAAGACACTAACCGTTGTGCTTATAACATTTTGTGTTGGTTGCTCGTTTGTAATTGTATCGTCTACTAACATAGCGTTCTCATAGTCATCACTCATTTCACCCTCTTCTCGTTCGAACTCCATTGTAAATTAATGAAATATATGTAATATAGTACGTAAATTATAACTTGTAATTACAAATAAATAATTATATTAATTTATATAGGTACAACAATTCAAGATTAATTCAGTAAACTAGCAAGTTGCGTGTCTACTGCAATTTTTTTATTTCCTGTGTTGTGTTGCCACTTTATTATTTCTTCAAGATATTGTATATTCCAATATTGAATGTTAAATATTTGCTAATTTTATACTAATTGTACAAAATTAGCAAATATTTATTGCAGATTTGATTGATACTCTTGTGTAGATTGTTCTATATCATTAATTGATTATTTATAGGGTAACCAATTATTTATAGAGTAGGGATTTACCAAACTAAATTTGTTAAAAAAATTACTGACAACGCTGAACTAAATATATCTCATATTTAAAAATTAATATCGATTGAAATATTTTGAATGTTTTGGGTAGGTGTATCTGTTTGTGTAAATATTAAAGTTATCTTTTAGGCTTATGTAACAGATATTAAGTTTCCGACTTTATAATTCTTATTTTGAGAATAGTATTTCAGCTCAGCTTTACTTTTTTTATGTACCTCAACACTCAACACAAACCCAATATATATCTAGTAGATTTGATATACATACAAAGTTTATTGAAGCATCTGTTTCTGAACTTAGTATAAAAGTAAACTGTCAAACTGTGCTCTAACTAATTGTTTGTTACAAATGTAATGATTTCTTCCATCATTGAACCTCATCGTATTTCGAAATATAACTGAAAGATTAATATTCAAGCCGAACATCATTGACAGTAGTCAAAATGACATCATATATCAATATGAGTTTGGAAGACATAATAAAAAATAAACGAGATAATCTAAGGTAACTTTACTTCCAACGCACTGATTAGCCTCACTGTCTATGTGTACTTACTCGATTCTCTTTGCAGATCTAAAAACTCCAACCCCCCAAATACCAATAAGGGGAAAGGTCCTATGCCGAAATCCCGAGTGCCTATTACTGATGCTAGACTTAAAATTATATCTAAAAAGAGAGTTCAGATAACTGATGCACGGGAAAAATTAGCTGAATTGGCTAAGCAAAGAGATGCTCGTATTCGAATAGAGGAAATGCGGATGAAAAGGGTAAATATTAAACGTATTTATTCAAACAAAAATACCAAAACTCTTGCAATATTTAAACTTGTTGGTTTTCTTTCACCAGTGAAATGATTGACACAGCAAATTTACTGCTACATATATATTGTACACAGTTTGAAGCAGGTTTAAAAAATATATTTACAAATATTATATACCTTTTCCCTGCTTTATACCCAATGCCTAGACTAATTGAGTTAAACCTCAATTTCAGATTGCAGCTCAGGGTAAACCATGGAACTCATTCCAAAATTTAAAACATGTTCAAAACAAATTTGTAAGGACCATTCATAATAATGAAAGAGGTAAATTGTTTATAATAATTAAATCTAAACTTTTTGTTATCTAATATATTTATGACAACCCTTGATTTTAGTGTTTGTTGATCCTTCACGCCAAGTGGTCTCACAGCCATATGTTAGATCCAGAAAAAATACTAGACAGCAGATACATTCTAAGAGATCCATGGAAAGTAGTAACAATCGTCTGAAGATTTCTGGTAAATGGATATATTTGTTCTTTTTTTTACAATTTTTTTTTTAAGATTAAATATTATAATAATAAACACTTACTCTAAGATTAGTACAAAGCTATGTTATGAATATCAGACAACAGAGAAATCAGAAAAGTAAAACTTAAATACAAACTTAGTGCACAGAACAAACACATGCATAAAATGTGTCTATCTTAAGTAGGGACCACACCAACTACAACATTTGACTTGATATAGGGAAACCAAATGTGTCAATGTTCTCCTCAAGTATGTATAATAAATAGTACTATTTAATGGTTTTTAGAAATTTATCAAAATATTCTCAGACGTTTTCGCATACAATAAAATTTTGCAATAACAAGAGAATTTAAGACTATTTTGAAAATTACATTGCATTAAAGTTTAAGATCCTAATTGTTCTGATGGTTTATGAGCTATTAGAATTTTGCAGATCAGATAGCCAATTTATTATCTCCTAATTCAACTGCCTCAGAACTTTGTATCTTCCTCTTCAAATACAGTTGGACTTAAACTTCAAAAAAGGCAATATTTATTTTTATTTCTTTACATTATTACTTTTTCGTTAATCTGTCATCAATGTTTGTTAATACCTAAAAGTCATTCAAAATATTTTATAATGTACACAAATGTAGACAGTTGTTTGACATATTGCCGAATATTGAATGGATGTAATGCAAAAGTTGTCAAACCTGAAAAAACCTGTCTTAAAGCTATATGCATGCTTGGCCATTAAAATGTTTGGGGTTTGGTACAAAAGTACACATAGAATGGGTTATATTCCTACGAAACAGTTGAAAATCAGTGAATTAAAAATTGTTTTCAGGCAATATCCTAAAACCAAAACCAATTCTGAGAACAGTTGCAAATGATATTGAAATAATAGACGATCTAATGGGTGAAGAATACATACCATCAAGTATGTCCTCATTAAACAGAAAAGCAAGTCTGCAGCTAAAAATAGTGGCTCACAACAATGATCCATGGGAATCCAGAAGTGCTGTAAATCATAGGTATTTATTATTTTGTTATTTTCAGCGGCAGCGGCATACATAGCGGCTATAAAACTTGCCTGGATGTATAGAATTAAGCTTTGCGGGGCTAAATGCAGTTCTATCATAATCAAAATCCATAGAACCCAAAACTATATCCTTAGGCACACATGTAATTTAGAGTTTCTAAGGTACCATACTTAGAAACTCTAAATTACACAAACATTTAAAGCATGAAAATATGAGACCAGACTCAAAAACCACCTTAACCAGCTAGTTAACTGTGCAATTGACCTTGCCAGATTGCACAACTGTCTAAAGTGAAGTAGACTATTAAAACCACATAGACTGAGTGATTATGCAATAAGAGATGTCCCTAAAAAGAAGCATCCTGGCCCAGCATCATCCTTCATTGTATCTGCTCATAAGCGCACGAAAAAAAAGAAGAAAATCATTAATATAATACAAATTGCAGGACCAGTCATTGTAAGAACTTTCCTTGTGTTGTGTAAACCAGAAACACCTTCGTTTTTTAGACACCCAAATACACAAATATGTTTTTTTTTTTTATATAGAACCCTCCTCATTCATTGTTAAAGGTCTTAATGGGTTATTTTCAGTGTAACTTCCTTTTATTTTCAGAATAACCTTACAACAGAAGGAAAGAAGCCCACCTAGGCCTCCTTCTATTCTTAAAAAACGGCCAATGGCAGCTCTTAGGAATGATAAGCCCTCAGAAAAGAATGAAAAGCCTAGTTTAGAGTACAGAATCATAGTCAGCAATCTACGCAATACTGTCACTGGTGGAGATATTGAGGTATATTTAGCTAAATATGTAATATAATATTAATTGGTAGCTTATTTTTCATAAAACACAAAACAACAATATTATGATTAAAGACTTTATTAATATTTAAAACCTATTAAGATATATGTTTCGCTTTTAGTACCCTCTAAAAGTGTTAAGAATTTATTATTTCATTATTAAATAATAATTCCATTTTATTTTATTCTAGGAATTGTTTGGTGATGTAGGCGGAATGGTGGAATCACGATTGGTACGACCTGGAACGGCGGAAGTCATTTATAAAACGCTGGAAGACGCTCAAAGAGCTGTTGATTTGTATCACAATCGGCAGCTAGATGGACAACCTATGACTTGTCTTTTGGTGTCTCCCAGAACAAATGCTGTACCTACAAGGTAACTCAGTAATCTCAATTCAGTATCTATACCTTACTTTGGTTTAGTTGATTAACTTCTTTAGATTTACTATACTTATATAGCGTCATACTACTGCTATGCCTGTGTTATTAAAAGAAGAAAGAAAGAACTACCGAATGATTCTTATGCAATGCCAACTGCAGATTACTTAGGCATAGTTCTGTTAGAATCAACAAAAAATCCTCATGATTTTTCATTTATTTTATTATCTTAAATTGCATGTTCCTGCCTTAACAAAAGTGCATATGTCCTTGGTCTACGCAAGTTGCTCACAAATTGACACAGCATTACTGTAATTCACACACACACAGAAATATATAATGCCATTATTAAATGTTTTGCCACATCTACCTGATTTGACATGTTCAAACGCAGGACGTAGTCGCGTTATAATGTGTTTACGATTAATGTTTTTACAGAAGCAGTACAAAGCCTGCACTATACAGCACAAACTCCAATGTAGAACCTGATATATCCACCTTTCATAAAGTATTGTTCAGTAATCTGTAAGCTCTACTATTACTGCAGCAATCCATCATAATGTAACTTTTACAGTTTAGTAAGTGTAATATGGCATGTTATTATTATACTTAAGATTTTGTAGTTGATAATCAATACCGAATAAATAAATACCTTTTCATTACAATAATTTAAATAATCAAAAATGAGCATTTTTATTTTATTCTTTGGAGCACGGTTATTGACTCTTTTTATAGAAATTTTGGCTGCGGCCGTGAGGTACCGGCAGTGCCGTGAGGTACCGGCAGTGCCGTGAGGTACCGGCTGTGCCGTGAGGTCCCGGCAGTTCCGTGCGGTAACTGCAGTGCCGTGCGGTAACTGCAGTGCCGGGAGGTATCGGCAGAATATATTAGTACCTCCCACTGCACCAGGTATCGTAAGAGGCGACTAAGGTACCAGAACCGACAGATGGCGGTATATCCATCTGAAACAGTGCAGCTCAAATGCACAGGGCTGGGATGGGCATTAGCATCCCCGTCGCGATAGCTACGCTCTGCGATTGCCAACACGCTTGTCCATAGCGGCAATTATGCCCAAAAAACCACCTTTCTTGGAGAGGCTTATGTCCAGCAGTGGACTTCCAATCGCGATACTTCCATACAACTTTTCATCCCCCCTTTCGACCCCTCAGAACCCTTAAATCGAATTAAAAAATAGCCTATGTCCTTTCTCAGGGTCTAAAGATTTGTCTGTGCCAAATTTCATCAAAATCGGTTTTGAGGTTTAAGCGGGAAAGCATTACAGACAGACAGACAGAGTTACTTTCGCATTTATGATATTAGTAGGGATTTGTGTACATATTATATTTGTGAGTCCTTTATTGTCAGATGTCCGTAACAGAAATGCTTTAAGCGACTTATCTCGAAGTCGGATGAATATAGGATGTTGTGTGATATTATGATATATTTATATTAGGTAACTAGCGGCCCATCCCAGCTTCGCACGGGTAGACATAAATAGGTACAGATATTTAAGTTATAAGCATGCTAATTAAAACTACCATGAATCACTAAATTAGAAAAAAAAATATATGCTTACCTTAAAGCCTCCCTACGTTTGCTGTGGTATTTATAGGTGGCAACAAAGCGTATTGATTTTCAGGAGAAAAGGGCACATACAATTGCTCTCGTCGAGTTAGTTACTCGATGCGCTGCGTGGCGGCCGCCGCCGGCATTTATTTTTATTTTAATTACATCTTTTAAATGGAAAGTCCGATTTCAATCATTCAAAAAGTAATCATTAGGTATTAAGACAGTCTTTAATATTCAATTATTTATTTGGAATAAAAATTATAAATTGTATGGATAACACGGTATGATTTTCATCGTAGCTACAATAGTTAGATATATGGTCTCACGAAGTTTTTTGTAGATATTGATATATTCTATAGTATTGTCAAACAATTTTTGTCATATCATTAATATTCTTCGCAGCGTATGCGCTAATTTTTTTACACCTTTGGTTGGTTTTAATAGGAATTTCTAAAGTAGTAGTCTAATACTAAATATCGCCTATGTGTAATGATAATGTAGCTTTCTAATAAAAAAATAATTATTAAAATCGGTCTTGTACTTTTTGAGTTCATTCGCTACATACAAAAATACAAATCTTTCCTCTTTATAGTATTAGTGTAGATACCCGACCCATTTAACTTCCTAACCATATGATCGCCAATGTCATGAATACATGATAAACGGTAGCTGGCCCTGTACTGTACGCATACTAACCTCCACCTAATGAATGAAGTAAATATGAAATATTTGTTATTTACTATCTTTAAAAGTTTTACATCTGATCGACGTACATATTATGAAACAACGAATGCATGCAAGCGGTTTCACAAATAATTAGACTAATTCTCAAGGATCGTTTAGTTATATAACTAGTTACGATTTTTTGGACAAAATATAACGATATTTATTGGAGGTATCGGAAAAGTAAGCCGCCTGGAAGCTTTAAACAAAAACAGTGAAAACCCTTTGAGATATAACCAAGCAATGCATGTTTGAAGACTTGCAAAGCACGACTGACTACGACATTGGGCGATGCCCATCTGTGGAGTTGATAGACCTAGGAGACTAAGGCCCGTCATACGGAATGGCTCAACACTAAGTACTGACTTTGTAGGAGATTATGAGCAGTTTGACTGCTCATGGATGTCGCCATAATCGGTCGTCAGGTGATCTTCTAGTGTATCTTATACAGCGCTGGGCCCGAGCTTAAAACTAGAGAGTCAAAATAACGCATTGGCTGTGAGCCTGGATATAGCGAAGGCGTTCGACTGGATCTGGCATTGAAGTGTTCTTGCGAAAGTACCGTCCTATGGACTACCAGAAGAATTGTGTTAATTGGCTGTCATCTATTTATCCAATTCACACATGGTCCATTTAAACCCCACAAAGATATAAGTGTGCTTCATATCCGTGACAAAAACTGCATTTGCTGTAGTTCCTTAATTCTTCACAATGACATGGGTCATTTGGAAGAATTTTCACGATGGAATGGTCCATCTCCAAGAGTTTAAGCATCCTTGGCGTCGATATCTCCAGTGATTTCAGTTCCGTGGTCAGTAACAAGATAAGACTAAGTTGGCTGCTTAAAAGCTCTGCGTGTTCAACAAGGCAAGTATTTATTTCACTGCAAAGACTGCAGCTGTATAAGTCGCAAGTCCGACCTCACATGGCTTGGACCCGTGGACTCGGTCCAGAAACACGCTATGATTATTGTTTGACAATGCTAGGCTTCAAGTGGTAAGCTTTGGCTCTGTATGTGTGTTCAACTGCTTTACAGTGGTTTTGTTCTGGGGAATTATTTGACTTTAGGTACACCTACACATTTTTTATCATCACACCACACACCATCGATACCATTGACATGACTTTAGAACCAAAATGGTCGCGTACCCAACGGTTTCAGAGGCAATTCCTCCCGCGTACACTAAGGTTGTAGAATGACCTCCCTGCAGAGGTTATTGCGGATAACTACTTCGTGCTACTTGGTTTTTCTTAACTTCCTGTAAAGAGATTTTTTAAAGGTCGGCAACATGCGAAATATTCCTCGGTGTAGTAAACGTCCATTGGCTGTAGTATATAAAATATATTAGCTATATTACACTCGGAACTACTTATATGATACCTTAAGACAACAACCGCACCAACCTATCGAAATACAGGTGTTACGCAAGCCTAGTATAAGAATACTGCGTATGCAGCTATACCCTCAATAATCCATGGCAACATATAACGACAGGAAATGCTGACACTGCGCCTCGTGCTCCCATTGACGTCAGACACCGCGTCGTTGTAATTAGATAGAACATTTATTTGATCATTCTTGTACCTAACATCGGTCGAATCACTAGTTATAATTTAGTATTGTAATTGTAGTTTTATTAAATAAAATATATTTTTCAGGTCCATCACATGTTTGCAAACATTCTACGGGATTGTCGATATAGAGATAATAATAGATAATGATAGAGATATCTAAGATGATCATAATTATTAACTGGACTACACGGCTTAAACTCACCACCCCAACTGCTACAATATACATCAATCCTATTGGTATATGTCACGGCGACGCATTAAGTCAACTCTCGTTCTGTCTTGCCTTAAATCCACTCTGCAATTTACTTAACGCAACTGCAGCAGAATACAATTTAAAATGGACAGACGGTGACCAACAATCTGTCCACAAAGAAAATATAAACCATTTGCTTTACATGGACGATATAAAACTACGCTGACAATAAAAATAAACTAGCCTCTATAAAGTAGCTCATATCACAGAACAGTTTTCGAATGATATAAAAATCGAGTTTGGAATTGATGAATGCTGAATAAATTCCTTTAGATCTGGACAGACCCACCAAGACTATAACACTATGGAAACGGGAGAACAAATAAACCATTAGACGAAGAAGAAGCATACTAGGTATTTAGGATACAATCAGTCGCGTCAAATTCAGTACAAAAAGACTACAAAAATTAAAACAACAATTCCTTTACAAACTATACCGCTAAACGCTATACTATAAAGGCAACTATACGCCCGAAATACAATTAAATCCATTTACACATTTGCTATAATAATACTTACTTACGCTTTTGGCATAATAAACTAGTCAAAATCTGATTTGAAAGCCCTGCAACTATTAATACCATGCTTACAAACACTGACCCAGGAATAAAGGTGGTAGGTGATTAATCGACTTCACGAATTTACACAATAAACAAATTTCAATACTTTGACAGTATTTTTTAGCCGGATCTTCTCTATTCCATAAAGCTATAGTTAAAACCGATTATGAGCTCCTTATCCTACAAGATAGTTCAACACAAAGTAATGAAAATCTGGTCGAAGACAAGTCCAAATACACTGCATGGGCTGGAAAGTCACCACCATGACTTAAGCTAATCTATATATGTAATGTCGACAAGTATGGGTCGAACGCATAGCTAAGCTGTGGAGAGCTTTTTCCGGACGAGACCACCACCGGAGAGACCAAAGGAGTCATTATGGCTATTCAAGACCCAGTAATAGAAACAAGAAACTATCAAAAATATATAACAGACCCATTACATGAGCGCGTCCAAATACACGACCAAATTTCTTATATTATACATCAGCAACTTACATATCAGCAGAACTTGGTAACGTCTATACAATCGTACTATAAATATACCCCTGATAGTGTGTTAGAGAATTCCACTACCAAACTTAACATTGATCGAGCTATACTTGTTGGAGGGGAGTTAGAGAGTGTTGAGAGTCCGACTCGCTGACAGTTCCGCCGACTCGCCGACAGGCAAGGGAGTGCGGTTCACACCAACCGCGGAGGCAGAATACCGGGCGGTACAAAGTTACCTCTCGAACCTAGAGAAGGAGGAGAACCTCTCCTGGTTTAGTTACTCCCTGCCCGCGGACAAGAGCGCCAAATTTTGCATTAGAGGCCTCCCATTGGAAACTGACCCAGGTGATATTGAAGAGGAACTCCGATCCCTGGGCTTCATACCCGAATTTGTGCGTCAGATACGCGCACGACAAGGCAGGCCGGGCTGCATCTTCTTCGCCCAAATGCAGCGCACACCAGACCTCACCCCCGCGATCTACGAAGTTACCGAGCTTTTGTGCATGCCCGGGGTGAAGATCGAGGCCTGGCGAGGAAAGAAAGGGCCTGCTCAATGCCACAGGTGCCAACAATTCCGGCACTCCTCACATGGCTGCCACAGACAACAAGCATGTGTGAGATGCGGGGAAGCACATGCCGCCAGTGACTGCCCCCGCCCACGCGAGGAGCCCCCTACATGCGCGAACTGCGGGGGACCGCACCCGGCAAACTCGGTGGGCTGCCCGGTCTTCCAGCAGGAAGCCAGGATAAAAAGGGCCGGCACAACAGCGTTAGCCGGGCGGCCTCCGGTACGCACTGGCAGCGTACCAGCGCAACCAACAACACCGCACCTAATGGCTGAGTCCAACGACGGGGTGAATATCCCCCGTCGGAAACCCAAGGGCACGAACAAGAGGGGAGCCCCTGCGAAGAAAGACCCCAACAAGAAGGCAGTCGCCGCCCCAGCGCCGCAGCAAGAACCGAAGGCGAAGCCAAAGCCGCGCTCAACTCAGAGCCGGCTTATGGACACCGAGCGAGCCATCTGCGTCCTACAAGACGTACTCGGGGCCATTAGGTCCGGCGAGAACGCCGTACCAATCATCCTTGGCGGTTTAGCACAGCTACTGCAAACCAATGGCGCAACATAAACCGCTTAGACCTTAGAATTTTACACTGGAATGCCAACGGGCTCAGATCGAAGATAGGACTGCTGCGGGTTCTACTTCAGTTACAGGACATTGACGTGTGCCTAATCTCTGAGACCCTACTGAAACCCATCGACTCAATCAAGATGCCCAATTACCACCTGTACCGGAAGGACGAGGTGTCAGATCGCAACATCGCATATCGCGGACTCGCTGTCTTGGTACGTCGCAGGTTGATCCACCAACCTCAAAACCGAAAAAGATGGCAACAGACACGCTGCCCAACCCTCAAGCGTCAGTTCAACGCCCTCACCGAACAGGTGAGACACGAACTGAGGTCGCATGAAGCAGAAAGCTGGGATCGATATATAGAGAACGCGGGCGAAGATTGGAACAGCGTCCATCGCCTATGTCGCCAGATCTCTAAGAAACCGGCTCCAATCAGACCCCAGATGGCCACCCGAGATACCGCGCGGAGGACCGCGCTGAGATTTTCGCCGAACACCTAGAACGCCAACTCTGCCCACACCCCTGTGACAACGTAGAACACGTCGAGACGGTCACCCGGCATCTTCGAGAGTATCTCGCCGTCCCCATAGCGGCAGATGAAAACCCAGTCGTCTTCACGCCCGGGCAGGTTAGCAGGACCATAAACAAACTGAAACCCAGGAAGGCGCCTGGCCTTGACAACATCACCGGCAACATGCTACGTCACTTACCACCAAAAAGCATCACAGCTCTGACTCGCCTTTTCAAAGGCATCAACCGCACAGGCCACTTCCCACAAGGGTGGAAAATGGGAGGAGTAATTATGCTGCCCAAGCCCGGGGAGAACACACTCAAGCCCGAGAGTAATCGTCCGATCACACTGCTACCTACGGTATCCAAGGTGTATGAGAAGTTGCTACTTCTACACCTGGAACCGCACATAAGACCGAGGGAGGAGTAGTACGGATTTCGGACAGAGCACTCCACCTCGCTGCAACTGACGAGAGTACTGCACCATATGACGACGGCCTACAACAAAAAGGAATACACCGCCACAGTACTCCTCGACATGGAGAAGGCGTTCGATAAGGTGTGGCACCAGGGTCTGCTTTATAAACTATCAATGTCATAGGCACCCCGTCGAATCACACGAGTGGTAGCTTCCTTCCTCGATAAAAGACATTTTCGAGTGAAAGTAGAAAACGTTCTATCAACAGAACGAGCCGCTGAGGCCGGTGTACCTCAGGGCAGCTGCATCTCGCCCGCGCTGTACAGCTTTTATACGGACGACATCCCGGTAAGAGAGAGAAGGCACACATCTGGCACTATACGCAGATGACGCCGCTTACTGCGCATCCTCGGTCAACCTAAAACACGCAGCTAAAAAATTACTGAACACCCTCGACCTACTGCCCGAGTGGCTAAGCAGATGGAGACTGCATGTGAGCGTAACCAAGACACAGGCTGCAGTCATTGGCCGCCACTCCCTTCTACCGAAACCACTAATGCTAATGGGGCAAGAAGTCACGTGGTCTCACAAGGTCAAATACCTGGGGATCACAATAGACAGCCACCTGTGCATGAAGCACCACATCGAACACGTGATAAATAAGACCAGGTCGGTCGCGCATCTACTCCGCCCGGTATTCGCCTCCAAACTCCCGCTCAGAACGAAGCTGGGAATTTACAAAACATACGTTCGACCTCATCTCACATATGCAGCCCCGGCATGGTACGCACTAACCAGCCGGACCAACAGAGGCCGCCTTCAATCCCAACAATCCCACGTTCTACGCACAATCGTCGGAGCACCGCGCATGGTACGAAACGCGACGATACACCGGGACCTGAAAACAGAATACATCGAAGATTTCATTAGCAGATTGTCGAGCGCAATGTTCGCGCGCGCCGACAATGCCGCCCTGACGAACGTGCACCTGCGCAACATAGCGCCGCTGCACGCCAGACCACCGGACTCCAAGGCCTACCAGCGAGAACTCACTGCCGGTGAGGTCGAACATGACTCGGGCACGAGCCCGAGACCGCAACCCCCTGAAGGGCAACGATAAACTGTTGTTCACCGCAACCCAATGACCCGCCGATATTAATCGGCGGCGTTTGATACTGCGACAAAGGCGCAGAGCGCCGGAGTCGCCTCCGCGCAGCCTAAGGCTGCGCGTCGACGACCAACTTACTATACTTGTTGAGTTCACTGCTACAGACCTTTTTTTTTTAACAGACCTGACATGACACTAATAAACAAAACAAGTAAAACTAGATATCTGATAGACATAGCGGTCCCCAATACGCACACATTGCAAGCTGTGCACAATAGCTTAAAAACTCTCAAAATACACCGAATTAATAAATGAAATAACTCGTATTTGGCACCTCAAGAAGGTTGCAATAGTCCCTAGAATAAATGTATACCGAAACAACAGCAAAGCAGTAACACGAATCTACCAATACTCTGAACATAACACTTACAAACTACTACAAAAAGCTGCAATACGGAACACGTGTAGGTTAGTCAGGAAATTCTTGCACACAGTTTATGAAGGCCCTATATTAAGCATAACAAATCCTCTACGCAGTCTACTCAAAGATACTTGTACAAACACTTAATCTGCAACTTAAAAACTGACCAACTAAGACAAATATCTAGTCCTATTAGGTAAGGCCAGCTTCAAGAAAAAAGTCAATCGCAGAATCCAACTCGGCTGGGTAGCGTTCGGAAAACTGCGAGACCTGTCCTCGTCTGACATACCTGTGTCTGGAGTCTTACCAGCGTTGACCTATGGCAGCAAAACGTGGTCTGTTACCATTGGCCTAATTAGCCAACTGAAAATTGCTCAACGAGCTAAGAAGAGGGCAATGCTCGGAGTTTCTTTGCGCGATCGAATCAGGAATCAAGAAAAGAAACGAGGTTCGAAACAGAATCATAGTTACCGACCGCCAACAGGCACGTAGTCCCACTCTTAAACGACAGCTCAACGCTCTGGTCAGAAAACAGAAAGAAACAGAAAGCTGCGATCGATATTTAGAGAAAGCGGACGAAGAATGGAACAGTGTTCATCGCCTATGTCGCCAGATCTAAGAAACCGGCTCCAATCAGATCGCTACCCGAGATACCACGTGGAAGACCGCGGTCATATTTTCGCTGAACACTTAGAACGTTAATTCAGTCCAAATCCTTGTACGTCGAACACGTGGAGACGATAACCCGGTACCTTCGAGGGTACCTCACCGTACTTGTGACGGCAGATGAAGACCCCTTCGTCTTAGCGCCCGGGCAGATAAACTTAAGATACTAGCACCAAGGAGTGCACCTGGTCTAGACCAGATTACGAACAGCTACCTACGCATCCTACCACCCAGAAGCATCTTCGCCGTCACCTGTTTAACGGCATAAATAGGACGGGTCATTTTTCACAGTCATGGAAAACTGGCGGTGTTGTAGAATGTACTCAAGCGTTTGATAGATTGTGGCACCAGGATCTCTATAAACTAGCAACGTCGCAGACTCCCCGTCGAATCACACAAGTGGTAGCTCCCTTCCTCGATATCAGGAAATTACTAGTGAAAGTGGAAAACGTTCTACCAATATATGTGAAACCTTCGCAATATAAACAAAATTAAAAACAAGTTATGATAATAATTAATACAAAAATAAAAAACCCGTGCAACGTCACTTTATTGTAGCTCCAATTTAGCTATATTAAAATAAAATATTAAACCTTATACCTATAAAATTCAGAAGATTATATAAGAACTCTTCTTGTACTCTGTATATTGGAAAAACCCAATTTCATTTTGCGATCAATCAATCGCGTTAATGGCTAGGTAAGGATAGAATAGCGACCACAAGTAAAAGGGTGTGCCTGATTCGATTTATTTTATTTTAGTCTATTTTTTAGTCTATAACTATACAATTTCAATGATATATCACTTGAAATTATATTATCTAATATTATTATAAGATGCGCAAGGTAAAAAACCGTGAACGGTGACGAAAAGCCGGAAAGACAAGCGAAAATCCGTTATATTGTACTGAAAGTTGAGGTTGATTCATATATATTTATATATATAATATATAAATATCATTGATATTTGCATAGCTGGACATCGTACCGTTGAGGTTGTTTAAGAAAAGTGACTTATCAGATCTTTTCGTTTTAGAAGGAGAAGAAGCCACCCGCACAGTGTCACTATTGTGACTGTCCCACTGAGATAACTGGTATTGGCACTAATGTAGAAAGCAATTTTTCCCAGTTCATGGTAGCCAAAGCCATGAACCCTGAACTCTAACATTTGCGGAGTATAGTCCACGAGATCTATACGCGAGTGATGTTACAAAAATAAGCGACGGTTACGCTATGGGAAGCGAATACCACCATGCCGTACTTTGCGTTACAACTGAACGCCAAAGGATGACAAACCTTCACCACCTCTGTGCAACCCTAGTCATCAGTAAATCTACCGACCCGAGTAGTTCACATGCACATAATTCGCATCACGAGATGTTAATCCAGAGGCATAAATATTTTTTCCCTAGGTTTAAGCGTGCTATGGCCGTCATGCCAAGGTGCACCAACTACATGGAAAAATTGATGGAATCAGGTTTCAATACCACCACCAGTATGCTATTTGCAATGGACGTAGACTGACTTAAAAAACTAATAAAAATCGAAACCTAGAAATAAATATTTATGCATATTACTCAATTTTATTGCAGTACTTAGAGGAATATAAGTACGTACCTACTTTTGACAACGAGAGCATGGTGGGCAACAGTACAACCTACGCAAATATTTAAAACTTTTTGCAGTCAATTTTAAATTCAACGTCTCGCTATTAATCTATATCGATTGCGAAATTTTGACAAATTTGGGTAGGTTGATCTGTTGCTGTGTATACTAAATTATTAAAATATACTGATTAAAGTGAAGCAACCGTTCAATTTTATTTTTTAATTAAAGTACAAGGTAATTATTAATAATGGTTAATGACTATTTTTTGTTTTTCAATTATTACTTCAGAATAGATATAAAGTCTATATCGCAATCTATCTTGTCTATTCTATTATGATACTGGCAATCCAAAAATAAATCTATCGACTTTGTCGCGTCGTCGACGCTCGTGTTTTAACATTTAAGTTTCGGCCATCTTTGCTCGTTAAGTCGTTCATTTGTAAGCCGAACATAATTTTAACAGAAATGGGAGATCGTAAGTTCATTAAATATACTTTTTCATGTCAATAATGTAAATTTCCACCAATGTTTAGGTTTTGAACTACTGATAATAATTATATTGATATTCAACAGCATTTGGATCAAATGAGTATAGCGGTGGTGGTGGTTATTCCGCACAATATACTATTCCGCCTCCACAAATGCCTTCTGGTGACAGTAATTACGGCTCAAGTCAAGGAGGATATGGACAAAGCAGTTATGCTTCCCAAAATGCTGGCCAAGAATGGAATCAGCAAGCAAGTGGTTAGTATATGAGTAATTTGTTGAATTAGGTTATTTATTTCTTATAGTCGTGTGTTCCAGAAATACTAGCGCGGCATTTAAACCAATATTTATATTGTATTATTATTACGTTTCAGTTGGCAACTCCTATGGAAGTACTCAACCAGGAAATAACTATAACCAAAGCTATGGCCCTAATTATGGTGGTAGCGGTGGCTATGATCAGAACAGTTCAAATAACTACAATGTAAGCGACAGAGGTGGAAACAATTATGGTGGAAATGACCGGGGAGGCTCAAATTATGGCGGAAATCGTGGTGGAAGTAACTACGCTGGAGGTGATCGTGGTGCCTATGGCGGAGGTGGTGATAGATCAAGTTATGGCAGAGATGGGGGAAATAGAGATGGTGGTTATGGGTAAGTTATTTGTCACTTACTCTTAAGCTTGAAATACAGCTTATATATTTATATATATATATTTATATCTTGACTCTGAGAGAACTATTAGGTTTACTAATAAAATCACAATTTCATTATCAGGTGTTTTTAAATCTCTGTTTTGGCTGTTTATGTTCATGGTAATCAATAGGATAAGGAAACTTTCTCAGTATATATTTATTGTATTAAGTATGTTATAGATTTGCTAATATGCCACATTAGTTTTCTACATATTTTAAATTGAAGGCTTCCTTTTTTTATTTTTAGTATTGGGGGAATGGGATGTGAGACCTAGCAATTATTGAAAACACTATTCTATCTCGAATTATTGCAGTTTTTAAATACTAGATAATGATTTCAGTCCTCATAAGATGTAATATTCATTGTGCGAAATTATTGGCTGCCTTTGCACAATGTGGATTGCAAGGTGTGAATTCAGTGAACTGAATTCAAGACATGAATGTTTGTTTATTTTCTGTACAAGACATTTTGCTACCTTGGTTAGATGGCAATTATCAGTAAACAAAAGTATGACCATAATATAAAAATCCTTTTTAAAGAATTTAAGAGGAAAATGTTAATGAAAACTCTTATACTAATTATTGATCATACTCAAGTATACTGGACATAACTGCATCTTCATGTAGCAGTGATTAAAAAGCCAAAAGATAATACTTATAATAAATTTAATATAATTAATTTACTGCTATGATTTATGAATAAGTATTAAGCTTTTGGCAAAATTTTATTAATATTATTGTATAAATTAAAAAAATCTTGAAAAAGTGTCTATACTTTTTATGAGTACATTCTGTACATACTTTAACTTTGTAGGCTTACATGTTTTCAAAGGAGATCTTTAATTGTGTTCATAACTCAAATTTATAAATGATTCAAATACATGTATAGGATATGGAAATATCAAATATTATGGTGTTCACAATAGTTGCATATATGCTCTAAATACTTAAAAGAAATAAGCATATACTCCACAATCTTTTGTTTTTTTTTAAGTATCTTTTTCAAGATTTAAATATTACATTTGTAAGTATATTAAGCTAACTAATTGTCATACATTGGGCATGCAATTACAATAAGTGTGTAATAATAACTGTCTTCCAAACATTGTTCTAAGATTTTCAAGGTATCACGGTATAAACATTCTGGTTAAAGAAAAGGATTCAACAATCAGAGTGAGCACTTCAAAGAGTGTACCTAAGTGTCAAACAATCATCGTGCTGCATACAGTGTCCCCAGCCTGCCGAGTGTACTAAACGCTGTTTTTATTGTTTTAGTGGCGGCGGCAGGGGGGGTGGTTATAATAAAGGTAAAGCTCCTCGCAACAAGCGAGTGGTGCTATTGTCATTATTACTTTGTATTTATGAAAGGGCTGCCAAATTTTAGGGTTGAATTTACTATCATATGGTGTCACTACTGAGCTGTTGACAAATATACAGTTTTTAGTACAGGATACATCTACACAGGCATTACAAGTGAAAGTAACTATTGTGACTAAATTTCAAATGTGAACTAAACACAATCTGTATATGTACAAGTGTGATTTCTATAGGATCTTTTCTGTGTCTAAAGTTGATCAAAATTGAGTTATAAGTAGGCAGTGAAAATTTCTAAAGTTACACATTTATTTCCAGTATGGTATGTAATTGATATGAAAAAATTGTTAACCATAAAAGTATAGTTAAATTCAATAATTAGATCATGCATACAAGTAAAATTTTTCATATATATCAATGATCACTATATATATATATTTTTTTCTGTTTTGTGTAATGGTTGACTGGGAGATAATGCCATCTAACATTAAGTCCGCCATTTGTACATTTTGTAACATTTGGTGCAATAAAGTTAAATTAATAAATAAATAAATAAATGAACATTCACTTGTTTTCACAAGATATTGTTTTATGATTGTGTTTGCTGGTGTAAATTTTATTACAAAGCTGTTTTTAATAATTTTAAGGTTGGGTATAAAATTTCGATAAATACAGGGTCTTTAAATTTGCATAGTGACCCTAATGGTATGTTGAACAATTTTGTGTATAATCTTTATATTCACAATGGTGCCTTTTATGTATAGGCTTGTCAGCAGTCAGTTTAGTGTACTAATAGGCTGTAACTACGACTTTAACATTCGTTTCGGCAGAATACAGTGTAATTGGTATTGAAACTATTATGTTAGAATGCTTGTACTCATGATCTTGACTGCATTATCTGTTTTTTATTGCATTCAATTTTAATGCAGTCTGATTAGTAAACATAGTTAATGTTTGCATCATGAATACAATCTTTGAGAGCAAAGATTCAATATGTACCAGGAACACTGTATATTTTGGCAGCCCTGTGGTTTTCAATATAAGAATAATAATAGAATGGATTACATAAACATATTGGGGTGGATAGTGAAGGACTTTATAGATAAAATACTTCGTATTCGTTGTGTTAGCAATTAACAGTATTAAGAACAAATACGTAAGGATTATAGAATTAAAATACGTTACCCAACATGCTAGTATTCGAATGCATCTTTGACCCGCGGATCCCACAGTAAATCAAAACAATATAAAAAACGTATGTATTATGCTACATCAATATGAATTTTTCAGAAGACCGCACTACCGGTAATGCTTCAATGATAAACAATCGCTATTTAATTTTTTTTGGGAACACATTGTTGGTGATGTCAAAACGAGAGTGCCAACAATAAAAATGTATCTTTTTAAGACCCTTGTTTGGGGATTTATTAGTTACATGGAAACTATAGACCAGTTAATACAGACAAGGTTTTAAAAAATAATAAGTGAAATAAGGCTTTAAAAAATATTAAGTGAAATATGTTTTGATGACATTCTATATCAGGTGTTAAACTTCAAACAGATTTTACAAAATAGTTCTATAATTGTCTTCAACATAGGTGTTTCTTATTTCGTTCTTGGGTTAAATTTATGATGTAATGCGTCTCGTGTAATGTATATTATACCAGGTTCCATTTTTAATATATTGGTACAGTTGGAAGAAGTGTAACCAGGAAAGATGCTGTTTTAATATTTTAACAAGGTTTAGTCATAAAGGATAATATATATATAAAGTAAGAAGCTATTTAAGAAATTAACGGATTAAGAGGTGTTTTCAGTTATTATAACATTGCCATAGTATATACTTGCTCATTTGGTAAGTTAGCATTCTCAGGTAATATAATTGGGAATTTTACACTTAGATAATAAGATCCAAAAAAATTAAGGTATATTACCATTTATGTATGCGTCCTAATAAAATGTGGTTTGGTCAAAAAAAGGATGTAGGCTTAAGTATAACCGATCCTATTTTAAGTGTGGTAAAAAATCTTATGCATATGTCGGCTGTTACAATTAAAGCGTTCAATACACTCTACATGTGAAATAGAACTGTGGAGGTATCAAAAATAAGGGTATAAATTAATATTCCAAAATTGTCATTGAATGTTATTAGTGTTTTAACAGGGTTAAGAAATATTTATCTTGGTTACATGTGTGAATCCTATTGACAAAAAATATAAGTACCTTATTGAGTCAGACAATGGTATGAATTTCCAAGACATAGCCATTAAAATTTTTAAATTTTTCCGAATTTAGTAAGTTGTGGAGTCTGAAGAGTAGTTAAATTTATTTTAAATATTACGATTAAATAGTTTTATAATAAGCTTTAAGCTACGAGTAAACCATATTACTTTTTGCAGGAAACTTTAACGCCTTAATAGTACTCATAGAACTATAATTAATTACCATTCAGTTATTTTTATTAGCAAACATTTTAAAATCACCATTAGCATTATAAAATAAGATAAATTACTTCGGTTGGTCTTAGCTTAATAGAATTTGAAACTATTTAATTTTAAACAATACTAAATTACGTTTTCGTAGTTAAAATTGTTTGATTGCGTTAGTCATGCATTTTTTTTTTATATAAAGGTGGTGGTGGCGGCGGAGGTTACGGAAGCGACAGAAGCGGGGGTGGGGGTGATTTGGTTACTCAAGAAGATACAGTGTTTATCCAAGGAATGAACCCTTCTACAACAGAAGACGAACTCTGCCAGCACTTCGGATCTATTGGTATTATTAAGGTAAATTTATTATTAATTGCAATGGATCTAAATCTTTACCTTAACTTTATGATGTTAAAATGTCAATTAAAGTCCTAAATACAAATTAACATAAATGTTAGATATCGTATGT
The DNA here is from genome assembly GCA_020976665.1 of Heortia vitessoides. Classification (NCBI taxonomy): domain Eukaryota; kingdom Metazoa; phylum Arthropoda; class Insecta; order Lepidoptera; family Crambidae; genus Heortia; species Heortia vitessoides. The sequence goes on along the minus strand of JACJUM010003085.1, from coordinate 10,907,127 downwards.
CTAATAAAAAATATTATACACTCATTTGCAAAAAACACGGGCGGTTATGATTTGAATTCTTCTTTAAACAAATACGGTACCAAAATGATTTCAATTATTTGTACATGTTACTGGCCGGTTTTAAAAATGCCGTGGTGGTTATTCTTAATTGTCAACGCTTCATTTAATGCTGTTTAGCTGTTTCAATGATGTTAGAGAAAGTGATAAAAGCTACCAAAATTATTGCGTTGCTCGAAGAGGGTTGCAGCCAATGCACCAAGACACCGGTTCCGTTGTTTTGATAATATACGCAGCCATCGTCCGGCCCGCGGCCCTAAGTTACTCCGTGAGCACAGAGTTGCCAGGCTTAGGTTTACTCGAAATTGTAAGTCATGGACTCAAGAAGACTGGAATAGGGTATTGTTCTCCGATTAAGCCAACATATCTGTTCGGGTGAAGATCGACGTCGGCGAGTGCTACGATGTGGAGAACGCTTTGCAGAGGCTTGTTTTAAAGAAATCACACCTTATGGTGGAGGCTCTGTTATGTTTTGGGCAGGAATAAATTCAATGGATCGTGCAGAGTTATTCTTCATTGAAAACGGCTCACTGACTGGACATCGATACATAACGGAAGTTATAATTCCTTATGCACAACCCGCATTGGCCGCTTTAGGCGAAGACTCAATTTTTATGGACGACAACGTTCGCGCCCACCGGTCTGGCGATGTGGAAGCGTATGTGCAAGAGATCGTCATTCGTCGTTTGGATTGGCCAGCACGAAGTCCTGATCTCGATCCTATAGAGCATGTCTGGGACGTTCTGAAATGACGCGTGAGATCAGTACAACCATCTCCGCAGACTATCATAGAGCTGAAGAATGTGATTACCGTGGAGTGGGAACGAATTCCGCAAGCAAGTATCCGGGATATCCTCGCTAGCATACCCAGACGAATTCAAGCTGTGATTTCAGCTAGAGGGGGTCACACTCGATACAAAACATTTATCTGCTTTTACTTTATTAAAGAAAAAACAAACAAGAATCTTTGTTAACTTTTACTTCACGAGCATATGCACTACTAGCGAGCGTATACTACTAGTGAACTTTAGCATTAAAACCTATAAATTTTATCAAATTTTTACGATAATACTGACGAAAACGATTATTTGCTTATTAATTTACAAAATTGTGAAGTAAAACTACCTATAATTATCAAACAAACCAATAGTAACATTTGAAATGGTTTATTGTTTAGGTGCCCGTTTTTTGTAAATGAGTGTATAAAATCAACTAAAATATTAAAAAATTTTCAGACCGACAAGAAAACACAAAGGCCCAAAGTATGGATGTATAAGGACAAGGCCACAGGCCAACCCAAAGGAGAGGCTACTGTTACCTACGAGGATTCAAACGCTGCTTCGTCAGCAATTGAGTGGTTTGATGGAAAAGACTTCAACGGATCCACTATTAAAGTTTCGCTTGCTCAGAGGCAAAACACCTGGGGGGGCGGTAAAGGTGGTGGCGGTGGCGGTTTTCGCGGTGGACGCGGAGGCGGCGGAGGACGCGGTGGGCCCGGTGGCGGTGGTCGCGGGGGCCCCGGTGGCGGAGGGGGGCCTCCCTCCGGTAACCGAGAAGGTGACTGGAGATGTCCCAACCCAAGCTGTGGCAATACCAACTTTTCTTGGAGGAAATCTTGCAACCGTTGCAACGAGGCCAAACCAGGTGGTGCTGGAGGTCCGCCCGGTGGTGGCAATGGAGGCGGCGGGGGTGGAGGCGGTCGCAGCGGCGGTGGGCCTCCGGGACGAGGTGGTGGCGGCGGAGGTGGAGGTCGGGGTGGCCGGGGCGGCGGCGGCGGCGGTGGCGGCGGCGGCGGAGGCGGAGGCGGCGGTGGTTGGGGCGGCCGTGGGGGTGATCGTGGCGGCGATCGTAGTGGCGACCGAAGAGGCTACGGAAGTGGAGGTGGAGGCGGCGGCGATCGAGGGAGCAGTGGCGGTGCGATGCGAGGCGATGGCGGGTTCGTTTATACACCTTACCTTTAAAAGCCTTAGCATATTTTATATTTTCAGTTCATATGTAGTCATTTTTTGTATTAACTAAACATCAATGTACAAAGTATGTGAAGTATGCGATTTTTATCCACGCGTTTAAAGTGACACAAACGCGGACCTTAACATTATGAACGTACAATTAAACAGTTACGAATAGACCTGCGGAACTTGTACGCCTCAGGTCATTGCCCACTAGTAGGCTGCGTTTACGCCTCCTAACGCCACCAAACAAATTACACATACAATTTCAAATCTGCTAAGTTTTTTTTTATTTTTTGAATTCTAACGAGCTCTTTTTCTTTCAGCGGGCGAGATCGGCAGAGACCGTACTGAATTATACATAAGGACCTAGTTTAAATGTGTATGTTCATTTGACATAGTGGTTTATAAATGTGTAATAATTCTTAAGAAAATAGCACTCTTATTAGAATATAAGGGATTTATAGACCCTTGAATGTTTCGATTGAATACAATTAAGCATTTAATATCTTAAGTATGATTTAATAAGGCGACTTCGGGATTTAAAATACAGATAAATTTGGTAAATTGTTTTGGTACACTAAATGTATTACGTATTGTACACTACACTACACTTCGGTAATCAAGGACTGTAATTAACTAGGTTATTGAGTGTCATAGAATCTTAATAAACAGCTTCGAGTAATAAATTATTTCATTTTTTTAAGTTCTAATTATGACGCTTTTTTTATTAAATAAATAATAATACCGCGGGTTCAGTAATGAGTAGGAGGGATATTGAAGTGGTTATTAGTACATATAAGTTATTAAATGGAAAAAGATTGAATTCTTGTGTTCAGTCCACTGATCTGAATTCGATATATACCTGTTTTTGCCTTATTAGTCTAAAGATGGATAGACCACTTTTACTTTGTCATCATTATATCAGTCGTAACCCATTGTGAAAAATTCTCGTCAATTCTCACGAATAATAAATAAGCCATCTCGAGGTAGCAATTATGAATTCACATACATACATCGTTGAGAAGTTTCTTCAACTCTGTCGTCACCACCTCTATTATTTTGTAGTGACGTCAGAGATGTGTATGTAAGTTTACACTATTCGTGCCAACAATTTTTAAGAGCTGCCCATGATTTTTCATGTATTAATCACAAGAACTTAACCTAATGACCATGAGTCTTTACCATTAAAAACCTTTACCTTTTTTCGATCTAGGTAACAAACAAAAAAAATCAGTTGCACAAAGAACCTTATTAAGAAATCATGTGGTAATAAATTAATGTTTTCTATAATTATCCATCGTGCTACTGTTTTTTACTATTGAATAAAAATTTGTATTTTAATAATTCACTAAACACTGGTAGTGCAAAAATGTTGGAATTCTTAGCTATACCAAGCAAACCGCCTAGGGATGTTTGAAATGGAATAAAGAATCGATATATATTGTATCGGTAGTTTTTGAATATATCGAAATCGAAATTTTTATTTTAAAATATCAATTATATCGGTATGATATGAAAAAGAAATTATTTGGCCTATTTTACTACTTTTGGCCTACTTTAATCATCTTACATTACTAGATACATACTAATCAATAGACATAATTTTTAATAAAACAAGGACAACAATAAAAATATTAATTATTAATCAAACCATTATTTATCTGATATATCCAAAAGAAAATCTCCGATTTACATGCTCGGCTATAAGCCGACTTCTGTTATTGGCTACTGCGAGATTCATAGCAGGTGCCACTCTCTATATGCATGTATGCATTGCATCTGACAGACTACAGTGGAATTGAATGACAGACACTGACACAATTAACTTGACAAAGTTGCCAACTTTAGTACTTAATTAAAAAGCAGGAAGTAAAGTCGACTAAAACAAAAAAAATAGTATAAAAAAGGATTTAGGATTTTTTTTCATAAAAATATCGATTTTTATACCTTTTGAATACTTAATCGTATACGTAATATATCGATACATAGAAAAAATTATATCGGTGTAACGATATTTTTGTGACCAGCCTAAAAGCGTCAGTCAGGTATATATTGCGTAAGAGCCGACACGTTTCTTTATTCACAAAATGCTGGACAAAGAAAAAAATATAATTGAAATTAAACATCAGCCATGTATGTCTATAAAACTTATCGGAGAAAGCGTTTAGTGATAAGTTTTTAAAACAGGGCATGGCAAGAGGTCGCCGAGAATGGTTTGATGATTGTCGGATTTTGTACTATATTAGCTGTGCTCGCGACTTCGTCCGCGTGGTATAGTTTTTTTGAGTACCATACCTATTTACTTCAACTTATATAAACTTTGAATGTCATGTTTAATTATATCGAATCCATGGCCTGAAAAATAAGTTTAAAGTTTCTAGCTCTAAAAATAGCGATACTTCCATACAACTTTTCTTCCCCCCTTTCGACCCCTTGCAACCCTTATTTCGAATAAAAAAATAGTCTATATCCTTTCTCAACGTCTAAAGATTGTCTATGCCATATTTCATTAAAATCGGTTGAGAGGTTTAAGCGGGAAAGCGTAACAGACAGACAGACAAAGTTACTTTCGCATTTATAATAGTAGGGATTTATTTTTACAAGCTTTTTTTTTAACTTGCCCCATATGTAGGAATGTATATAACACAAGTCAACAAAAAAAATATTTTTCTTTGAGTCTGTTATTTAGTAAATATTTTCTGATTATATACATCGAAAAAAAAGCAAAAACTCCATTTATAAAAAATAAAGTTTGCTTTTGTACCTTTACACAATGTAAAACGAATATTATAGTATTTTAGCAGTTTTTTTAGGAGCCGTTGCATATAAGATACAGGAGAGGGGCAGGGGGGGCTGTAGGTGTGAAAGCTTAAAGGCAATTCTTCTACATAATGGAAATATATTTCCATCTCTTCCCCTTGCTCATTCTGTAATGCTAAAAGAAAATTACGAGAGCGTTAAAATGGTGCTTCAAGTTTTAAAATATGAAGAGTACGCCTGGCCAGTGATAGGGGATTTTAAAATAGTTGGATTTCTGATGGGAATGCAAGGCGGGTACACTAAATATCCGTGTTACATTTGCTTATGGGATAGTAGAGCCGATGCACTTCACTACCAGCAGCACTCATGGACACAACGGAGCGAGTTTCAAATAGGACAACATAATGTCAAAAATGAACCAATCGTGAAGCCCGATCATATTTTAATGCCTCCATTGCACATTAAATTAGGTCTGATCAAGCAGTTCGTAAAGGCTCTGCGTCAAGACTCTGAGGCCTTTCAATATTTAAAATCATTTTTCCCGAAATTGTCAGAGGCTAAAATTAAAGCTGGTATTTTCATCGGTCCACAAATAAAGAAAATAATGGCCAGTGAACAATTCCTACAGCTCCTCAGTACGCACGAAAAACAAGCGTGGCTCAGCCTTAAAGCAGTGATTCATGGCTTTCTTGGCAATAGAAAGGCAGAAAATTACACGGAGCTTATTACTGATATGCTTCACAACTTCAAAGTTATGGGTTGCAGAATGTCTTTGAAAGTCCACATGCTACATGCTCATTTGGATAGATTTAAAGACAACTTAGGTGCATATTCAGAAGAGCAAGGGGAACGTTTCCACCAGGATATAATGAACTTCGAAAAGCGTTATCAAGGACAATATAATGAAAATATGATGGGTGACTACATTTGGGGGCTCATACGAAAAAGTCCCAACTTACACAGAAGAAATACCAAATCTGTTCATTTTTAAAGTCTTTTTTGTATTCTTTTTTGTATTTGTGGGTTTATTTATGCCGTCTTGTATAATTAAAGTCAATAAAAATATGTGAATTCAAAACTGTTTTCCTTTTACATATAATTGAAATTAAGAAATAGAGCTTTTTCATAAAAATTAAAATTTCGTTTTAGTAACAACAAAAGCAAACTTTATTAGATAAAATTTTTTTTTCTTTAATTAGTTAGGCATAAGTAATCAAAATCAGAGGTACAGAACTCAGACTCAAAATTCGTGTTGACTTGTGTAATTTGTTCAGGCAGAAACTTAGAAGCCGAAAATTTATATTACTAAAAAATATAAGGGATCCTGGACGATGCAGTGGGATATCGGAAGTCCCTCTCCATCGTCCAGGACATATGACAAGCTTTTATGGCATATAAATTCTATTGATAATGGTAAATCCATAATTTGTGGTAGAAACTTAAAAGGAAACTTTTATTTTATTATTTTTGGCGCATTTAAATAAAAGCATGTGATTACATTCCATTCTATTAAAACTAAATTGATAATGACCTTAAATTTTGTAAATTAAAAATTTAATTTACAATGTGTAACAGTCGCAAAATTGATATCATATGTGATATGACAAAAATTTTATTATAACCTATAAACGCACTAATTGAAATTAAAATATCAGAATACTGAATTCATTCTCTCTTGCCAGGGTATCGCTCCTACATCACTGACAAAGTAGTTTATAAATATCTTGACTGTCGTCAAATTCGATGGCTGGTTCTAGTTAAAATTGGTCGAGTAGATCGTAGTTGACACTGTAGAAACTTGTCAAAGTTAGCCCCAATTCTTCGCATTAAATTCTCTTTTTTTAATTCTCAACGTCTTTGTCGAGGTTTTTGTTTGGATATGGACGCATATTCATACGTAAACCAAACGCTCCATCTCTAATAAAAACAAGGTTGGGTGTTCTCAATATAATTGGGTAAATTTAAATCATTTCAGTAAAATTTTTACCCAATTCAGACTTTTTAAAAACAGAGTTATCTGATTCTTTTCCATAATCACCAACATTGATCGTTGTATAACAACAGTTTACATCAGCTACAGCCTTTTATTATTAAATTTGTTATAAATAAAATAATTTGAGCCACTGTGTGATGGTGAGTTGATTCTGATGTGTTTACCATCGACGGCTCCAACGCAATTCGGATAATTAGTTTTTTAAATAAAACCTCGGCATTTGTATTCAGAATATGTGGCTGAAGTACGTTCCAAATTTGTATACAAGTTTGCTTGATCACTAGCCTGTAGAGCGCCCTATTTAAAAGTCAACGCCTTTAGCACGATACCTGAAAAAATAGATCAAATAAATTATTTAAAAAAATTACCTACGTAATACATAAGTAGTTAAAATAATATACACAGTTAAAAATATTCCAATATAATAAACAGTTAAAGTTTTTATTTTTCAGTGAACTTTCTCAAAAGTAATGGAAAACAGCAAGATACGATTACATGCGTGAATAGAAAAAAACAAATGAAGAAAGATGTGGTAGCGAAGAGAAGAAGAAAAAGTGATGTCCATATTTTCATTTGTAACAGTTTTTAAATGTAACCAAAGAGTCGAGGAGCTCATCTTCAAATGTAGCTACTCCTAAAAACACGGAGAATGACAGTAATTTAACTGTGACTGATAATAATAAAGAAAACATCTATGATGAATCCGAGTCTACATCATCATAAACTTTAACTTGACCGCTTTCATCACAGCTAGCGTCAATGGAAACATCTGCACACCAGAACCTGCCGTCGACATCAAAGTAGACAGTGTCATCGCAACCATTTATGTCCCGAATAAAAAATAAAAACCCAAACATGACAACATTTTAAGAATCTTCTCAATAATTTTAATAAGAATGACGTTGACCTTATCGACATTTTTTATCTTTTTTGCCGGAAATGTCAAAAATTACATTGATACGAAATTTTGATTTCCGCATGGAAATGATAAAAGCTTTAAATAAAATGAAGTACCAAAGAATTTGGTCTCAATTTTTATCCTTTTTGTGATCACACAACCGTATATTATACTATATACAATATACATCCCGTACAGAGGATAATGAAATGAATCACACATGAATATAATGAAATGAATCAATACATTCCATCTAATACACTCATTTGCAAAAAAAACGGGCACCTGAGCAATGAACCATTTCAAATGTTAGGTACTATTGGTTTGTTTGATAACACTGATTTTGCCACACGAACTTTGATAGCTAATTTTGTTTTATTAATCTACCCTCATCATTAAATTACATTTGTCATCTGTCAGTTAGTCTCATATTTGTTGTGATACGGTAATACTTATAACTAGTACTACGGCGGTAAATTAACAGAAACGCTCACAAGTAAATCGTCATAAAAGTGTTTGTAGTTGAATTTGAATATTTTTTGTGATTCATTAATCCTGTGAACATGTCGAAGAAGTGTAATAATGACCCTAACTCTTTTTGTTTGCGGAGAACTTACATTCAAAAAACAACGACGAAATTTACGAATCTTGTTCTGGAGTGTTATCACCAATGTTTTGGTTTTTCTGTCACCCATCAAGACAAATTCTGGGCCCCACATGTCTGTTGAATAACGTGTGTGAAAAATTTAACCGACCGGAAGAAAGGTGCACGAGCTATGCCGTTTGCTGTACCCATGATATGGACTGAACAGCAAGATCACGTTTCCGATTGCAATTTTTGTCTTACTGACATAAAGGGTATAAATTATAAGAAAAAAAACAGTTATCTACCCTAACGTATCTTCTGCTATAAGACCAGTCTCATTGTAAAAAAATGCCAGAACTAATACCAGTCGCAACAACGTCTGTTGAGAACGACTAAAAGGACGATTGAAAAGGAGCCACATTTGATAACTCAAGGAGACCTAAATGATTTGGTAAGGGATTTAAATTCGTCAAAATAGCATTCGGAACTATTAGGATCTCGTCTAAAAGAATGGAATTTGCTACATCATAATACAAAAGTTAGCTATTTTCGAAACCGTGATCAACAATTCAGAACGTATTTTTCTCAGGATGGAGATTTGGTGTTTTGCAATAACAAATGAGATTATGAAAATGTTGGACTTTGGTCTTGAACTCTCTCAGTGGCGTTTATTCATTGATTCTTCGAAGGCAAGTCTAAAAGCAGTTTTATTGCATAATGGAAATATGCTTCCGTCTGTACCTGTGGCCCATGCTTCAAATATGAAAGAAACCTATGAAAATATGAAACTTTTACTTGAAAAAATAAATTACAGTACATATTCCTTCAAAAATTGCGGTGATCTTAAAGTTGTTGCACTATTACTTGGACACCAGCTAGGTTGAACAAAGTTTTGCTGCTTTTTATGTGAATGGGATAGCCGAGACAGAACTAACCACTATATAAAAAACATGGCCTACGCGTGCATCATCATGTCCTGGCCAAAAAAAATTAATGTATTTACCCCTTGTAGAGCCAAATAATGTGCTTTTACCACCATTGCATATCAAATTAGGATTAATAAAAAAAATTTGTGAAGGGAATGGTTCGCAGTGGGAGTGGATTTTTGTACCTAAAAGAAAAATTCCCTAAAATAAGTGATGCAAAATAAAAGAGGGTATTTTTGTTGGCCCTCAAATCAGGGAGTTAATAAAAGATTCAACATTTGAAGAAAAATTAAGCGGTATAGAAAAAATGTGCGTGGAATGCATTTAAAAATGTTGCAAATTTTTTGGGCAACCACAAGAGTTACAGCTACAGAGAGTTCGTTAGCGAGCTCTTATTGTCATATCAAGCATTGGGTTGCAACATGTCACTCAAGATCCATTTTTTAGACTCGCACCTGGATTTTTTTCCTGACAATTTAGGGGCTGTCAGTGACGAGCACGGCGAGAGGTTCCACCAGAACATTTCTAGTATGGAAAAGCGGTACCAGGGCAAATGGAGCCCAAATATGTTAGCGGATTACTGCTGGACAATTAAAAGGGACCAACCAGAAGCTAAACATTCAAGAAAATCTTAAATTATTAAGTAATTTATAAAAAAAATAAACGTTTGATTTACGAGATCTGTATTTTTTTTAATTTTTTAAATTACTCAATAAAATCCTCGGCTAGCAAATTTTTTTAACTGTTAATTTTTTCTTAAAATCACCAATTAAAGTAAAAAATATCAAAAATGTCCGTGTGGCACGAAAAAGTTTAAATTTTGTTGACCAGTGTAATTATAGGTAGTTTTAGTTTCACAATTTTGTAAATTAATGCAAATAATCGTTTTCGTCAGTATTATCATAAGTAATATATATATATTTTGATAAAATTTATGGGTTTTAATGCTAAAGTTCACTAGTAGTGTATGCTCGCTAGTAGTGCATATGCTCGTGAAGTAAAAGTTAACAAAGATTCTTGTTTGTTTTTTCTTTAATAAAGTAAAAGCAGATAATTGTTTAGAATCGAGTATGACCCCCTCTCGCTGAAATCACAGCTTGAATTCGTCTGGGTATGCTAGCGAGGATATCCCGGATACTTACTTGCGGAATTCGTTCCCACTCCGCGGTAATTACATTCTTCAGCTCTATGATAGTCTGCGGAGCCGGTTGATCTCACGCGTCATTTCAGAACGTCCCAGACATGCTCTATAGGAACGAGGTCGGGACTTCGAGCTGGCCAATCCAAACGACGAATGACGATCTCTTGCACATACGCTTCCACATCGACCGGTGGGCGCGAACGTTGTCGTCCATAAAAAATGAGTCTTCGCCTAAAGCGGCCAATGCGGGTTGTGCATAAGGAATTAGAACTTCCATTATGTATCGATGTCCAGTCAGTGAGCCGTTTTCAATGAAGAATAACTCTGCACGATCCATTGAATTTATTCCTGCCCAAAACATAACAGAGCCTCCACCATAAGGAGTGATTTCTTTAAAACAAGCCTCTGCAACTCTTCACCGAACAGAGATATCTTGGTTTCATCGGAGAACAATACCCTATTCCAGTCTTCTTGAGCCCATGACTTACAATTTCGAGTAAACCTAAGCCTGGCAACTCTGTGCTCACGGAGTAACTTAGGGCCGCGAGAAGCCTCTTTCTGACCGTCCATAGACTAATATGTACATTTCTTACTTCTTCGAGGTTGTTCTTAAGGTCCACATACGAAGACTTGCGATTTCTTAATGCGCGACTCACAAGAAAACGATCATCCCGTGGTTGGGTTCATGGTTTTCTTCCAGAACCAGGCCTTCTCTCGACGGAACCGGTGTCTTGATATTGCTGCCAGGTTCTCGAACCGTTGAGCGACTCACACTTAGCCTCTGAGCCACGAAGCATTGGCTGGAAATAATAAACAGCGTCAAGGGTATGTTTTGTAATACAATATTTGTAAAACTTTAAATATTTTTAAACTTACTTGAATGTAATTATCATTATTTACTTCCGACACATGGCTAGTCTCTCATGTGTGTTTGATTTAGTAATAAAAGGTTTTACGAGTTGTAATAATTCTTGAAAAACATGTAATGGCAAATGATAGTACTTTTCAAATATATATCAGTACAGTTCCAGCATCCTGTCCAAGCATCAGTATTTCACTATTAAGTGGATTTACCCAGCATCTTTTTCTGCCATTATCTTCTTTGTCTTCTAGATATGCTTCGTAAATACACAAAATTTCCAACGGATCCATCGCACGACACAAACATCTGCTATAAAAGTTTGATAGTGGCTGAATAAAATGCGTTCGTCTGGCAGTCCAACAGAACTTCTGGTAGGCAGAATTTCTACAACCTCAATTCTGGGACTCACGACTCACAAAATTACGCTCGTTTGCCTTCACCAATAGTGCCTCCAGCTCATAGGTTTATGGTAAAAGTACCCTGTCTGATAGTAGGCCTATTTTGTAAAAACTAACTGAAGGAAGCAGAACAGTCCGACCCCGATTTGAAACTGGCGTGAGTTTATTGTTTATGTGCGTATATACGTGGGTAAGTGTCGTCTTGCCATAAAACTGATTAAACTTGTGCTAACTATAAAACAGGTAAAACCTTTTTACATATAATTCGTGCGCTGGTAAGAAAAAAGAAAAGGCGCCCTAATCTTGTAACTAGAACATTACTGTTGATCATACTTATACTCAGCGTCAGACTGGCCATATAGTCGAAGTGGCATTTGCCAGTCGGGCCCCAACCTGCGCAGGCCCCCAGGGGTCTGGCTTGGAGGCTTGCGACAGCCATAGGATAGAAAGTCCGCACAAAATAGGTCCCAGATTTTACAACCTATCTAAAATATATAATGTAAAACTAGATGAGATACTTCGTTCATAAACTAAGATAGAAAGAAATAGAAAAAATTCCACCTCCCTGGAACTAGGTTTGTTTTTTATGAACGGCTTTAACTTGTGATCAAATCAACTTATTAAAAGGTGTGTCATTATAGCGTTTTGACATTGTCATGTAGATTGTTGATGTTTTTTTCTCATTTTTTCCTGCAATCAGTTGTGGAGACTGTAATTAGGTGTGTTGCAAGAGTTGGAAAGAAGGAGCCTCTGGTCCTACTCCCCCTAGCGAGTTAGCACGTCGGCTCTCTTGAGTCTACTAATCAAATTTGGTTACAACAGTATACCTGATAAGTTTTGGATGAGATGTCAAGCGGTTCCTATACTTTGCTGAGTAGCTTTTTACGTCTTCTAGGACGATTCGTATTTCCAGGTAATCGAGGATTTCAGAATTACGAGCACACCATCAAAACAAAATCTTTAGAATAGTCTCATTGGCGACTATTCTTAAGATTTTATTTGAGCTCTTTGGAGGCACGTAATGTTAGATTTGCTGGCTGATGACCACAGCTGGATTCCGTATGCCCAAACTGATTTTATTATGGAGCAACAGCGCCTTACTTTATTGGACAGGAATAAGGCTACTGTCTACCAAGGAGCCAGAGCCGGTTATTAAATCTAAAGTTAATCTCATCGCGCTTCTTTTTGATGTGGATATTGTTATATAGATTGTTGATGTTTTTTTCTCATTTTTTCCTGCAATCAGTTGTGGAGACTGTAATCAGGTGTGTTGCAAGAGTTGCCATTTGTACATTTTGTAACATTTTGTGCAATAAAGTTAAATAAATAAATAAATAAATAAAAATAAATATAGATATTTATTTAAAAACTTAATTAATTTTTTTGATCTTAAAAACTTAGTGGATTTGGTAATGTAACATTTTAAAATAGCAATTAAGGTTCTTATTTTCTTAAAGATAATAAAAGTAGAATACTTAACCTATTCGATTAACGACATTATCCAGATCCCCTATATTATGGTATACGACAACTTTGCCCGCCCATAGGCGGACCTGGCATTTCGATTCTTGCCTGCCCATGAACGTTCCCAGTATTCTGAACCTAGTTCGTCCAACCACGTATTCGACATATAACTAGATTTGTATATTAATTGTTTTATTTGTTCAATTTACATGTATTATGCTTCGAGCAACACGGTGCTGAAGACGTATTGTTTGAAGGTACCGATTGGTTATTAGCTGAAATAGTAATGGAGGGTAAAGTTAGGTAATAACTTTAGGTTTATCATTATTATTTATTAAAGGTTTACACTCAATTGTTACACTCTTACTAAATCATTATCATTCTTATAAAATCTTGTTAAATGTACCTACAATTTTTACAAGCAATAAAGAACATATCGTAATATCCAGACAGAACAAACACAAATATCAACATGTAAATATTTGCTCTGGGTAGGAATCGAAACCACTACCTTTAGCGCACAAGATAGGATCACTGCCATCTGAGATGGAGATACGCAACGGTCTTATAGGTTTCCTGGGGTATTTTCGGGGCACATTAAGTTTTTTTTTTAAATCAGCTGGCAATCTATTTCGTTGGTTAATAAAATTTATGTAAATAATAAGGTCCAAAAGTTTTCTACGGCGTTCTAGCGGTTCTAATTGAATTTTTTGAATCGCAACTCGTAAGAAGGTATTTTTTCGCCGAGCCCATTGAATAAGTGTGATGATACAAAACGTTTTTTTGTATTCTTTCTAACCTATGTGAATGTGTAGCAAAATGAGTTCTCAACAAGACAGGTATAAAGGACTATCTTAGTATTAACCCCTTTAAAGGTTTTAACTGTTCTAAGCCTAAAACCTAATATGCTCAAAGTATGTAATAATATACTCTGTATGACATAGTCAAGATGAGGTGCGTCAACTTTTGACAAAAACAACTCCAAGATTCTTGTCACTTAACTTCGGCAAGTGGTGTATCATTAATATAATGTGTTGATATAAGCGGTTTGGTTCTGATGAATCGTACATGTAATGAAGTGTCTGACAATGAAACACCAACAATTCAAAGTTACACATTCATTTCATTTCTTTAGATATGGACCTAAGTTTTTACAGGAAGATAGCTTATTTGATTAGGTATAAATTGCATTAATCGTTTTCATAATTATTAAATTCAAAACTCACAAAAAGGATTTTTTTGAAAAATGGAAATTGATTCATTGTGTCCACCTGGGTGTACACAGTGAAACGCCCTTTATTCAACAATGAAACAGAATTTTAAACTAATTGTTTTGAATTTAATGTTGATGTTGGAACAAGATCATTTAGATACAAAACATTTAATTATAAATCAGAAAAGGTTTATTCACAGTAAGACACGTAAATAGGACCTTTAATAACATAATATTTTTCAGACCTTTAGTCACAACAAAACAATAATGTCTAATTTTTATGGCACACTTTAATTAGACCCTAGTGTCTGGTTGTGCTTTCTAGAGTGGCTGGCTGGTGTTTCTGCACAGTGGAGGTAGCAGTTTCATCAAGGTTGTATACTTTACATCCATTGCCGAAATTGGGATGACTTTCTATAACATTTTTCAGATTGCTGAAGAAATTCTTGATGGATTTCTTATTAAAAGCCGTTGCACGAGCCAGACTACATGCTTCAGGTTTATTCAGTAATAGATCTACACGCCTTGACTTGAAAGAGTGAAGCCATTCTTAACCTGCCATTTGTTCTTTCTCATAAGAGTCATTATGACTAACCACATTAATTATGACAGTGGTCTACAATAAAACAAGGTAGTATACAATGAAACACTGTTTCACTGTGTCCATCCCCAAACTATTTCATTGTTTACCACCCGGGTTATATTTTAGTAACCTAAAAAATTATCGACTAAAACGGAATGGATTAATATTTCACCTAAGCCACGTAAATGTATGATACATGTGCATTACCACGTTATTCTCAGAAATACGGAACATGCTTGTATAATTTTATGAAAAATGTATAAAAACAATAGAAAGTTCTTACTTTTTAGTCGAGAAATCTCAAAAAGTTTCCCGAAAACGTTATCTTCCAAACGACGCGCGCGCAAATTGGGCTGGCGCGGGGGATCACAAAATGGTCCGGAAAAGACATAGCGCACTATTTTGCAACATCGCGTTTTTGAAATATCAAGCTGTTTCATTGTGTCCGACTGTTTCACTGTTGGACACCCTACCAAATTTCCTAATATTGATTCCATTATTATCATACCATTGCAACAACTCATTAATGTGTATTTTTTGGAGAAGCTGCGCATCATCGACTGTCGTCAGCATTTAGGGTGTTGAGTAAGAGAAACAACTGGTCAGATCATCAGTGAATATATTAAATAGAACCGGTCCCAAATGAGAGACTTCTGGCAGTCCTGATGTAGCTGCAAGCAATTTTGAGCTGTAACTCTAAGTGACAACTAAGATAAGACTTAACGAATTAATCAACGAACTACTAAAACCATAAACACTTAGAGTTTTTGCAAATTATATTATGAGGTACCTACGTTAGATTCTCAGTAAGCGTAACTAAAATCGAAGTCATTGATCATCTCTTCACAATACCATGCTCGATAAGAAATTATTAATAACTAGCTGTGCCCGCGACTTCGTCCGCGTGGAATATTTGTTTCGGGTGCCATATCTTTTTATCTTAACTTATATAAACTTTGAATGTCATGTTTATTTATATCGAATCAATGGCTTGAAAAATGAGTTTAAAGTTTCTAGCTCTAAAAATAGCGATACTTCCATACAACTTTTTATCCCCCTTTTCAACCCCTTACAACCCTTATTTCGAATAATAAAATAGCCTATGTCCTTTTTTAGGGTCTAAAGATTTGGCTGTGCCAAATTTCATCAAAATCGATTAGGAGTTTTAAGCGGGAAAACGTAACAGACAGACAGACAGAGTTACTTTCGCATTTATAATATTAGTAGGGATAAACTTTGAATATCATGTTTATTTATATCGAATCAATGGCTTGAAAAATAAGTTTCAAGTTTCTAGCTCTAAAAATAGCGTTACTTCCATGCAACTTTTCATCCCCCTTTTCGACCCCTTACAATCCTTATTTCTAATAAAAAAAATAGCCTATATCCTTTCTCAGGGTCTAATGATTGTCTGTGCCTAATTTCATCAAAATCGGTTGAGAGATATAAGCGGAAAAGCGTAACAGACAAACAGACAGGCAGAGTTACTTTCGCATTTATAATATTAGTAGGGATAGTGGGGCAAATGTTCAAAAATGATGGCTGAATTTGATAGTATGGAAATTAGTTAGTAATTATTCACAGAGCTGATATTATCAAATTTGGGTACAGGGACCGCTAGCAGTTTTCCACTAATCTGGGAATATTACCGATTTCTATGAATCGCTAAAGATATAGGTTAAAGGACAAGACAGATTCACTGGTAAACACTGTTTTTGTCACATGAACTTTGTTAAGCTTTTTATTTATTTTGGTGTACCCTCATTAAAAATATATAACAGTTTTGTTTCTATCACATCCAAATAGTCGACTGTGTAACTATGTGTTTGCTAAATTACATTTTATTTACATTAGTTAGATCGTAAATATGCCACGAAAGTGTTTGAACAACCCGGACAATTTTTGTTGTGTGTGGAGAATTAGATTTTACATCTCAGGTTCGAAATTTTGTATCACTAATTGAACAGTGCTATTTAAACTATTTTGGTTTTGCTGTAAGGAATCAAAACAAATCCTGGGTTCCACATAAATGTTGTGTAACGTGTGTGACCTTTTAGGTTGGGCTAAACAAGAACCTAGACGTATGTCATTTGCTTTACTAATGATTTAAAGTTTAAACGGTACCAAAGGATCATGGAAGTGATTGTTCTTTTTGTTTGACTCAAACAAAAGGTATTATCATACCATATCCAAACACACTATCAAGTATCTAAACTTGTCTTCGGCCAAGAAAACCATCCTACATAGTGCCGATGCCTCCAAATCGATCAAAAAGGGAGAATTCTAACCCGGAATTAGTTCTCAGTCAGCATAATAAGGTATCTGAAGATAGTGACCCAAGTTATGAACCGTCAACTTCAAAAGAACCGCACTTATTGACACAAAGTGATTTAAACGATTTAGACACGTCATTTGAATCTGTCTAGAAAACTGTTCTCCAATGGTGTGCGGTTTCCAAGATTTTGTTATAAGATACTGTAAGATGCCAGTGCTTTCAGACGTTGAACTTTTTATATGTGCAACAGTTCATTTTACCTGCTGAGGTTTTAAAAACAATTGTGCACCAATCTTCATTTGACAAAATAACTTATTTTCAAAATACCTATAATTAAAAAAAAATCAGATTTTGTAAAATGATTCTTTTATTAAAATTAATTCATATCCATAACTGCCTGCAGATATCTATATATCGGAAATAGTAATTTCCAACCTCTCATGCCGAGCTCATGGGCAGGCAAAACGCATTTTCAATATTCACAAAACTTTTGTAAGTGTAATTTTAATTGAATCGGTTTCATTCAATTAAATTCATTCGGTAAAATCGTGTCTTCTTAGGTAATTTTTCTTTCCAAAAACTAGTGAGACCAACATTAAATATTTTGTAGACGTTTACAAATAACCTATTAAGTTACATTGGGTACAACCTGTTATAACGATATCTAATGGCCACTAATATTTGGTCTTAAAAAAAACATTACTAGTATCTTGACTATCTAAGTCATATAACGTAAGTAGGTAATTTTTTTCTATTTGTTTACAAAAATTGGAGATTACAAGTATGGTATTATTTATTTTATAAATTGAAGTAGGTACTTGTGTTTTTATTTAATTCAAATGATACATGAAACATAATATAAAATACAACCCAACATCTTCTTTAGTCTGGGTACCTACCTTCTCTTTTTGTTTGTTTACTGCTTTTTGAAATTATCGTGTTTACAAAATTCAATTTTGTTGTTTGAATAAAGAAAGAGAACATTACATCTTAATATATACAAATTTCGTGACACGTTGTTTGTCCAAAATGAACTCCCTGAACTATTGAACTGATTTTAATCAAATTTTGCTCACTGTGTGCAGTTTAATCCAACTTGAGAGATATTATAGTATACCTATATCTCAATTTATAGTCGTAATTTGTTTTATTGTAGATTATTTAATAATATATAAATGGTTATAATCCATATAAGTAGTATATAACATAGTATATAAGTGCCATAAGATTCTAATGAACGAAGGTGTAATTGAATAAGAATTCAGAAATTATTATTATTGCACTAAAGTTACAAAAGGTGATTTTTATACTTGGGAATCATTATATATACATAAAATAACGTACATCAGAAATAGGGTTATAAAGTTAGAGAAGCAGCATCAGTAAATAAAGTGCGGAGACAGCGTTTCAGGATAAATTTGTTTGGGAATTGCTTAATATTCAACGGAAGCTCGTTCTAAAGTCGTATAGCTGTCACTGTAAAAGAGTTTGTCAAAAAACTAGTGATGAGAAGGAGTTAAGAGCGAGAGAGTATTGGAACAACAGAGATTACGTTCGTGAGAGGAAGATAGGAATTGGTGTCTGTCCTTTAAGTAAATTGGTGCGTACGGATCAAAAAGTATTGAAAATAGTATGGTTAGAACTCTAATTTTGCGACGTTATCGTAATAGGAAGCCCGCCGAGAAGAGAACGGTAACAGTTGAAACGAAGACAGTTGTTTAATAGACGATCCAATTTATTAAGGAGTTCTTGAGAGATATTAGTGCAGCACACGTCACCATAGTCAATTATGGGTAAAACCAAGGATTGAATAAGGATTTTGGTTTTAGTAGAAAGAAAATGTTTTAATCGATAGAGAGCACGAAGCGTTCCAGTAACCTTACTGCTAATTTCATTAACATGTGTATCCCAGGTTAAGGAAGAGTCGATAAATAGGCCAAGATTCTTAACGTATGTGCTGTAGAGCACTACCACGTTATTAAAAATAATTACAGGTACATTTTTTAAACTGGATAATTGCGGTTTGCTGCCCAAGATAATGGCTTGAGTCTTGGACGGGTTCACAGTGACACCAAACTTTTGTGACCAGTTTGTGATGTTGGTCAAATCAGCATAAATCCGAGCAATGGCATTATCCAGGTCATTGTACTCTGCCTGGGTGTATATTTGCAGGTCATCAGCGTATAGATGGTAAGAGCAGCCAATAGATTTGGTGACAAGGTTTATGAAAAGGGAAAATAATAACGGAGAGAGAATGCCACCTTGCACATCAGCATCAATTGTCACCCACTGGGACAAATCATCACCCAGGCGCACCGCTTGCTGGTGTTCTCGAAGGTAGGATACGAACCATTCCCGAACCGAATCAGAGACCCCGACGTAAGAGAGAATAGAGAGAACTTCGTGATTGATAGAGTTGAAGGCGTTGGAGAAATCAATCAGAATTAAGACCGTAAGGCGGGAGTATTCCATTCCAACTCTTACATCATCCAGGATATTTAGTAGAGCTGTTGTAGTGTTATATCCTGTACGAAAACCGGATTGAAAGGGACTTAAAAGGGCGTTTTGTAAGACATGGCTAGAGAGCTGTACAGCTGCCTCGATAATTTTAGAGAGATATGGCAAAATAGATATGGGACGAAATTGATGGGAAGAAGTAAAGTTAGGTGTTTTAGGAACCGGGATAACATAGGCTTTGCGCCATATAATGGGAAAGGAGCCATCTTGTAGGGAGAAATTGATAATGTGGGTCAATGGTGGTACAATAAAGTTATGTAAGAGAAAGATTATGCGGCGACTCACAACAGCATTGGATTTGAGAACTGAAATAGTTTTAAAAGTCTTATCTAAAGTTACAGGAGAAAAATTGAATACATTAGCTGTCGGACGTGGCAAGGAAGTGATTAAAGTTATATTTGACAATTTTACAACGGGATCTAGTGTGGTAGTTAAAGAGAAGTGTTTATTAAGCTCGTTAGAGGAAATAACAGAGTTAGAATCGGGAGGGTTTAAAGACTTCCCAAAACCCTGAGAATGCACAAACTTCCATACGTTTGCCGAAGATGATGATTGAACATTGTCGTGAATAAATCTACGTTTGGCTGATCTTACCAGTTGATTACAGCGATTTCGAAGTCTTTTGTACGTATTTAAATTAAAATCAGACCGGACTTTTTTAAACTTACTAAATGCACTGTGCCATGGCTTTACGAATATCACTAGAAATCCAGGGAGCAGGCGGACGTTTAACACTAATCGGAAGAATAGGAGCGTGTTTGTCAATAAGTTGTAAGACAGAAGAGTTAAGAATGTTAACTTTGTCATCAATAGTAGACGCTTCCATTAATGGTGTCCAATCAAGTTCCGCAGCATCCTGTTTTAGTTTTCAATATCCAGTTTTCCAAAACTTCGCAGATATTTTATTCTAGGCTTGACCATAGGTGGCTTTAACTTGTAACTCAGAAATAGAAGGTCATGTTTAGAGAAACCAGGAGCTGGCGATTGGCCATGCTTAATTACCAAGTCAGGAGATGAGGTAATCATTAGGTCTATGAGGGAGTCAAAAACGTTCAAATTGTGGTGAGTTGGGTTTGATAGTAGAAGAGAAAAGTCAGTAGATTGAATCATGGATTGGAGTTTCGAAGATCGAGCTGAGGATTTAAGCATATTTGTATTAAAGTTGCACATGATTATATGGTGTGCGTGCTCACTAGAGATTGATTCAAGGATAGACTCAAGAGTGGAGAAGTAGTCTATAGAAGGTGGACAGTATACGACCCCAACAACAACCTTAGCACTGTCAACTGATATTTCCACAAATATATATTCCACAGAATATGTGTAAAGAGATGGAGACATACATATGAATTTATAACTAATATCATTGCGCAGGTATATAGCTACCCCACCTCCACCTTTTCCAGTGCAATCATTTCTTATAAGAATATATCCGGGAAGGCTATAAGAAGAAGCAGGGAGAGCTGGCTTAAGCCAACTTTCAGAAATAAGTAAGGCGTGGACAACATCAAAGCTAAAGTTTGTGAGAAGTTCCGTGTAGTGCTGAGGAATGCTTTGAGCATTAATGTGACAACCATTGAATCTGTTTAGAGAGCTTGAAAGTACGTGGGAGTCAAGTGAGTCATCAAATGAATCGGAAGAACTGCAACATTTGTTGAAATAAGTGAAACGTCATCTGACATCCCTACTAATATTATAAATGCGAAAGTAACTCTGTCTGTCTGTCTGTTACGCTTTCCCGGTTATACCTCTCAACCGATTTTGATGAAATCTGGCATAGACAATCTTTAGACCTTAAGAAAGGACATAGGCTATTTTTGAACTCGAAATAAGGGTTGGAAGGGGTTGCAAGGGGGGATGAAAAGTTGTTTGCATGGATCGCTATTTTTAGAGCTAGAAACTTAAAACTTATTTTTCAGGCCATTGATTCGATATAAATAAACGTGACATTCAAAGTTTATATAATTTGAAGTAAATAGGTATGGTACCCAAAAAACTATTCCACGCGGACGAAGTCGCGGGCACAGCTAGTTGATTATATATGAAGATGTACTAAATAATAAAAATAATGTGTTTATAAAAATATTAACTATTAAGACTAAAAAAAAAATTAAAAAATAATAATATTAAAAGTAATAAGAATTGATAAAGCAATAAATTACAGAACAAACAATAGAATACTATAAGCATAGAAATGCACTGTCCGCTTGGTGACTGTTATTACTGAGAATTGATACAGATGCACATAAAACATTGAACTAATTACAATTATCAAAAAAAAACAAATAATAATATAGCTAATAATACAAAAATAAGGAAAAAGTAATAACAATTTAACCACTTAAAACGGAACGTTAGTAGTTTCACAATGACAGTTGGTTGACAGTTACACTATGACAGAATAGTGAAACAATAACAAGCAATATTATATTGATAACAAACTACTTATTTGTTTATGTAAGGTAGTAAAAAATGTTAACATATGACACTAAGATAACCAGATAATAGCTGTATTAACCTAATTACAGATAAATCCCATGCACATCAACAAAAATTTACAAATATAAACCAAAAGTACAAAAGCAGCACTTCAGCAGATATAATTTATAAGTTAGCTGCTTTTTTTGCACGAATCGGGCGCTTGTTTCTTGTATGTAGAGGCTTGTTTGTCACGGAACTTTGGGTTGCAGGCACAGCAGTGGTTATCTCAGACGCGACACTGGTTGGACCTGAATCAGATGGAGGCAAATAATTCAGCTCCAGTGATTCCAAATCCTCTGGTGAAGCAACGCGCTGTCTAGACCCATCAGGGACCTTGACGTAGATGTTACCATCTAAGGTCTATGAGTTATGGATACCAAATTTGTTACGAGTATTGATAAAGAGGGATTGTCGCCACCGAGTGAGAAACTCTGACAAAACATAGGAAGTACATACCCTTTAGTAAGGATTTCTTTTTCCAAACAGTTGATTTCTCTTCAGTATCAGTAAAACGCACAATTATGGGACGCTTCTTACCGCTTCCAATTCTGTCACAAATAGGCACAAATCAAAGGCTATTTGTGTATACATATTAATACTTCAGGCGTACATTCAATAGTTTCAGAGATACACGATTCTGCAAATAGTTTCTGCAGCAGGAAATGTAAAATCATGATAACCCGAAGATGCAGATATTTTTTTTCTGATCTAAGACAAATATAAGCTTTCTCCATATTTCTTTTTCTGATCATTCTTTTAGAATTTTCCAGCTGGATCAACGTTACTCCAGCAGGAATCGTGTTTTCCTTTTTTTCTCCTAAACGTCAACACGCACAATTTTTTTTACCCGGCGCACAATCACAATACACACTAATTATCTATTCCACTCATCTCTCTAGGAACCACTTTCCTGCTGGAGTAACATCTGGGGTACCACTCCTTATGGATATAAACGTAAACAGTTTCGAACTAGTGAAATTTTAATCCTCTAGTTTTTATTTAAAAAAAAAACTAATCCCCTTACTTTTAGAATATGTATACTTTACATGATAAAGGTTTTCTCACAAAAAATAAAAAAAGGAACTGAAACTGTTTTTATTGAGAATTATAACAAGTTAATTATTCTATATCAATTTATATTTTCTTTGGTCTATAAATTAAATATTTTATTATTGCGTATGAAATCAAAACATATATCATGTACAGGAGCGCGGCAGTGTTTATCGTTTCTGGAAGCTGAATATCTTGATGAGCATGAGTCCCATGACGGTGGCGGCGGCAACGCCGATGCCCGCCTTCCACCACGAGGAGTTGTCTCCAGTCAAACTTGCGAAGTGCTTCAAGTGTCTATGAAGCAATCAAATTATATGTATTCAATTTACTAAACCTCTTGTTTGTTTTGTGTGCAGGGCTACCATATAACAGTTTTCTAGTGCATAAAGTCTACAAAGTTGTTACCAATCGGACTCATATAGTCGAACTATAAGAGGTCCTTAGAGACTATGTAGCTCTTAATTCTGTATGTAGGTATCAATAAAATAGAATTAAATTTGACTATCCCGATGGTGCAGATGGTAGTAATTCTTCTTGTGTGTCAAAGGTCGTGGGTTCAATCCCTACCAAGCAAAAAACTTGATGATGAATATTTGTGTTCGTTGTGTCTGGATGTTAAATTTGTATTTAAGTTTTATATTTGTGATTTCTCTATTGTCTGGTGTTGGTAACACAAATGTTTTAAGCTTCTTATCTCAGAGTTAGATCAATGTATGAGATGTTGTTTAAATTTAAATTAATTTAATTAGGACAATTTCAAGCAACTATTTACTTACTATGCTAAGTATATATATAATCTTCTCTTATATATAATCTTATATATATATATATATATATATATATATATATATAATCTTAGTTTTCTTACCTGTGCTTGCTGAATAAAATCCAAGCAGCTTGAAATTGACTGATAAAAGCAATTAAAACAACAGTATCTTTGGCGTAATATCGATTCTTCTAATTAAAGATTTAGAAGATATACACAGATAAATAAAAAATGCAATGAAAATATTTTTTTTCTAATGGACATCGTATTTTTTTTACTGATAAGTACTTAATTATATAACTGAGACAGAGAACTGTTAATTTTTATTATTAAGTACTTCGATGATATGCATTTGAAAATTATAACTTCTGCAGTCTTGCTTCAATATCCATCAAATACTATTATTATAATACAATATTCATTAATGAATGATTACTTTAGTCAATTTAAGAAATTTGTTTAAAAAAAATCTAAATGAACTTACGGGAATGCAGCCATCGTGGCGAGTTTGACGAACACGTCGTGTTTGTTTTCCCTGATGTGGAAAGTCTGTGGCGACAGCAGCTGATATTTCGCGCAGAACACCTCAGGCTGCAGGATATACTCCTGCCGGGCTATCAACGCATCGCCTTTTGTACCCACTATTAAAACCGGAATGTGACTTTCTGCAAAGTATTTCTGTAAAAAAAATTACATAAACATAGATGAATTGTTGCTTTTATTTAATTACAATACTCAATACAATATATATAGGTCTCCATAGGATAATTGATTTGAATTTTTGATGTTGTCCCACCCCCTTGTCACACCCAATCCCTCCTCCCTCCCAATTAACGTGTGAAGAAATTTATGGCCCCTTCCAGCAGCATTTTTACATGAAGAACAACCCACGACGGCATTTTAAAATTTAATGGTAGGCAGTAGTACGTCACGACGCACTATGAGCAAGATTATTTCTGTCAGTACCATGCGCGTGCTGGCTATATCTGGTATTCCGTATTCTTTATATATTTTGAATAACCCAAACTTTACCATACCCAAATTTTATCGATCATTACAGCCATTGGGAAGTCCACTGCTGGAAATGCGTGTTGGCAATCGCAGAGCGCAGCTTTCGTGACGGGGATGCTGCTGCCCATATCCACGCTATGTTACACTGTCTCTGATGGATATACCGCCGTCTATCGGTTCTGGTACCTTAGTCGCCTTTTATGACACCTGGTCCAGAGGGAGGTACTATTCTACTCTGCCGGTAACTCACGGAAATACAGTTCTATACTCACAATATAAATTCTAGCGATATACTCAAATGAACGAGTAGCGCCGACATCGTACACGAGGCACGCCACGTCGCAGTTTACTTCATGCGGCTGAAGCGGATCCGAGACGCGCGTTATGGGTATTTCCTTAAGTATTAAGTATTTTTCTTGCCCATAGACCGCTACAGTATTGATACAACAATTATCCAGGCTGCTGCCGTCGCCGCGCTCGTGTGCATGGGGCTTTATCTTCTATTGGAATTGAGAATAATTTTGTTAAATACTGGCAAAGGAGTATTAAAAAGATTTTAATAATTGTAACCCATGTGTTCTACCAGCAATGTTAAACCTAGTGCTATGATAGCGAAAATTGGAATTCAATAACAATTGGAGCTTATAATTTTGTATAGTATAGCGAGTTAAATTACTATTGCTTTATTCTTCTAATGTGGATCTCCATATACACAAAAACAATAATATTACCCTGACCTTATGAGCTATGCCAAGAAAACTCCTACAAATTGATGTTTTTCCGCATGACCTTGGTCCAATAACGTGACACTGGTAAACATTACGACTCGATTGTTTTTTGGCGACGTCCACTTTTTTTTCTCGTGTTACTGTAAAATTAAGTAAAATGTAAATTAAGTAAACATTAAACATACTAAATTTGGATATAAATAATAACAATAATAAGTGCAGCATAGAACATCCACCCACAAGGTGGACAGACGATCTGAATAAAATAGCAGGATCGCGCTGGACGCAGGCCGCATAAGATCGGTTTTTATTAGAAATCACTTGGAGAAGCCTATGTCTAGCAGTGGACGTCCAGTGGCTGCTATTATGATGATGATAGTGATGATCATGAATAACAATAAAATAAACTTACTGTGTATAGCTATTTTTTGTGACTCATTTTCAAGAAAATTAAATCCTAAATAAGCTAAATATGCACTAGTATTTTGTAAGTCTAATAATGTCATTAAGGTCCATCGACACATCCAGCCTTGCAATGTTAAGTACCCCTGGAAATAGTAATAGATTATGTAATTTGTTCTCACTTTACTTACAAACATATTTTGTCCATGTAAATAATGTATCAGGAAATATATGACATAAAACACAAACAGTGAAAATGCAGTAAAATATATGTTTTGTAGTTTAGTTAAAATAGTTTTAAACAAATATTGTTGCAAACTAACTTAAGACTTGAAGTTGCAGGACAACTCAAACTAATAATTTAAACATTGACCAGACCTCAAGTAGCTTAAAGCACTTATGTTAAAAACATCTGACAACAGAGGAGTAACAAATATACTGTTGTCAGATGTCCATAACGTAAGTGCTTTAAGCAAGCCAGACACAGAATGTCACATGAAAGTCTATATCAGACACTTATTTTATGCCAAAATTGGATATAAATATGTATTTAACACCCAGGCACAAAATGTTGTTTGTCCTGGGATTCCTGTTTATAAGCTTTGAGCGCAAGATATAATTACTACTGTCTGCTAACTTATTTTGTTAGTAGACAGTAGTAATCATATCGTAGGCTAGACCTAGTTTAGGTACCTAAGTATCAAAATGTACTTTAGTTTATGTTTCCTTTTGTTGTTGAATAAAGTTATTATAATTATTTTTTAATTTGTAATTAATACTTAATTAATAAAGATATTTTGAGTGTTCATGTGTTAGGAAGGAACTGAAAAAACAAAAAACCCATCATCATAAACAAACATATTTCCTATTTTGGCATAATAAACTAGTGGCTGATACAGACTTTCTCTAATTACTTACCTTTTCATTTGTTGGAACTGTATATCTTAAATTGTGCCATGGTATTCTTGGGCAACACGAGAAAACATTCTTCAATTCAGTTGGATTCAACATACCATCTTTGTCTTTATCATACTTTTCAAATAATTGAGTAAGAAATTGTTGACCTTTATATGATAATTCTGTAGTACAACCCACTGGAACTTTGATACTATCAAAGAAAAGAATAAAATTAACATAGAAGAATTCTTTAACTAAGAAATTTTACATATTTAAATATCAAAATTGTTTGAACTAAAAAAACTCACTTTGCATATAAATAAGTGTGTGTTAACTCCAAGCTTTCATCATAACCAAACTTGCGAAGAACTGTCCATGTTGTTTCATTTCTTCCTCTTTGTATAAATAAACAATGTAAAAATATAAACCCTTTTATTGTAATACAATCATTTTCAATACCTCCTGCTATATTTTGAGCAATAACAGATTTTACTTCATCCAAAACCTGCAATTAACACTTTTTTAATATGCTAGTAAAAGTGATGAGTGCAATGCATTGTATGATGAAACAGTCAAAGTATGTAATAAAACTGGATGATTGCAAAACTCATGTTACCTGCAATTGCAATGGTGTGTCAAAACATTTCCTCTGGAATATTGTTACTTCATAATCATCTAACAAACCATCACCATCCAAATCACATATTTTAAATATTCTTGAAAGGGCTTTCTTGCACTTTTCTGTTAACTAAAATATGAAATCAGAATATTTTAAATGTCCTAAATAATAATTTTAGTTTACTTATTTAAACAACAGACAAATAATCACCTCTTGTTCATCAATAGAATATATGGGACTTATTGGATGTAAGACTGCTTTTTGTGCATTGTAAAACATTTCTGAAACATTTGTAAGAGTTTTTGCAGAACATTCTATGCATCTGTCTACTTCTGGATATTCCTCTGCTATATCCCATATATTCTGCAAAATAAAATAAAGTTAATTTTTGCTTAGATTGTTTAACACTGCTTTAATTTAATTATAGTATTGATTCACTTGGCCTTAGTGGTTCAAAAGTTGTTTTGAATTATCTTCATTAGGATTATTTTGATACTGAATAATTAGCTTTCCAGAGTACTCACATCAATAATTGAATAATCTATTAAGTCTATTTTATTTCCAACAAGAATTACTGGTTTCCTAAAATCATCTGGGCAGTTATCCCTAACAAATGGTAGCCAATATGATGCTATTTTATTTAGTGTCTCTTGTTTGTCTACCGAAAATACAACACAAATCACATGTGCTTTTTCTATTTCCTCTGCAACTTGTTCCAAAGATTGTTCAGCCACTGAAAATATTTGCATATGAGAAATATTATGTATACCTACGAATAAACATTTTTATTTCATGAGAAGAACATACCACAAATATCAACTATGTTAGTAGGTACTTGCTCCGGTGTAACATCGGCGGGGATTGTGATCTCTTCCGCTTTAGATGGCACATGTTCTGTAAACTCTTCAGTCACCAGTGATAAAATCAAGGACGTTTTTCCTACACCGGGATCACCGAGAAGAAGAATTCGTACAGTCCGAGGTAATGATTCGTAGACCATTCTGAATTTCTTTCCAACTTTTTATATACACGGTATTACGTAAACATGGCAAGATTTATACGGTAAATTAACAATAGAAATAGAAATACTAAAGTAATCACACTATTAAAGTAACGAAATTGATAATAAAATTATGAATATTTTGAGCATTATTTTATTTATTCCACAGATTGCAAATAGAATAGACGGCAACTGCAAAGCGGACTGCAAAATATTGCCAATTGCTAAAAAAAAGTTTATTAATGAACGTTCAGAAATGAACTATCGTACGTCCATCCTTAGCTTAGTGTTTAGTTTTCATTCTAAATTAATAATTAAAATTTTAAAATATTTGTGACTAATTTATTTGTTATTTAATTTTTTTTTTCATTTTCAACCGAATAAGACAAAAATCTCTCTTTGTTGACGATTCGGTTACCTTATGGCAACTGTGTATTAACCGCGTAAATATTAGAAAATATTAATCTAAGGAACTTATACTAATAACAGAAATGGTCTTGTATGTACATTTAAAAAGTGTTCCTAAATCTATAGAACAGATAAGCGAGTGAATTCGCTTCGTGAATCCACTAGGGTATGCACCTAAGGTGCTAACTTAATAATTAGCATTTCAGTCTTAATTAGACGAAGACTGTACTCAAAATTAATGCAGATAAGTATAGTTAAAAATACAGAACTAATAAATTGGAACATTTATTATTACGTTATGTACTGTACGTACTGAAGGAAGAGTTGAGTAATATGTGCTAGTATAATCTGGAAACGCATTAACTGTATGATCAGGCAATCTAACTTTTTACTTTTCTGACCAGACGCTGGCTGACTTTCAGTAATAAGAGGCTCTTCTTGATAAATTATTTTTATGAAGTCGCCTCACAGGAAATGGACCTGGATGAGTCCCGATGGTTCCAAGTAAATAAATTTAAACGAATAAGATAAACTTCATCTTGACGAACATAAAACGAATATTCAATGATATCTCCATAATCCACAGGGTTAAAACCGACAGCGACCACAGAATTTGAAGAAGCACATTAAATATTCATGTTAGACATGAAAGGTACCGCTTCTCCGAAGTCTATGGTCCGAATTAGTTGGTGTCCACCCAGGACCCCAATAGCATTCAGCTCTAGATATTATATCGCTTCAATTGCTTGGAGAACCTTGTGTCGGTGGACGAGACCAACAACAAGCTCGTAGAAACTCTCCAGACAGTGGATCCTAAGCTCATTAGACCCCACCGTTCAAATAGACCACAAAACCTCTCGCTAATTCCGGAGACTGCAGACTTTCAGTAACGCGAAGTCATATAGGTTGCTCAATAGATATGTTTCAAAATCCATGCGACAGCACATACGTCTCTTTAATTTTAAAAATATTAAAGAGACGATACCAATTTTTCGAAATATTTTCAATAAATTATTGGAAAAAGCCTGATGGCTAAGCTGAAGAGAGAACATGGTAGTTTAGCCTCAACGAAAGCTGAGGTACGTCTTAGTTACCAAGCCTTTTGGCAGCTTGGCCAAAAGACCCTCTTGGCCAAAAGAAGAAAGGAGACAAGCTGATCTGACACTTTTACCGGAATAACCATAGACCAGACATCACTGGGTAACGACGGAATCACATCTAATCTTCTGAAAACGGGTGGAACGCCGATTCTTATAGTCCTTCAGTAGCTCTTTAGCACAGTCGTCCTGGAGAGCTTAATGCCAAAAGCATGGAACAGAAGCGTGGTGGGGCTGCTTTTTAAGAAAGATGACAAGGCCTTTTTAAATAATTACTGCCCCATCTCCCTCCTGCTAAGCTGTCTTCTAGTGACGTTACAAACTGTATCAAGAGCAGTTCTGATTATTTCAAACCATCCAAACAAGCCGGTTTCCGGAAAGACAATATAGTACAATAGACGATATCTTTAAGTTGCAATAAGTTATACAAAAGACTGTGGAGTATAATAGGCCATGCTTGGGGTTTGTAAACTCTGAGAAAGCCTTCGATTCGGTTTAATCTATTCAGCAGTGCCATATTGACTATCGGTACATCGCTCTTTCGTGAACTCGCCTATCGAAGGTAAATATAAGTAGCGATGTAAATTTACTTACGAACGTATGAAGGGGCGCCGTTAGGAGGGTCTCAGGAAGTTATTATGGCCGTGGCCGAATACGACATTGCATTCGTCAAAACTGGGCTGAACAGAGCGATTTTCAAAATCATTGTATTGTCGTCCTGACATGTCGATACGCTAAATACAACTGAATAAGGATGAGCAGGCTCTAAATCAGAACGCTTTATCCACCTACGTGATTTCAATACCAATTATTAACTTCTAATGAATTTATTTGTGTAAAAACTGTATAATTATTATGAACGATCTTACTATGTATTTGAATCCCTCAACGCGGTTGCAATACATCGGTAAATGTCAAATCTCCTATTTTTGTAATTTCTGGTTGAACCTATTATAATCATTTAATTATAAATGTAAAGGCGGAATATCGCCGTCATAGTCCCAGTTATGGTAAGTACAGAATATTGCATCAGTAAATAACTTTCGAATGCAAATTATGCGAAATTACTCTAGGTATAAAAAGGGACAAAATCTTATCTAGTAGCTTGTGTCTCCTGCATTTTAAAACATCATACCTATAGGGCCACTAAATTAATTTAAATCGGACTTTCATATATAATGTTGATAAGCATCGGTTTTTAAACAGCGGTGTTAAATTTTCTACAATTATACGCTGTATTAAAAAATATTTTAGAGTATTATATCAAGATTCTGATACGAGTTAAATTTTGATTAATAGTAAAAATTAAGTAGTTTCATTACTACAGTAATTTCGTTTTTGAGCATAGAGTATAAATGATACAGTCAGTGTCAAACACGACAAATACATGTCCTTTTGTGTTTATTCGCGTCGTACTACAAAAGTTTGTAATTTTAAATTAAAAATGTGTACTTATCATTTTTTTTCCAATTAAAGGAAAGTCTTTATCACAAAAATGGGAGAAATTAATAAACAATCTGACTGGGAGAGCACGAAAGGCCTACGGGAACCTATTAAAACATTAGAGGTTAGCACTGTCATGTTTATAAAAAATATTTAACGTGTTATTTTATATAATACTATTTTACTGTTACATTTTAAATATATATTTTTATTAAGATTTTATCAATACTAACTCCAAGTTTACATTGCAGGCTGGTAACTAAGCTTATACTGATAAGTTATTAATGAATAATGTGTATATGTCACTCACTATTGTAAAAACTATTCATTTTCATAGGATAAATGGAAATTGGTGCCATCATTTCTTCAAGTCAAAGGTCTAGTTAAGCAGCACATCGATTCATTCAACTACTTCATTAATGTAGAAATAAAAAAAATTGTTCAAGCTAATGAAAAAGTGTTCTGTGATGCGGATCCTTTGTTTTATATAAAATATTTAAATGCTTATGTTGGAACACCTGATCTTGAAGAAGGTTTTAATATTACAAAACCCACTACTCCACATGAATGTCGTCTTCGTGATATGACATATTCTGCCCCTATTACTGTAGATATTGAATACATAAGAGGTAATCAGAGGGTGATCAAAAACAAGCAACTAATTGGAAGGTAAGAACCAAAAAATTATAAAAAATTTCACTTTTAAGATGTCATTTTTATTCAAATGTTTCAGGTATGGTTCTTAGTTTATAAACAATTTCTTTTTAGAATGCCGTTGATGCTTAGATCTTCAAACTGTGTCTTGACTGATAAATCTGATTTTGAATTGGCTCAGTTGAATGAATGCCCCCATGATCCTGGTGGCTACTTCATAATAAGAGGTACATTTATTGATAGTGGGAAATATTTGTCTAAAACTTTTATGCAACAATGTGACGAATAATGTTGTATTGAATTTTTAGGTCAAGAAAAAGTTATCCTGATTCAAGAACAATTATCTAGAAACAGGATGATAGTGGATGAGTTCAAGGGAGCTGTACAATGTCAAGTAACCAGTTCTACACATGAAAAGAAAACAAGGACTAATGTCATAGTAAGAAATGGAAAATATGTGCTGAGACACAATGCATTGTCTGATGTAATTTCATTTCTGTTCTTTTTGTAGTGGATGTTAAGTCTCAAATCACTATCTTAAAATCAGAGACCTCTTGGATCATGTTTATTTTTATGATACTGAGTATTTTAAGATTGATTCATTATTGAATTTTTCCAGGATATTCCAATTGCTGTTGCTTTTAAAGCCATGGGTATATGCAGTGATCAAGAAATAATGCAATTAGTTGGCAGCGATGATTCTACAATAAAGAAAATGGGTCCCTGCATTATGGAATGCCACAACTTAAAAATATTTACCCAAAATCAGGCATTGACTTACATTGGAAGCAAATTGAAAGTTAAAAGGTATCTGTTTCTACAAATTGTAATTGATTAAATCTTTAGATGTGACAGGAATCAAACTATAAATACTTTGGTATTGTATGTTGGATGCACTCATGATATGGAATTTAAATATTTAAAAAATCGCTTTACATCTGGTACTGAAAAGTTTTAATCTTTAGGTTTAAAAGCTGCCCTCTCCTAATATTTTACTAAGGACTAATATCTCTTATTTTTTATCCAAGCTGTGCAGAATACAAGTAATAAGGCAGTATCTCAGTCCACATAGAAGTTGTATGATTTATTGACAATTCTCTAATGAAATCACACAAAATAGCCTCATCCTGTCGAAGACTGAAAATCACTAAAATTTTGTTTACTCTTATAGATTTCAGACAGCAAACTCTAAAGCACGAACCCCAATTGATGAAGCAAGAGATCTGTTAGCATCGACTATACTTGCACATGTTACAGTAGAAAATTACAATTTTTATGTAAAAGCCATATATTTGGCTATTATGGTTAAGAGAGTTATTGATGCAGAAATTAATAAGGCTGCAGTAGATGACCCAGATTACTATGGAAATAAGAGACTGGAATTGGCAGGATCACTGCTTGCACTGATGTTTGAGGACTTATTTAAAAGATTCAACTGGGAATTAAAATCAACAGCAGACAAAATTATACCAAAGGTAAAAGCAGCTCCATTTGATGTTGTAAAGCATATGAGACCTGATTTGATAGCTAATGGATTATTTGCAGCCATCTCTACAGTAAGTATTATTTAATATACTTTTTTAAGCCCTTAAGTTACAGTTTTATGAATTATATAAATAATAATCAACAGGCTTCTTAAGAAATTTGAAATGATAGAATTAATTATCCCCTCTTGATTGTCTAACTTCTCAAAATGCCTCCTTCAGTGCCTTTCAATGCCTCTTATTGAATTTCACATTCACAAACACTTCACACACATACTTTTCGTAAAGTACATTCCGTTCTCCGACGAACGTGTGTAGTTCCTACCCCTCAAAGGAATACCGATCGTTCTAGTGCGGCTGAGTTACTCAGTCCTGTTTGAAGCAACGATTAACTGTCTCTGACGACGACCGCTGGTGCTGGACGAGCTCGGTTCTTAGAGGCACTCTTGAGTGATAGCCACTGGTCTAAAACCGCGCGCAGCGCGTCCACCCCCGCTGCCGCCGTTTTATTAATGAACCGCGACGCTTACCCCTCCGGTTGCGCCGATATTTTCATTTAGGTCCAAATTAATGCTCAATTAATAGTATACTGTTGTTTTTAGGGAAACTGGACCATCAAAAGATTTAAAATGGAAAGACATGGAGTCACTCAAGTCCTTAGTCGTTTAAGTTACATTTCAGCCTTGGGTATGATGACAAGAGTAAACTCTCAATTTGAGAAAACCAGAAAAGTGTCAGGGCCGCGTTCTTTACAACCTTCACAGTGGGGAATGCTGTGTCCATCTGACACACCCGAAGGTGAAGGTTGTGGTCTTGTTAAAAATTTGGCTCTTATGACACATATTACAACTGAGTGTTCAGAGAACCCCATAGCAAGGTTAGCTTGCAACGCTGGAGTCGAAGATGTTAGGCTACTAGGCGGCGAAGAAATTAACCACCCTGCTGTCTACATGGTGTTTCTCAATGGCAACATACTTGGAGTCTCGAGGCAGTACAAAAGATTAATCAGAGTGTTCAGAATGTTCCGAAGACGTGGCCTAATATCTGCCTTTGTTTCCATATACCCAAATCATAACCAAAGAACAGTTTACATATGCAGCGATGGAGGTCGATTATGTCGTCCATATATTATTGTTGAAAATGGGCACCCATTAGTACAGCAGTTTCATTTAAATGAACTAAAAAGAGGTATCAAAAAATTTCAAGACTTCTTAACAGATGGGCTCATTGAATATTTAGATGTGAATGAAGAGAATGACAGTCATATTGCAACTATAGAAGCAGAAATAGACCCATATGTTACCACACATCTTGAAATTGAACCATTCACAATTTTGGGTGTGTGTGCGGGTCTGGTGCCTTATCCACATCATAATCAAAGTCCAAGGAACACATACCAATGTGCTATGGGTAAACAGGCGATGGGTAAGTAAAAGAGTCAGGTCAATCATACAAATTCTTGGTCCTTATTTTTCTTTGAAGTTGGATTGATCTTATGCTTATTTATAGGAACAATTGGCTACAACCAGAAAAACAGGATTGATACACTTATGTATAATTTAGTGTATCCCCAATGTCCCATGGTCAAAACAAAGACAATAGAATTAACTAATTTTGACAAATTACCCGCCGGCCAAAATGCCACGGTCGCTGTAATGAGTTATAGTGGATACGACATAGAGGACGCGTTAATTCTCAACAGAGCATCGATTGACCGCGGGTATGGCCGGTGTTTAGTTTACAAAAGTGCAAAGACGACGATGAAAAGATACAGCAATCAAACTTCAGATAGAATATTAGGCCCTTCTAGAGACGCCAGTACAGGAAAGGTAATAAGAGCACACGAAGTTCTAGATTCTGATGGGATCGCAGCACCAGGGGAGATGGTTGAAAATAGACAGGTTCTGATAAATAAACAAATGCCACCAGCTACTTTACATCCGGGTGCCCAAGGTCAGCCGCAGCAAGTTGATTATAAAGACGTGCCTGTCACTTATAAAGGTCCAGTCGAGTCATACATAGAGAAAGTAATGGTGTCGTCTAATTCAGAAGATGCATTTCTTATAAAGATTCTGTTGAGACAGACCCGGATACCGGAAATTGGAGACAAGTTCAGTTCCAGGCACGGACAGAAGGGCGTAACGGGTTTAATCGTTCAGCAAGAAGATATGCCTTTTAATGACAGAGGCATATGCCCAGACATGATCATGAACCCACACGGTTTTCCATCTAGAATGACAGTCGGTAAAACTATCGAATTATTAGCCGGGAAAGCAGGTCTTATGGAAGGAAAATTTCATTATGGTAATGTTTTTTTTTATTAAATTTATCTATTTTTATATAATATTTTCAATCAAAAGATTATTTGGAAGAAATAAGACCATCCATCGTGCTATTTCAATTATGAATAGACCTACATATGTTTTTTGCATCACTAGTGTACAATAAAATACAACTGTTTTATCACTACTATTTCAAATAACTTATCGCTTATTTTTTCTAGGCACTGCCTTTGGGGGCTCTAAAGTTACGGATGTGTGTAATGAATTGGAAAAACACGGTTACAATTATCATGGAAAAGATATTTTCTATTCGGGATTGACTGGAGAACCGTTAGAAGCCTACATATATTCTGGCCCAGTGAGTATGAAGTTATTGTACTACTGAGTATTTGTTCCCCTTCATATTTGCTTTTTTGTTATCATTTTGGACTCTTATTTTTGGACGTTTTCTTTTAATATGTATATTAAAAGTACGGGTGTTGAAAGTCCCCCCGGTGACGTCAGAGCCAGACAACATTAGGTTCGTTTAAAAATACAGAAAGTTACAAGTTTGACAATTTTAAGTTAAGCTCTAAAGATCTGATAAACAGAATACATACAGAATATTTAGGAACTTTGTTTTGTCGTAAGCTTTTTGTAACAAGTTTTTATTTGTAAGTATCGCCTTGGTCTCAGGTGTACTACCAAAAACTGAAGCACATGGTCCAGGACAAGATGCACGCGCGCGCGCGCGGGCCGCGCGCCGTGCTGACGCGCCAGCCCACCGAGGGCCGCTCGCGCGACGGCGGCCTGCGCCTCGGGGAGATGGAACGCGACTGTCTCATCGGCTACGGAGCCAGGTATGGGACTAGTTGTTCTGAAAACTGTTCGCCTGTGTGAGCATACCGCTATGTCCCGTGCTGATATAAGAGTTTATGTTGGCATTCACAGCATGCTGTTGATGGAGCGTCTGATGCTGGCTTCGGACGCATTCAGCGCTGACATATGCGGCGGATGCGGGCGGCTGGCGAGCCGCGCCTGGTGCCACGCGTGCCGCTCCTCCGCCGCCGTCTCCACTGTTGAGATGCCGTACGCCTGCAAGCTGCTGTTCCAAGAACTCGCCTCGATGAACATCGTGCCTAAACTCACTCTCAAAAAGTACTGCTAACTTTTCTAGTCTTAAGCGAATAAATAAATTTAGTAATACCCCTTTAGGTTGGTTAATAATTCGATAGTTTTATTCTAGTTTCAATAATTGTAGCTATATCGTTCCTATTTAAACATCAGTTAATGAATTATTCGAGTTAAGCGTATATTTTATACTATAGAAAGATTTAATTGCCGCGCCAAGTTTTGTAAATGACCATATTGTTATGGCTATGATAAAATAGATAGTCGCGTTTTTTTATGTAATGTCCCTTGACTATCTGTCGCCTCGACATAGTAGGTATGTGAATCCATCAAAATATACAAACGGTATCTATTACATATAGGTTGAGTTGCTCAATTTTTATTGTTGGTGATGCAGTTTATTCTACAAACAAATATTTAAGCTATACGATTGCAGACTTTAGATATAATAATAATAATACATCTCCGAGTTCCTAAGTATTCAATTAGAAAGTCAGTTGTCAAGAATATTTAGAAATATAAAAATTAATAAGCATATTTCACCTCAAATATATCTATACTAAAACTACTTTTTAAATGGTTTAAAAACGCGGCTTATCAAGCTTTTTACAACCTTTGTTTGAGTAAAATTAAATTTAGAAAAAAATTATGCAGTTTGAGACGTACGAGAAAATAATAAACGACTAAAAATTTTCAGCAAAAAAATTTACACATCAAAATGAAATATGATAAATAATAAGTAGAATGGATTGGATTTTACTTAAATAATGAAACTAAAAATGATAAAAACAACATAATTTTATTCAATTACCATTCATTATTATAAGATGTATCTATCATGCTTGAATAGATTTTAACATTTTTAAGGACACTTTGGCAAACGTAAATAACGCCCACATAACAAATATAAAAAATACATATGACAGGCCACTAAACGAAAACAACCTAAACATTATATAGCCTAGGGTCATCCAGATAACGAATGCGTGTGACCCAAGGCGTCTGAGCGAAAGCCTGGCGGGCAGGTTCTGGCTCACAATGTTCTGGTGATTTGTTGCATCTTTTATGTACGTCTGTATTTTGCAAGGCTTTTGTAATATTTCTCTGGCTACATAGCCCCAGAAGTTATTTTTGGTCCATAGTTGTGAAAACTCATCTTGATACTGAAACCAAAACAAATATATAGATATCTAAATTAATAAATACACTATGCAAGAAAATGTTTGTACAGATAAACTCAAAAATTACTAGACCAATTTCCAAAACTATTTCACTAATGCAAAGTTACATTATCTACAAAGAACATTAGCTACATATATTAAATCCCCACATTCTAAAGGTATGATACGATACACGGATAATTGCTAATAATAAATATCAAAACATAATAATTTCTCTAAGGGGTACTGTGGCCCTAGGAAACAATTGAGAATTACTTTTTAAAATAAATTCGATGGTGATGCTGATGCATCTCATTTGTTTATTTATATTTTAATATCAAAATAATATATAAATACCAGCTCATTTAATCTGGATGCGATTTGATACAGCATTCTTACTAAGATGGTACTTTCATAAGAGGATATCGGCATTAGGTCTGGATCACCCATGTAGTTAATTGCGGTCGGTTTAATGCGGAGCTGTAAAGATAAATAAATGTAAGCTTACCAAAGAAATAGTATTAAATCTTAAATAACTTCTAGCAATTTCGTACGACTGGCTATACGACAATTTGAACCACATATTAGACTGCGCTTTTTTGTTATCAGTTTATTCGTAAAGGTGTATCCAAACATACAGGAAATGGTATACGGCCGCAAGTCAGTTTAGTTGACGTTGATGAAATAAGTTGTGTGATTTTTTTTATTTATTTCATCATCATCATCATCATACCAGCCATTGGAAGTCCACTGCTGGACATAAGCCTCTTCAAGAAAGGAGTTTTTTTTGCCCATAGTTGCCGCGCTGGGCAAGCGTGTTGCAATCGCAGAGCGCAGCTATCGCGACGGGGATGCTGCTGCCCATCCCCGCCCTGTGCATTTGCGCTGCACTGTTTCGGATGGATATATCGCCATCTGTCGGTTCTGGTACCTTAGTCACCTCTTACGACACCTGGTACAGTTAAAGCTACTATTCTATTTTGCCGGTACCTCACGGCAATCTTTATTTTTCCTTTATTTACTGCAAAACGTAGTTTTTCAAAAATGTCTAAAATATTTAAAATCACCGTGACAACAAAATGAAAAGTGGAAGATGTAGATATTAAGTGCAATACATACATATAAAACTTTAAAGCTTATAAATTTAAAGTAATAAATGAATTGTACCTTGTTTGTTATTGAATATGAAAAATTTGCTGCATTAGCGAAAGAGGAGTGCTCAAGACTATCTTCTACGGCGGGTTCCGAAGGCAGGATATTGTTTTCGTTCAACTGAAAATAAGAAACAATTAATATAACATTTGAATTGCTGTTCTTTTGACTACTTGCACTTTTATAAAGATCCTCACCCCATAAATATCTGAGAAGTAATGAACCGTGGCATTTAAGTAACTTGGCACTTTCTTTGTTTCTTCTAGTAGCATTTGGTCTTCTTCATAATTTCCTAACATGAACCAGTGCTGAATACTCGCCCAGAAGCCTGATAATAATAAATAAAAATATATAAAAACCGGATACGACAAACTGTCAGACCAGAAAATAATAAAATATTTATATTGATGTTGGAATTGATCCCATCAATCTTAACTGCCGCACCTCTGATATACTTAGCATTAATAAAAATATATACCTTGATATTGCTTATCCAACTTTTTGGTTAAATCTTCTAAATTTTTTTCTGCATTTGATTTTGCAGACATGATTTTCTGGACAAATTCTAACATGAAAGCCTTTCTGCTATCACACCACACAGGGTCATATTCGTAGTTTGTTGTAAGGTTGAGCTCAGTAATAGCTTGTTTAGCTATAGCAACCCACTTTTGAAGTGGAACGCCGTTATAAGTGTAACTAAAATATTAATTTTATAATATGTTTTAAGAATTGTATTATATTCTGATAGAAAGTTAGTTTTCTAAGTTGCCGAAGTAATTAATACATTTTAAAAATACCTTGGTTCAAAATTGGAATTATTAACACTTGTATCAGGGCTGTGTTGTAGTCCTGAAGTATTGGCTACAATAGCTTGTTCTAGATTCCACAAAATGGGAATGAGGTGTTGCTGTGAAAATACCTGCACATAATTGAAAAATTATTTAAATTATAATAGATATATTCGATCTGTTAGGCACACACAAGTGAGTTAGTTGTCTATGATTGCACAAATTTGCGTACCTTTCCCAATCTAAATAACATGACAGCATTTTTATATGCGGTCAAATCTAATCTCGTGAACCTCGGTATTACCAGCTGGAAAATGCATGTGTATGTTGGAAAGTTTTCAGCAATGAATTGTGTATAATTTGCGTCGAGAACACCTGCATTGCCTTCTTCTTGATTATTGTTAGCCCCCGGAAATCTGTGTATTAAAAAGGTTAAATAACTATATTAAATATGCTTAAGACATGTGAAATATAATTATTTTTATTGTAAAAGAAAATATGATTTTCATGTTTTTGTTAACATTCCAATAAAATTGGATATTTTTTTAATTCACCCTGAATATGAGACGATTGCCTATTAAAACTGCTAATCGTGTAAACTTTGCTGCGATAATCAAGGATAATTGAGTTGTACTACACAAAATACCTATTATTTTTATTAGACCAGGTCGACAAACAGAGGTAAGCGTCACAGCAGTCTATAGACGTTGCCAACCTTGATATGATTGAGATATTATGTCAAATTATCCAGTAATTTCACTCCCTATCTCAGCTTTCAAACCAAAACAGCAATGCGAACACTCACATTTATCGGTCGAAATAAGTGATTGTGAGGTACTAATGCAGATGACCTTTGTGTAAGGTGTACATTTACGACTAATTATTCACCTTAGTCAATTGAAGAGTCCTTTGAAAATTTCATTCTTTTTAAAAAAATCATTAAAATATTAATAATAAA
Organism: Heortia vitessoides; assembly: GCA_020976665.1. NCBI lineage: Eukaryota > Metazoa > Arthropoda > Insecta > Lepidoptera > Crambidae > Heortia > Heortia vitessoides. Next base: position 10,866,009 of record JACJUM010003085.1, on the reverse strand, counting down.
TGTTTTATGTAGCAAGTTTAAATAAACAAATAATGTTTTGGAATTTGGTATCCATTATATTTCTCGGTGTTACCAAATCGTAATTTTTTATATAGGTATATAGTAAGAACGTGCCTATCTTGGCTGATAGCATTGTCAGTGTATCGCCACGGCTGGATGAGGCTTAGCCACAGCTCCATAACGAGTCGGAAAGACGCGTCGAGCGGCCATGTGGCGACTAGGTGCTTCACGTAGTGGTACGCTCGCGTGCACAATATCTGCCGCGCGTACTTCCGCAGTGACGACGACCGGGAGGCGGGGTCGGCGAGATGCTTAGTGGAGTACGAGTGTATATGCTTCACCAGTACTCGTACAGTTCTGACTCGCTCGGGGCTTGAACATACTATTGGGTAGTTTTTTTGGTAGGCCTGAAATATACAAAATGTGGCATTATTCGTTCAAGTATATGTACATCTACAGTTCATAATAAATAATGATATGTCTTATATGATTGCGTATTGTCATACCTCTATGTGTCTTCCATTAAATTGGTCTACACTCATCCATACGTCGACCAAGATCTGCAGGACAGATTCGGTCCGCCACACCTCATTGCGAGATTGTGACTGAGAGGAAGTATGTTGGTTATTAATACCGGACCGATCTGGTATTAACAACAGTGACGGTGAATATAAAGGTCTGCAAGAAATTTCATATTTAGTACTTTTTATTTTTCATTGAATAAAAATTGTATTCAAGATTAGTAATTTTATGCACAAAAACCGTAAACTTTTAGTTATAAATAACTAGCTTTTGTCCGCGGCTGAGCTCGCGTTATATTCGGGGTAACACGTTTGACTATCCAAACCCTTATGTAAGGGGCTTGGTGAATAATGAAGGTCAAAAATAAGGCAGGTATTTTCCGTTGGTAACAAAGAGTCTGTGTACCGATTTTTAGCTTCTTGCCTTAAAATGTGATGTCACATATTTTCACCCCCTCTTTTAATGGGTTGGGGGCAAATTTTGAAGTAAAATGCTGCCCGATTTTTTGTTAGTCACAAATAAGCCGCATACCAATTTTTAGCTTTCTACCTTAAAAATTGCTGAATGCTGCATACAAACTTCCACCACCTATTATAGTGTTGTAGGTTAGAAAGAGACAAAAAGTAGCATATTTCACTCTCGATCCCTTTATCTATCTCCACTTAATCACGTCAATCCATCGATCCGATTTGCCGTCAAAGACGGACAAACAAACAGACACACACATACACTTTCTTATTTTTACATTAGTATGGATGGTCAATTTAACCATCTTTTCTTTAACAATATAATGGACCGGTAGTAAATTGTTACCTGTTGGTAGTTTGCAATGGAGCAGCCATAGGTACTTTTCCCGAATAATTTGGTATGTGTGGTAATACAGGTATATTAGGGTCAGCAGGTAAAAAGTGCATCAGGTAATCACAAGCTAATGCAAAGTAAACACTGTTCCAGCTCTCCCAAGAATTCTTGTTTGTACTATTGTTAACCAAATGCAATGCAAAGTTGAATATGTAGTAATCAAATGGATCTAATCAATGTTTAGGAAATATAAGAATAATATAAAATAAACAGCAAAGTTATTTTGCATATGTTTTTAAGTGATAACATTTTTAAGTGTATTGCACAATTGTATAAAGTTGAAAGGAAAAAAATCAATTTGTGACACTGTTACCATCACTAAAACTGTGCAGTATAAAGTAGTGTGGTGGGCGGGTCACACACCTTTTGCTTGTATTATATAGGTGTCTGTATTATATAGATGCCTGTGTTACATGGTTTTTTTTAGTCGACCTTTGCTCTCTGCTATTAATTCACTACTCTTATCCCACAATAAAATATTTCCTGACAATTGAAAGAAACATCCTTGCAACACAATAAATACACACATCATTGTTCAAGTTTACACTGTTACCTAGTACCAGTACCACTGTTAGTAGTAGGGATATTCATCTATATTGATGCATATATTCTAACACTGCATAAGTCAAAGTTGGTAACTTTATAATCAAGCCCAATAATAGCATGTCAGAAATCTATATTGCTGCAGTAAAAGCTTTCCACCATGTATCATTTTGACTAAATCTATTTAGCATCAACTACCTATATGCATAAACACTAAGTTCTAAATGATTTTATATAAACATTGTAACAATGTTGTTACTAATTGACTGCTGACTAATTGTTGAAATAGTCTAAACATTTTTACATGTAATAAAACAATATGCAGGATTGTCTAAGAGATTAATTACTAGGTCCCACGTACCACATGGTACACTAAAATCAAATTTTTAAGAGAACAATGTTTATATACAGATTTGGTTTAGTTATTAAATCAAAAGATATTACATATGTATATAGTTTGTCTTAGTAAAAGATAAGTGTTTTGCTCTTGCCTTGAGTTTTGAGATTAGAATTAATCTGTGGAATGTTACTATATGTTACTGTGTAAATATGGTAATAATAAAAAGGATACTAAGTGCCAATGCCACTACATTCAAAGACTGTGAATCCATAGTCAGCATATCTGCATAAAATTGTGAATATCTTGCCCTTTCCAATGATATCTGCAAGTCCAACTGAAACATAAAAAACAGTTAGAGAATGACATCTTAGTAACTACATCAGAATATATTACAATGTATACAAAGATGCAAATTACCGGTAAAATATTCAGTGGTAGATTATATCTCAATTGTGGATCTGACAACAGTTTATAACATAGCCGGAACATTGGACCTTGAGGTTCCAAGAAAGCAGTGAGAGCTTCAAATTCATATCTGTTTGCATCAAATGTGATATTTCTTAATCCCCAACTATTATTGAACGATGTGGAGAATATATTACTAATGAGTTGTGGAAATATTGCCTGCAAATCTTTATTTGGACCAGTTTGATCTATGATTCTTGAAAGTTCATTTAATTTTTCATGTATAGGTAAATTTAATGCAGTGTAGAACTGACTCTGAAATAAAAAATTGGTTATTATGATATTTCATACAGCTATATACAACGTATAAATAAGATCGACAAAAAATTAACATAAATGTCATTAAAATTTGTAGTATCGTTTAAGTTATCCTTAATACAATTCAAATATTGATTAACATTCAAGGTTAGACAGGTTTCCAGAAAATTTTAAAGAGTGAGTCATGGCGATATTATTAATATGTACTATATCATACACACATTTATTATGGATTTAAAGTTTGAATAAACACAAGTAGTAATTAAATATTATCCAAAGGTATGTCGGTAATTGTTACCGTCAGATATTGGAAGCTTTAGCAAATGTAATTTGTTCGTCTCTTACCAACAAATCTTGCGCCATATTTACTGTAAATTCACCGAAGCGATACAAGAATATTCTGAAAATGTATAACGAATCAAAATGGATAACGACCGCGCAAACAACTAACAAGCAAGACAATAGTGACAAAATTCATGCAATGACAGTTTGAATATTTTGACATTTTGCTCTCGTTTATAAACTTGATCAGAAATATACCTATGTTGAATTAAAATAATGCAATTTAAGTATATAAAAACTGAACCACACTTATAATTTGACTTTTAAATGTCAAAAACACGTGTCTTCGTGACATATGTCATTATTTGATTTTGTATACGATAATAATAAAATAAATTTGGCATTTTATACTAATAGATCATTAATAAAAAGAAAACATTCTAATTTAAAATACCTGTATTTTGTGTCATAATGGCGTCTGATTGGTTTAGCTCAATTGCTGAACCTCGCTTTGTGGTAGCTCCTATGGTGGATGCTAGCGAGTTAGCTTGGAGAATATTATGTAGAAGACACGGTGCTGAACTATGCTATACTCCTATGTTTCATAGCAATGTCTTTACGAAGGATCCCAAATATAGGAAAGATAATTTAGTCACTTGCAAAGAAGATCGTCCATTAATTGTACAGGTAAAGAGATAGAGTATTGTAATCTTACTGTGTTTAAAATAAAATAGATAAAATTAATTTCTATCTATCAGTTTTGTGGAAATAATCCTGAAACAATGGCGGCTGCAGCAAAAATGGCTGAAAATCATTGTGATGCTATTGATATCAATCTTGGGTGCCCTCAATCAATTGCAAAAAGAGGAAGATATGGATCTTTTCTTCAAGATGATTGGAATCTTCTCAAAGACATAGGTATTCCAAATGGAATATTAATATTTATTATGGAAAATGATATTGCTACCTTTAGTTTTGTTGTAATTAATATTAAATAGAACAATGTATTTTATATTCCAGTGAAGGCAATGTCTCAAGCAGTATCAGTGCCAGTTACCTGCAAAGTAAGAATATTTGAAGATGTTGATAAATCTGTACAGTATGCATTAATGCTGCAGGAGGCTGGATGTAAATTGCTAACTGTCCATGGAAGAACTAGGGAGCAAAAAGGGCCACTTACTGGTATAGCTAGCTGGAAACATATCAAAGCTGTCAGGTTTGTATTAATATCATGTTTTGTTAATTCAGACACAGGCTCATTACGCATGTGGTGCTATGTCTTATCAAAGTCACATGGAATGGTTGGCATACAAATTACTTGCTCAATATCAATAAGGCAAGATAAGATATCATGTTTTATTCTATTTCATAATAATTGTTTCTTTGATATGAGCAATAAAGAATAAATTCAAAAGAAATCAATATATATTGCTTTGTTTTTATGATTTATTTCTTTTTATATGCTATGATTATATCATAAAGAAAGTCTCCTGCCATGTTTACTATGCATGTTTTGCAATAGTAATAAAATTACATAATCATAATGATTTTAAAATAAAATATATTACTTTCAAACACATTAGTAGCCACTATTCCACCAAACTATTTAAGTTCTCTTTACGAAGTATTAGGCCAATTGTTAGTATAACATAAAAATTTAACTATTCACTGTAATGTAATTACAGGGATGCTGTTTCATTACCTATGTTTGCCAATGGGAACATTCAATGTTTAGAAGATGTTAACAGGTGTATAGAATACACAAAGGTAGATGGAGTAATGAGTGCTGAAGGGATACTAACAAATCCAGCTTTGTTTGAAGGAATAAATCCAGTTACATGGGAAATAGCACTTGAATATCTCCAGTTAGTGGAGCAGTATCCATGTCCAACATCTTATATCAGAGGGCATCTGTTTAAAATATTTCATAAGATGTAAGTATAATTTTTTTTTCTAAAAAGAGAAGTTATTTTTTATATTTTCAGAGTAAAAGTATTTTACTGTAGTGGAACTTATTTTACATTCAAAGTTTTTTAATTTAACAGTTTTGTATTGATCAAATGCTATTAATTATTGCATTTGACAAATACATTGTTTTAATTTGAATAAATGTTTTAAAAAACCAGTACAATATTATTTTATAAGGAGAACCATATGTGTATTTCAGATTTACATTTGAAGATAACAATGAAGTGAGACAAGTCTTAGCTACTGGACAAAATCTTGATCACTTTAGACATGTGTGCCTTGCAATTAGAGATAAATATTTGAAATACCATAATGGTACTTTGCATTTTGATGATGATGAAAATATAACTCGTAAAGGTTATAATCTAATACTGCCACCATGGATCTGTCAGCCATATGTAAGAATGTCACCCGAAGAACATACACAAAAAATGGAAAATATAAGTAAAATTCAGGTACAAGTAATGTTGTGTATTATTTTGATAATTTTTGTAATTACATAATTACTAGATATTTATAACTATGTACTTGACACAGTTGAGCAAATGTAAACATATCTTTTACCTATTATAGTTAAATAAATTTTTAGGATGCAAATGGAAGTAAAAGGGAAAGCGAAGATACCGATGGGAATTCATGTATTTCCCGAAAAAAAATGAAAAAGTTAAGAAGAATTTTGAGGAGACCAATTAAAACAGATGAGTTTCAAAAAGGCAGAAATGGAGGAATCTGTAATTATAATACATGTCCTAATCCACTTGTAAGGACAATGTCTTTATTTTTATTAATAAAATTGTTGATTTTTCTATTACATGTCTAAGTCTGTAAGTAATTTTTTGTTTTAGGGTGGGAAATGCGAGTATCAACTATGCAAAAAATGTTGTAGAAACAAATGCTTTGAAGAAGATTTAGATTGTAAAGGACATAGAATACTCGTACATACCAGAAGAGAAATGGCCAAGATCTATGCTAAAGAAAATAATATAAACAAAGATTGACATTATATGTTATTTATGATTTTCATAAGATGAAAACACACATTGTACCTAGATATATATAATTTGAAAAAACAATTTCTTAAGTATAAGTGTTCTTATTGAGTTAACTAGTATTTCAGTTCGATTCCCACTCGGCACAAAATTTTGTATTTGTTCTGGATGTTAAATATGTATTTAACTATCATAATGGCGTATAATATTATCCTTAGTACGAGTGCTTGAAGCGTTTTATTTTGGAGTCTGGTCTATGTATGAGATGTGGCATATTTTTTATGTTATCCTTTAAAAAAACAAAAAGAAGCTTCTGTGCCATATGTCTTCTAAAGTTGACTTATTATCAACCTAGTGAATGGTGGACCGTAGGGAGACCCCTACAGGAATTAAATTTTTTATCTATATTGTCGTGGAGTGGGTAATGGGTTTTCAATGTTTCGACAGCTGTAACAGTCAATAAAATTTATCTGGTTTGTATATAAGTATAAAAAACTGGTTCCTATCAATGGAGGCAAATAATACACTAAAACAAAACTTCAGTAATTCTTAAAGTTTTGTTTTTAATTTTGTTAGATACGGCATGTAGTCGTATTTATTTAGTCCTTTTTTATTTTTAGTAGTCTTTTTTAAGAAGAAATTGATAAAACGTCGCACACTGACAAATTATCAAAAAAAATCGATTAACGAATTATTTTTGGCAATGAAATTACAAAATAATTTGATTAAGATGTAAGTTGTCTACATTATATTAAAATATACACATAAAAATTAACATTTCGCGTCGTTTTTGCTGTGCGCTATCAACCAAATCAGTTATTTTGTAAGTCTAAACTATGCTATGAATCGAAGAAAATAATTCATTATAACTACGGTAACAAAGTAACTACGGTAAGCAACAGATCTACCTACCTATGTCTGTCAAATTATACAGTCAATTTTGATCTCAATAACTCGCTTTTATAGATTAATGACGAATGCAAAGTTTTGACAGATTTGAGTAGGTTGATCTGATTTATCTTGCGTTGGTAATAAAAGCAAGGACAGACTTAACAATTTTATTTAAGACAAAGGAAATAAAATATACCCAAAATTATATGACATTTCATAATAAAACGAATGCTTTAAATTTAATGAACTTTATTAAGCATAGTTAGGGAAAGCTTGTTGGTAAAGATAATACCTATATTCTTTCATTGTATGAACTTACCATGCAAGTTAAGCCTTCCTGGAATTTTAGGATTCTGTAAATGATTACCTGACCTAACTGTTTTAATTTGCTAAGCTTTACGTGAAGTAGATAACTAAATTAAACATCCGTACCAACATCAGTACCAACCTAATCAACTTAGGTGGGCAAGAAAGTGAGGCATTTCAATAGGTAGATGCGAATGATTCGTACTTATTTACATAGTTTATTAGTTTCAAATTAATTAAGACGATAACCCGCAATCAGTTCGCCTGCTCCCTGGATTTCTAGTGATATTCGTAAAGCCATGGCACAAAGAGACAGTGCATTTAGTAAGTTTAAAAAAGTCTGGTCTGATTTTAACCCTAGTGCATAAAGTTTTCTAACGTCTTTTAAATAACGATAGCAAAAATATGTTATAATTTAGAGTGTATTCGACAATTAACTGACATAAAATACTTAGTTTTTGTGAAAGTTCAGATTTTATAGCCCGTCCGATAAATCGGACGTTATGCATGGCGGACACAATTGATGTTAAAAAAGATTAAAATAAAAGTACGTATTTTATAAAGAAATTTATTATAGAAAGTAACAGAAAATAAACATATTTTAATTAAAAATGTGGTATGCCATGTGACATTTCGGGTGAAGGCCTACATCACATTTCGGACACTGAAATTTACTTTTTCCTCCACATTGATTTGCACACCGACGTTCAGTATTTATTGGAACCAGCCAATGTTCTTTACCGTCGTATCTTATTGTAGATAATGGTTTTGCCGGCTTGCGACCTTGATGTGGTGGTGTGCCATGTGTCGAAAGTAATCTCCTTGCTACGAATCGTCTAAAAACGAATAATGACTCAGTATCTCTTGTGCAGCCATTCTTCCGTGCAAGTAACCAGGCATTTACAACCGAAACGTCTAATAACAAATATGGGCCACCACCATTTCTTTATATGCATCCGAGTTCGTAAGTTTGCCACAGCCTGGTCACATTTGTCTACTCCACCCATATACTTATTATAATTTGAAATAAGTGATGGCTGAGATACTTGCACTTTGGTTTTTTTTCATTGGACCAGCGTGTGGCAGATGTAATTGCCAGATTTTCAAAATTAGTGGCTACTGTGACAACATTGTTATCATTCCACCGACATACGAAAACATCATCAGCTACTCGGTAATCGTAATGACCTCGCGCCTCCTTCTTGAATTGTTTTACGTCTTTGACTGTGCAGTTCTCAGTGCGATTAGCTCTCAAGGTGCCTGTAGCATAATAGCCAAGCTCCTTCAGGTGTCTCATCAGGCTCAAAGATGTAAAATAATTGTCAAAAACAATTTTATGCCACTGTTTGGTGGAAGTTTGCTCAATGTAATTAGGTTGAGAACTACGTCGCCACCTCGCCCTAAGTGATTTAGGTTCGCACTATGCTCCTCATCGGACTTGTCACTGTCTTCGTCTGTAACCTGATCGGCATGCCCAATAGGGGGCTCAACGTAAATGATATTTTCCACAGTATTATCATACTCATCACACTCCAAAGCAGATAATATTTCATGAACTTGCAACCTGTAACCATTCAATAAAATACCACATTTAGTATCCGCCGTGCATAGCGTGCGATATATCGGACAGTAAAAGGTTTGCAAGCATAGCATTCAAAATGATCGTGTCTACGTAAAAAAAGTATTGAAAATAAGTATTCCAATAGTTTAGCAATCAAAATTACTTCTTTTTTACCCAAAACACTAAACAAATTACAATAAAAACACAATATAAACTTACCTTCGTCGCGAGAAACTTGGACCGTGTGCCGTATTTTGCAGATTGTCAGCTGACGCGCGGGAAAGTTCATAAATTTTATAATAACTGTATTGCCACTTTTGAATATATA